>VNJN01004042.1:340143-940143 GCA_008042485.1 Drosophila mayri | reverse complement strand
ACAAACACTCATTCAATCATTGAGCGCCACAAATGGCGCATTCCGCACTCCCTTGCCGCCCACGGTGCGTATACGTGATGTGATGTGGGAGGGCGGTAGCTGACTTTGTGAGAGTTGGCCGTTGCGAGTTGCCGTTGCCAGATGCTGACTATTTGCAAATACGTATACGCAACGTGCAACTATTTCGGCAATTAGTGTGGCAGCTCATATATAATTAAGCTAGTTGCACAGGAAACCCGGAAAGGAAACAGGAATAGTAACAGAAACAGGAGCAGAAACAGGAGAGGAAGCTGCTGCAGAAGAGTTAGCATAAGCAGCACCGGAAACGGAAGTTGACTTAAACATTGTCGTGACCTTTTTTCAACAGTATATTCAGTTCAAAAGCAAACGCATGCATAATGTCACGCAAAAGCCAGCTCAGCTGCAGTTCTTACTCGCATCCTACACTGAAGGAATAAGATAAATCCTTGAAAATTTGAGAAAAATAATCGAAAAATAAAATAAAAGCTACTGCTTTTTGATAATTAATAATGAGAGTAATCCCCTTTAAGCATTATTAGTGGAAATTAAGCAAAAAATTCCCAATATTTTTTGTACAATGCAGACAAACAGGCGTCAGCCCGGGCTGCTGGAACCAGAGAGCAGAGCCCAGCAGGGGTGCCCTGGACAGCATCTTGCGCAGTGCCCAATTGATTTTCACGGTGGGACGAGCTCTGGCTTGGCTTGGCTGTCAACCGAGCTACTTTTGGCCATCTCCGCTTGGCTTGGCACAAGTCAAAGCTAGTTGAAAGTCAATGCGCTTGAGTGCATTGTGGCCCGGCTTTATCTGGTTTTGTTTCTCTCTGCGCCACGGCACTTTGTTCGGTCGCTCTGTGTTTTGTGTGCACTTTTGATTTCCTTAAGCTGCTGCAATTAAAGAGTGCATCCTTGCCAGCAGCCAGCTATTATTTCAGGCGAGTGCGCCACTTACAAGCTAGCCGAAAACTTTTTAATGTGCTTGCGAAATTTCGTCAAAATTGCAAGTTAAATAAGTAAGTACAAGGCACGAGGAGATGACATCGCTGGCAAGGCGGCAAGACGAATAAAGCAAACACCACCGCGAACTTACAAAGGACTGGGTACTTGAGTCTAGTCCGGACTCAGAACTTGGCAGGGAGAAACCATCAACTTAATTTCCCGCTCAAGTCAATCCAACTTTTGTTCAATTTGCGTGACAAAATGGGAAAAGAAGAGCGAAACTGTGAAAAGAACTGAGCGAAATAGTAGAAACCAGAAACTTTGATTGCAATCGAGACAGATAGAGCGCAAAAATCTGCACTGAGCCTGCCGAATAATAAATGTCCTGGCACCTTTGCCTTTCCTGCGGAGTAGTAGAATAGTGAAGAAAAAACTTTTTGAGCCTTTGATGGCATGTGATGCATTTTATGGATTTCCGAATTGCAGCCAGCAATTCACCCCCACACATGTCCTCTCCGCTCAGAGTGTATTTCATGCAGCTCTGCATTTAATTGAATTGCTAGCAATAAGCTCTGCCACGCCACAGGACTTTCGCCAACTTCTTTGTCGCAGCAGGGCAGCCGCAAAAGCCAGCCAAAGGCTAAATTCGAATGAAATACGCTTTTTTAGCGGCTTCCTGCCGTGTCAGCCCAGAGATCAGGTGTCAAAACCAAGCGGAATTGTCAATAAAAGTGCACTGTGTGCAGCCTTTTATTATTGCCTTCGAGCACAAAGGAAGCCACGGCTGAACAGTATATGCCTGTGTGTTTGTGTCTCTGTGCGACACATCCTTAATCAAATACGCATGCTCATTAAACTTTTTCAATTTAAAGCCTTTGGGTTCCAAGTTCGGTGGTCTCGTGCGTCAACTCATTAAAGTTGCATGGCAAAAAAGTTACCAACGCCAAGCACTCGCCTACAAGTCCCAGTTACAAGCTCTCGGCTCCCCGTTCCCAGCGGGCTGCTCCACTCGAAACTCGAGCTCAAATGGCATGTCATAAATTTCAGCCACAAAATGTATCTCAGCATGTGAGCAACAGTGCCCGGCATACAATATGCAAATGAAATTATCGGGCCCAAGCCGGAGCTCTTGGCAACGCATTAGGTGCCCAAAAACCTTGGCCGGAGTGAGTCTTGGTCGGAATAGAGTGCTCAATTCGTGGCCTGTGGCCCTGGCTCTGACCAGAAAATATGGAACAACACTTGGGCCGTATGCATATATTGGCCAAAGAGCCGACCCCTCTTCTGATGGTGAATTAAAAACATTGATGTGTCGGTCGAGCCAAATGGAAGGTGGTAATGCCAAGGAAATCACCTTCTTTTGGCCAACAGAAAGGATTAGCTTTTACTCCTGATACAAATTGCTTGTTTAACACCTTAAATGAAATAGGAAGGAATATAATTATCCTATTAACAACACTTTTATTTTAGTTGGCAATTTTGTGATGTAGATTTGTATATATTTTCATGAATTTTTAAAAAGCTAAGTTACTTTATACTTTAACTTTGATTTTTTTAAATGGAAATAAATGTTTAAAATTTGTGATTAAATGTGCTTTAAATAAAAATCTCAGTAAAACTGTTTAGAATTCCTGTTCTTTAAAATGCCAGCAGTCAAACTCGCTTTGATCTGACTCCATTCCACGAAGAACTAACGACTGGCAATGGCGAGAATCACCTGTCGCCGCAGGCAACCAGTCGTGGAGTCCGTGTTCCCTAATCGCATTTAATTAGAAAACGCAAATTATGCCACCGAAAAAGTGAAACTAGCAACCGCCAAGTTGCCATTTGGCATGCGGCTGAGTCTTAGCCACAAACTCAGCATCCAGAATTAGTCCGACACGTCGCCGTACTTGGCCGCTTTTAATGAAATCGCAAAGCATATGTGTGAGTGGGTTCAGTGGTTGGATGGGGCATAAAAGGATGACAGGATGGCTGGATGGTATGCAAGGATGCTAGCCAGGATGCCGGGATGGTCGGTGTCATTCCCACACACTCACCTGAAGTTTTATTTCAGCTGGGGTCAGGCGGGTCACACCGCCAGTCAAACCTGACACGCACACGCACATATTTAGGCCAGGTCGACAGGGCGAGCAGTGGGAGGAGGATGCCAGCTCTAGGGAGTGGGCACCATACCACACAGCAAGCCCAAGCCACCCCCGAAATCCGCCCGACTGTGATAAGAAAGTGTCAACACAAACGTGACAAAGCTACAAATGTTTAATTTTTATGACTGTGGCGGGGCATTTGGACCCCCGATTTGCGGGCGGTTCGCGCTGCGGTCCTTTGGCGTGGTGGCGGAGCGCGTGCCTCTCCGCTTAACTCAACTTATTTACAGTTGGCAAAGGGTTCGAGGGCCGGACCACATTTGGTCAAGCTCCGGCTCTGCTTTTTGTGCCGAAAATCACGTTTTTACCGTAAACATGTTGCAAAGTTCGCGGCTGTTTTATCTTCTGGCATAGTTTGCCGGGCAGCCAGTGGGCCATTGGGTCGCGAACGTGTCACATGGCAGAGAGAGGGTCTGAGAATACAAGAGAACGACCATGAGAATGCTCAGCTTTCAGATCCTAGAAACAATTGATTACTGCCTACAAATATTTAATTATTTCTTGATAATTAAATATTAAATATTAGAAATGAGTAGAAATTACAAATAAAGTCATAAAACTTTAATCATTATTATTAAACTTTAGCCATATACAAATCCTTGGTACCTAATACCTGTCACAAGACTTCCATTAAAACAATTTCAGTCTTTATGAATTTAGAACAATTCCGGGCTCAAACTTTGATTCAATGTATGTACATATACCTATTTTACGGGGTATAAAAATGGGACTGAAGGCACTTATAAAATATTTAAATTTAGCTCTGCGCACAAACAAACTGGCCGGGCTTAAGCACTCGACATTTGTTTGAATTTCCGTGAATTGCTTAAAAGCCGAGCGGACTGGATGAGAAATTTGCTCGACTAAAACTAATTTAGTATAGAGTTTAGGGGTATTTAAGCGTTGCGGATCCAAGATGTGCTGGATGGAATATCTTCCATTCCGTTTTGGCTGCATTTTTCCCCTTGGCTAACTTAATTTCGAAGCAAGTTTTTCGGCTCACAAGCGGCTTTGTTTTTTGGCTAAAATTTTAATGCATCGCAAGCCGTACACACATACAATGGACGAGAGGCAGGCAGGCATGCTATATACATACATTCGTATGTACATATATTGTAGACATTCGGGCATAATGAATGTGCAGCAACATTTTTGATGGCGCCCGCTGACAACAATAAATTACTTTTGGCTTTAAACGAAAACCATTAGCATAAAACTTGGCAACAGAAACAACAGCGGCCGCAACATGAGTAGGACCCAGCGGCAACGGCAGCGGCAGCAACATCCTTTTAACGCGGATACTAGGCGTATGCGCAATATTTGTCTGGCTCTAATTTTAGCCAACAATTTGCCAGCACTTACATGATTAAATTGCAGCCTCGATGCTGATGACGGGGCGGATGGATCCGAAACCAGTAGCCGTAATGGTGATGGTGATGGCTATGGAAATGGTGATGGCGATGCCAGCGCCGGGGCAAAACTTTTCAAATATGCGAGCCTTTTAATTAACTTGCTGGCACTTGTGAAGCCCTGTGTTTTAATATATTGCAGGCATACTCCTTTCGACCTTTTTTTTCCTTCTCTGGTTTTTTACTTGCGCCCCAGCATGCTTTTATTAAGCGTTTCATAATTTCATGCAGTAAACTTGCTAATTGCGCCGCCTTGCTTCCTTTTCCTGAGCACTCGACTTCCACTCCACTGTCGAGCTGCCACACAACTCAGCTCAACGCCCTTCTGCCAAGACTTGAGCCCAAGAAAGCTGCCAAAAAAGTGTGTATATAAAATAATAGGAAAACATGGCAAAGGACAGCCGAGTGCAGGGAAGTGGAAGAAAGGCGAGACGGACCGGAGAGGGAATTAGTTGCCCCAAAGTGTTTTCCGTTTTTAATATTTCCTCCCGACTTGGGGAAAAAGTTGCGAGCATCCCAGCCACTTTGGACACACTTGGCCACGGTTGGGTCGTCGCTTGGTCACTTGCCCGGTTGCCTGGTTGCCCACAGCCTCAGTTGCTCAGTTGCTCACTTCCTCAATTTCCGCTTTTAATTAAATGAACATTTGGCTAAGCCGCCACACAATCCCTGGGTCCGCAACCACCTGATGCCTTTGCTGAAATGCACACAAGCCTCGGTCAAATTGCGCGTAAATTGCATGCAGTTAGTTTTAAAATTTAAAATAAATTTTTAGCCCGCATTTCGACCGTTTGAACTGACTGTGTGTGCGCGCGTTCTTTAATAGCTGTTAATATTTATGAACTAAAAGTTCAAACAGCAAACAACCGAATAGAGCCAGCCAACTGTTGTCGATATTTAACGATGCATTCGATATGGAGAGGGCGGGTGAAGTGTTCGGGCAACCCGGCTTTTGTGGATGGCAGCCGGAGCTAAACAAACTGTAGACCACCAGGCGTGAATTGGCTCATAATTATTCAATAAGAGTGTGTTTAAAACTGGCCAGAATGGATTTTTATTAAAGAGATTGCAGCTGACAAAATAAAGTTTGTATTTTCTAAATCCTAAATGCAGGTAATATTCATGGGGCACTAATAAGCTATAGAAAAGCAATTTCTGATTAAATTTCTAATTAAAAATGAACAAAAACAAAACTGTAAATTAAAAAACTCTCTTAAAATTAACACTAAAGTACAACTAATTACTAATTGTGGGTAGAAAAGGATGACATACGTTCAGATAATATCAAAGTGCCAGAAAATATATATAAACCAAAGTCTAAGAGCAAATCACAAGGCTACAACTCGCCGGTCCACTACTTCATTGCCATAAAAATATACACAAATCAGTATAAACACATCCAGGGCTATCAGCACCTTCAGCAAATTAAGCTGCATCAACTGCATTCGAATCATTTCCAAATCTGCAGAACACCAAATTCATTAGGCAACTTTTAATTGTATTTTTATGCACTCCCAACTCACCATCCTGCTCCTGTTGCGCCTGCAGGAGTCGATACTGCAGCTCGGACAGATCGAACGGCCTGTCAGGCGTTAAGGCAAAGTGTAGACTCTTATCGCAGGGCGCTGGCTGGACAAAGCCAAGCCACTGGATCGTCAGAAAAAAGATTGACAGCAACCTACTGAGCCGCAACATCGCCAATTAAAGAGTGATGGGATATAAACTCAATTTAGACTTTCCTCGTCTACCCAAACTTTCCGACATTTGCGCAAACACTGGCATAAAGAAAACATGAGCGGTATATAAAGTGTTTGGGAAGACACTTATATTTACATTCCCGTTGTATAAATACACCCACAAGCCAGCCGAGGAGCAAACAACGACAGAAGGTTAAGCGACACAATTTCTCATCACGGTGCCAGGGTGCTGCTGCTGCTACTGCTGACTATATTTACACCTGTAGTTGTTTCCACTGTCGATGCAGTTCCTGGTGTTGTACTTGGAATCGCCGTAGTGCTTGCCGGCGTTGTGGTAGCCGTTATTATTCTGACCGTTGTCGTAGTTCCGGGAGGCGGCAAGGTTGGCTCGCTTACAGCCGGCGGCTGGTTTACAATTGGCTTCATTTGCTGCAGGGCGGGAGCTGGTGTTATTGAAGCTGCCGCTGATGCACTGAGTTCATCATCGTCCCCATCGCCGGCACTGAAACTGCCCATTAGACTGAAGAGGCCCTACAAAAAAAAAGTACGATTTGGTGATTATAGCAAACTATATTGTTTCCGAAAAGATAAAACTTGTAATCAGAAAAAACTGATGCCCAAATAAATGGTGGAGTTATTTAACTATAGATATTTTTTTGTTGTGTAAAATATTCAAAGCTGTGCTGTTATAAAAAGTATTCTTTCCCCTTCAATCTCTTCTCGTTTTACCTTTTTAAATTGCTGCCATAGACCGTCCATCGAGTCTGTTGCATGTTCGAGTGCCGTGTCCACCTCATCGTAAAAGCCCGTTGAAGATTCAGCTGAATCCTGGGCTGTTTTGTTGCGACTGCTCGTATTCGTGTCTGCAGTATATCCAAAGAAATGCTTTAGTCCGCCCATAAAGTCATCGTCGTCAGAGCCCTGCTTTCCTGTGGTAGCTTTTAAATCGAAGAAAATGCCACTGACACTGGCCAGGGAAACGGCAAGACACATCCAGATTAGCAGATTCATGTCGGACACCCGTCAATTGAGTATTTTATTTCTGTCCTCAAGCGGCTAATAGAGACGATCAAATGTCTAACAGAATGCGGATACATTTCAGTTTTGTTGCTAGCTTTCGAGCCGTTTGTGCGCTGTGACCATGAATCTAATTGAACTCGACGGCTGTTTAAACATCTCGGAAAGAGCTGACATCGTTCGAGGCAGCTGTGTCTGTCTGACTCATGAATGAGCAGTGCCACAATTCAGCGAACACAAAAGCCCAAGAACAGCAAAAGAAATTAACTAAATAAATTGTCAACAAAAATAATAACAATAACAATACAGTTGAGTTCTAGAACAGTTTGATGTTAAATATTATTTTTTTTCCCCTGAAAATAGTCAGTGGTTTATCCTTATTAACCGCAGAATCAGATAGTTGGCCATATGTAAAAAAAAAAAACACTTCTCCGCATACTACTATCCGACATGTAATTGGCCCTAATATCGCTGTCATCCGCACACGCACAGTACTCGCACTTAGCCAGCATTATGGCTTTGATCTGACTCAGACATATGCCCAGGATAATGGTGGCTGGGGCACATGCACTCCACGCCACAACACCCCAGGAATGGGAGACTGAAGATGGGAGAAAAGCATTTCAAATGCATTCATGAGCGGGGCCAAAGGAGCGCAGCGAATCGCTTTAAATTACTCACAGCGATGGGGGTGAATGTGATGACTCAGTCAGTCAGTCGAGCAGGCAGGATGACATGGAGTGAGCTTCAATTAATGTGCAGCAGTTGCAGGCACACGCTCGGTTATCTACAGCCACCTAATTGTTTATTTATGTGCACTTCCCCTGGCATCTAATTAACTGAGCTGCACGCGGATTACCTGCCATTCCCTCCCGTTTATCGCCTGTTTCAATTGATCAAATTTGCCCAAGGAAATCAAGTGTCACCCCAGCAAAGACCAAGTAGTTTGCAGGAGCAGCAGCAGCGAGGACCTAATAAAAACGAGGATATGGCAGCAGAAACTAGCAGTCTCATGACTTGCCCCGCAGCCTGATCTATGGCACTGCAAGTGTCACATAAATTACAAGCGAAAGCATCAAAATGCTGTCAAATGGACGCGGAGCGGGGAGGGCTCTCGACTTCAGTTGATTCGAGTCGCGTCGAAAAGGATTTTCATTGCCGCATTCTCTGAGCGACTTCTACTTGTAATGCACTGAGGGAAATTGATTGGACTTAGTTTCATACTTGGAGATTATTTGAAAAATAAAGAGCATCTAAAAGGGCTTTAAAGGTTTGTCAATGGGGATCCAGTTTTCTTTTAAAATTACAAAAATCCCCCTATTTCGGTGACACTTTCTCGCTGTGCACCTGCTTGGCTTGCTTTTGGCTTGACTTGTTCGGGGGCTTGGCGTTTAGTTTTTCGCATTGGCACTTTGTCTTCATCAGAGGCGACGAGCGGTGGCCGCAACAAGCTCATCATAGCCATCGACGGCCGCATCATCGTCATCGCCGACGCCATCGTCATCGTCATTCTCATCGCTGTCGTCAGCGCGCTCCTACATAGCTATAAACATCAATTTAGCAACGAAAATTGGTTTTCAGATAGCTCCACACACACACATTCACACAACACGTACACCGCTTTCTCCTCTCCAACTGGAGAAAAATTGTTTTTCGCTTTAAGTGACAAGCTGCAAGAGAGTGCGAAGCGTGGACAACTTTGTCGATGTCTTCGTTCCCCCATCTTGCTGTTGTATTCCCTTTTATTTATTTGTTTTTCTTATTTTTGGGCTAGTAAATTTCGTCATGTCGAAGCACCCGTGTGGAAAATAATAAACCAAAAGAGAAAGGCAGGCAGGCACACTGTAAAAATAAAAGTGTTGCCCACATATCGGGGCAATTATATGTCTGTCATTGGCTGGCTTTAACTAGCATATTTTAAAAGCCTGCTTTGATTTCGAAAGCTGTATAAACTCACAAGCATATCGATTTCCGGGCTCAGTATTGCAGCATTCTCGGGTGACAACGTCCCTGGCTGGACATGAATTTATCATTGCATAACCCCGGGCACATGAATAAGACATTCGAATTGTGGCTGCTGGAGTGGCAAATGGAAACCATATTGATAATGATTAGATTGATTGAAATTTTAATGACAGGACTGATGGCCCAAGCCGAGAAGGCCAGACAATTGACCGGCAGTGGCAAGAAACTCTGTCAGCTCGACACTCTGTCGTAAAATGCCAAAGAACCTGTCATAAACCACAAGCACAGACGACGACTTGGGCCCCCTCACCATTCCGCTTGAGTGTTGTAAACGAAAGCGTCAAAAGGGAAAATTATTTAAATTTATGCCGCCGAAGTAGCAAAAAAAGAAGTAAAAAACGAAGTCGAACGAGTCGAGTGGTGAATGTGTGTCAAATGAAATTCGTTGAAATTTTTATGCAAACCTCAACAAATTGTCATTAAAAGCGGCAGCAGCACACAGCCAAATACTCACAGACGGGACTTAGCCATAAACAGAGCCGCCATTCGCTGCCGGCCATATTTATGATGTGAACGACAAGACAAAATGGACTTCCGGCCGGCGAAAAGAGCTGGCCATGGGAGGAGAGGCGGCTCTTTGCATTTTAATAGACTGACCCAAACGCTTTTGGAGCCACATGCAGAACGCGAAAATACAAACGCTTTCACACACATACACACGTGTGTACATTAGCCAGGGCATTTGCAATGCAAATTGGCGAAAGTTTAAAAAATTTATGCGGCTTTAATGGCACCTGGCGACTGCAGACCGGACCCGGTTCAAAAACCGACCAACACCACACAGCCCAACAGCAAGACTATTCCAGGAAATTATATACTAAATAGCAGAATTATTTTTTTGGCATTTGCACTGCCCTTTTCCCAGCTGCTGCTGTTGCCGTTTTTGTCGACTACATTAAATGCAAATTTATGCCTATTTGCTGCAAGAAACTGTAACGGAACCTTGCTGCTGCTAGCTGCTTGTTAAACTCGCATAAATTTCGCTGGCGGCTTCCCATTTGGCCTGACATTAAAAGGATATCACCTAGTGGTGGCACAGGTTCAACTCGCTATATGTATAGGGCTTCAAACTTAGAAAATGTACATAAAAAGTATAGGACAAGGGAAATGTTACACTGTATTTATTATTTATTTATATGTAATATTTGAAAAAACTAAGCCTTGTTTATTAAAGAATCCATTTTAATCATTTAAATCGCATTAAAAATAGTATATATATAAGCAGAAAATTATACAAAAAATGTAAGGTAACCAAAAATATATTAAAGTCTAGTGAGGTTTAGATTCTTCCCATCACTGGACCAAACCGAAACCCACTTACGCCCAATCCATTGAGGGCTTCATCAGTACCACGGGCAGGGGGTAAATCGAGGGATTGGCAATGGCAAAACTATGGCAAACTATCGCCACTTGCATTGTGCATTCGAGCAATGCTGGCAACTTATTGTTGTTATCGCTCTTTGCACTTCTTTTGACTTCTTTCGCTGCGCTGCCACTTGGCAGTCGAAATTCTTTGCAACTTGGCTAAGTAAAATTTATGTGCATTTCTTGTGTCCCTCCAGTGTGAAATGTGCCAAGAAGCGTTTGGTTTTGTCTTCAGTTTTTTGCCCCCATAGGCATAGCGGCAGAGGCATTGGAAAAACGTTAGCTCCAAATCCAAATAATTAGCCATTAACAATTGGCCTGGCCGGAGCGACTTTTGAGCGGTGCCTTCTGTTGCCAATTTCTTTTTGGAAAAGTTTCATGCTTTATTGTGGCCCCGTTTTATCCCTGTTTATCCCTTCTTGTCCCGCGCCGGCAAATTGCTGTCTTGGTGTTGCAACTTTCGGCCTGACGCGGAGCTCAATAAAACGATTTATGCCGCTTGCCGCTCGCCCCTATCCTGCGGGCCCTGCAAACTTTTGTGAACTTTTGCCAACATTTGTTTTGTCTATTGCCTTGGATTCTGTGGCATTTCTGGCAGCCCCGGACTTCGGCCACTTGCCCTAAGCTCAACGGCAACTTATTAGTGCAGTTTATTCACCGACTTGAGAAGCTGCGTGCGGTTTGTCTTGCACTGCACACATAAATCTCGGCGCGGCAACTTTCGGCTCCGAACGGGCACGGCTAGCAAATAAACGCCCGGAGGTCATAAATCAGTGGGGCGCCACTGGCTCAGCTGCAACATGGCCGACATGACGTGCAACATGCACCGCATAAAAACTGCATTCTGATGGGCCATAAGGAGAAGGCGGCATCCCGACCAAGATCGAAGCTCAGCGGCTGCCTCCTTGGGCGGAACTAATGCAAATTCTGCTGCAGCGACACAGCGGCAGCAAATGTTGGCCAAATTGCCTGGGAAGCAGATGCTAACCTGACTTGGCATTCATGGAGCTGGCTTGCCGAACCTGCCCCTGCATAATTTATCATATATTTGCGCTCATTACGAAGACAGATATGAATAATTAGAAGGATTGCACAAAAATGGCATTGCTAATTGAGAGGATTTAATTGAGTCAAGAGGAAAGAGGGTTATGCGATTCTTTTATATATTTTTAAGCGTATCATTTCATTCTGCACCTAAGAGTTGTATTTATAGTGTAGTTTCCTCCTTTTAAGTTTATCTTTAAACTCTTTATTAGATAATTAAATTCATCTAAACCCTTTTTTAAGCTTTGGAATAACATGGAGTTGGCACAAGAAAAGTTTTTCCAAATAAATAAATAACCACCACAACCAGTATTTATTTGAAAATTTCCAAATGGATTATATTTTGTGGATAACCTTCAGCTAAATGTCTAACAATGGATGTTCGATATGTGGCAACTGCCACACTTTGGGTTACTTTGGTTAAGCTGCAACTCCCGTCGCGTGTGACAAAAATCGAAAAACGTTGCCATCGACAAACGCAATTTTTGTCCAACAATTGTAATTGGCAATAGGGAGTGGGCTAGCGGTTGTATTGCCTGCAAGCATGAACCATTTGTTAATTAACATGTTCGTGGCTTTGACTGAACATGGCTTTTACTATTTGAATGACAGCTCAGGCTCTTAAAAGTGGACCTTATTTTTGTATACAAAATTACCGATTACCTATGATGTTTACTGTTATTTATGTATAAACAGAGGCTACATTGCGTATACGTGATTTTAAAAAATCTCTTAAAATCACGTATACGCAGACTGGCCCCTGTTTAAGGGAACAAATTTTTAAATAAATAAAAACAATGATAAAAGCGTAAATTAACTAAAACAGCAGACTGAAAATTTGTTTCCTTTCAGTTTACACAAATATTTTTTCAGGTAACCTAGGGTCCACCCCGCTGTCCACCTTTTGTGCAAACCCCTCACCATTAGACGAAGCATTTTGCTCGCGCAATGAACTCGTCGCCAGCGCGGACTTAATCAAATTTCGTAGCACAAAATAGGTATAAGAACGGATGCCTGCGTTCAGCGTTTCCGGCACGATTTTGTTCCTTTTTGGGTGAAAAGAATCTTAGCATACTTTAGAGCGCGCTTTATTTGGCTGCTTGCGAGGCGGATGGCGCGGGGTCACAAATGGGCGGCAAGTGACACACTTATTTAGCAGCTGGCCTCGGAGCTCACGTCAAGCGGCGGGAGCAGCTCCATGACCAGCTCTCCATGGCAATGGCGATGGCAATCCCTTCTGGGCCCCACCATTCATTCTACTCTTTGTGCGCCGGGCTTGTTGCACGCTTCACGCTCGCAATGGCACGCGGCGCATAAATCAATGGCAACGATCTTTACGTGCTGCCTCAAAGTTCCTCGTTCAGCATCCGCCACCATCAAGTGCACTCGAAAAATAATGCAAGAAATTTGTTGTATATTATGCTGGATATTAAAGCCCTCTAAAGAGGTATATTGCGAAATATTTCTGCGAGTGTACAAGACCTCATCTCATCCTGTTTGTGCCACCAACACTCACGCGCCTTACAATCTTTATTGCACATTGCGGCTTCCGGTCGGCGGATGCGGATGCGGATGTGTTTGCGAGAGCGTGCGCTTGTGTTTGTGTTGGTGCCTCATTTTAGTTGAGAATGCGGTATTAAAATGCATTTGGCTTTCAATTTACTCGCACCCGCGTAATATTTTCATTAAGTGTTTTCTGTTTTAGTCATTTCGCCCACGTTCCTGCTGCTCCCTGCTCCCTGCTCCCTGCTCGTCCGCACACTTAAGTACTCTAAATTGTTAATGAAATGTTAAATGGCTCCGAGTGGCCGAGCAAAGGAAAACACAATTCGACGCCTGCTGATTGACCGTAATGAGCCAGTTACGCAACAATATACATTAATAAGTAATTAATAATGGCCCCTGTGGGCCACTGGGCCAGGTGTTTGCCACATGTGGCATTAATTGCCCAGGACGAGGTCAAGGGTCAGGGAAGCCCAAAGCCAGGGCTCAATTAACAGACGAGAAACAATCACAGCATTCGGGCTAATTAGGACTACACACAACGAAGATGGCTTCTAATCTGGCTTACGTCCGCCCATTTCCTGTGAATTTTCGCCCCAAAATTGAGCCGAAAATGCCATGCAAACAAATTCATTAATTTTAACAGGAAGTAGAAACAACAGCAAATCGATGAGTGGACACAAAAGCAAATGCGTTTTAAGTGCACGAATGTGAATTTTTAAGACTCGGCAGAGGAAGCAAAAAAATCCATCAGCAACTGGACTGGAACGCACAGATAGACAGCTGTTGATAACGCCCAGAGACCGAGCCAGTCCCATCCAATCCGGGCCCAAACCGAACAAAACTCGCAGACACAAACATGTGTAGGATTGCCAAATCCTCTGGCTCTGACTCCAGCTCACCCACGACTATCCTCCGGGCCCCGCCACCCGCTCCTCCTTCGACGCCCAGCAATGCGCTTGTCCCTGCTGATCCCTTTAGCTGTTGAATTGCAAATTGTTTGTATCTGGCGTCAACAATTTGTTTTTTTGTTCCAGCTCGTAAGAGCCTTATGCCGGAGTAATGGCAACTATATGATATAGTTTGCCCAGCCAGATTAAATAATGCAACAGTGCAGAGAGCCTGTAATGGAAAGCATTTTCCTTTGGGAACATTAAATTGGCATTGATCCCCAACAAAGAGCTACTTTTAAGAATACATTTATGGCTTACCACAATCTGAAATATAAATCAAACTTTGGATGCGGTAGTGAAGTTTATAATCTCAGCTTTTACTCACCAACAATAGGTTGCTAAACCAAACTAAACTATAGCTTTGTAAATAGAGCAAATTGACAATTTCCAATGGTATTATTTGGACAAGAGTATTCACTGATCGAGGGCTGCAGTCTTCCCGGATTATTGTCAGCTTTTTTCAAGCTCGCTGACAAAATGTCCACCCATCTGTCACGGCAGCCAGCAACAACTTTCAGCCAGCGGGCAGGCATCAGCAACAAGCATTCAAAAACTTAATTTTTTTTCCATAGCCCACACATGCTGCAATTTGTATGATTTTCAACTGCAGATTTTTTGTATTATTTTTATTTTTTTACGCTTTGTTTGTAGGTTGTCAAATGCGTTTCTTCGCCTTGTTTTACAATTTGTGCAAGAAACAATTTTGAATGCGCGACAAAATGGTGAATGGTAACTGGTAAATGGCAAATGAGCAAGTGCATTGTCAGTGGAAATTATTAAATTGCAGGAGAGCCCAGGGGCGGGGAGTGTTAAAAAAGAGCAAGTGCCGCTTAATGGTCTGGCCATGTCGTTTAATTTTTTTCTCCATTCTTTATTTTTAGCTGCTGCCGCCGCTTTGGCCGCATTGCTGCTGCATTGTGCGCTAAATACTTTGACGTCTTTTTACATTATGCTGTGTCTCTTTTTTTTATTTTTGCATTAAATTTGCTGATGTTGTTGTTGTTTTTTCGCCCGCAAGCATTCGAGCCATTTGCATTTACATATGCGCATTACTTGCCGGGCATTGTATTTAATTAAAATTTGTTGTATTTCTAGAATAGCCGGAAAATGCGGCCATAAAGCAGCCCTATGACAGCAGCAAGGACGGGCCTGATTTAAGGCCGTAAACGTAATAGAGAAATGCTCAGAAAATGAAAAAACATTTAGAGAAAATCTTGATTTAATTTATTTTATTTTAAAATTAAAATAGAATTAAAATGGAAATGGTTTTACAAAGAATTAAGTCCTTAAGAGACAGAAGAAAGAATATTTAGTAAGTTTAATTAATTTATTTTGATTTGAGAAGTATTTTAGAATGGCTTTTAGTTTATTCAGATTTGTTTATATAAGGTCCTTATTCTGCCAGGGAATGAGCTCCAAAGTTGACAAATGCCAATATCGACAGACTTTTTAGTTACTAAATAAAACAAACAGAAGCCTAAACACTAAAATTAAGGTTAATTTATGTTATTACAAAAATGTATATAATATAATATAATTTTAAATTTAACAAATAATTTCCCCAGTGTAGATATTTCATTTACAGCATTCGATTTGCGAGTGCGTGAGTGCGGGCTTCGCATGGTAAATAATGAATGCCCAAAAATGCAGTAATTTATCGCCATGTTTATCTGCTACTCATTACTAGGCAGCATCAGCGCAGCAGCAGCAGCAGCAGCAAAATCTGCATAAATATCAAATGTTGCGCATAAGTGTGCGTTATGTCCCGGGAACACACAAAAAGCGTTGCCAATGGCGATAAGCAAAATTCAGTTTTGTTAATGGGGCGCTGGACCAATTCAATTTGGAGCAGGACCCGGACCAGTGCCAGGACGTTCATCAATTCTGTTTGGCAAATGCAAATAGTGAAATGATAGGCAAATATTTATTGGTCCCCGCATAATGAGTGAGAAATCTTGTTTTTGGCAACCAAATCAGGTATCTGGCCGAGGGCAGGAAGCCAGTCCAGTTTAGAGTATGACTTCATTTCGTGCATTTTGCATGCAAAACAGCGTCCTCATAAGCATTAAAACTAATGCGCCGAAAAGTAGACTATTAAAAATGTAAAGTCAACTTTATTAGCCAAAAGGAAAATGGTGTCATTTGTAAATGTATGCGTGTGTGTGTGTGAGTCCTCCTCTGTTTATGTGTTAAAGTTGGGCTTTCAGTACAGAGATGTTGGTAAAAGGGGTTTAAAAATAAAGATAACTTAATTGCCAGTTCTAGGAACACCAAGGATACTCTTGCTTATAAAAGGTGAAATTTTGAAATTTTAAAGTTTAATTTTGGTGTAAAATAAAATAAAAAATACATTTTAGTCATATACATACATTTCAATGATGAATATTTTATTTATTTCTTTTTCTAGGCCTGGCCAAAATGCTTTAGTCATAATCTAAGAGAATCATTTTAATTGATTTCAACAAGATATACATATATGTATATATATTTTCGAGATATACTTGCATTACAGTTTTAGATTATATGTGTATTTTTATTGCTTTTTTCTGGGCCAATTATTTTGATTTTTCTCTTTAAACTTGTAGGTTTGCTGTAGCCTTGAAAGGAAAATCGTTTCTTATCTTTGGTAAATTGAATATCCCAAAAGATTCTCACAAACAGCTCCCCCTCTTAGCCAGCGCCTGTGGCAACGGCCTGGCAATGGCAAACAGAGTTATACAAACACACTGGCAAACTAACACATTAGGCGGCGCTTCCTTTTGCCAAAGTTGGTTGACTTCGTTTTTGGGACTGCCATTGCTGAGGCCGCTGCTTGCTGCCTTCGCCATCAACAACAAGCAAATAAACTGACAGACACTCGTTTCCGTTTTCAAACAAAACAGACGCCATATTTAAAATTCCAAACGGGCACCCCGGCAACAACAAACAGCAATATAAGCAGGCAAACAAATGGAATAACAGAAAATTGCCGTTTGCTAAAAACTTTTGCTTTGCTTTTTGAAGTTATTTTTCCCCCTTCCATCCTCCAGCCTCCATCTGCCATCCCAGATCCTGGAGCCTGGATTCGTGGCTCTGGATTCCCAGAGCTGCTGCCAAAACAAAGAATTCAATTTAGTGTGCCGTGCGTTGATGCGGACAGGTTCATTGAACGGGGATTCCCTCGAATGCGCATAAATTTGACGCTTCCCATGACTAGGACTAATTGTGGAATTATGCCAAAAGGAGATGAGATTTGGCGGGAATCCGAGTGCAAATTCGAATGCGTATGCGGATGCTTGTAGAATTTTTAGCGAAAAATCAAGAAAAGACCGCCCGTCAGAACGCCATTTCGTTTTGTTTTGGCATTTATCATACTGGCAGCGATTCGGGGCTGAAACTTGCTGACCGGCGGCCGTGACTTCCGTGCACCAGAAATGAAATGAAAGATTTATTCCAGATTCGCATGACGAGATAGTGTTGTGGCAACAGCCATGGCACAAAAGACACGTAGGCCAATAAAAATGCCATCGTCCACGGCTAGGCTCTGCAGCTGAAGTTGTGTATATTAAAATGATTTGTGTGGTCAAATTGCCGTTCGGACGTTGCACTAATTTCATGAGAAATGCATGGGAAAACAATCAATAAAAGATAAGGAACATCTTTGTTGGGAATCAGAGGAAGTTTCCTAAGAAAATGCTATCGAAAATTATGATTTTTAGATAGCATTACTAATATTTTACTGTATTACTGATGAAGGGATAGTACATCGCATCTGGGGTATTTGTAAAATCTAAAGTGTAATATTATTTACAAAAACTTCAATTAAAAAAGGTTACATTTTCATCGGATTTCCGCTGCAAGCCGCGCCTAGACCGCAGGGCAGGTTCTCTCATTTTTTTTTGAAACCCTTTCACTAAAGCATTAGAAAAATCTATAAAATCGCTGGGGCCCGTCAGGACGCCACCCATACATGCCAATAAAATATTTTATCAAACGTACGTGCTGCTATTAGTCTCCCCCGGCAACTCCGCCCCGTCGCCGTCACGCGCACGCATATCAAATGACGGCGTTGATGTGTTGAAAGCCCAGACGGGAGAGTTGAGATCAAGTGAATGAATGTGCGGGCGGGCGGTCAACCCTTTTTTACGGCTGGTCAGTGGAGCACTCGCCGGCATCCGGGGCTTCGGGCGGGTCTCTGCTGCTCTGGCTCTGGCTCTGCCTTTGGTGGGGGTGCTGGTCTCTGATTATGCGTCGTGCGGCCATAAATTTATATTGAAAGACGTGCGCTGTTAATCAAATTAAAGTGTTTGATTAAATTTTAAACAAAACTCCCACTCGTTTCACTGCAGCAGCAGGAGCAGCAGCAGTAAAAATGCAAAATGAATATAACAAAAAATGTGAATGAAAATGAATTTAAGAACACGTGGCGTATGCGCAATATTCCGTTTATGAATTATACGCAAGATTATTAATTAAATTTTGTGGTTGTGCGCTAGGGATGAGAATAATAGACGTGGTAATAAAACGTTTCCAGGGGTAAAGGATACATATATATTATTATTATGCTTTTAAGATTGTTGTTCTGAAACCAAAGGAAAGAAATATTGGAAACAATACAAAAAATTTAAAAGCACATAATCATAATTTCAGATGTTATTGTAAATAATAAAAAATCAATAACTATTAGGTATTTTGGTAAATACAAGTACTTTGGACTCTTCTTTGAAAAGGTAATAAAAGAATTGTTTAAAATCTTGTTAAACACTTTAATATCCTTTTGAAAGTTTATCGTTTAATTTAGCAATAAATTATTTTCTTTTAATATATAAATTCACCGCTCTTTACACCTCCAATTATTATAATAGTAACAGATGAATTAATGTTCTGCCAAAATTAATTTCGGAACACGTGGCGTATACGCAATGTTATATTTATGATTTAAGCGCCAAAATGGTTAATTAAATGCTGTTGTTTTGTGGCGGGCGGCTGGCTTTGGGTGCTCCTGTTTGGTGGGAGTGGCACCGAAAGGTCACCCGTTTAACCGGGCTAAAGAGAATTTCGAAAACGTGTCGCAAAGTACACAGTTATTTGAAGACTAGCCTGGCTCAAGTGCTGCACAGTTTAAAGCGCTTAACGGGCCAACTGAAGTTAAATAACAATTTCACTGCTCATTAACCCTAATTTGTATGTAAATTTTTCGGGGTGCCCCAGTTGGCCCTTTTTTCTCCCCAAATCCCCTCCCCCCGGGGATGCAGCGGGACTCGCAGAAGCGGCGCCTTTAAAAGGCCAACGCCATTTTGTGTGTTTTAAGTAACGCACATGACACGGTATGGCATGGTAGGGGATGGGTCGGACCGAGATGGAAGTTACTGAAGGAAACGGTCGCCAAGGGAAGAGGCAGAGGCAATGGCCGTAGCCATTATGGAGCACTCGCTGCCTTCTTCAAGTTGCAAATAGTGCGGGGCACATGCAAACTGCAGGAACAGAGGATGGTGGATGCCAGGCACAAAAAGATATCCACGAAAAGATGAAAACGAGAAAAAACGAGGAGATTGTTTGTCTGCTGTCCTCATTCTCGCCTTTTCGCCTTGGAAGCGGCCCCATCTTCCATTAATTCATCCGCCGCCATGCGAACAATAGGCCGTGCAACCACGGTTGCCAATTCCTGTGGCTCCTGCCAAAACTGGTACATTTTCTCTACTACTTTTTAAACTTTTTTCGGTGGAATTTTTACATCTCAGTTCTTTGTAATTACTGGACAGTTTTAACTTTAAGAGTTATGTGGGAATTTCCCTTCATTACCCACAATTTTTCACTGTAAATTGTTCACTTCAAAATCTTAACTATTTCTTAATAAAAGCTTTTTAATATTTTTTAAATGATTTATTGAGTAACTAAACATTAAGTCAAGATAATAATGTCTTAAATTGAAGTAAAAACTTCTTCAAATTATCAGGAACAAACAACCAAGAATCCAAGTGGTCAGTTGGGCCTCAAGGACAGAAAGTGGACTTTCGCCGGTCATTATCCGCCAGGCAGCAACAATGGCAAGAAGGCAAGCCGAAGTGCATTAAACAAAAGTGAGTGCCTGTGCATGTGCCAGTGGACACTCGCAAAAAATCGCCCACGAACTGGGACTCCAATTCGCACTCCAACTCTCACTGGCACTTGCAGGCGAAAAAGTGGCGAACGACAGTCGAGGCAAACATGAAATGACGGCAATGCTGCCTTGTGCCATGCAAATTCAATAAATTAAGGCAACGACCATTAATTATATTTTAAATTGCAATGTCCACACGCACACTCGAGGCCATGGAAAAGTTTTTGCGTTTTTAAAAAAAGTTCCACTCGTTCAGCGGGCAAATTGTCGCAGTTTATCTTCTCCGCACGCATCGCAATGAATGCCACGCCCCCCCTTCAGCCCCTCTTCGTGCTGCCAATGAAAGTGCAGCAACAAATAAACCACTTTGGCCATTCCCTGGTATAAAAGATAAATAAATGCAGAAAAGAAAGGCAACGTGGGGAATAAAGGCAAAAACAATGGAACTCCAGATGCAACTCAAACTCCTGCCTTCTGGGTCCTCTCAGGATTCTATAGTCCTTCCTGCTGCTCCTTCTCCCGCTGCTGCATCTCTTCTCCTGGCATTCCTGCACCGCTGACCATTATTATCGCATCGCGTAAACAATGGCCGAGAAGGCCCTGTTGACACTGGCAGCATGTCATTAAGGGCGACGTCAGTAGCCGACCGCTGACGTGTTAACTGCACTGCGTCCAACTTTTAATTGGTTTTAAGTCACAAGTTAATTTCCATAAAGCGCCGGGAAAGCGCTTAAAAAATCCCTTGAAAAAAAATACAGAAAGAAAGCAAATAACAAGTTGTTAATATTTACGTATAAGTTTCTGAGCAAACTTAAGAAAGAAGTCTTTAATAGGCAAGTTTTTCTTTTAATTATTATTATTTCCGATTATTATTTCTTGGGCTTTCCTCGCTTGCCACGCTTCGGCTTCTTTTTGAAGGGACCCAGACCTCGTCGGACCATGGTGCCGCGCCACCAGGCCTGCAGCCTGACGGCGCACTCGATGCGATGAACCTGAAGATCGTGCAGCCGCTGCTCCTCGGCCTTCTGGGCACGATACTCCTCGACAAAGACCATTCGCTCATCGTAGATCTCCCGATGTCTTTCGAGCTGCTTCTTCTGTTCAAGAATGCGCAGCTCCCAGGCTTCGGCCTCACGATTCACCCGCCGCATCTCGCTGACATAACGTTCCTGCCACTCCTCGATCCTGCGGTGCAGATCCACGATTTCTCGCTGGCGAAAGGAGCGCAGCTCAGTGCTCACGCGCTCCTCTCGAGCCAGTTTCTGCTTGATGTCCAGAATGTCCCGCAAGTAAGCCCGTTCAGCGTTCTCACCCCAAATTGTTCCTTGGGCCAGTCGCCCCTCCTCCCAGCGTTGCACCAGACTATACTCCAGGTCGTTTACCCGCGAGACACAGCGCAACTTGTATTTGGTCTCGGCAATGCGGTCCTCCAGATCCAGCAACTTGTCCTTGGTCATTCGCTTTTCGGTCTCTAGATCCTCCTTGAGTTTCTTTAGCTCGTCCTTGGACTCTTGCAGCTGCTGGGCCGCTTGGGACACTTCGCTTTTGTTGCCACCCAAGGCATCTATGGCCTGCTTAAGGTTTTGCAGGCTTCTGTCGTCCTCTAGAGGCGTCTCCTTCGATTCGGTTTCATCGAGGTATTCACCCTCAAGGGAGGAACTTTTTTCCACTTCAATGGGATGCTTTTCTGAAACATTAAACTCTAGAATTTCAGACCTTGAAATACCTTTTAAAATTTCCAACTCTGGCTTTATAGTTTTCTGTTGTATTTCAATCTTTTTAATTCCCACATCCTTCCAGGTTTCCTCCTTTTCAGATGCCGATACCTCATCCGTTTCGTCCTTTGAAGTAATTTTCGTCTCTCTTAACTCCTTATCTTCCATGGCCGTCTCGTAGATCGCTCGCAAGGCATCCATATCGCGCTCGAATTTCAGGGCATCGAGGACATCCTCGTCCAGCTGATCGGCATCGTCCTCCGTCTCGCCCAGCAGCGATTCCAGTCGTGGAAGTACCTTTCCGGTAATCAAGATGCGCTCCGGCTTCTCCTGGTCCCCCAGCGACGAGCTGCGTCGTCGCCGGAGAGAGGCGGGCAGCGAGCCCGGTTTACTGGCATTTAGACGCTGCGAACGCTGCTGCAGGACCAACTGATTAAGTGTGTTTTTGTAGACGGTCAGCAGCAGGATGCGTCGCAGTTCTAGCAATTGCTCCTCGGTGTGTCCTTCTGTCATTGCAGGCAATCCCAAAATGCGTTGCCAGAGACAATGGACTCGAGGGCCCCGGAGTTCACCCCCAGTAACTGTTGCTAGGGTGCCGGAGTTTATCACTGTTTGGCTTTCGGCTTGAACTCGGATTTTCCCCTATACTCCCCTTCAGTTTTCCCCTTTGGCCGTGTGACTCATGTACGCCCTGGAAAATGCCTGGGTTTCCAGCAGGACCCGGCTTGCATATTTCATTGCTGTCATCGTCCTCGTGGCTTACGTGCAAAAATGCCCAACTGGCTGCGTCCCCTTATTGCTGCACAGCAATCGTTGAATTTATTTGTAAGGCTCTCTCGCACTCTGGCTTTGGCTCCTCCGTTGTCCTTCTGTAGCTCTCCGTGTATCCTTGGGGTTCGTTCACTCCTTGGGCATGCAAGTATGTGTCTTCGCCCGGGGCTCTGGCTTATGTGTTTAACCCAATAAATGCCGCGCTGATTGCAAGTTAAATTATTGGCACGGAGGACTTCAGACCCGCATTACAATTAAATTATCGCATTAACCGCAAAACCTGCACGGCGTTTGCTCTTGCGACTCGGTTCTCGGCCATTTTCCCAGCATGCCCGCAGCGGCAGTGTTTAAAAATAAAGCAAGTACATAGACCTCTTTGTCATAAATACAAAATGGGATAGACTTACAGATACCCTAGGTGGTTTATGTGTGTTTTTACTCTTCACTGACGCAGCTTTTAAAAAAAAAAAATACAAGTGAAAGTCTGAAAATGAATGTAATAAAATAAATCAGAAATTAAGAGTGATATAAGGTGAAAGTTAAAGCAATTTTAAATGTATTTCCAAGTATTTATTACATTTATATTTATATAAAAATAGTAAGAAAATATTATTATTATTGACCCTATTTAACTAAGTCTAATATAATCCTCTTATTCTGAATATCCTGCAAAAAATAACCCCAGTTCAGGACGAGGGTAATAAAACGCTTTAAAGGCAAACCGCCGAAAGTGGTCAATGCACCGGCAGTGTCTGCGACCAACGGCGGCCGTTGTGAGAAATGTGAGAAATGGCTGGGCGGACATTAATTTAATGCCCGCCACTGTCTCGCACACACACACACAGAGAGACGCAAGGGATGGCCCATGTGGCGCTTCTGCTTTCGGCTGCCATTATTTTTAATAGACTCGAAAGAAAAAGTTTTCAGTTTTCTACTTCATTGACTGCAAATCGGCAAAAGAAACAGCTCTGGGGTCGCGCATTGCCCCCATACCCCTCTCGGGCCTGTCCTTCAAGGATGCCAGGATAAAAAGTCAAAATTAAGTGCCCCGAAAAGCACGCTGTGCAGCGCCTGATAAGCACCCTCCGCCACACTCCCTTCCACACCACACACACACACCAGCGAAGCGTGGCAACTGCAGCGTAAAGTCAAACACATAAATCGAACGCTCGCCACGAAGAAATTTGCCAGCAAAAAATTTCAATTTCCATTTAGGTCCGTCCCCACCCCCTGCCGCATTTTCCAATGCAAATGTTCGATTATGACAAACTCTCCCTGGGCACCGAACACTCACCCAATCTCTCTAATCCCAGATACGATTTGGGTGCCAGGACATGCCAAGTTGTTGGTCCTGCTATTAATAGCGCCAAGGCCTGCCGCAAATTGTTCCGACTAAAATAATAAATATGTAAATATTGGACCGCAACCTGTCCTCGCCACAGCGCCAGTCATCCGAGTAGATACAAAATCAATCCGCAAATTGTCAATGTTTGCATGTTAGAGGTCTCTTACCAAAACAGATGTTGGGCTTGAACTTATACATCGTAAAGGTAAGGCTAAAACAGAGATAACTTTGTAAATAGAAAGTAAACAAGAGTAAATAGTTTATGAAAAAGATTAGACAGTAGAAAATATAATTTTTATTTATATAAAATATAAAATCTAGATTATAAATACATTTTTCTGCAGAAGAATATTATTTAAGAAATTGTATAGCTTTTTATCAAATATTACTGATAGTCTTCTCTATATTTTGGCAAGGATTAACCTCTTTGGTATGGCTGTAGCTTAATTTATTATTATGTAAATAGTGTATAAATAAATAAATAAATTATAACCTTTAACCTCTAATTTTAATTACTTTCAGATTTATTTTAATTGAATTTCCATTGCTTTAAAATGAAAATAAGCCAAGGTCCGAACTGGAAACTGCTTTATTACAACAAATTTTCCTCTTCAAATATTTACTTTTATTATTTTTGGCTAAAGTTTAAAGAATGCAGCCAGTTTTGGTTGCGTAAATTGTTAGCGACAAGGAGAAATTGTCCGTGGTCCTGGTCGCTTGGCAACAAGTTCACTATGTCCCTTGTCACAGGTCAGTGAGCATTGCAAAAGGGGGTTTCTTTTCCTCAATCTTTTGTAATCAAATGAATATGTTTTAGTATATTATTTAACCCTTTTTTTTAGCCACAATGAAGGAAAATTAATTCAGGTTTTAAACTTTAACTGCAAGGCCCCCCCTGGAGCTGCGCTTCTGCTCTTGCCACACACACCCATTGACCCATCCTCTGTGCCCAGAAACGAAGAACCGCGGAGATAACCTGCCGCACTTATGACAGGCCCCCCCTTCCCCGTGTGTTCCTGCTCCCGGCTCGTTTGTTATCCCGTCCATGTAAATAACCAAAAATTTTATATTGCGGCCCGCAACCACGACACCGTGACAGCGCCGGCGAACACAGATGCCACATGGAGAAGAGGAGCAAAAGCCAAAGCCAGGAGCCAAGTCAAGCAGGACACGGAGCCGCTGTGGCTTCGGTGGCAGGAACAGGAGAGTGGTCACTGCTGATGCTGGTGATGGCAGGCAGGCGCAGGTCGCTGGACGAGAGGCAGAGGACATGCAGGACACCGTCACCGTCCATGTGGTGAGCGTGTGAATATGTCAGCGGGACCAGGGCAAGTGTGTTGTTGTCTGCGGCCGGGGGAGTGATAGACGCCACTACCATTAATTCACATTCAGGTGCCACACGCTTGGCCGAGCACATTGGGTAGTGTCTGCACTGTGAGAAATATATAAATTTAATTTATTTTTCAGGGAAATTTAATACAAATTTTAATTTACAATAAAGAACAAAATATATGCGTTTATCTAAGAACAAAAACAATAATAAAGAAATCTAGATTAAGTTCAAATTATCTTTCTAATATTCTCTCAGTGTATGCCCTGGTGCGAGTGTGCGAAAACAACATGTGTTTACACTCATCCAAACAGAAATGGAAAGAAACTGGGCCCACTCGTGCAGCCAAATCCCGTGCAATGCATTATAAATGGCCCGCACGGGTCCGAATCCGGTTCCGAGTTAAAGCTCAAGTCCCAGCCCGAGTCCGGTGACCCCAAACGACTCTACACGTTTTTGGCCGAGGCCAAGAACAGAGCGGAACAGAAAGAAGTGACCCACTTGCCGGGCGTGTAATTAGTATACCACAGGCCCTCTGGTCTCGGTCTTCTGCCGGAATGTAAAATTCATGGGGCGAAAAATCGAAAGTTAGTTGTTACCAACCGTCGCTCAATGCGTGGCACGTTGGGAAAGCCAACGAGCAAAATCGATGGGAACAAAGTGTCCCTGGCCAATGCCAAGCAACCACCAAAATAAATACCCAAGGAGCCCAGCCAAGAAGGCGGGCAGCCATGACAACGCGACTCAACAAAACAAATGCCAGCCACCACCACGCGGTACAAACACGTATTTAATGCGGCCATTCAAATAAAGTTGCCTCAAAAATAGAACACACTGTCGCATTAATATCCCCCGTGCCCGTGCCAAGCTAACTATGTCAATAGCGGAGTGCATATGGCCAGTTGAGTCGGAGCCGCCAACTGGTACAGTTCGCATCGGATCGAAAGGATATTAGAGCCCAGCGCCAGCCCATAAGCCATGTTCCCTCAGGCCGAGCTGGAGAACTACAAGCTGCAGGTGGAGCTGCTACAGGAGAAGCTGCAGCGGAGGTAAGCGGATAGAAAATCGAACAATGACCCATGAACAGGATCAATAGTAGTTGCAGTTCCTAAGGCTTTCAAACCAAAATTATTATTTTTTAGAAATAGTTAAAAGCAGACAAGAGTCTAAGCAAAGATGCAATTGTTTGCTCTCAAAGCCTTTGTTTGCCAATAATGTTGTAAATAAAACAATGATTTGACCTTTTTAAAACCACCTTTGGTGTACTTTGGGTTTGCTTTTTGTAGATGAATAATTCAGAATTCAGAATTCCCTGCAGCCATGACCATTGATTTGTATAAGTCAGCTTTTCTCCAGATTTTCATGTGCATTTTCAGTCAGCTAAGAAGTCATGTTTGTGCCCTTTTGTCTCTGTAGTTTGCTTGGTTTACATTTTGATTTCTGATTTCCTTTGCGCAGCGAGGATAATCGCCAGCAGCTGGAGCACAAGTTGGACAAGGTCCTGCAGAAGCGCAGCGAGCTGTAAGTAGCTTTTTGCCCGTTTTTCCGTTACCGCCCCGGGGGAAAGGTAAACTGAATGCGTGTTTGCCTTCCAGTGACAAGTCGGTGCGCCACAAGAGCCGGCAAAAGTACCAGGAGTTCCTGGAGGAGCAAACCAAGCGCAATGAGCGCAACAAGAAGCTGGTCCACATGTTGGAGCGAATCGATGAGCAAACGGCTGCCATGTCGCAGCGCAGCGAGCGACTTAAAATGATGAAGGTGAGTCCAATATCCGTGGGTGGCCCAAGGAAATGTAAAGTCAATCACACTGAGAGAAAGTCTAAAGAACTTGTGTTAGTTTTCATTAACAAAATATACATACATACATATTTTTCTTTATATGGTTTTTTTTTACTTGAAGCAAACTTTTCTTTTTTGAAAATGCCAAAGGTTTTTCCTTTTTTCCAAGTGCAACAACCTCTTAATTTACATATATTTCTTCCCTTTCTTGGAACAGCTGCAATACCAAATGTACTTTGCAAAATTGGTCCAAAATCAAACACTGCGATGCATCCAACAAACAACGACAACGGCGACGGGAGCTCCGACCACCGCCGGCGGAGCCATGCCGATGCCGATCCTGCTGCAACCGCAGCCGCAGGTGACCAATCCACAGCCGACGCCACAGAACTGGACCTTTGCCATGGCCACGCCCACGCAGGCGGGTATGGTGCTGACGCCCCAGTTTGCGGCCGGCATGCCCGGGACCATGCCCTTTTCAATGGCTCCCCCCGTGGCATCCAATCCCGCTCCGCATCCCGTTTACTATCCGGAGCTGTTTGGCGGAACTGCAGCCACGCCGCTTGCCACCTCCAACTTGTTCGACTTGCGCGCCACCCTGCGCGCCTTTGATAATGAGAATGCCGATTTACCCGAGCGCATGCAGCCCCACTTGACAGGTGATTATCAGGCGGAGCTGGGCGGAAGAGCAAGCCCGGCTACACCCACGGCAGCGACATCAAGTACATCGAACCAAGAGAAGGGTGCTCGCCAGCTGAGCAGCACTTCCTCTACACTGGCCACATCCTCGTTGACATTTGATAAATTGCCAAAGACACCGCCATCGCCGTCGCCATCGCTGACGTTAACTGAGCTACCAAGTGCAGGAGCAGGAGCAGGGCCAAACGCTGCAACTTCTGGCCATGACGTGGGCGGGCCACCGCAAAGGGAAGCTGACGACCTGGACCTGAACCTGGATGGCTGGACAAATTCACGCGTGACTAAAGTCGAGTATGAAAAATCACCAACTGTCGTTCGCCATAATGAGCCGGGCCAGAGACAACACCAGCTCCAGCTCCAGCAGCAACATCCGCAGGAGCAGCAGCAGCAGCAGCAACAGCAACATGACTTTGAAGCATACTTCGGTGAGCTGAAAATCGATGAGCCCTGGCAGGATACCAACGCTGGCACCTCACCTACTCTGCTGGAAAACAAACGCCCCCTAAATGTGCGTTCTGGCGACGTGGCAGGAGGACCGGGAGGGGGGGCCAAAGTTGGCATCAGCAACGATTTGCTGGACGAAGTCAAAGCCAGTCGGGCAGCCCTCGAAAGAGCAGCGGCTGCGGTTGATGAGCAGCTGGCAAGGGGTAATCAATTGTCGCCGCCAGTGGGCCAGGAGACCACGCCGTCCTTCCACCAACCTAAGCCCAGCATGTCGATTGAGAATATTGAAAATGCCATTTACGGCGAACGTTTGATAGGAAATGCGACAGCAGCAGGAGCAGGAGCAGGAGCTGGAGCTGGAGTAGTTGTTGGAACCGCACCAGCAGGCGGTGGCTGTGCCACGCCAACGCAAGGATTTTTCGAAAATTTGGTAACCAATACATCGCCAACCGAGTCGGACAGGAGAGAGGTGGAGGAGCAACATCAGCAGCAACAACAACAACAGCTGGAACCGGAGGTGGCCGGTTACGGGCAATACGATGCCAGCAGTTATGGCGATGCCAGTGAG
Organism: Drosophila mayri; assembly: GCA_008042485.1. Lineage (NCBI taxonomy): Eukaryota > Metazoa > Arthropoda > Insecta > Diptera > Drosophilidae > Drosophila > Drosophila mayri. The sequence continues at coordinate 911,296 of VNJN01004042.1, read as the reverse complement.
CCCATCTACGCCAGCATTGATTCCGGCAACCTGCAACCTGAGAGCGCGGCAGTGGAGCCGCTTTACAGCGAAATCGGAAATCCCACAGACTATCAGGCGTATGCCACGGATACCGGGGCTGCCGGTGATACACCTGTGCAGGCAGCGGCATCCGAAGTTGCAGCCGGAGCAGCAGCAGTGGGGGATACCGGTGGCGAGGTGGCCCTGCCGCAGGAGTACTCCAATATTGATTACGGCAACTACGAGGCCGGTCAGTATGCGGGCGGCTACGATCCCAACGCCTATCCGGGCTACATATACGACGAGGCCACCGGCCAGTATATTGCCGATCCCAATGCGACCCAATATGCGCCGGATGGCAGTTATGCGGGCCAGGAGTACGACGCCAGTGCGGTGCAGAACTACGACTACAGTGCGTATGAGCAACATCAGCAGCAGCCAGAGCAGCAGCAGCCACAGGAGGAGCAGCAGCAGCAGCAGGACGCGTATCCAGTGACTGAAAAGGAAGCCCAGGAAGCGGAAGAAAGTCCTGCTACTGCCGCTGCCTCTGCCTCTGCTCCAGCTGCCCCGGAACCCAGCCAAGCCGCCAATAAACCCCTCAAACCCACATCGATACTCTCGACGACAGACAAACAAGCGGCGCCTAATGATGCGCAGCAGCAGCAGCAGCAGAAGAAGAAGAAGCGCGTTAATTTCGTTGACAGCAGCGAAACGGATGATAGCTCAAGCGCGAAACCGACCCCAGCCGCAAATCCCGGACCCGCGGCATCCTCCACCGCAGCCGTATCCGGATCTGCCACAGCCACCGCTGCCGCGACGGTTCAAAATGCGACCACGCCCCCAGTAGGCGGCAGCGAGAGTGACTTCGATTTTTCAACGGGCAGCGAGGCGAAGAATTAGAACAAGCTGAAAACAGTTCGAGCTCTAATTTGTTGCCATTTGGGTTAACCCAGCCACCGCCCGCGATTCAAAGCCAGGCCACCGCTTCGATTTATTGCCAATGCATTTGGAAAGAAATTCACAGAAAAGCGAGAAAAGCGAGAAGGGAAAACGGATAAAGTGGAATAGGTAAATAGTACTTTACGGCGAAAAGGGAAAATGGGAATCTGCTAAATAATTGCTTTCTTGGCTGGCGACAAACTTTGAACACTCGAGTTAAATCAATATTCTTTTTTGCAAGTAAAATAAAGCGAATAAACGAAAGAAATATAATTTCTTTTAAATAACTTTGGGGTTTTAATATGCCAAAAAGTATAAAAATAATATATTAATAATATCCCATAAAATGAGTTAATTTTAGGTACTTTTTTTGGTTTAATTAATTTCTGATGAAAAATTAAGCTTAAAGCCTTATAAGCATTACTCATTGAGGCAGCAGCAATACTTTTAACCTCTCTATTTTATTTATTTAATAAATATATATTAAATATGTAAAAACTGAATTACACTTAAAATACAAATTTAAAAGCACTCCCCATGAGTATATTGAGCCATCGAAGACAACCAGCTTCTGGCCTGACATAGTTCAGCTGTTAACTGTGCGTATACGCAATATTCCATATTAATACTTGACGATGTCACACATGCACGCATATATGTAGGCCATCCGAATGGCCTGGAAAATATTCCATTAACGACATCGGTAATAAGATCAGCAGCTGTTGCTGCCAGGCCGCAATTTATCAAAAGTTCAATTGTCTTTGCCATGGGCCCCAAATTACCTTTTCGCTGGCTATATTATATATGTTCATATGTATGTAGTTGTTGGCCAACTCGCTGGCGTCGCTGGCAATGACACTAATTATGTGCGGCCAGGCGGTTAAAGCCACGGCCAGCAAATATGCTGATTCTCGATACGAGGGCAGGGCATCCGCTGTCCGGATAGCTGGCAGAGGCTGCTTACTTGACCAACAATTGCCAACTTAATTGAAATGATGCCTGGGCGCAATTCTGGCATATACTTAATTGCATAAACCTGTATGCAGATATATATAAAAAATTTTAATTTGATTTCACAGTTAAGGCATTTCCATTGGACCCAACTGTTGCTGACATTTTCCCATCAACTTGAGTGGCGATTGGCGTTTTTCTTTAATTTTACAATTGCCGAACGAAGGACTCCCGATCATCACGTTTATTTTCTGGTTTTTTATGGTATTTTGAATGCTTCGCTGCAGGCAGTTTATTTTCAATTTTTATACAATTTTTAATGCATTTTTTTAATTACCCTTCAGGTCCTATATATGTATATATTTTTTTTAACTTCCTCCCGCTGCTTAATTTAAATTAATTCCAGCACTGAATGGACAGGGGGTAAAAATGTAATTAATACATATAATTGGCCTGTCGCAGTGTCAACGCCCAGGCCCATCAAACAGGAAAATCAAATGTCAATCAATTTTTGTGGTCGAGTCATTAAATATTTATAAAACCATTGAGAGATGCACACCGCACACTACACACAGCTGTCTCAACGCATATTTTGTTGGCGTGTTTAAAGCGTATGCCGGAATTGGCCAATAATTGCTGCGAAATTACTACAGTGTCGGGTAAATAGACTAACATCCCTCCCGCACATCCATCCCCCAGTCCCCCAGTCGAACTCACTTCTGTTTCACTTTTTAATGAGTTGAACGCTCGAGTCCTGGCAAACGGGAAAGTAAACCGAAATGAAATGAAGGAAGAAAACCAAAGGGAAGGACGGAGTAAAGTGGAACTTTTTCAACAGATATTTGCAATTAAATGTAACACACAAAACCTCAAAGGCAAATGGCAATATAAAACGTAATGGGCCACATTTAAATACCCCCAGCCAGGCCAGGGGAGAATTCAGACAATTTTCATCGTCGTGTCACTTCAAATGAAATATTTGCATTGACCCTAACTTTTGCCATCCCCAAAGAATAAAAGGTTTTACATTTCTGCTAATGACGACGCAAAAACCAAAACATAGAAAAAATCAAATTTCTTATCAAGCAGCCAGCAGCTAATTGCCAGCTCAATTTACGGCAAATGAAAAATCCGTAATAAAGATCCCCTTTGAAATAAAATGCCGAGAGTGCTTCTTCAAGTGTGAAGGTAAATATCGAAATCAAATCAAAGTTTGCCCAAGATCGTAAGAGAGGTATTTCCCATTAGGCTTCTCGGCGTTTTGTCAGAGGAAACATTATACAAATATATGCCATATACATATGTAGTATGCAGGTTCGATGTGTGTCCTTGTCAGCGCAATTCAAAAATAAATTGCAAAGCAAATCAAATCGACACGTCGCAGGTAGGAAGGATAAAGGATTATAGCTGTTTCGCCCACAGTCTGCATAATTGAGTGACGCTTATTTATGCACCCCCGGCAGCAAGCAGAGAGCACAAACAACAGGGGATTCCCCCACTTGGCCCCCAATCAAAGCAGCTCCCAATACCCCGACAACATATTCCAGATCCCCGTATCCGGGAGTGGGTTTGAAAGGAGGAAAAAATATAATCAGTGCTGAAATTCAATTTCGAAATAAAACGCAAACGCAAATCGAGAAGCAAAATTTCCAATGCCATCGAACATATCCTGGGTTAGGGTTGAGCACTGCATTGTGTGTGTGGGTCGGTGAAGCAGAAACAAACAAGGTGGAACACCAAGAGCCACAGCCACCATACGCGGCATATGATTGACGGTTATGCAAATGACATTTTCGGGGTAAAGGCAAGACTTTTTCGGATAATATTTATAGAGCAGTTACGGTATGAATAAAGAAGTTTAAGGGGATGGAGGTTGGGGCAGCATAAATGATGGATTGAACCTGTCGGAAATTAATTTCCAGCTGCAGAAACTTAAGCCTCAATCGTAGTCTTTTGCAAGCCGAACTTGATTACTTGATTACCTGATTATTTATTTCTTTTGCTCAAAATTATAAAGATGGAACACAGATTTTGTTAAATTTATTTAATGTCTCATTATTTTAACTCTTTTAGGTAATTACAACTCAATTTTATTTATATTATTCCTCTCCTTTTATATAAGAACCACAATTTAGGGGCATTTTGGTATTGTAATCCATATACTAACAAGCCTTTATTTAACCTGGGATGGGTTCACTTTGTAAAACCAAACATTGTACGGCCCATGGGTATAGCTACCAGCTGAGGATCCAAGTCATTGGCCGCTGCACTGACATTAACGCTAATTGAAAACATGAAAGGCGATACGCCAACGAAACTCCCCCAGGTTCCCGTCATCCGCGTTGATTAGTGCACGTGCAATGCTTTCAACCCGTCTGTCTGTCGAACCGCGTCGATGTGTAGTCTCCCATGCCGCCTGTCACCTGCCATGTGCCACCTACCGCCTAACCATGTCTGGCTGCGCCATCGTTTTCCTGTTCAATTTCGTGCTATTTTCATGGTGAAAAGATAACAAAAGTTTGCCTCACTTTGGCGCGCTCGGCAACATAAGAGTTTTCTCCACGTTTTTCCGCCAACTTATTATTGTTTAAATATTTACACTGAAAATGGTGGCAGCAGCAGCAGCAGCGGCGGCAAGGGTGCTATTCCCGCTGTCTTGCTCCGTGTCGTTGTCGTTGTCGTTGTCCTTGTAGACCGGCTCCATATGCGCGACAAGTCTGCTGGAGAGTCACTCTTGAGGGGCACAAAGTTTTCCAGCCACTTTTGCCCTGGGCCCGAGCTGGAGCCTCGCATTGTCACGCAGTTGTCTTGCTGCTAGTTCGAATTTTGGGCCCAGAATGCTGCCAATGCCGTACATATATGGTATGTGCACAAAGAAAAAAAAATCTTATTTAAGTTTGGATTAAATTTCTTTAAATTAAAATATAGAGCTGCAATAAAGGAACTTTTATAATTAATTTAATTTTATAATTAATTTTATTATAAGAAGCTTGAAAAATTTATGTAATTAATAGAATACAATTTCAAGACTCTTCTTAGAATTATTTTTAACAATAAAAACCTGTCTTTATTAATATCTCTCAATATAGATAGTTATTCAACACAAACTTTCCCCTTGGGTAGCGGACAATGACATACGAGGCCTTCGATTTAGGCCCAGTTTAAAGGACTTCCCCTTCTGCAGCTATGCCTCACTTTGGCGATTAGTCGACTCTGTCGAAATTCGTTGATGATGTGCATGCTTCTGGAATTATATACATTTTGTATGTGTTCCAAATGTTGGATGCTAATGCCTCTGCTCGCACTTATTCAGATGACGGGGGAATGTTTTCGCATAAACATCACGTCGGTCACGTTTCACGTTTGTCCGTTACAGTTACAGTTACAGCTATATAGCTCTATAGCTTCAGCTACAGCATATAGTTGGAGCCCCACTTGGTGATGCTCTCTTTTTTCTATACAGTCAGACAGCAAATGTTGGGCAACAGCCAGCCAGACACGTATGACAGTTTTACTACGATGGCAAACAATGCTAATAATCATCATAATGCTTTTGAAGTGGCGCAAATATTTGCCAAGCCCATAAACATAAATCAGCAGGGTGAGAGATGGTGGGGTTAGGAGGGCGGCAGGATGGTCGGGTTTAAAACGTCGGCAACATGAAGCCATAACATATATAACCAGGACATTGAATTTACGTCCTGTCAGGCGGATGAAGGTGCAGTGTACAATTTGCAATCAGGCAAAACTAATTTGGCCAATAAGCCGCAGGCGAAGAGGTCAAAAAGGTAGGTGGATCGAAACCGACAGTTGCAGAAGCAGCAGCAGCAGCAGCAGCAGCCGTGCTCCAAATTGCACAGATAATGGAGGAGAATCAACTTGAGCTGCTGCTATTGACAATTCAGTGCCACAAACACAAAAGTTTCAGCTGCTTGGGCCGATTGGGAGATTCCCAAATGACAGTGGAATTGATTTTCATCGATATGGCCGCACACACATGGCTGCTTCTCCTGTATTTCATATTCATATGCGGACGTGCTCCTGCCTCCCCCTGCGGCTTCATTGGGTGAGTGTCCCTGGCAATGGCAGTCAACCGCAATGTAATTGATGTGGATGCCAGCTCCTGCTGCTCCGCACTCCTTCTTGTTGTTATTCATTAAAGTCCCAGTCGAGTGCCTTTGTCTCTCACGAAGGTCTCGAGTGTTGAGCCCCCCGGTTTGGGGCTAATCTGCATTGTCTGGCTGGCAACATGGAAGATACTCAGATTCTCAGATACGGGGACATTGGGATACTTGGATACTCGGATGCACGAAACTGGGAGACACGGCTACATATGTAGCATTGTCCTGTTCCCTTGAACCGCAACATTAAGTAGTCCTAGCGATGATAATGTTCAAACTTCGTGAGCCTCGTGCAAGGATTCAGGCAAAAAAAAAATAAATTTAAAAAATTGTTTAAAATGCCAAAGGATTTTGTTCAATATCTTTTATTATAAAAGAAATACATCCTTTGTATACTATAAGAATATATTTTCCAAATATCTGCACGATCTGTTATACTGGGTGCCAGGATCAAAGCACCTGATAATATCCTTATCCTTCTATCTAAAGGCTCTGGCGGAATTTTCACTTTTATTGTTTAAGCTTTCAGCACAGATTGTGTGCGTCTTATTGAAATCCCTTGTGTGTGCCCCAGGCTGGCGACACACGCCACCTCAGAGTCACTGCTCTGCTGTGCTCCAATTCACTCCAGACCCCACTCTGCTCCACTCCAATCCCTCCTTTCCTGACGTGCATTGTTTCTTCTGGCTTGCTGGCTTAGGCGATGCCATTACCCAACTCCAAACCCGCCAATGTCGTCGGTGCTCAGTCTCTTGATTTGTGCAAAACAAAAGCCTTGTTGCGAATGGCAAAGTTATTTGAAAGCATTGATTACACATTGATAGCAAGACAAGCTCCCCTGCTTCCGATTCAACTAAAACCGCCAACCACGAACCGTGAATCTAAGCAGGAAGGAGAATTCCGCAAGCGCAGCTAGTCGGGCTCCATCCTGGTTTCGAGCAATTGATACTTCCCTAAATTCGTTATTACTCAGGAGGATGTTTTCTCAGATAACAAAGTGTTTATGTCTTTGAGAAGCTTTCTAGATCTTTGAAATGCTAAGAGTATTAAGTTGTGGCGAATAAACAATTAGCAAGAGATACCAAGTAAATGGATTTGATATTTATTTTTATTAAATACAACTAAATTGTTAAATTTTAAAATATAGAAGGAGTAATATATAGCTGTAAAAGCCATGGTAAATGCCTAAATCTTAACATGAGTTATTATATAAAAATTTGGTACATACATTAATGTCATACTATTAATAATTAGTGATAATTTCAGAGATTAATAATAGTTAAACATTAATCCTATGTTAAATAAATTCTCGATTGTCTTTGTAACTTTGTAACTTTGTCTTTAAAAGATGCTTCTGGAAGGAAAGGAAGAAACCCTCAAAATTAATAGAGAAATGGTTTAACTCCTTGACACTCTTATATAGATATCTAAATATTAAAAACTAGTAAAAATATAGATACAAATTTATTTAAAAACTCAAAAAGCATGTAAACATACAATAAATGTTTATTTATGGTATTTTTAAGTTATTCTATGGCTAGTAAACATATTTTTTAGCGGTAAGATTCTACTCTCAGAAAAAAAATAAAGTTTCGTTGGCGAGATGTGAACTGCAAGTGCATTAAAGCCGTCTCCATGGCAATGGCACGTGATCCGCTTTACGGATGGCCCAGAGGAGTGCCTTGAAAGGCAGGAGAACATAAGGGGAAATGCGGCTGGCAGTGCAATTTAATGCGCCATGGCCACGGATATCCGTTTAATGGCCATGAATACATAAATAATAAATAATAAAATCGTATTTGTTTATTGCTCGCAGACACTCACCGTTGTGGGGGGAACTTACACATTGCCGCTATGGGAATTTATTTACCTTTGCGAATAAAATATATCAATATTCCCCGCTTTTTTTTTACTAAAGTTAAATGCAATTTAAACAATAAACAATATTTTTATAATAAGAATGATAAAATGCATTGCACAAAAAACGCGGTAAATATCAGTTTATATGTTCGTGTGTACATATATATTTATGGACTATCTGTGCACCAATGCCAGAGATTGGATATTAAGGCCATGTAAGTCGGGAAATGTGTGTGTGTGAGTGAGTGGACGAGCACTTCCGCTTTCCTGTGGCTTGTTAAAAATTATTTAATTTTATTGTATTTCAATTGTTTGTTGCGGCAGGGAGGAAGCAATAATCCAAAGTCATTGTTACTTCACTGGCCTGCATAATAAATGAGGAGCACGCTCCTCCACCAGCACTCCTGCCACCCCCTGCGCACTCATCCTCGTCGCTTCGTCACCTCGTCCTTTCGCGTCGTTCGGATACTAATGCATGGCAATTTGAGCTGCTCTCGAGGGAAAATTGTAAAGCTTCGATGGTAATCTGGCCTTTTTCTGGATAAATCTAACAACTGAACTATAAAAATAATAACAAAAATAATAATAATTATAATAAATATTTACAATGATGAATAGTTTAAAATAGCTCATGGAGTTTGTTCAAACTATTTTCTTTATTTTTCTATATCTTTTGTTTTTTCAAGCCAGCATCACTGATGGACACTGGACCCGGATCAGGGATATGTTGCTATGGCAAATTAAAAATGCCATTGGCACAGCGTCCAGAATGCAAATGCATGTCCATGTCATAGAGTTACACAAAGTGCTTAATCAAGCTTAAAAGAAAAGGACTCCAAAGAGAAACATACATGGCCAAAGTAACAGAAAATAGGAAACGAAAAGGGGACACCCAACCGAGGCAGGGGAGCAGCCAGAGGAGGTATGTATAGCGCTCTCATTGACTGTGCAAAGTGAAGTGAAGTAGTTTAAAATTAAAAAGGACACTTAATCCCGTCAATGTCTTGCCGTCGCGCCGTCAGCCCCCCCTTCCAACCGAATCCGTATATGTGTGGGTGTGTGAATCCTAGTGAAATTCCAGCACGGGATTAGCAAGTGGTCGGGGATTGCACGAAGCGGGAGCGGGATTGGGTGTGTGCTGCACATGGAGCTCACATCTGGGTCTGTGAGGGTGTTTTCATTTGATTTGGCTCGGACCGGAGCACGAGCTGGCTCTGGTGAGTGGTTGTGGGTGGAACACAGGCGATGTTTGCCCACTTTAGCTCACAAGAAGTGCAATTATGTGCACAAAATGGAAAATGAAGCAAGAAAGTGGAGCAATTGAAAGCGACAGATGGACAGATGGAGCGATGGAAATGTGTGGATGCACATGCAATCGTCGAAAGACAATGCTGATTGCCGGCCAAGACAAAAACAATTTAGCTCGCATTTGCATATGGGGGGAATGGAAAATGGAAATTACCAGGGTTATGACGTGGAAATTGGCCAGGCACCGAGATAGTAATCTTGCAGGGGAACGAGCCCCCAAACAGGAACCGCCCAACACCACATGGATCATGGGCTCATCTTATCTACCTAATTAGTGAAATGCATTAGCTTGGTTTTCTGAGCAATTAATTATCTGGAAAGGTAGTGTAGGGGCAGGTACAATTGGATTATTAATATAGAATATCCATCACTAACTATGGGTTAACGTGAGCCATTTTAGTTCGCTTTCATTTGCCACCGGAAATGGTGGTCAAAAGGAGCCGCCTGTTGGCCACTGCCTTTCCTTATCTGCACATCTTTTCCGTGTTTGCTCTCACGCCACCGCCTCAGAGTTTTGGAAAGACCTCATGTCATCGCTTTAGAAGATACTTGATGGCAGGATACTGTTGCTATGCTTTGGTTGTCCTTTCTGTGGTCATTGTTGTGACCTACGTTAATATTATCGCCATAATCGAGGAGGTAGAGGACTTCAAGATTGCAGACTTCACCAAAGTAATGGGAAACAGCCAGAAGATCCTGCTATCTATCATGAGCATCGCCAACCACCTGAACATGTTGCTTAACTATCGTCGGCTTGGCGGCATCTACGAGGACATTGCAGATTTGGAGGCAAAAATCGACGATGCCTCTCAGTGCTTTGGTGGGCAGGAGCACCGCTTCAGCTTCCGGTTCCGCTTGGCCATTGGCGTGGGACTGTGGCTCATCCTGCTGGTGGGGCTCTTGCCGCGCTTCACCTTTTCGGCCATGGGTCCTTACGTCAACTTGCCGTGTAAGGTACTCACCGAGTTCGTCCTGGTCATGCAGCAGTTGAAAGGCCTAGAGTACTGCGTCTTTGTGTTGCTAATTCACGAGTTGGTGCTGCGACTGCGCCACACGCTAATGCAACTGAAGCTGGAGCTGATGGACTGCGATCACCAGGACATGCTCCGAGCTTTGAGCGTGGCCCTGAAGCGTAACCAGCTGCTCATTGGACAAGTCTGGCGATTGGGAGTTGAGCTGGGCACTTACTTTACGTTGCCCATGATAATGCTGTTCCTTTACAACGGCCTGACCATCCTGCACGTGACCAACTGGGCGTACATCAATACCTCCTACGATGACGATTGCTGTCGCTATGGTTGGTGAAGTCATTTTAATGTTATATATGATTTAATAAAAATTTTTAAATAATCCTTTTTTAAATATTCGATAACAGTTTGATTCCGGGTACTTTTTACTTTTGCAGACCGCTTTGGCACTTGCTCTTTGCTGTTACTCAACCTTCTGTTGGCCTGCTTTCTGAGTCAGCGTTGCACCAATGCCGTAAGTGACCGTTAAACCATATAACTTTATAAATACTTATTTATACACTCTCTTAGTACAACAGCTTCCCGCGCATCCTTCATCAAATGCGATGCTTGACAGCGGTTACAGATTTTCGCCCCCTAAACATGGGAGTTCGGGAATACTCCTTGCAGACGCAGCATCTGAGGCTGCTGTTCACCTGTGGTGGATTTTTTGATATTAATCTAAAATACTTTGGAGGGGTAACTAACTTGCTGAATTATTACCTTTTCTAATAATTAGTAATTAATAATAACGCATTTTTCAGATGGTTGTTACCATTCTTGGTTATACTATAATTCTCATTCAATTTAAATTTCAGGCAATTGCCGAGACTAAATATAAATCTAGCCTCAACAGCAGTACTTAATACACAGAAGCAAAATAACTCAGTAATAAAATATACAATAGCACCTCTTACACCCTCCGTTTTTAACTCTGCCACCATCGTTAACGATAAGGAAACAATTATATCGATATTATCAAAACATTAATAAAATTGGTTTAGAAAGCTGCTTAGCTAGAACATTTCTGAGTCAATTTATCAGTATCCTGTAAAACTCCGTCGAAAATGGAAGCCAATCGAAGTCGTCTGCTGGCCACTGCCCGGCCATATCTTCAGCTATTCTCCGTATTGGCTCTCACTCCACCACCCATGTTCTTTGAAAGCACATCCAACTTACGGCGCCTTCGGAATCTAAAGATCGGATTTTGCTGCTTTGCGTCTGGAGTACTTTTACTGGTCACCTACGAGTGCTATGTGAATATAGTGGGATTACACCATGAACTGGATTACTTTCATGTAGAGGACTTTAGCAAAGTCATGGGGAATACACATAAAAGCCTCGTTTTAGCCATGGCCATCTGCAACCACTTAAACATGCTCCTGAACTATCGAAGGTTAGGCGGTATCTACGATGAGATCACGGAACTGGAATCGGATATAAATGCTGCCTCACAGTGTTTCGGTGGAAAGCGCCGCTGCTGGAGTTTCCGCTTCCGGTTGGCCATCTGTGTAGGTCTGTGGATGGCGCTCCTTGTGGCCCTGATACCACCTCTCAGTTACGACCGCATAGGTCGATTCGCAAGCGGAACAGACAAGATCATAACGGAAATTGTGGTGATTACGCTGCAGTTCAAGGGCCCTGAGTATTGTGTGTTTGTGATGCTTGTCTACGAGCTAATTCTCCGGGTAAGGCATACTCTCCAGCAGGTTAAACAGGAGCTGGAGGATTGCGACTGCCGAGACAGGTTGCAGGAGCTGTGTGTGGCCCTGAAGCGGAATCAGTTGTTTGTTGGTCGCATCTGGCGATTGGTCGGTGAACTAGGAAATTACTTCACCCTGGCCATGATGCTGCTGTTCCTCTACAATGGCTTCACCATTCTCCACGTGGTGAATTGGGCCATAATAAAGACTGGGAGTGATTGCTGTCCATATAGTAAAGATATCTTCTTCTTAGTATACAAATAATAGTATATATCTTCTTTATAGAGCGATTGGGAGTTAGTATGGTACTTACTATTAACCTTTTATTGGTTTGTTCCTACAGTGAAAGCTGCATTAATGCAGTATGTATATAACTTGGTGTAATATTTTTGATTTTATTTTATATTTTATCCCTAGTACAAAGGCATTCCACGAATTCTGCGCAGAATTCGCAGCTTGTCGGTCGCTGAAGATTTTCCTACTCTAAAAATGGGTTTATGGGAGTACTTTCTGCAGATGCAGCATCTTAAGCTCCTCTTCACCTGCAGCGGGTTCTTTGACATTAGTCTTAAGTACTTTGCCGGGGTAATGTTTATATATTTTTTAATTAATATAACTTTATTTTGATGAGTATTTTCACAGATGTTGGTCACCATACTTGGCTATATCATCATTCTAGTACAATTCAAAGTTCAGGCATTGGTTGAGACACAAAATAAGCAAATTCAAAATTTGTAATTTATTATAAAATGTTTGTAAAGCTCACTTTAAATGTAATAAGAATAAATATTTTGCAAATGCTATTATATAATTATTCTTTCCAAAAATTCAAGTTATTTGTACAAAGGCGTTTTTAGAAATCTCAATATCTCCAATTCGATATTGCTACAACCTACCAGAGACGACAGGTTTCGGCTTCAGGCCGCATTCCACTTCCAAGGGGGCAGTTGTAGGCCTGGAAGAAGTCTTCGCTATTGGATATTGCGCCCAGGACACGGTACTTGTCGATGGTGTGAACGTCGTTCAGATGTTTGTAGTAGTGCTCCTCCTGAAACTCGGCGCAGAAGAGTTGCGCAAAGCCCAGGAAGAAGAGCTGGTCCGGATTGAGTCCTAAGCCTGGCATCTGCTGCTCCGGATCCTCCAGTTGTTGCTTCATGTGGCTGTGGTAAGCGGCAAATGCTTGCCGTAGTCCTCCATTGTCGGCGATGTTTTCGTCTTTGGTCTTCACTCCATTAATATTGAAACGTATCTCTGGTATGGTATAATTGTTGTAGTGCTCGATAAAACAAAGGGTTCGAATGTCAAAGCCGCGTTCCGTCTTCCTCGTCCACCAGGGGCGTATATTTCCTTTACTATCAATCAGGGAGCTGGTCGTGTCGAAGCCGTGCGTGAGCTCGTGACCCACAATGAAACCCAGGGTACCAAATTTTAGGGATTCAGGCCATGCTCGGTTATAAACAGGTGGTTGCAGGATGCCAGCCCTCACGTTAATAGAATGATGAAGGACATGGTAGGAAGCTCGAACCTGCATTCCCAGATAACTCTCCTGTGGCATGGTGTCGTTGGCCATTTCCTCAAAGTGAAGGCTGCTGAAGCGCTCGGTCTTTATCCTGAACCTCGCCAGGTTGATATTAGTTGTTGCAAAGCTCTCCTCCACGATTTTCAGGCCACCGATTTCCCGTACCAATCGATCGGTGTGGGACTCGTCCTTCTGGGATCCAATGTGGGACTTCATGGTGGATTCCTTGAGCAGGGCCTCTTCTCGGGACTCAGCGTCCAGCCACTCCGCCTCTTCCAGCGACTTTCGCAAACTCTTTCGCAGCTCCAGCACCATGGACGAAACCTCCAAGCGTGTCTCCTCGCTGAAGTGCTCCTGTGGAGGATAGAAGGGTTTGAAATAATAAAAGCAAGGAAACCTTAAACAAATCTTCCCAAATTTTGAAACCCACCGCCATATAAAGTTTGTCTATAAGGAATGACATGGATTCCCTAATCAGTTCAGCGCAGTGATCCTGTTGGTACTTGGCGTCCGTCAGCTTGGCATCGAATACGTAGAGCAGCTTCATGGCCAGATAGTTGGCCACGGCCTCCGGGTGCCGATTGCAAACCTTGTCCAGCTTTAGGTAGAAAGGGTCGCACTCCTTATACTTGGTAATATTCACTCCGTTCCAGGCGATCGCATAATAGCTACTTAACTGGGGGAACTCGACCGAGCTCTCCACAAAGGACTCGCATTCTTCATTGAACTCTTCGATCACCTCCAGAGCGTCACGCCAAAAGGCAAATACCCCGCTGATCACCTCGGTAATCCTGTCCTCGGACAGATTGTAGGCCTTTAGATAGCCGCGCATCCGCTTATCATTGAGTCGGAAGGCGCGAGTATCGTTGCTGTCAATGTTGAAGGTTTGGACGATGTGGTCGAATCCTAGCTGAGGCAGGCTAGAGAAAGGCTCAAAGGGATATCTAGCAAAGAGCTTCTCATTGATCAATCCTTGGGCCCCGTAGTTGGTTAAATGGGCACTCATGTTAACCCAGCTAAATTCGGATACATTCCAGGCGGCACCGTCGACTGCGGGGAATCCGCCTGACGATCTAATAAGAGCCAAGTATGCGGGATCGGCAGCCGGGAACTGGACAAGTTCTGCCCCTAGACAGGCATTGTAGAAGCGTTGGGTTACCACCAGCTCGCTGGACACATTCAGAGTCTCTGCCAGTTGCGTCCGACCAAGTAGCTGAATCGTTATATCATTCAGTGTGAACATCAGGTCGATTATGTTGTTCCGTCGATTTACAGAAAAGTGATCTGTCTTGGCACGCGGATAATTGCCGCACGCGTACTCGTAGAAGTTGTCACATGGCGCCACACTGAGGTTCATAAAGGATTTCATGTGCTCTGCATAATTCTTCAGGTAATCCTCATCGACTCTAACTGGCACGTCAGTCAGACTTCTGGCTTCACTTTCTAAGGGAAATAGCAGTAAAGGCACAAGGATAAGTACCCACGATAGCCCGATGAAGCTTTGGTTAATTCTAAACAAATTTGGGATAAACATCGCTAGCTTATCAGGGCACAATTTGCGGCTTGTTCACTTGAAAACTATACCGCGACTGATTACTTGAAAATGAAATTAAACACTGCCTGGCTGCAACGTAATCTATATTATCTGCTAAGTGTGTAATATGTGTATGAAGCCAGAGTTTGCAATATATTCATACTCGCGAGATTAGAGGCCTCTATCAGTTTAAAAATTTGCTGTGATTGGAATACAACTATAAGACTAGATTCAAGGCCTTTAAATAATATTAATAATAAATAGTCCGTTTATAAAACATTATGTGATGCAGCATAAATCCGTGAATTTTAAGTGAGATTATAGGTGGGTTTTGGGTGTGTTTTAGGTTGACTTTGAGTGGGTATCGGCTTAAAAATAAATAATAAAAAAAGATGCAAAGATATGAATAATAAAATAGTGGCATTTATGTTAAAAATGCAACTTTAACCTTTATTTTTATTTAATTCCCGATTGCTCCTATACATGGTTCTTTCCCTTTCATAATAAATCCCAATAATCGCTGGAAACTGAAAGCTACAGGAGACATAGGAGAAACAGAAGACAGTCTTTGCTAAATCGATTAGGCGGTGGATACTGATATAGCATACTGTATACTGTATTGGACAGAATTAACTCCTTTGCTGAGGTGCTTCTTCCTTCACCCTTCCTTTGCTGCGTATCATCGCAAGGAGGGATAAAATAAAAACAATAAATACATAGGTTTCACATGGTAAAAACAAATTTTAAAATTTACTTTACTTTACTTTTGTGGCGACCCCAGGCGGTTGAACTACTAACCAAATGAAGTTGCTGATGTCTGACTTGAAGTAGGTATTATATTAAAATATTAAAAATAAAATTAATTTAAGCTTGACTTTCGATGAAGTTGATAGTTTTCTCCTATTTTTCACTTCTAAAATAATTTTCTGGTTTTAAATCCCTTCGGTCCGAGTATCCTTTTAAACATTTCGAAAAGCACAGAAAGGCGCCATGAAACGGAGTGTAAAAAACTATTTCTACATTGTACGATAAGACACAATTTTGACATAGCACTTCGCATATTTTTCATACTGTTACAGTAGTGGCCCTAAAATTAGTCCTGCCTTAGCCCCAGCATCATAAAAACCTCCAATTAAAGTCGAAAATTTCAATAGTATGTATATATTTACGTATATTTTTTTGTTTGGACACCACCCACTCGTGTGTCAAATCGGTAGTGCCGTTTGAGTGAGTGCTGATTTCCTTACAAATTTAGGCTATTATTGTTTCACATATGCCATCGACCGATCCACCGTTCGACCGATTTTCACCATTTACAATCAATACAATATTAACGCTAGGAGTAGGCTTAGTCTATGGATCTTACATAAAACATTTCATGTTGTTACATTTGCGGGAATTGTACTCTTAATCAATTTAGTTTAGTTTAATTTAATTGCGACAAATTAGTGCTAGGACTTACTGGCTAAAACCTAATACCTACTGCTAAACATCTGCCCACCTAAACCCATCAGTGTTCGATTTGTACAATTAGTTGCTTATGCCTAAGAGATTGTAGTTGGATTACTCGCTCGTGAAATGTTCAGTTAGATTCACTTGTTTGGACTCTGATTCCATATAACTTCAATTGGTAATCACAGACTGTAAATAACTGGAATAACTTTTGGAAGTTGTACATTCAAGGCGTAAATATTTAACTAGTACTGAGTAAAGAGAAGTAATTAACTAATTAAAACTGGCCGCAAACAGCAACAAACTCGATACTAATAGACATATTTGCACTTGGTTACTGCACACCAGAGATTGATTGCAACATCGCCACTGGCAGTTACACTGAATTCAATATAAAGCTCCGATACAGTCAATAACAATGGGTATAAAAAAATGTGTGTGCTGGTGGATGAGAAAGGACACTGGTGGTCTTACACAGCTACGCAGGGGCTTAATATTAATTAATTACTCTTAACATTGGTACTTCGGCTAGCTAACAATCAGAACAGGTCCATATTTTTGTCGTTTATGTAGCTTAGCAGGTAGTACAAGTAAATAAATAGACACACTGTAGGCAGGAGATAATTCAGCAGTAGGTTAACTATTATCCCGTCCCGTGCTTCCCGTTCTCGAACAGGCCCTTCTTGAAAAAAGACGACAGCTGGACGAGAGAGGCGCGCGTGAGGCCCGGTCCCCCGGGTCCGTCATAGATCGGGCACTGTGGAATCTTTGAGCACACGACGAACAGGCGGCGCAGGTACAGCTCCAGCAGGCGCCGTCGATGCTTGGCCACCGGTTCACTGTTTGATGCGAATAGCTCTCGTCGCGGAAAAGGTAGAGCAGAGATCTAACCGAAAACTCAATTAATTAAACAGATTAAAACGGCATTGTGAGTCGAGTACTCACCTTAGCCCCATAGCAGTGTTTCATGCACAGGTGCAGCTCCCGGAAGCGACTGTAACGCCGCAGGATGTTCAGCTTTCCGTCGGGCAGAGCAATGCGCACCTCATACTCGTAGTGCGTCTGCTTTCCTGCCCCGCGCATCACAAAGCTAGGTATGGTGATGAAGTGTTCGCCTTCAGCTGGAAGCAGTTGGGAAAAATCTGAAGTTAAAAGGGGAATAAGGTTCCCTTACAACTAAGAACTTACGAAATTCTCGCATAGATGGACACGATCTGGTCATGCTGGGTGAATAGATCTGCGAGGTAGACTCCTCCATGCTGGTGGGGCTCATGGCACTTGAGCGCATAATAGAGCTGGCCAGCTCGTACTGCCGCTCCATGCCGGACCGCTCGTCAGCACAACACTGTGCGTGGGCCTCCAGATCCTGCACCGACTGGAGCATCTCCTGCTCCATTTGGATGTAGCGTCGCTGCAGATCCTGCAGATCGGCAATGTGCTCGTCCAACTGGGCCTTGTTCAGGTCCGTTTCCAGGTTCTTCATAATCAGTGCTTTTTGGGCGGCGATTTTGCGGCGAAGCGAGTGCAGGGGACAGTAGGGACGCGATACATCCGAGTGTCGTCCCAATTCGCAGGAGGAACATGAACCTGTGTCCTCGTCGCTAGTTCGCACTCCTTGTCTGTAATTATTAAGGTGTCCGTTCTGGAGTAGAGCCTGATTACGGTTGTCCAGGCAAACACCGCTGTCGCTCATGATGGCCTGAGAACTGGGCGTGGCTGTAGGAGCAGAGCCAGAGCCAGAGCCACCTATGCCAGCACTGGCGGTGCCACTCCCACTGCTGGGACCGGCGGTACAGGTGCGTGACGCATCTTCGCTGCTGCCCGATAGGTCGTCGTCCTTGCGCGTATCCTCGGCTTCATCCTCCGCTTCGCAGGAACAATTGCTGAGCGGGGACTGCTGGCCCTCCGTGATCGTGGGCGATGAGACGATCGAAAAGTTTGACTGGGCGGTATGGAAGGTATCACAGGTTTCGTACGTGTCCGATTTCGACACATCGTCGGCCTCATTTGTGCTGGTCGAGGTAGACATGGACATGGACTTGCTGCCCAGCTGCAGCTTCATATTTTGCTTTTTGGTTCGCATCACCTGGGCCTCGGCTTCGCTTTCGGCGCGTTCCAGACGCAAACGTTCCAGCTGAGCTTGGATCTCCAGCATGGTCTCATCGACTTTGGCTATTTTGCTGGTGCTGGCATTGAGAATACGCTCCTTTTCGGCGATTTGTTCGTCCAGTTTTCGGATTTCCTCGTTCTAAAAACCATGTAATCGTTTTATAATTATATTTAAGTAAAATGGTGAAGCTGAACTCACATTTCTTCGCACAGTGTCCTTGATGAACTGCGCTGCAAAAAGATCCAGCGAATCGGACACTTGCAAAAGTAGCTCATCGTTCAGGGGAGTGCCCTCTTCGATCTTTAGTCCCATCTGAGAATAAAAAGACACATTGGTTCATCATTATAATATTTCATATTAAATCTATATCTAAACTCTACGCAAAATAAGTCTAAACAAACGAACAAACCTCGTCTAGTTTGCCACAATCTTGCAGTTCCTGCAATTCTTTCGCTACATACTCAGAGAAATCGCGTTTCTTAGAGTCGAGCTGCGTCTGAAACGCTGAAATTTGTCTACACACAATGTCGATCTAAAACGAAAATGGAACGAACAGAAAATCATAAGGAACATAAAGCCAAAACAAAGAAAACAATAAGTAGAGAGAAAGACAGCAGGCAAAAAACAAGCACAACGATCAATGCATTCAAATTAAGTTCGAATGATCACATGCAATCGGATTAAATGTGATATAATCCGAAGGACGCACCTGAACCTTCTCATTGTTCTTCTCCCAGAGCAACATGTCCTTGCGAGCTATCAGCTCCTGTTCGCGGCAATTTAATAGTTGTAAGCCATCCATTTCTTCCTGTTCTAGGCGAATAAGCTCCTCGGTCAGCTTCCGCACCTTGGTCTTGTATTGGTCGTGCATCTGGACGCGCTCCTAGTGATATAATTAGGTAAGTAAATTTCTTTAAAATTTGGAAATAAATGTACTCACCACATTAAGTTGCTTAAGCGCATTTTCGATGGTGTCCAGTATCTTACGATTTTCATCCTGCAACTCGGGATCGTCCCGCGACATGGGACGCTGCGGATAGTACTGCCGCTCTGGCCTTTTATACGGTGATGTTCCATCTTCTTCCGAATAGATGCTGCACGCAAGCAGATTCTCCTTGGACGAGGTGATCAGCGACAAGCGCGACATGTCTAGCTGAGAGCGACTCAGGTCTTTGCGAAGTTTGGCCGCCTCGGCGGGATTATTAAATCGAAATATATTGGTGCGGCCCAGCAAAATAATATCGCCCTGCGAAATCTGCTTGGGTTCGTCAATTAGGTGGGCGTTTACCCAGCACTGGGCCAGTGGCCAGGGATGCAGCGTAACTACACCGCCTTTTAGAACAATACTGCAGTGCTGGGCTCGTATGCCGTCGCCGGCCAATTCAATATCCTGCGACATATCCGCATCCTCACTGCCGATTCGTGTCTCGCCCTCCTTTAGGCTGTAAAGCGTCACTCCGGTGGTCACGTCGTTGTGAATGCCAATGAGATGCGGCATCTCTGAGTCAAGGACCACGCCCACACCTGATTTTCGCAGGCCCAGGCTCTTTTGTTCCTGCAGAATGGACTGCGCCACCTTCCATTTCTCCGTCCACTCCTCGGTGAGCACTTTCTCCTGTGCCTCCTTCTTCTGAAGATCGGCTAAGACCTTGAGCGATGGCTGCAGTGAGTGCTGGAGCAGATGAAAAAAATTAATTATGAATGTTTATAGTTAAATTCCTAAATTCCCTTCTACTTACAATATCTCCCGACAGCATGGACTTGAGCTTGTTGATCTCCTCCCTGAGCTCTCGGATCAGCTTGACATTGGAATCTTCGTTTACCGTCGGCTTGTTGATGATGTTCTTGGCTCGATTCGCGTACCGTAACGTGCTCAACGTTTCGCTGTAGTTGCAATCTGCTGGGGAGAGGGCAGCGATCATGATGGTCTTGCTGTTGCCGCCCAGACTGTCCTTCAGCAGCCAAGTGAGAATGGAGTCGCGGTAGGGAATATAGAGTACTCGCTTGCTGGCCCCATTCGGGGTGGTGGCTTGGGTGGAGTTGCTCAGACTGCCGCCCGTTTGCTCCGCCAGGGCCGAGATGACGCTGCCCAGAGTCACAAGCGATTTATTGATGTGTGCGCCCTCTTTAAGCCGCTGACCCGTTGCCCCCGTTGCATTGGCACGTTCACTGAAAGAAGCGAGTAGAAGTTGGCATTTTACAGTGGCAAATAAACACAATATATATGTATATATATGTATATTTCTCCCCGTGCCTGGTTTTACTTTCTAGAGCAGTGCTTCATGCTCCGCTTACGCTTACGCTTACGCACCTGCCTGCCAAATCGACCAGATGGATCTTCGAGACTGTTTCGCTTGGCATGTCATTCATGAAGACGGCCTGCACAAATGTGATCGTGAAGATGGCGTGACTGCGGCTGCTCGTATCGTTCATATTGGTGCTGGCTGTGGTGCGTTGCGCATTTCCCCGGGCGATGCATTCCTACAGATGGAAAAATTCCAGGATAAGTTTGAGTTCTGTTGGTTTTTTTAAGCCACATACCTGAATTTCGTCAAAGTCGGAGACGGCATGCTGGGACAGGTTCTCCACATAAGGGCCCAGGCTGCGATGTTCTCGGACTCGCAGTCCATGGCCAGTGCTCTGAGCTGCAAGCAGATCCTTGACCCGCTCATTGTAAATCTCCAAGTAGCTGGCGTGGGTGCGATAGCCCGTGCCCGATTCCTGACCCACACGCATACGGGCGAACAGCTCCTCGCAGATGCGTGGAATCAGGCCAGGATTGTTGGGCGTGCCCATCATGGTAAAGGTCTTGCCAGATCCCGTCTGCCCATAGGCAAACACACAAGCATTATAGCCTGAAAGTAGAGAATACATAAGGTTTTAATAAAATTTAAGTTTTTCTATTGAATTTAACCATGAAAGCTTAAAAAAAAAACTCCTGTAAATTAGTTACATAATTTAAATTTTTCCTTTGCAATGGGGAACAGAACAAAAGTGAAGCCAAGGTTGGGCAGCTGCCACTCAAGCGCATCATATCTATATAGTTAATTGCCAGTCACGAAGTTTCTGCTGCAATTGCTGAAACGCCCAAAGTGAGGCAAGCATTTTCGTGACTCTAAAAACTAGAATGCACCGTCACCCGGAGATTGTAAGTCTATATGTGCATGTATATAGTACATATATATAAATACAATCGCTAGATTTTGACTAGCAATATTTAAGGCTGACTTGGGCAGAGTGAGTCACCAGAGATAGGGTAATAATGCAACTACAAATATGGCAAATTTTATAGTGTTTAAAGTTCATAAATTAAATGAATTCAATTCAAAGTATTATTGCATCTCATATATAATAATAATCTTGCTACAAGTATCTACCAAATGAATGAACATTTCGTATATACAGTATTGCTTTATCACACTTCATAAAGCTGCTATAAAACTGTTGAAACTTTCGAAGATTTACTTTCTTATCGCAAACAATTATTAGTACCAACACTTTAAAGTTTAAACTATAGAAAGTGATAAGAAAGGCATAAAATAAACAAATTTATTCCCAAACTCTGATGACCTATCTGAGACTTTGACCAGAGCCAACTTATTGCGACATCATGACTGGCGCCTGGTCCAAAGCAATTAAAGCCATCCGATCCGGCGACATGAGCTCAAATGCCACCCGGCAGAGATTGGATGATGGTCACCAGTGTCACGCCCACTGGGCGGCTTAAGCACTACAACACAATCTCCCCGCTAGACAGGTGTGAGATAAGATTTGCTTTAAAGCAAACTCGCTGTCAACCGAGACCGCACAGGTGGGGGCAGCCGCAACAATGCCAATCGCAAATGCTCAAGCTCGGGTTAATGTGAACGACGTTTAGTCTGAGGCAGGGAACAAACATATTATAATTGGTTTCAATATTTAGTTACATATTGATGTATTACGTATTAGTTATTATCTAAAGTCTATAATTTTTATATTTTATGTGTTTTTAAAAGTTAAAATATGGTTCCTAAAGCTTAACTAGGCATCTCTACCAACAATAAAAATTTTAAATGATGACCTAAGTTCTATAAATCTTACAATACATCACATTTCCAGCTGGCTTAAGTCCCATGTCTTAGCCAGCCATTTGGTCGCCACGCCAGTTTTGTTTACGGCTCGTTTTCCACTATCTGGGTTTATCTGCATAGCTTGTACATACTATATACATATACGTACTCGTTTGTCATTCGCAATTGCATTCGTACTCGCATTCCCGTTGCCACTTTGCCAATCTTGGCTTGTCGTAATTTGATATTGAAAGCGTGCCAAAACCACGACAAGCTGAAACAGCTGTTCCATTTCGCTTGGCGTCTCGAGTTGTGGGCGAAAGTTTGTTGTTTGCCTTACTTTCTGAATGGCGTTTGCAATCAAATACAGTTTACTTTAAATCTAAACGAGGTATTAAATACCCTGAACTGAGTTGAATAATAATAAACGCTTGGGAAATGGAAAAACATAACCTTTCCCTTTTGGTTTGATGGCTCTTCATCCGGCTTCAGGAAGTTCGCATGATTATTGCTAACTGCACCTACTTGCATACAAACTTAAATATATTCACTATAATTAGTCGGCAATGGAGCGTTTCAAGCTGAATAATCAAGTTGTGTGGGTTTCGGTATATGGACCTGCTTTTATTTTTAGAGACTCAATGTGTTGTTGCTGTTTACAAAGCAGCAAATTTTTTGGGAAAACGAGAGGGAAGCAAAAGGAAAACCCAATATCAAAGCCAATAAGCAGACGCACAGGGAAAATGTAAACAAAACCGTAAGTGCAAGAAAACAGAATGAAAGAAACACGCTCTCGGCATGGGGCTAATGGAAAAGGCACACGGAAAAATTAGTCAAAACTAAATTAAATATTATAATATAGTCTATCTATAAACTTGTAGGAAATTAGCATAATCTATATTTTATTTAATTTTAACATGAATCTTTTGAATCTAAAAAAGTAACATAAATTTAAAGCCTATTAAGAAATAATTCAAATTTAATTTATCATTACGGATATAGAACCTCTTATCACCAGTGTTTCTATATATTTTTTCTTAGTGAACACCTCAGCCTAGACCCAGACTTAAGCTATTAGCTGGTGCTTAAGGCGGCACCATTGGGTAACCGCATCGTGTGACCCATTAGCCCTTGGCTCACCTTCATATGCGCAATCGACGACGTCATTGCCGAGATCACTGTACACCTGCTCCTGGGTGGCAAAGTGCGAATCCTCCGCATCGAATGACCAGTATGAATAGTCGAAGGTAAAGTCATGATGATTGTCCCGGCCGGCATCGCGTATTGACTGCAGCCGTGGCTTCAGCAGACGCGTCTTCTTATTCTCCATCTCCACAATGAGCTGGGCGTCCATGTCATTTTCGCTGCAAAGAAAAAAAATACAAGTTAATATTTACATTTTCATTTATATTATTTCTCTTCCATGATGACTGAGAGCTCTCTAGCGCGACCCATTGTTAACATTTTATATAATAAATACGGCCCCTGCCTTTTCCACTAAAACACCTCTGCTGGGGCTCTTTTCAGGGCACTTCGTGTTGGAATATAAATAGCCCCGCAGAGCTTGCTCATAAATATTCCTATTAACGATTTTTGCATGACCCAAACAAATGGCGAAAAGTCAGGGGGCGTTGCAGGCGAAAGCGTGTGGAAATAGAATAAATATGTGGAAGAGAAGGCAGGCAATCCAATTGACATGTTTGCCCTGTGATCAAGACGACAGTGTGCTCTCCGCTCGCTGGCTACAAATTATAAAAGAAAATCCGGTTTGCGGGGCATATTAAACCGACTAAAACTTGATTGCAACATCAAAAGGAAAAGCGGCGCAAATAAAACAGAGACGGGGAGGAAAAACTGGCATCAACTGAGCACAGAACATTCGTTCAGAGATGGAACTGAACCGGTTGACTGGAGTTCATAGGGGCACCCACACTCGGAAATGGACTGCTGCATCTGGAGGAAAAACACACACAAAGGCGTGTGTAAATAAACAGAAGACCCCTCTGATGGCACCCTATTCAGAGAAAATATCGGCCACAGAATTATACTAAATCCGTGGGCTCTCCTATATACGGGTCGTAACTTTTAGTAGAACTCAAATAGGGAAATCTAAATACAAAAAGAGAGACCGAGAGCGAGATCACATGACTGTTATTACAATTTTTACTGAATAGCTTTGTTTGGCACAGTAATAAATGTTTTATGAGAATTTCGGGAGATTTGAGGGAATAATTATTTCCTGAAAACAATTTTCTGGGAAATTTATTAGAGGCGGCGGTAAATAACATTATAATTATAGTTGAACTTTTGTAACAAAAAAATTACTTTAACTAGAAGTACATTTTGTGGCCTTGTATAAACCATTTAAAAAAGAAAACCTTAATTTTTTTAAACACCTTTTCATTTTATAATTTTTAATGTTCAGCATTATGCATTTTAATTCAGCATTAACCCTAATCGAAGCAGGCAGTGAGGAGATTTGGATTAGGCTTTAATTGACCTTTGAAGAGTTGGAGGCCATTCAAAATATGAACTCAAAAAGCATGTGAAATTTTAGGTTTAATAAGAAAAATACTACTAAAAATCCAATTAAAATACAAACTTAAATTTGTGATTAAAAATGTAAAACAAAACTATTTTTTTGATTTACAAAAAACCCCAAATCTTTGTTCATTTAAAGTCCCCCTAGAAAAAGGGTATTTATTTATGGCTTGGCAGCTCCATTTCTTTTACGACTGCAGCCAAGCAGTGCCTTGTCCCATTTCAAGCGACAATTTTAGGTCATTCCTCTCTTTCTCCATAGAGCGGCATGATTACGGCGCTCCACTTCGCCTTTCCAAACTCAAGTCGGCTCAGTGCTCATTGCGTTTGAGTGGCTTTAATTCGTTAATCTTTGGCCCGATGTGAGAGAGCTGGAGATTACGGATGGAGAGCGGCTTCAACGGGGGCTTTGTTTGTTTGCTGCTTGCTAGCCGAGTCTTTCCCCCTTGGTATCATCCCCACCCTTTTGGAGGGAAGTTCTCTTTTGCTGCGTTGATTCATTCGTCAATTAAACATTTATGCGGCAGCCACAAATTTCGCTGGTCTGAGTCATGGGAGCAGCGATGAGATATGGAACTTGTTTGCCCAGTTTCGTGCCAAAATCAAAATTAATTTCCTTTTTTTTTCGTTTTTTAGGTGCATACATACGTATACGTAATTATAGTATATTTCTGCTTTTGTTTTCGCACGGAGGCTACGGGCAGAGTCAGTCAGTCTTGCATGTCCACGGAGGAGCCATGGAAATATGTGCTAAAAATGTCCGTCGGAGGCTAAACAAACTGGCAAAAAAAAAATGGCAACAGTGTAATCTGTATAATAATGAATTCTATTTTATATCCCATAAGAAATGGTAAAACTTTTCGGATACAATTTGCTTTATATTGATTGTATTCTATGCATCTAAATTATATTTTTTAGATTCCCATTTCTTGATTAGATCCCATTATCGAGCATTCACTGTATCTGTAAGTAGCTGCTTTGCATAAGTCTAAGCCAAAACGATGATGTCACGACTAGTCAGGGAGTTAGCTCTAGTTTTTTGCCATTATAATTACCGCATTTGCCACTGATGATGTTGTTTTTATTTCATGGACAATTAACACACGGAAACCTATAAACAAAGACAGAGCCCCAACGCAACTCGTGTGTATAGGTAAGTGCGAATCTTTTATCGAACCCCCGAGAGATGAATGACATCATTACGGGTTCCATCTTTCTTTGTCTGTGCCTCCTTGTTCTTTCTACCAATTTCTCCGCTTCTTTCTGGCCTTTTCGCCTGCTTTTGTTTCGCCGCTTTGGCTTTATGCGCAAGTAACTGTGCCAAAAGCAATGACCGCTCCGCCAGATAGGCAAGATAAAGACAAAAAAAAAGGGGCAACAAAAAATAGTTAACGATCGTCATCAGGCGAGGTTTGTAGGAAAAATACATGCTCGTCGGATTAATGTGGTTTTAAGTAGGCACTTTGTGCCAGACCCACCAGAGTCTACTAGTACTTTTTTATGTTTTAATTTCTACTGAGAAATTAGTTAACCGAAAACTTGGAGTTTCCAGAGAGCTCTTTCCATTCTATTTTCGGCCTTGTTTAAAATGCGCCGCATACAAATTTCCCAATGCCTCATTTAGGGGCGTTTTTATCCACCTTATCACGAGTCTGGGCAAACATTCTCTAACGCACAATGCTGGCCAAATTAATAATACAGAAAATTCGAGTGTTATTATTAACGTGTGCCTCACAATATGGTATACTTTCGGCAGCATTTTTGTTTGACTTTACGTACTTAACAGGTAGTATCTAATTTATGAAACAAATATTACTTTAGTGACTCATATACCGGTACCTATTTTAGATAAAATTGTAATGGAAAAATGAAATAATAGGACATCACCTCTTGATATTTTTGAAATTTTAAATCATTTAATAATATGGCATTTAAGCCCGTTTCCTTTAGAGGTAAACAACCTACAAAAACCTATAGGTAAGTGTGGAAAGCAATGACATATCCGAGACAAGAAATCAAAGAGGTTTATTTTATAATATAAATTAGTATTTTAAGCAGATTTATTATGATCTTTTTAAGATAGTGATAATAAACCCATCTAGGACACCATGCCTGTGATATTATTTCAGTCCTTAATCCCATAACCGTGGCCAGCCTGGAATATCTGAGCTTACCGAGTGTTAAAGGGGCGAACCCTCACAGCGACCTTGAGCGACGACATTTCGGTGGTGGGTTCTATTGCCGTTCTCTATTGGATTCTTCTACTCCTTTTTTAGCTTCCAATTGGATTGCTTTGCAGGGGGGCGAGCGGGTGGTGGGCGTGCTTGGCACGACGCGTACAGTAACCAAAAACAACGGCCCAAAACTTGCTGCAGCAGCAGGTTTTCGTTTGTTGTCGTTCTCGCCTGACCACTTGCCACGTAATTTGTGTTGTTGGGATGATTTTCACAGGGGAAGGAAGGAAGACAGAATAAAAGGCGGGGAGGATTCCAAAGGGGAAAACAACACTTGAATAATTCACTCTGTTGCGTTATTCCTCGACCGTTTGCTCTGCTTTTTTCAGTTTGTTTTTCTCTTCGCCTTCCTGTACACCGTTATTCCGAGCGTTTGCCACCTCCTGTCCGCGAACTGTGCGAACTTTGCCCGCCGCCACAAACCGCTACACATACTAATACATGTACTGGCAACAATAATAATTGTTCGCAATTCAACGTCGATTCACTTGCACAATTGTGGAAACACTTTTCGGAACTCATCGCACATCGCGGCGCTCATTTGGTGTGTATTTCAGTATCTGTGTGCTGCTAGCTGCTGTGATTTTCGGTCATATGCAAATATCCACTTGGCACGCCTCATTAAACGCACTCGCGTCCGTTGCAGCGCAATAAAAAATAAAGCGAGAAACGCGCGACGTACTTTTATCTATTTATTAACGAGTCTGTGCGTTGTTGTTTGTTTTCAAAGCGAAAAAAGAGTGTGGCCAACTGGAAAAATAGTTTTTTTCCAGCGTTTTAAGGTGCCCAGTTGTCGCAGAAGCGTGTTTTTTGGTATTTTTATATTTACAAATTTGGTCATATCAAAAAGTTTAAAATTTAGTTTGTATTTGTTTATTATTTGCATACTTTGCTGTTACCCAAGATGAGCCCAGCAGATGAATCAAATAAGTCACCCCAATGAGCCATTGTCTTTGCTATAATTCTTTATACTCCGTTTGTCCCCTCTCCCTCACTATCACCCTCGCCTACAAGCCTATGTTCAAACTATGGCCGCTTGGTGGCTTTTTCGTTTTGACGACCATTTCAAACTATATTTTAAATTACGTTTTAAGACGGAAAGGAGTAATTTTTAGCACCATAAACCCTATATATTGTTGATCAGAATTAGTGGGAGAATCGATCTAGCTAGGTCTGCAAAAGTATATAAAAATCACCGAACCGATGTGAGCTTCTTTTCTCGTTTAATAAATGAATTTGAATTAACTACAATAATATTTGTTACTTACATCTTGAAATTCTAGAATTAATGTAGTAACCTGATATCCATTTTAAATGTTAAGAATCCTTTTAAATATGACTTTAACTTATACATCAATTACTTAATAACAATAAGTAACTTCATTTTTATTTGCCAGTTTCGTACAATTTTATTTATTTCTTTTAATAATAAATAAAAATATTTTAATAAAAATGGTGATAAACTCTTCTTTTTTTCTTGTAGAATGTGTTTACAAAATTACTAATTTTGAAAAATTCTATTACATATTTATGTTTAATGTTTAGATATACATATTTGTGCATTTTAAAACTTTTATTATTTTTATTTCATTTATGAATATAGTGTTGCTTTAAGTATCACATTTGTATTACATTTATGAAAATTAGAGAAAGCTTTGGTTAGTATCAGAATATGTACAATATAGCAAAAAGCGTAGGTAGTTTATTAAAGTCCAATCACACATATTTCAGTAGATATCAATGGTCACAGCATACAAACTAGTTAAAGCTCTTAGTCCCTGCCAGGCCTGGCTTTGGGTCATACGTAGGTGCCATTCCACCGCTGGCACCACTCCAGGGCGTACTCGTAGCCCAGGAAAGTGGCGGCGTTGAAGGGTATCGCCCGCGCCACCAGCATCCAGCTGCCTCGAAAGATACTCCGCCAGCCGTAGGCCCTGTAGTTGACCTTCACGCAATGGAAGATGCCCCGAAACTTGTGGTTCTCGTCCGCCTGCATCAAAGTCTTCACCACGTCGAACGGAATGACGCACACCCACGAGATGACTCCTGCCCAGGCACCTGCCAGTGTGGTCACCAGCAGATTAATGCTCGATCCGTCCGTCTGGCTGCGTCGCCGTCGCACAAAGTCGCGTCCATCCAGGTAGTCAACGCTCTGGCGGTAGGCCAGCATATAGATTCCATAAGGCAAAACGTCACTGCCAAGAGCAAGATCACAGTGATTACAAGAATCTCTACTCTTTATGGGAGGTAAAACTCACCGACACATCATGGGCAGTAGACCGCGATATAGGCCGGATATACCGTCAGTCTTGAGTATCCTTTTGAAAGTGCCAAAGGCAGTCCGTCGCTGGCCGTACAGATAGTCATTGTAATCTGGGTAAGAAATTGAAACATTAGCTACAGCTTATGGATGGTAAAAATCATATTAAACCCACAACAAGCCGTCTGCAGGCGAACCTTGATCAGCTCCATGGGACAGGCTATGAAGGACTGCACAAAACCGGCCACCGATCCTGCCATGAACATGTTGTGGTACTCCAGCTGCTCCCGCTGGTAGTCACTGTGGCACACCTTTCTCAGCTGGCGCAGATGGTTACCATAGATCCCAAAGAGCAGAGAGTTGATGGCTCCGGTAGAGATGAACGGAAAGAACATGCCCCTGTAGAAGCCGTTGATCTTTAAGGCATTGCCGACCGATTAAACCCCGTACCTCCTCCCAGCCGAAACTTTCAAGGATTACATCTAGTCTTTAATCTATCAAGAAGCTTTTAAATAGAAAATTCTCTTTCTAAGTTTTAGTAAGGCTTCAAATCCTTTTATTTTATTTAATTAATTCAAAATGAATCAATTTCGATCTGTTAGAAAATCTGACCAGATGTAACCCTTTTCCTAACTTACCCCATTGTTCCTGCTGTAGATCTGATGGACGGCAGTCAGGACGGAGGAGTTGGATGCCTGCTGCCACACCTTGATCGTGTCTAGGGGATGGGCCACCAGCACCCCGCAGGCACCTGAATCAAATCAAAATAAAGATATACATAAGTAAAAGAAATGCATAAATTAATTAAAAAATTCATGTTGAACCGCCGCCGTTGCATGCTGCTTGCCAAAAATTCACTGGCGGCACCAAAATACGCCTTGGGGATCAGGGGCGCCGCCGCTCATGAACTTGACCGTGGCGCCCATTGGCCGCTGGGGCTGTTCCTCTCAACAAGTGGCTCAGCATCATCTGGCTCTGGCATTGCGTCATTCCTAGACAAGACCTAATATGGGATACTGGCGGAACCGATCCCAAGTCTGAGCTTTCCACTCACCACCGAAGCAGCCTGCCACAAAGTCGCAATAGTTCTCCCACTTCATGGAGGATCACGGAAGAAGATTTACGGCGAGGGTGGAATTTTCAAAATTGATTTTTCTCGCGACTTTTCTGACTGCAACTGACGACGGCAGCGAACCAACTGCAACGCCATAGCTTTTGTGGCGTTGTCGCAAAGCTCGCTGCGTTCTTAGCTTTTTGGCTAACAAAAGCTAAGTGCTAAAATATGCAAAAACGTTATTGGGAAGAATAATTATGCTTGGTTCGCATTTTTACCAATTTTAATTTATTTTCACCTGCTTGAAGTTACACTGCTGCACTGTTCCTTGTCTTCAAAACGCATTCCGCACATATTTCAGGACATATAATCTTGATTTTAAGTCTCCTTGGGATAAAGAATATTTGAAAATAAATAGAATATACAAAAGAAATCTTACTTCTCTTATGTTGGTGCAACAGGTTGAGCTTAAAGACATCTCTGTGATATCATAAGATAGGAAAATGTTTTCCTTCCTGTCCATCATGTTTATTAACTTTCAATGTAAAGATTTTATTGAAATTAGATCCCAGGTAGAGCCATAGGAGGAACCAATTCTCATATTCCTAAAAATATAAACGATATAAACGATTTTGAAAATTAAATTTGAATTAACAAAAACAAAAACAATTATTGTTACCTTGTTGTTTCCAATACAAAATGAAACCAGTTTTGTGTTTTATTTTTTATTTATTAATTTTTTATTGTTGATTGATCTCTTTGCTTCTTTTCTCTCCGTTTGCTCATACTCATTCATTCAGTTTGTGTGTGTTTTTGTTTTTTCAATGTTTTACTTGGTTTTTATTCATTTTTTGGTTAATTCTGCTTGCAGCTAAATATTTGTTTTCTTCTGCGCCTTGCAAATTTCAAATCATTTTTTGCTGCCATGCTTTAAGTTTCTGATTTTTGTTTTTTATTTTCGCATACTTGCTGTCGAAGCAATCAACTAAACCTTTGTTTTCTTCTGATGCTCATGTATATATACTTTTTTATATATATGTATGTATATACCTATATATATATTTATTCCCATTTATGTTTTGTGTAATTATAATTTACTCTTTATATTTACTCTCAGCATAAGATTTTGTTTAGTCGTGTGTGTGTGAGTGAGTGAGTGTGTGGTTGTGGACGTGGGGGTGAGTGTATCTGAGTGGGTGTGTGTGGGCGGGCGAGTGTAGTGCAGTGTGTGCCGTCAACCCAAAGAAAACCATTGAAATCCTCGCACACACCGTCGTCCTAAAGAACAAGAACTCAAAGTTATACATAATAATAGCGTGTATCATATATACGATAGGTTGTTTTTTTTTACAAGTCTAGAACATAAGAAAATACATAATTCACATATATATTTATCCTCTTTCCTCTGATCCTTTTCCTTCTTCCTCTCCCTTCATTGTTAGTATCCATAGTATTTATATTGTTTAAGCGCTTTAACTATTTTTGCTCTTATTGTTTGTTTTTCCATTTAAATTGTTTTTTTGTTTTCATTAGTTTCTTAACTTTTTTTTTGCAACTTTGTTAATGCGACTTTATTTTTAGTACACTTTTTAGTACAAGGTTTCGTCTCTAAAAGTACTTAACGAGTTTGCTTTTGCTTATACTTCATCTCCGCTCAGCCGGCTCTAAGCAGCAGCCACAGCACAGCTACGTTTAACATGCTCGATTTGTTTATACATATAAATACAATAATAGAAACTATAGTTAAAGTTTACCATATGTGTAAGTTGAAAGCGGACTAAACAAGTTAACTCAGAGTGCAACAGAATTTGATCACAAAATAAGAAAGAAAAAAAGATAATGAAGAGAGACACTTTAATCGTTAAACCACTTGTCTTACTTATTTATTTATTCATTTGTTTATTAGGCATTCCTCCCTTTGTCAACATTCCTATTTAGTTAGCTTGCTTGATTTCTGGCTTCGTTTTTACATTTAAGTTTGCATTACTTTGATTGGCATCCTAGGCGAACATCAACGTTAACTAGAGATGGGTGCACTATGGATCGATCTGCTGCTAGTTGGGAGTCAAGAGATTGGATTGGTGTCGTAACAAAGGGGGCATTAAGATTCTATAGTCCTGTTGTGGGTTACTTCTATTTAATGGAGGTGATCATCGTGGGCTCTAGTTGCAGTTACTGGTTTGTCTTGGGCTTTGTTTAGCTATTTTTCTCCTTTAATTACACGCTAATATAAAGATGCAAAACTTTCTTACACACGTTGCTTAGTATTTAGTCATAGGTTGTTAAATTTTTATGTTTTCGCAATATATCTCTCGCTCAGCCGATGATGACTCTCTAGTGGATGCTCTTTAAACGGTTCTCTCTCTGTCGCATATTGTTGTTGACATTGTTTTACAAACATATTTAATAATAACTCTAACTTTTACGCTTGTTTCCTTTAGATTTTTTTCTTTTTGTAGTTTTTTCGCTTTTTTCTTTTTGTTTGCAATATATGTGTATAATAACTCACGATTCACAGACACAATTATCATTAATATTATATGAACTTTTACGGTATCGCCTAATGAGAGACATTCATTAGCGGATAGTCGCCTCTCCTCCTCGTCCTATCGTCCTATCTCCTGCCTCTGCTCCTAGTTGGCTCCTATAATGCATGCTTCTATACTTTGTAATGGGCGTCGTCGTGAGAGTTGAATGAACAAACATGCATAGTATACTTCATATATAAATTTTATATATCTCCTTACTATGAGTGCATCTAAGTGGGTGTGTGTATAGTGTGAGTATGGGTGTGTGAATGAGTGGGAAAAGCGGTCCAAAAAGTTGTCCCTCCCCTTTCCATCTTAGCTACATTATTTACAATGAGAAAATAATCAAATAATGACAATTGTGCGCATTTCCATGAAGATTACAAAGTTAAGCATAGGAATTAAATAAATTTAATTAAAAATCGAGAATAATCAGAAGGGAATTTGCAAACTATTTAGGACTCGAACGCTTCGGACCGCTTCCCCCTGAGATATATTTCAATGCAAAGGACTTTTAGATAGTGTCTGGAAATGTTTCGCTAGCTGAATTTTCGAAAACCATATTCTATATTTTATATTCTCGGTTGGTTGGTTTCTCTAGCCTGACCTTTTTACAATGCTCTCAATATATTTTGTTGAATGCCTAGTACATCTCGATAACTGCGCATGCGCCTATTCCCCCAGCTGCGGGGACATATTGTTGATATACATACATTTAAATAGATCAGCGTTACGTTATGGTATGGTATTTAGTTGTATTCTTATTCGTGTATAGATCTGCGGCTGTCTGTGTCTATCTTAGCCCGTTTAGCAGCAACTTCAACAACGTACTAAAACTTGGCTTTTGTGTCTAACCGATTTGGATTCGTGCAGCTGCCCGGGAATTGTTGGAATTTATGTTTCGAGAAGTCTTGACGGAGTGTGCAACACTTAAAGCTAAGTAACAAAGTCTAATTCCGGATAGATTCGGGGGATGGGGGAGCACAGTTCTTGATATATTTTATGTACAATTCAGTGGGAAATTGGGGACTAAGACACGCCGTTCTTCTATGGAGCAACATAATTCCGAGGATGCAACTATTTTACACATTTCGAATGAGAACGCAAGTATGCTTTGCAAGTGGGTGGGTGGTGCGTGTGTTTGGTGCGTGTGTGTGTCTATGTGTTTTGGATGGCTGATCTATGCTAGGATCTAGTTAGCAATATGTTTAGTTAATAATATTTAATTCGCTTCAACAATCCTCGATCCTCAGTTATAGTTATCATCGTTTGCTTTCTCTTTTCTTCACTTACTAACATGATTTCTCTTTATTCAACTTGTGTTCGCTTAAACGTAATTAATAATTATTCTTTTCTTCTTTTTAATATATATTTATACGTGTCTGCATGTGTGTGTGTGTGTGTGTGTGTGTGTGTGAGTGTGAGTGTATGCGCGCGTGTGTGTATATAGATTTCTGCTTATATCGGGTGTATCTTGTATATCTACAAAGATTTATTTTATGCCGCACTCAAGCTACCTACACGCACACAAACACACACCCACGGGATCTGATTCAGCTCCCGCTCCAGATTTCGGTTCTACCTCCTTTAACAGCCGCCCAAGCCTCCCGTCCCGTCCAATGGTGGGTCAGCTTGGTTGGTGTCTTGTCAATCGAGTATACATTTTAGTTTTATATGTTCTGGTTTAAAGTTTAGCATATGTGTGTGTGTTTTAGTATAACTATATTTCTTTCTCCTTTAGATGCTTTCTGCTGTTTTTGTTGTTGTCTCTGCCATTTACGGATATCGGATAGCGCGTTAGCTTTACGCTCCTACTGATGTTGGTTTTTTATTAGTTTCCAGCGCGCCTCGCGTTGCATGCTTGCTTAGTTCTCCGCCTTGATCTCCTGTTTGATTTTCGCATTTGTGGTCGCAGGATTATTGTCGCCGCCGGCTCCGCCGCTGGACAGGCTGCCGCTGCTGCTGCTATTCGACTGCTGCTGATGAGAGTTCAGACCGGCGGAGCTAGGTGGCTGCAGGGACGTTGACGCCGCGGGGGCTGCGCTGTTCGATGTCGCAGCGCTGCCGCCAGCGGAGCGCCCAGTAGAACGATTGGATTCGAGTTCGTGCAGCTTCTTCCACAACTCTTCGCGGTCGCGCTCTCGCTTTTTCTCTCTGCAAAAGTTACACAAATTATTAGTTTGTTTCAAGCTTCTCACTGGCAATCACTCACTTTTGCCGCTCCGCCTTGTAACTGGAGGTCAGCTCGTCGAACAACTTTGAATTCATCTCCATGAACGTCTTCAATACGTTGTAGACGAGCGCCACAATGGTTTGATTCCAGTGCTCCTTGCTGATGCGGTACAGGGCCGGGAACATGATGGGCATGATGACCGCGTTGTTCTCTTCGATGAGCGACATGGCATACTCATTGTTCCACAGATAGAGTGCGCGCTCAGCAACCTACAGGAATGGAGTAAGATATGATTTTGATTATATTACACTCTTCACTATAAAAGGGAAATAGAAAAGGCTTTTATTTGTGAAACTCACTTGAAAATGTGGACTTGATACGCATTTGGCAATCTGGCGGAACAACGGTTCCTGGATCTTGGCAAACTGCGGCGGGTCGATCACGTCGAGTATCTCCTCAATTTCGCCCAGGAACATGACTTCCTTTTGGGAACACGTCTTGGGCCAGAACTTGAGAAGCCCACGCACCACAGGCTCGGTAAGGAATGGATCCTTCTCTAGGAATTGTACAATGCAATATGCCAGCTGAGCGTGGTAGAGCGACAGGCATTTGACTTTGTGTAGGGGCAACAGGACCTTGACCAGAAACTGCTTGTGTTCGGCCTTAAGGGGCAAAGCGAATCCGTTGATGATACTGAAATAGAAAGAAATAATTAATTATGAGGGACAATAGAATAGACCGAAGGGGGACACATACCTGCCGAGAATTTCCAAAAGCTCACCGACTCCATTAAAGTGCTCTGTCTCGTAGATGAATCGCAAGAATATGTTGTTGATCTGTTTTCGTATAAAGGCTCGCAGTCCCAGGAACTTTCCATAGATGCGATGCAACACCGTCTTCAGAAAGTCCCGCTCTCGAGGATCCTCCGAATCGAAGAGCTCCAAAAGCTAGTTAACAGAAACCATTTTTCAATAAACTTGTTATTTATGGTACAAAAGAAAGAACTCACCTGCAAGACAAACTTTTGATCAATCACCCGCTTGCCGATGGTTGCCTGAAAGTCTTGCGACTCCAGGAACCGCAAAAAGACCTCGTAGACCAGCTGGAGGTGTGGCCAAGATGCCTCCAGTGTCGGATCATCCTCCTCGGGATCAAAATCTGGATTCTCACTGGGCGGCAACGTGCGAAATAGGTTGCATGAAATCTGGAAAAGAGAAGATAAGGTTGTTTAAGTTGGATTTGCTGTGAATTCGTTTTTGTAATATATGCAAGTACACTGACAATAATATAAATGTACTTGAAAGGGAAATATGCGGTATTTACCATGCGAATTATTTCCGGATAGACCGGTTCCGTAAGCACACCGCGCCCATGTGTTATATAGGTGGATAGGTCATTGAGTGCGGCCCGCTTGATCTCCTTGCCCTTCAAATCCGTGACGGGATCCATAAAGTCAAAGGATACGCAACACTGGCGCAGCTTCCGTATGAACAGCTCCTCCTGTTCTAGGCTGGAGCAATCGGCTATTAGAGTAAAATAGATGAGAATGATTAGACCTGCTGGCTAAGCACAAAAATGATAAAAATATTATTTCGAATTTACCTTTTAACGGCGGCAATTGCTGCAGCTCAACATCCTGAGAATTTCTGTAGCGCGAGGAACCTTGACTCTTTTTACCCTTCTTCTTGAGCGAACGTTTGGCGAACGGGTCGATTCGATCCACAAACGTGCCCGATGACATCTTTTCAGATTTGGGTTCGTTTGAATCGATGGCGGTCTCCGTGGCTGTCTGTGTGGTATTCAGCTTGCCGGCTTTGTTCCTAACGCTTGCCACTGAAAATTGATCGGCTGCACCGGCACCGGCAGCAGCAGCTGCTCCTCCACCCTCTCCTGCGCCTTGGCCTCTGCCCTCGCCAACGCCCTCGTCGCCGTCTTCGCCGAAATCGCTGTTGAGGATCTCGACTGGCCGTTTGTTGCGTGATTTGCGTAGCCAACCGAAAATTTTATGTGTTATGTTGGCGACTTTTGCGGTTGAGTTTGGCGTCTTGCAGTTGTTTTCGTCACTCCTGGTTAAGCCCAACAGCTCTGCTCCTGTTCCTTCGTCTGATTCTGGTTGTATTTCCTGGCCAATCACCAACTGCAACTGCAACTGCTGCTGTTGCTGTTGCTGCAACTTCTGCTTGTGCTTTTTCTTGCCTTTGGGAGCGTTCTCCTTCTGCTGTTGCTGGAGTAGCTGGAGCAGCTTCTGTTGCTGGGTAATGGTGATGGCGGTGTCAAAGCGGTAACGACTTATCTTGGCATCTATCAAAAGGGGACCCTTGGGCGTAAAGTGTTTTAGCTGCCTGGATTTGGTTTAAATTCGTTACAGTTGTATGTTCTCTGGAATAAAGTGGGGAAGAAATTAGCTGGGTGACTTCATCACTGCCACTCATCACACTCGCACTCACCTGCTTCTGTTGTTGGTGTTCAGCTTTCCGCTTTCGTCGCTTCTTTTTGTATTGTTTACTGGAGGGATTGTTGCATTTGCGATGCGCCTTACTCTTGATAATACTCTCGCTTAGCTTCTGCGTTGCTCTGACTCTAATTCAGATTCTGATCCTCTGTCTCCGCTTCTGCTGGCGCTGCTGCTGCTTCAGCTGCTCCTGAATGGCACATCAATTTGGTTCACTGAGAGAGAGGGCTGCTGGCTGGCTAACTTTTGATTGCTGCATTCACATAGTCCTCGGCTGTTTTCTATTGGTTTTTATGGTTATTTGGCATCACATGCACTGCAAGCAAACAGAAAAGATATGGGCACCATTAGCGTTTGCCGGAAAGATAGGTTTTATAGGCGAAAATAATTCAAAAATTGACAGCACAGTGAAAGGTACGAATAAAAAAAAACCCCTCATTCGATAAAATGAAACGTTCAGGTGTATCTAATCGCGGGCTTTGCAGGTGAGTCCGCGTGTGTGGAGATAATGGCTCTGACTGTGATTTCTTCTTTGTCACCAGATAACAGAGAGCTGATAAAAAAAAATAGAGGCAGTGTGGTGGCAACACTGGAAACCAAACCATTTACATATTAAATCTAATTTAAAGTAGTTTCCTGGCATCCAATTGATGGATTTTTACCGAATTTTCCCCAATTGTAAACCCATTTTCGCCAGACCAACTTTCCCTGGACCAAAGTCTAATGCTCATAGCCGCAAAAGAGGCCACAATGTGGCCAGCACAAGGAGGTTTCAGCTGTCCTGCGACTGTAACCGTTTCTGTTAAATTAAATTCCCCATTTGCCTGAATTAAACCAAGGCAAGCCCAAGCAAGCCATTGACCGGAAACTAGATGGCGTTGTCATCTTGAACGGAAATGAAGCCAAATAAAGGACACGCGCCCACGAGCGAGGGAAAACTCATTCATTTGCATGGCTTGTGTTTTGCAAGGGAGAGAAATCAACCAAACGGGCCAGGCTTGAACTTCAATTCAATTCAGTTCAGTTCAGGAAAAATGCCACAAATGTGTGGCAACTGCAAACAGTTTTCACTTCGAGGACATTGTGGAGGAACTCGTTCACTGTTTCCAGTTAGACACAGGCACAGGCACACAAATTTGCACAAATGCAAGTCAAACCGAAGCGGCGGCCCACAGACGATTCCAAGCAAAACATGTTTAACATGTCACACACACATTTCGCCGGCGGAACACCCACATGCACCCAGAGCAGAAATAAAAGAGCCAGAAACGGACTGGGACCACACGGCGTATGAGTGACAAACAGGTAAATGCGATCAGCTCGCTTGGCCCAGCTGCTGCCTCCCTGTGGAAATGGAAATCGAGACGCGTGGGTGTCTGTGCACAGAAAGAAAAATAAACTCTGGCCAGTTTCAAATAATATTTTGAAAAGGTTACAACAAAAGCCTGAAGAAATGTTCAACTGATAGACAATTCATCATCATTTGCATTATTATTGGCACAATTTTTGGCATATTTTTCTCTCAGTGACCGGACAAACCAGAATACGCATGTGTGTGTTGGCCAGCCGGAACTCATCGAACCGCAAGGAGAGCGACAGAGAGAGGGCGGTATGCGTGTGTGCGAGTGGAGAGTGAAAAGTTTGCACAGCTGCCTTTGACGGGCCTTTATTTTCTGCATTCGTGGTCAGCGCTCTTCAACGCGCTATCCAGTTAATAATTGAATTTTCCCTTGCTTTTTTTTTTTGCTTTGCTTTTGGTTTAATTTGCTTCAATCACCTTCGCTGTGGGCGGGGACACCATCGAGTAAACAACGTCAAGTCCAACCCCACGGTGACATTTAATATGGGAACGATAGCGAATCTAGAGGCCTGCGCCTGGGCTGGCCATTTATTATGCTATTTTATATAAAACCATCAACGGGGCTCAGCCCGGCCCGGCCCAGCCCAAAACGTCCCAAGACAAATGACCGAAAACAACAACAGCAACAATGCCTGCTGACCATTAGGCACCCCCCGGTACAGTGTGTGTTCCCCCCTTTTAATGTGTGTGTGCGTGTGACCTTATGACATTATTTACTCAGCAACGGCGAAATTCCCCAGCATATCATCGTAGAAAACAATAACAAATAGCCGGGGCGGCCGCTCACAAAAATAATGAGACAAGTCCGCTGTGCTTTGTGGCCTCTTCCATTCACTCTGCCACTCCAATACAATTTTCCCCGGATTCTCCTGACTGACCAGGCCTCCTCCACACTTTGTGTTGCGCCTTGCTTTGTGTTTTCTGCTGGCATTTATAAGATTTTTGCCGCCCAATAGCTAAACACAGTCATCGTTTTGGTCAACTAATGACTAAGCGTCGTTGTCGCCCTCACCAGTTGGGAAAATTATTTTCCCACCCACTTGGTCACCACCAACACAGTCCCCCCTTTTAGCCGCCAGCTCTTGGCATTGCCTTCTCCACCAATAGTATATTTTTTGACGCATGTCTATTAGTTTTCCAGCCATAATCAATAAGCCACGAATAAATGTTTGGGGGGAGCAAGAGGAGAGCAGAGCAGCTTGGAGTGTGGTGTTGTTACCAAAAACTGGCATTAAACTTTCGCCCATTGCCAAGTTTTTCAGAAGTTTTCATTCTTTGGTTACTGTTACGTGCAAGTTTGCATATTGTTTGCTTG
Source organism: Drosophila mayri (assembly GCA_008042485.1). Classification (NCBI taxonomy): domain Eukaryota; kingdom Metazoa; phylum Arthropoda; class Insecta; order Diptera; family Drosophilidae; genus Drosophila; species Drosophila mayri. The sequence goes on along the minus strand of VNJN01004042.1, from coordinate 870,826 downwards.
GCTGAGGAGGATTGCTTGAAAGTGTTGTCACTTAATGTGAGTCACAAATAAATAATAATAAATGTTCGTTTACTTTGGAGTATGCCTATCTAAGGCTGTGGGCACTATCAACAGATTCATTATCAGAGATTAGTTTGTTATTATTTTGAACCCTAATGGAGGAGATTATAGGGGAATTGAACTATTAACTTTAATTTGATTCCGCATTTTGTCTATTGTTAGGGTAAACTGTGCTAATAATACTAAAATGGCAGATTATATAGACGCATATCGAACCACAATTTACGTTGATTTATTTAAGGCTTTTTCGGCAAGATTGATTACTTTGAAAACCCAATTAATTGGTTTGTTTTCAAACATTCAGAATGCTTCAAAGTTTTAGCTTTCGTAAATGCTTGTTTATAATTAAAAATGCAATAAAATGGGAAATTAGTGGTACAGTTGTTATGGGGAAACCCAAACCATTTTTATGGCATTCAATTTCGTACTTCCCCCTTGAGTAGCTGGGCAATATTTAGTGTTTTTATATATTTTATTTTACTCCTTAAACTTGAATGCTTTTTATCAGCAGTTTTCCTTTGGTTCAGAGGTGTTTATGGACCCTAGTTTGGGTTTATGTAATGCCAAGCGACATGATGATAAGCAGAATTTCCCCTCTGACACTTTTGCCTCCCTCCCCGCTCTTCTTCTCGTTCAGTGTGAAAATATTGCGCACTGTTTTTCGTTTTTTGACGCGTACTTGAAACGTGTCCAAGGAATCAGGCAGGGGCTGCAGGAGGGCTTCAAGCTGGAAAATTGTGGAAAAACTACGCAGTAAACGGCGCCCTCTTCTCACACACACACACCTACACACACACACTTGAAATCCTTTTGTGCAGCGCAGCAGAGACGAGTTCATGGTCGGTGAGAATCTTCCATCATCACCGCCACGGCTCCAGCAAGGCATGACAGTGAAAATGCGAAAGATGGAAACGCGGCGAATGCATCAAATTACTGGCATGCACTCCGGCGGCTCCACAGAGTTTAGTGGCAAAATTATAAACTGCGTTATGTTGCGTGTGCACGTACAAGTACTTGGGAAATCACCAGCGCTGCCAGCATGAAATTGATTTCTGTCGGTAATCATTGAGGAAAGCCAGAGTCTGTGGGCAGATCTAACTATGCACAGAAAGAAAAAGAACTCCCCATCAGCTAGAGAGAGAATGTACTTGGAAAATCGAATATTTCACATAAAATAAAAGCAATAAATGCAAATTGGTGCTTCCCCTGCGAATTTCCATTCGCGCACTTTTCATCCATGGGGAGGGCGGAGGAGCTGAAAGCCTTGACCTTATCGGAGTGCATGTATACACTACAGTCCTGTCCTCGGTATTGATACCATGGAATCAATCAAATCAGCGCAAAACGAGCTTGCATATGCAACAGCATTTCCCCGACCCCTCCGCTTGGAGCTGGGCCAGGGGACAGAACTCGGCACAACGTGTGCCAAGTGCAAAATGCAAATATCTGCATGGAAACCACCCACTCGTCGTCCTTCTCACCATCCGTGCATATGCAAGAATAATGCACTGTTTAATTTACATAAAGTGAAAGGAAATGGAACAATAAGTTTTATAAGATTTCATGCCCCGGCCCCATCAGCAACAGCAACAGTGGAGCGAGCAATAACAACAACAGCAGCAGCAGCGGCAGCATCAGCTGCAGAAGAAGCGAAAGTTTGCACAATGTAAGCACTTGGGCCGCCCAGCGTGCGCCCTCAAGGCAGCCACGGCCATCATCGCCAGTCACACACACACTGCGAGAAAAGGACTACTAATTAATTAGGAGAATATATATTTATTTGGATTTTCACCTAATTTCAAAATTGTTCTTACATTACAAGATCCCTGCTAAAGATATTTAGTCCCAAAACTGAAACTTTCTGGCTGAAAATTGCGCTTTAAAGAAATAAGAAGAATTAAAAGCAGGACACAAATATTTAACAAAAGATTAAGAATATTTAAAAAAGAAATCAGGTATTTACAGAGATAAAAATTCAAGAATTTTAAGATAGCATCGAAAACATATTCACAATTTGTCTCTTAATTCTTTAATAAGAAATTACTTTGATGTTTTAAGATTTAATTTAAAGAAAGAAAATCAAATACAAAAACAGAGTTTTTCCCGGCAGTGCCAAAACCACCAAAAGGAAGAGAACACATTGTAAATGTCACGAGTGGGTGGTCAGCGTTACGGGTTTGGGAATGTACTTCTGGGTTGCTGGTCCTCGTTCTTCCAGAGAAGAAAGAACCTGCCACAGAGCGTCTCCTCTTCCCACCCACTCGACATTTCTCTGGGTTGCATTTTTTATTTGTTTTGGTTTACTCTGCGCAGGATATACACACACACACACTCACGGGGTCCGTGATTTCTGTTCAGAGCTAACAAAATTAGAGGAAACTTCCAGGGGAATTGGGTCACTTTGGGAAAATAGTAACTGCGTAAATCTGGGCAACTTGTTAGCGCGAGCATGTAAAGCGTTATTAAACATTCAAGGCACTTAACAGGCGAATGATGAACGATGAGGGGAAGAGTAATAAATTAAATTAGAAAACTGCCCCGAAGGCAGAAGACAAAGTTGGAGAAACTCGATTGAAAAAGTTGCAGTTGGCTGTTGAGTGGCAAACAATGGCGGGCCAAACTATCGATTGATGTTTGCCAATCCAGGAAAAACAGCATTAGCTACAGATAGATTGATTGATTGAGAGAGTGGAAAGGATAGAGAGTGCACAGAGATAGAGAGGGTGGACGAATGCGTACTCGAGATAGCAAGGAGGAGGAGCTTTGCCCAAAAAGGGTTCTGTTGTGCAAATGTCAGCTAATAAAGCTCAGATCAGAGCGAAATTGCATCCGACAGATGCATCGGCATGAATGAGACCGAGCTTTCCTTATCGCACACACACACATCCCAGCCCAGAATTTATAGTATTTTAAGCCACGTTGAAGGCCAATGCCTGACGTTAACAATTCCCATTCGAGCTGACTATTGGCTAATGCATTTATTAATTTCAATTGGCAGCATGATTTAATTTATTGATAGCCCCCGCTTAGCTGCTGGCCGGCCACCACCACGCCACGCCAGCTAAATAATTTCAATAAAAAGGGGCTCCATCACCTTACCGCACCGCACCTCACCTCACCCCACTCTCACCTCTTCAAAGTTCAAATGAAACCGGCTCACGCAATGCGACATTGACACAACCAGAAAGGAAAAGCCGCAGGAAAAGCACAAGGTGGGGGGCACAACCAGCATTTATGGGTCACAAAAATAGACTCGACTTTAGACTTCTATTTTTGGTCACCAACTGTAGAGAGTGCTACGTCAGCAGCTCCTGTCGACGATGGGTCGCAGAAGTCACACATTTTTCCATTTGCGCAATGAACAATTATTAATCGAAGGCGTGGGGGGTGCGGAAATGGTTTTTGTGCAATGCATTTGCCAAGGACTTGTGTTTCAAGGGAGGGGAAAACGTATGCAACTGCAACAGATACTTGTGGTATTCCGATTAATTATCTAGAAAGGAGCTCTATGAGAGGCCTGGTTCTAGCGGGTCAAAGGGAATAGTTCCTGGTAAACTATAAATAGCAAAGCTCATAAGAATCAGAGTTTCTCATTCAAGTTTCCTTGAAGTTACCTTGAAGTGGAATTAATATAGGTTGGCCTACAACTCGGCAATTTCCACGAAATATAAGTATGAACAAATTCGAGGACTAACTTCTTAGGCAAAATGTTAATAAGAAGTTACATTTTTAAAGGCTTGAAACTCGTATTAACTGAAAATTTATTATTTAAATTATTAGAAATTTTAGATATAAGTTCAAGTTTTAAATCTGAAAAATGTAGATAACTGATTTATATTTTAACAATATCAAATGCTTAGCTTTCTCAAACTCACAAGCTAGCCATATCTAAAATTGGGGATTTTAGAAAAAAAACAGTTCATAGAACTTTAAAAACATTTTTTCCTTGGGAATGTCGATAATTAAAATAACTAATAATTCTAACTAATTATCACCAAATTATCTTCTCAATATTAATCATAATTTTGAAAAGACTTTTGGCTCAGATTTGAATTACGTGAATTTCTCATCTATGGAGGTTTTCTTTTAATTTGATTACCACATCCGGGCATAACTTCTAGCCTCTGCATGGCAGGTGCTTCTGTTTTTTTTTTTTTATGTAAGACATAATTTAACCCATTGCTGTTAAGAGCCAGCAACGCGGCAAAGAGAAAGTGCCTCGAAATGAGTTGACAATGTACACAGAAACCCACAACTAATTGCATCAGCGACAAGTGTTATGAGTTTTCAGGGGGCGGGGGATTGCTGTTTTGGTTGCAGGTTTGGGCTCTACGTACATTGTTATTAAATGGGGGGCCCCCCCAGAGCAGTCAAGAGCAACAAAACCGTATGACGAAATCGTAAAACACGAAAACAGACTCAGCTAAGCGCAAACAGAGAGGAGAAACACTGAGAGACACCACCACCGAGCAGAGACAACAGCAGTCACAACAGTTTCCTCAATTTAATTAAATAATTAAGACCAAGACACACTGCGAATGCGACAGCCTTTGACTAATTAAAAAAAACACACACACACATAAACATCGAGAGAGATGAAATATAAGGCTGAAAGAATGCAAATTTTGTTGTGAAACAAGCGCCAGACGCCGCCGTTCAGTTCAATGAAATATATCCCGTGCCTATAGCGTCACCACCTACGGAGGTATTTTTCTATCAACAGTTTTGGTCAAGGAAATAGAACAGGAAAAAATATGAATTAATATGAAATTTTATATATAGTACATGGTCTGAAAGTAAATTAAAATAGAGATAGAGAGAGATACCTAAACACAAGATATGAATAAGCAGAATGTCCTTATCTGCATTTGGGTTATCTTGAACGCTGCTGTGTGTACATATATACACTATACAAGGTATTTAGATTTACGTATGTGCTACTTTGTGAAATATATGCCACTGCAAATTCAATGCCAGAGCATGGAAAATTTCTATTGAAAAGCGCTCTACCCTGCCTTTTAGCCCACACCTCTCTCTCTGTCTTCCTCAGGTTTTTATTTTTTCCGCTTTTTCCTTTTCGTTTTGTGCTTTTTAATTAAGCGATTTCAGCTGTGATAAGCAGGTAGCGGGGAGTGTGTGTGGGCGTGTCTGCCACCTAATCAAAATCAGCAACAAAAAAATGTCGCATAAACACACACACACTGTGAAAACAAAAGACGGGAAAATGTATCTCAGGGTGAAAGAGATAAGATAGCAAAGTCTTGCCACCTAAAAAACGAGTGACTGAGGAATTCTTCTACCAAATGCTTTACTTGTTTTTCTATGCACTTATGCCGTTCGCACATACAAGTGTTAATTATTAATTGTGCAATGCGATTTCGTTTAATTTGCTGCAGCTGTGTCGCCTGCCTTGAGTGCTGTTTATTGATTTTGTCCATGACGCCACTTTGACCATAACAGGGAACTTCTGTTTGTTCTGAATAAACGAAGGAACCTACATATGGGGGGGGGGGGGGGGGGGGGGCTCGGTCTCTGTGAAACAAAGTGCTCGTCGGGACTCAAGGTCAAATTTTCATGATTTCATCCAGCTGAAGAATTTCCCCCATTTCTCGTTTTGCTATAAATACATGCAAATCGAAATTAAGAATATTTTCAAAAATAAATTTCCTTCGTTTCAAGTTGAATTGCACTGCAAATGGAATATGGCCAAAACGGAAATTTATTTAATGCCCGCCCCTCGCCACTCTGCAGGTTGTAAAAATATCAGCAAAAAGATTTCTCACTGGCACCGAGTCTAAAAATAAATTAGTGAAAAACGGTGAAAAACGTCATTAATTGCCGCAAAAAAAAAGCATAGGAAAGTCAGAGAGTAAAGCAAAGGAAAGACCAGAAAGAATGAGAAACCAAAATGTTTGACATAAAATGTGAAAATATTTCTAAAAACTGCTAGGACAGCAGCCATCAAATGTTTGTAGTTTTTCCTAATGGATTTCTTTGGCAAGATTCACCCACATACAGTCACTTTTTTCCAACCTCGAAAATTTACTCATTTTTAAGCTGATTAAAATTGGCAGTTTTATTGTATGCAATAAATGGTTCATTCAACAAGCTTTGAGGCCTTCAGTTAATGCAGCAATATATAGCTGAAAATTTAATTTAATATTATAAGTGGAATGATATATATGAAATCAATATATAATTATAAGAACCCTTGAAGGTTGAAGAAAAGATATCATTGATTCATAGGAATTCTTTTAAAAATAAATCAATACACTTGATAAATTTTTTTTATTTAAAAACAATTAGTAAAATATATGTATGTATAAAAACCTAATGAGGAATTTGGCATACAAAATTCTTTAAAAATCTGTAGAGAACGTGGAATAAAATCTTTGATTCTAGAGCAAAATACATAAAAACACGAGCAAACTTTAAGTTCGTGCCTTTTCGGACTGACCAAATGCTGGGTATTCCAGTCCCATTTCTTATTGACTTTTTATAGTTTCATTTCGCGGCGTTTTTCTCATTTCTGACAGCTCTTACACACAGCTGATTGCTCCTCTCGTTAGCGAGGCGTGCAAAGGAAAAAAGAAAACATTTTTTTGCAAAAACAAAGGCAAATCTGGGGCTCGGCCCAGTAAGCGTTTCGGCACAGAAGTCAGTCGTCTGCCCAGTCAGACAGACAGACAGACAGCGAGAAGTGAGGGCAATCATCTAATTATAATGAGAGAAACATTTTGCCCTCCACTCAGACGATCGTTAATTGGCTGTGTGCAAAAAGTATGTTTACTCTGGAGTACTGCAGGTTTTCCTTACCCTCTCGCAGCATACATATATTCTATTCGCAAATTGTATAAATATTCGTGTACTGGCCCAATAAAATTGATTTGTTCCCCTTGCCATGGATTCCTCAATTGCCAATAGAACAAACAATCAAACAAAAAGCTTCGGCCAGACTGTAGTTTTGCTTGGGGGCCCCCCTCAGTGCAAATAACGAAAATATTTTCAAGTCAAACACAAAAACCTGACTGAAAATCCCACAAGGGAGTTGAGGGTGGGTATACATATAAAAAAAGGAGTTCCACTGCAAATGGATTGAGTAAGCAATTTGTAGAGAATTTCAGGAAAACTTTACGCTCTACACATACTTCTACCGGAATTCGATACAGAACCATTCACCAAAGATGGCTGCTGTTTTTATGCCTTTGTTTACACCAGAGCCTAGGAGTAAATCAATTCAACTTGGATAGAGTTGAAAGAAATATGTGTGTGGGCTTTATTTTTAGAGCAGCCAGAGGAAAGAAAGCAAGAATATAAAAGCCACAAAGAAACAGAGAGTTTCCAGCAAACCGATCACAAATAAATTGCTATTTGAGTTAAATTATGGCCATAACCAACCCTAAAAAGTATTAAGTTTTATCCTTTGAAAAGGCCTAACATTATATACCAAGTATTCACGATTTAAAGCACTTTTCTCAGTGTGAAATTAGGGAAACTGTTTCAGTGAAACAGGTATGGCCCAGCAATAACAATTCGTACATAACGAGGGGAGAAAATGGAAGGGAAAACCCAACCCCACACACACAGAAAGCGGCTGAAAGTGAGGTCAGTTATGTCAAAACAGACAGCCAGAAATGTGCACACAAGCGAGGTGAGTGTGTTTGTGGTCATTAAGAGGTTACCAAGCTTCAACTGACAGAGGAAAATCGGCGAAGAAAGAGTCAACTTACAGCAGGCAAATTGACTATAAGCACGCTCTTTAACTTCTGCGGTCGGGCAGAAAAGTTAAAGCTGCAGCGAGCAGCAAGCGAAATTAACAACAAACCGCGGGGAGAATGTGCGTCAAAAAGGTGAACAGACGCAAAGCAGGTCGTCCCAAAGGGAGGGGGACACAGCCCCAGAGACATAGTAATTTTATAATAGAGGAGCTCGTCTTTCACCCGATACGGAGGGGGGACTACTATATAGATAGAGAATGCGGAGCGTTTCATATGCGAAGGCATTTTATGGCAGCAGGCAGGCGGACACATTCTCCTTCACAGTGAAAACTCCAGTGACCGCACAAATTGTTGCTCATACACACATGCTGGCATGGCACTTATTTGGGTTAACAGTCACTGTTAACTCGTTAAAATACTTAACAAAATTAAATCCTCCAGGGAAATCGGCTAAAAACTATATCTACAATAAAAGATAAACTGATCAAAAGACAAATAGCTAATGAAAGCATCAATTTAATATAAGAAAATGCAAACCAAACTCCCTAGTTTCAAGAATACTATAAAAAATAAACATTAAATGTTATAGAACTACTTTATTTTTGGTTTCCAATCGAAACAAGTTGTTGCTATTTTAAAAAAATTAACATTTTACTAGTCTTTAATAATTAATGGGCTTCCTATTGCGTTTTACCGAATGCTTTGCGATATTCTTCTTATTTCAGCAACTTTAAGCTTCTGTCTAAAACCCATTTCAGTTAAATCAAATAAAATTCTTATTTCAAAGTCAAGTTAAGTACAAAATCAGACTGGGCCAGTAGTGTATTTCGCACACAAACGTGAAGCAGTAAATGACAGGTGACAAACCGCCTCGGACAAAAGGCGAAAAGCTCGTAGGGGGAATCGATCGCAGGTAAAAAACTGGAAATATAACCGCCAAAGCGGACCTGAAACGTAGAGTGCTACACCGAGTGTGATTTTATTTTCTTCTGCATTAAGGCGATCAAAAGTTAATTGCGCACAAGTCACGTTCAATTTGGCAACTTTCCGCTGGGCGTGCTGGGCTGCCCTATGGATTACTGTAATTAAACTGATCTGTCCGACGATATATCCAGTGTTATGACTTAATTCCAGCATTGCAAGGGCCTTGTCACCTGGCTGACAGGTGCGAGAGAGCCTCCGAAATGATTTACCATTTACCATTTTGACACATTTATGCTAATTTCGAGTAGGCTCGACGAATTTCGTATGTGTCCCCACACGTATGTATCAATTGGAACTTGTTAATTTGCCGAGCAGGTTCTCCCCTTCCCTGTCCCTGCTGGCCAACAACAATCATTCAATCAATTAGAACCAGTTCTTTGTCTGACTTTCGGTTGGGTAGAGCTTAACCCCCATGCATACATTAAATTAATTTGTGTGGCGTTTTGGGAAATTAAATGGGTTTTAACACATATAAAAAAATGGGGAATAGAATTTATTCTGAAATTTCAATTAAACTTTAAATATTTTGTATTATTTTTAAATATCATTTCGTTATAAGCCTAAAAGAATGTAGCAATAATTATATTTCCAAACCGACAGTCCCTAAACAGATATTTATCTGTAAATAACATTAATTTTTCAGATAAAGTTATTTGATTTTTACATTTTTTGGACAGAAAAATATCTTACGAGAAATACAATCAAAAAAACAGCTAAAATATATTCCAAAAATGTATCTTAAGCTTCAACAAATAAAACCACACAAGTTTAGTTTGGTTTCTCAAATGGAATGTAGAGATATAATGTTCTATGGGGCACTTAAAGGGTTAAAACATTGAACGGAAATAGAGCGAGCTTCGGCCCAAAATGGTTGCGATTCGATTTGAATTTGTTGTGGGCCAACTTCCGTTGGTCTTGGCATACCTTTTGCAGTTTGCGTTTCTCGATTTCTCAGTTGCTTAGTTTCTGTGTCTCAGTTTCTTGATTTCTCAGCTTCTCCTCAGCTCTGCTCTCTTATTTGCCTACGTCACGGAGTACGGAGATTGAAGATGCTTTTTTAGCTTTCAGCTGCTGTGTTCGGTTGCACTGTGGATGTGTGTATAGCGTTTGACATAATTGAATTAAAACTGTAGTTCACGAGAGAATTTTTTGCACAACGCATTGCGCGGCCCGGCTGACGGGGGGAGGGAGGGGTCTAAGTGGGGTCAACACATGTAAATGCGGTGTCGAAGCAACAAAAAAAATAAATACACAAAGCAGCAGCGGATTTTAAGCAAAAGCCCGTGTACGAGTGTGTGTGGGCAGCAGAATGGGGAAAATGGTAGAATGGGAGAATGGAGGAATGGTAAGGAAGAGTGGAAGGTGAGAGAGCGCAGCTGTTTTGATGGGGCTCTTTGGCTTTGCTCTTTCTTTCGCTTCACTTCGGTTTGTTGATTCCTTTCTTTTCGTTTTTTGCAGTAAGATTAGGTAACTTGTGTCTATATGAACATAATTCTTAACACATTTTACTGCTTGACACACACACTTATCATAAATATGTATGTTTCAAACACACACTCACTCAAACACACACTCGGTGCGAGAGAGACACAAACAGGCAAACTCGCACGCACATACACACACACACACACAGGCAGACAGCGGGCAACAAAATCGATATTCTAAAAATAATATAAGTAAAAAATATATATGCTCATACGAAATCCAAACGAATCTCAATTGTAGCCGCCGTACGCATGTGTGAGTGTGTAATTACATATTTATTTATTTATTAAAACTTTGGGAACACCGAATTGCGTCTGGGTTTTAGCCGCTTACTGCGCACTTGAAAAATTTGCATTCGAATAATAATCGCCACGAAAAACAGCCTCGATTCGGTGCTCGGCTTATTTAGCTGCGCTTTTTCGGATTTCAATTCGCGGTTTTGCTTTTGTTCCGTGCTTACAGAATATTTTAGAGACCGACCGATAAAGCGGACTGCGTTCTATATCAGGAGTGTGTATATAAAAGATTTCTATATCTTTTGCACCCACCGAGGCGGCATACGGCAAATGTGGCGATATTTTTTTCATTCGCCCGACTCGCTCTCTCTCTCGCCTTTCGGCTCGCTCTCTCTTTCTCTCCCCCACATGTGTATATACTATAGGTACGTGAGAGCGCGCACACACAGCTAGGAAAGCTGAGAAATGAGCAGTACTTGAAAATATTTGGCTTATTGTTATTGTTGTTCCCGCGAGTGGCAAGAGCGAGAGTTAATACTGGCGTACAGTGTCACTATTTCACACCCAAACGCCTGTCCAAGTCACTATTGCGATTACTCATTTTGCTTAAATTTCGATACCACTGTGCCAGATTTCTGGGTGAGAGCGTGGTGAGTTGGGCACTCACCACAAGCTGTTGTTGCGCGTCACTCTCTCCGCTACGCTCACTCCCACACGGTCACACCACAGGTAAGATATCCAATTGTCTACAGCACAGTCATACTGCTATTTTTCCTATATCGAGGGCGATAGCTAAACACTGGCTATCGACTTGTTGCCCTCTCGCTCCCTCTCGCTGTGTGGCACCCACTCGCACAGTTCTCCTTTATGCCCTTTTCGCCCGCTTTATTATCCTGCTGGTTCTTTGTTAATTTAGCACAATGTTTGCTTTGCACTGCTGGATGCAACGATGGCGGGCACACAAAAAAAGCGACGCAACGCACACACACCTTGGGTTTTGGTTCGGCTTGGTACACCCGATTTGCTTCCGTTTTCCTGCGGATTTCGCGCACGCACTGCCACAATTTCACCTTATAATCGCGCCGCAGTGGGGGACGTGGACTTTTCGATCGAATTGAGCGGCCGGCGGTTGAGTTTTATGCGAGAAATATAACTTTTTTCGGCAACAAGAAAATCGTTCAAAGTAGAAGTGACGCCATCTTTAGAGCTGTAAGTACAACGATACCAATATCGACGAAGTGCAGCCAGCTTCATATCGATAGAATCGCCCAGTATCGCAAAAATCTCTCAATTATAGCTTGGCAATAAATATTTATAAAACAAAATAAGATATTTATTGTGTCTATGGGGGATTGATTAATCTTCAATAATGTACAAAAAACCTGTCGCTAAACTGTGAATCCAAATATTTTGGTTTTTAAAACAACTCAAAATTTGTGAACATCTTCAGCACGTTCTACATTTCACTATTACTTTTTATGCGTCTTAGCTGATAAATTCAAAGTAAAATAAAATTAAAAAAAAAATTACCACTTCAATAAAATATTAACATTTCATTTGTGACATTAAAAATTTATTATATTAGATAAATATAGATAATAAATATGTATAATACATGTAGTTTTTTAAGAAGAAGTATAAATATTACACTTGTACGTACGGACATGATTTATTTCATTCATGTTACTATTTGAAATACCTCGTAACAAGGGGAAATTAAAGAAGCAAACTTTTCGTTTTGTATATAAAAAGATCAGCTGATTGACTGTTTTTGTTTTGCTCTGAATTACATCAACAACTTTTTTCTTTTCTTTTCTCTTAGAAAAAAACAAAAATAATCGATCAGCTGATCAACTGTTTTTGTTTTGCACTGATCTGAACATAAACATCTTCCTTTCAAATAAAAATCAGTTGATCAGCTGTTCGCTCATCCAAGGTCGTTGACCGCTGCTACACCAAAAAAGAGTGAGAGAGAGACAGATAGAGCACAGCTGATCGATTATTTTTGTTTCAGAAGGAAGTTGTTGATGTAATTCAAAGCAAAACAAAAACAGTCAGTAAGCTGTTTTCTTATTCGAGGTCGTTCACCGCTGCTTAATGTCTTGATCAAAAATTATTTTTATTTGTAATATATAATTTATACCGTGGACGATTTACTGGTTAAAAATTTTCTCCTGACATTTATACCTCAATACTCAATAAAGAAATGTACTCACAAATCCAAATCTGAGTTAATTTTTACTTAAATTAATTAAGAAAATAATAATAATAGCTCTCGGCTATAGCTTGTTTTTTCAATTATTTTTTTTAATTTCTAGCCAGATTACAGCTGTTAAACCAAGCCGATGCATCGCGATGGGTAAAAATAACAACAGCTTAACAGGGCTCTGTTAAAAGTATAACAAAACGATATCGAATAAAAATCGAATAGTTGAAATGACTAATTGAGATATTGAAATGGAATCAACGCAGACTAATTGATAGCGAAAAACGGTACAAAAGAGCCATTAATAGCAGCAATTTCACCTGCCACAACGCACCAGCTCGCCACACCGTGTTCCAAAAGCTGAAAACCGAACCGAAAACCCTCAGAGACACCCGGAGGCAGCGTTGCAAAGTGGACAACTCCCAGTTTTCAGAGCAGCATCATTTGCAGCAGGAGGAGCATCGCGACAAAAAGGCGAGACTGAGGCGCAGCAGAATGTCCTCGCTGTCCGCATCTGCGGAGAATGTGTCCAGCTTGGGACTAGGAGCCGGAGGCGGTGGCGGCTCCCATGACGGCAACTCGCAGCAGGGATCGGACGGAGGATCCAGCATGTGCCTGGAGCTGGCCCTCGAAGGCGAGAGACTCTGCAAGGCCGGAGACTGCCGAGCAGGCGTGGCCTTTTTCCAAGCAGCCATCCAGGCGGGCACAGAGGATCTGCGCACCCTGTCTGCCATATACTCGCAGCTGGGCAACGCCTACTTTTACCTGGGCGACTACAACAAGGCGATGCAGTACCACAAGCACGATCTCACGCTGGCCAAGAGCATGAACGACCGGTTGGGCGAGGCCAAGTCATCTGGCAACCTGGGCAACACACTCAAGGTGATGGGTCGCTTCGACGAGGCAGCTATCTGTTGTGAGCGTCACCTGACCCTCGCTCGTCAGCTGGGCGACCGCCTCTCCGAGGGACGGGCGCTCTACAATTTGGGCAATGTGTACCACGCCAAGGGCAAGCATCTGGGCCAGCGGAACCCAGGCAAGTTCGGCGACGATGTGAAGGAAGCCCTGACTCGCGCCGTGGAATTCTACCAGGAGAACCTCAAGCTGATGCGGGATCTAGGTGATCGTGGAGCTCAGGGCAGGGCATGTGGCAACCTGGGCAACACGTACTACCTGCTGGGCGATTTCCAGGCAGCCATCGAGCATCACCAGGAGAGGCTCCGCATTGCCAGGGAATTCGGCGATCGGGCAGCCGAACGACGGGCCAACAGCAACTTGGGCAACTCGCACATCTTCCTCGGACAGTTCGAGGACGCAGCCGAGCACTATAAGCGCACTCTGGCCCTGGCCATGGAGCTGGGCGAGCGCGAGGTTGAGGCCCAAAGTTGCTACAGCCTGGGCAATACCTATACGTTGCTGCACGAGTTCAACACGGCCATTGAGTACCACAACCGACACTTGGCCATTGCCCAGGAGCTGGGCGACCGCATTGGCGAGGCACGGGCTTGCTGGTCACTGGGCAATGCCCACTCCGCCACAGGTGGACATGAGCGAGCGCTCCGCTATGCGGAGCAGCACCTGCAGCTGGCCAAGGAGCTCCACGATCCGGTGGGCGAGAGCACGGCCAGGGTGAATATATCGGATCTGCGTAAGCTGCTTGGAATGCCAGAGTCGGAGCCCTCGCCCACCGAGGAGGAGGCGCGTTCGAGTGCCTCGGATCATTCGGCAAGCGGCCATCAGTCTGATGGCTCGGAGAACTCACAGGGAAGGATGGTGAGTAAACGTTGTCAGGTTATGGGTTGGACTCTATATTATTTCTGTAGGGTATAACGTATCCCTCATTTGAATACATTTTCCTCTTCCTCTATTTTTGGGTACAAGAAACTTTCATGCTTTTTGTTTATGAACCCCCGCTGTCAGCGGTCTTTGGAATCTGATTGTAGAATAAATATTTAGACAACGAAAAGGCCAAAAAGCAGGGCGGCCAATTACGAAACAGGTTCATGAACATATTTTTCATTATTTTAATTGATTCCTTTTAGGTGCGTGTTCGTCGCCAGAGCATGGAGCAATTGGACCTGATTAAGATCACGCCGGATGGCAAGCGCCTGCAGGAGGAGAAGCACCGGGCGCAGGCCACCAATAAAGCCAAAGACGACGACTTCTTTGAGATGCTCTCCCGTTCGCAGTCCAAACGCATGGACGACCAACGCTGTTCGATCAAGATAAACCAGGCTGGAGCTCCGGCAGTGGCCACCGGAGCCACTCGCAAGCCACTGGTGCAGCAGAACTCGCTGTTCGTGGACCCCACCAACCTGCCCGGCCTAAAGTCGCCAACGACGGCTAATGCTGCAGCCATTGGGCATGGGCACGCGCATCCTCCGCTGGCTAGAAGTGCCACCACCACCCAGCAGCCGGATGATGCCTTCCTGGACATGCTGATGCGTTGCCAGGGCTCTCGCCTGGAGGAGCAGCGTTCAGAGCTGCCACGCCCCAATGTTACCATGGATGCCGAGGCGGAAGCGCCGCAGCCACAGGCTCCGGATGCAGCTGTGGGTGGTGCGGCACGTGGACAGACCGGACGCGGCGCCACAGTGCCCGACGAGGACTTCTTCTCGCTGATAATGAAGGTGCAGAGCGGTCGCATGGAGGATCAGCGCGCCTCGATACCGTTCCGCAGCGCCAACAACAACAACAACAGCCGGAGCAACAACAATGGCTCGGCTGGCGGAGCCGGAAAGTAGAGGAGCCTGAATGTGTCCAGAATGAGAGTCCAACCAGAAACAATCCTATCAGTCCATCCCTGGCCGCAGCTCCCAATTCATTTTTGTTATACCCTCGTACATCTTGCGGCCATTTTTTCAGCCGTTCAGCCGGCGGCTAAGCATTTTGTTCTTTTTATAAGATTTATACAAACACACGTAATGGATTATTAATTTATGACTACCGACTAACCAAGTAACCAAATATTAGGGGCGTGCATGCCCCGAACGCGAGCGGAAGCAGACGCAGAACGAAAAGAAAGTGGATGATGATGCACTCACTCATCCAGTCATGACTCATTACACACTCACCTTGGAGACAGAGACAGAGAGAGAGTTGGCCATGATATTGAATGATATATCTGCACACGAGTTTTACGATATTAACGTTTGAATTGCATGTGAATTTAGCTTAAGCTGATTGTGAACTAATCCCATTTGCTCAACAGACGGAACCAAGTCTTCTCTACGATCAACGATCTTTACTACTACTATATACATTCTCTAACCGCATTCAGCTAAACCCTAAGTTTTAAGTCTAACGAACAACCGCTGCATACATATACCGTATAAGCAATGCATTTTCCAAATCAAAAATCTACAAATGTTTCCAATTGTATCCATATGAGTATTGCATTTTGCTCCAAACATATTTTAAGAAACTTACAATTTTTTTTAGATATTAAAACACAAAGAGAGGCGGCTCGGCTTTCCATTTCTGGACCGGCGCGCTTCTGTCTAGCACTTAGCATACGATATACACATTCATACGTACACATATACAAGATACATATGAACAATATATAGTTATACCAATGTCCAGCGATCGATCGATCCAGGATAGTTCTACACAATATACACAAACGAAACATAAAGAAAAACAAAATACAAAACTGAGTTCGAGTTGCATGAAATGAAGCAAAAATTTATTGATGTTAAAAGTTTATGTGCCGCGGCAAGAGGTGTGTGTGCTCAAGGAGCAGATTGTGGTGGTCAGGTTAGGGAGGTGTCATTATGAAATGAAGCTGCAAAAAAAAAAAAAACATACATACAGGCGGACAATTATGTCATGTATTATTAAATATTAAAAAATCCAAAAAACTGTTTGCTGACAAAGAGGCCAATGTTCTTATTGGGAAGGCTTTGAACGTACAATTAATTTTATAATTTAAATTTCTTTCTCTTTTTGATGAACAATTGAAAAAGGAATCAAAGTTAAAATTATATATATTTTTTATATTTATTTTGTTTTTCTATCTTTTTATTTTCGGAATAAAGATTTACGCCCTATGTGAGCCCTGCGTTCCCCTCCCTTCCCCTTCAAAAATCAAAAAACAAATATTATTTCGACTTTAAAGCTTTATTCATAAATTAATCATCTTAGTTGCTAAAACATATGCGATACGTATTCGACAGTGGGGGCCTCTCCAGCCGCACTCCCCTTTTGGCTTGGTTGGGGCAGGATCGAGACCGCTGACCTGGAACTCCTCCCCCCTAAAAGTAGATCTTAAATTTGCTCTTTTTTATTTACAAATTGATTTAGATAACTCAACAACCACCCCACCTACGCCTTGACCCCCAGATGGGCATCCATGTCACTGGCGGCCAGCACAAAGATGGGTGCCGAGTAATCTACGGCCTTGTCGCCACTACCGCCAGTGCCTCCACCTTTCACATAAGAGTGTACGGCCTTGTGGCCACGCCCCCTTTTGAGCATCACATACACAACGAACACGCTGACCAGGAAGGCCGAGCTGGTGGCCATGATGAAGAGCACCAATTGGATGGACTCGTCCTGTGCGGTGGCTGCCTGGGCCACTGGCACCACGGCGCTGCGGTGCACAAAGTGGGAGCGGGTCAAGTCCGGACGGAAGTGGCCACCGGCCAGCCGGAAGTCGCCCGCCGCAATGGCCGTTTCGATGGCAAAGGCCAGATCCACCTTGGCTTCGTTGTGCAGCTCGAAGCGGACAATTGCTGAGCCGTCAAAGTTCTCCTGCACGCGAAGATTCTCCACAGACTCGCCGCCCAGCAGCTGCTGCAGCTCCCGCCGGATGGTGTCGTAGGCATTGCGTACACTTCGCCCGCTGCTGTTGGTCAGGTGCAGCTCGATGGCCACGGCCTCGATGGGTACATGGCTGCAGCGTCGGTCTCCGGCCCCAAAGATATGGGTGGCCTGCAGCTGATTGCCGGCGGCATCCACACACCAGCAGCTCCGGCCGTTGCACTGCAGCGGACGGAAGGCACCCGCCTCATCGCAGCTCACGGGAAATGGAGCTGTCTCCGATAGAGCACGGCACCGGGTGGTCTTCATTTCCATGGGCTTTAGGGTGGCCTGCTCTACGGACAACTGTGAGTCCAACAGGGAGTTGGCCAGTTCGAGCACCCTTTCGGTGACACTCGATTCTGCGGCACTGGCGGTGGCCGGTAGAATTCTGGCCTCCAGTTCGTCAAAGTCCAGATCCTCGCTGGCCACATCATTCAGTTGGGTAAGCTGGGCAATCAGCTGCTCCATCAGCGGGTCGCCGACGTCGAGGTTCTTGCGGTTGCGAGCCTGCCGACTGTTGCAAATGGGTTCGGTCTCCCGGGTGAGAGTTCCCTTCAGCGGAGCACCCTTTTTGTCCGCACACCAGCACACGCCAGGAGCATCTTCGCCAGCGGAAGCTGCAGCTGGTTCGGAGGCGAAAGCCCGACTCACAATCTCCGTGTGAGATGGCCTCTTGTCTGAAGGCTGTGGCTGCTTGCCCAGACATTGGACGGGGCTCCAGTGGCCGGTGACAGGATCGCAGCGAGGCTGGAACCACACAGAGGAGTGTCCGGTGCGCTGGGCGGCCAGGCTGTTCTTCAGCTTCAGGCGTTCGCACTGGGTGAGCACTAAGGATGAGAATTTAAGTAAGTAAGTAAGCAAAAATCACCAACAAGGGTACCCAATCTCACCTGGACACACGGAGTTACAGGCCAGCTCGTTGTGGAAGAGGTTCTTGGTCTGGCAGGCAGGAGCCTCGGCATCAATCACCACGGCCAGGCACTTGTTGGCCCTTGGACTGAACCGAAAGCGAGTGGTGTTCCTCTCCGACTTGGCGGTGGCCTGGCAGCCACTGTCCATGGACTCGAAGCACACGTCGCGGGTCTTGGAGCAACAGACGCCGCGATTGGTTACCGGATTCAGCTGGCAGGAGTGGGTGGTGGGGCAGGCCTCATGCTCGTTGTGGGGTCCGCAGCTCATGTCGAGGTCACCCTGCTGAAGGGGATTACCCTCGGGACAGACGGACGCCCGGCGTGGCACACAGATGGGCATTTTGGGGCAGGGACTGTCCACGCACTCCACGGAGATGAGTTGGCACTCCTCGTGCGGGGAGCAGCTGACCTCGTTGCAGTAGTTCCTGCACTGGCAGGTGGGGCAGCCATTGGCGTCCATTTGGTGGCCACTCTCGCACTGGAGGCTGCTGCAGTTGGTCCGGGGACAGGCGAAGCTGGAGTTCTCCTGACATTTTGGCGTTGCCGGAGACTTCACCTTGGTGCCAGGCAGTATAATACCTTGGTTATCCACACACCAGCAGTGGCCATCGGGTGAGCACTGAACCTGCTCCCACTTGCCGCTTTGAGCATCACATTGCGCCACAGCCATCTGGCGGGCAGGGATTCCCAGCTCGGAGCTCTGGTGGAGTTGGATGGCCTGCAGGTGCTGGCAGGCTGTCTTCAGCTGGGGATCCACGCACTGGGTGCCACAGCCGTTGGAGCAACAGCGTCGAGCTCCCTCGCAGTGGGCATCCGTGCGGCACTCATAGGCGCAGGTATTTGCGTCCAGGTTATCCGGACCTGGAGGCACCAGATACGGACACTGTCCCGGTTTTCTGGGCAGGCATGCCGGCACCGGAGGGCAGTATTCGCCTTCGCAGCTCACGTCCACCACGCGGCACTCCTTGCCGGAGCCGCAGGTCACGCCCTCGCAGGGATCACGGCACTGGCAGGCCGGGCAGCGAGTATCCGGATCCAGGGCGAAGCCATACTCGCAGCCCATGCGACAGGTGAGGTCCAGGCAGTCCAGGTCGTCGCGCACATTCCGGCAGGTCTCCTCGCTGACATTGAAGCCCCGAGATTGGGGAATCTCCGTGCCAAAGCTGTCCACGCACCAGCACTGCTCCACTTCCATTTCGACGAGCTCATCCTCGTTCTCCGGCGCCCGCTTGGATGCCGAGGCCACCTTCTTGAAGTCCGTCTCGAAGAGCTGACCCAATCCCTGTTGGCGATCGGCTCCCATGTCAATCACCTTGGCACTGCGACCCATCACAGGAGCAGCCACCTGGACCTTGAGGGCACTGTCCTCCACTCGGTACAGCTTTAGGCTTTCGGTATCGCGACGACTGCGCCTGGGAACACTGGGAGCAGCGCTGGCCAGCAGCATCCTCATGCGACGGATGGTGTTCTCCTCGAGGATCTTGCGCTGCTCGGCGCGGGTTACCCGAATCTTCTTCAGCTGGCACTGTCGTCCCTCGTAGTCGCCATCGCTGGTGCAGCGGGGCGAAGGAACTGCCAGCTGCATGCCCTCCTCGGTGCCCTCCATGCGCTCCGAAAAGTCCCGCAGATATTCGCACACTGTAAAAGGATGTGGGTTACATATAAATATTGAATCTCATTCAGAATATTCGTTACTTACTGGTTTGCTGATGTGCTCCCGTTGCCCCTTCGGCCGGGGTGCTCTGCTCGGGCACTGGACAGCACACACTCTCCGTTTCCCTGTGGAGCTTCGTGCATTTGTATTGCTCCGGGCACATGATGCGGTTGCTCATGGAACGCCCCTGCTTGGATTGCGCCTCTGCTTCCGGCTCAAAAAAGGCTGTGGGCTGGAAACTGCGACCTTGGCGCTCCTCGAAGCAGTACATCACCTCACCCGTAGCCGGGTCGGAGAGCGGCGTTCCCACATCACAGGGATTGGAGTAAACCAAATCGGGTTTGCACACGGGCCAGGAGGCGCAGAGCGAGGATCCAGACTCGCACAGAGGATCGGTGGCCACCTCGCAGTGGGAGCCAATGGCGCACTTGAAGCCCTCACAGGGCTCGGAGCACTCGCAGGTGGGGCAGCCATTGTGGTCATTCTGCAATTTAAGATGACTTTAAAGTAGGAATTCCTTGATCCAAGTCAAAGGCGTACCTTAAATCCATACTCGCAGACGGCGGCACAGATGTTGGTGTCGCACTGCTCCATCTGGAAGCTCCTGGCATACGAGCGGCTGATCATGTTCTCCCAACCCTCGCAGTTCACATTGTTGGCGGCACCCATGGTCTCCTTGATCTTGTGCCCAGTGCGAGGATCTACACACCAGCAGACGAGTCCATTCCGGGAGCACTGCTTGGGGGAGAACTGGCCACCGGGGCCATTGCACTCGGGAACATAGCCGCGTCCCTCACGTTCGTTTATCGCCAGGATGTCGGCCAGCGCCTTGGCCTGATGGCAGCCCGTAATATTTCCCGGCTGCTGGCAGTTGAACTGGCAGCCCTTGGTGAAGCAGCACTTCTCCAGGTTCCGACACTCCAGGTCGTGGGAGCAGGGGGAACCACACATATAGCCCGTTCGCTCAGTGTACTGACTCTGCTCCGGGGCTGGGCAGATTCCAGGCTTCTGGAAGGTCAGGGCACTGGGGCAGCAGACGCCGTAATCATTGCCAGACTCCACCAGGCACTGATACAGGGGCGGGCACTGCGGCTTGCCGGACTCCAGGCCACACAAGAAGGGTCTCACCGTGTCATCGATGGCCAAAGGCAGTCCGGCGGGACAGAGATTGGCCAGGGATCGGGCCTTCTTGCAGGTAGGCAGCGGCGGGCAGGGCTCCGACTTGCACTGCACTTCCTGCAGCTGGCAGGACTGACCACGAGGACACTCCAAACCATCGCAGGGATCACGGCAGCGGCAAACGGAGCAGCCCGTCTCAGCATCCCGAGCGAATCCCGAGGGGCAGAACATGCGGCAGGCGGAGGCAGTGCAGTGCTCAGGCTCGGAGCAACTCACTCCAGCTCGCGTCTCATTGCGACTGCCGGGCAGCTCCACTCCATACTCATCGACACACCAGCAATCGCGGCCACCTCGCTCGTCCTGGCACTGGACGGTGTCAAAGTCACCATTTTTCTGACAGCGAGGAATCCGCACTGAAGGTCCTTCAGCTCCTGTTTGCAGGGCCTTGGCACGCCGCGTCTCTGCCTTTCTCAGATGCTGACAGGCGGTGAGATTGGCTGAAAGTAATTCGGAAATTTATAATTCATTTATAAAGATTGGAGTTTATTAAGCAAGAAATCTGGGATATTAATTAACAAAATAAAATAGACAATTATCACGTTAAGCCAGAGGTCAGACTCTTGTGAAAATATAATTTATTAAACCTCCTCAAGTTAAGTTTTTGTTTTGAAGGTTACTTATCAATTAAATTACGTATTTATTTAAGGTAAAT
Organism: Drosophila mayri; assembly: GCA_008042485.1. Classification (NCBI taxonomy): domain Eukaryota; kingdom Metazoa; phylum Arthropoda; class Insecta; order Diptera; family Drosophilidae; genus Drosophila; species Drosophila mayri. Next base: position 848,935 of record VNJN01004042.1, on the reverse strand, counting down.
TAATAAATGATATGTTTAGGTTTCTATTTAATTAGTTTTAAATACTTATTTTTTATATTTATTCCCTTTTATTAATTGAAAAAGTCTACAAGAACTTCAAAATAATTTCGTTTTCTTATTTATTTTCACGAGTGAGAGGGGCTTGACATACTTTCGTGTTATTCAACTGCCGAATCCCAGCTACTACAATTTCACTTTTATTTTTTTTAGGACGTGACGCGTGCGTTTAGCAACAAAAAAAATAAATAAAAATAAAAACCCGCAGTCTATGAAAACTGCAAAATTGAAATTTAAAATACAAAATGGATTGGCCGACGGCGGCATTGCTGAAATTATTGTTATTGTGCCAGCCATTTGCAGCTGTTGAAGTTTCATTTGCCCAAAGCGGCGTCCCAGGGCCAGCCAGCGTTTTTGAATTCATCGCTTTGTATGCCGGGGAGGGATTCGCTTGTCCACGGGGCGTATGAGCAATTCGCTTCAATTGGACTTGGGCTATGGATGCTCTGAGCATTCTGCTTGGGGAAGAGCCAAGCCATTGTCTCGGCGAACGGCTTACGCAATTAAAGCGAGTGATTATCATCCCCCTTTTCCCCCCCTCTGGCTGTCCAGCACGCAACGCTGCCTTCGGGGTTGCGACAGCTGAGTCGGGCTTTAAGTTGCGTCAATCGCAATGCTCGTTGCTGGTCACTTCCCGTGCACTTTCGATACACATTAAATGCAACACAGCCATTATGCAACTGTCAAAGGCCCCTTTAAAGGGGCACTCAGGGCGTATAGGTGAGGTCTTCATTGGAAAATAATCAGGTTTGTGGATAGAAATCAATAATTTGTAAAGTCTCTTTGAAAAAAATGGATTATTGCTTGTTGGATGTTGTACTTCCAAAGTTTATTATCTTAAAATTACATAGAAAATATTATTTTTAATTAAAGAGCTATTTTTAGTATTTATCTCATACTCCAAATTAATTTGAAATATTTTTAAATCTTAGTTAATGGCAGCCAAATACCTATTTTACAGTAATCACTTTCTATTCTTGACTCATCCAATTTCCCTTTATTTTCCTCATTTTCTTGTGATCAAATATAAGCTTAAAATAATATAAATTTTAAATAAAATGTTATTAATACTTATAAAGTTAAGATATAATTTAAATTTCATGGTAAACATATCTTTAGTGTACGTTTTCGGCTTGGCAACCGCCGAGTAATCGCTGAACTTATCACCGAAGATTTCTTTTTCACCACACATCCGCCTTGGCTCATCCGAAATTTGTATTTATTTTTATTTACTTTTCACTGCCTTTTTCTGGAGTTTTCGCTAGAAATTGAATGAAAGTTTTTTTGGCAGCGCCCCGGGCTTGAGTTGGCCATCAATTTGTGGTATTTGCTGCTGCTGCTGGCCAAACACACATGCACACAAAATGAAAATGGCTTTCGGTTTCTGTCATGAATGAAAAGAAAACAACAACAACAACATAAAAGCCGCCGGGCAGCTGGCAATTAAAGCTGGCCAATGTTGAATATAATGAAGCAGAAAAAACAAACAACAGCAAAGTTGCCGTCATTTGGGAGTGACTTTTATTCTCGCCTCTTCGCCACAATCAAGTTTGTCGCTTAAGTCTTTCGTTCGGCTTCCGCTCGACGCAAGAGCAAAAAATAAGGCGAATAAGAAACAGAACCGTAACGAAATCGAAATCAAAGCGGCAAACTGGTACGTACCTAGAGAATTGTCCCCCTCCCGCCACTAGATGGGCCATTGTGAAGTGGCTGTGGGACTTGGGGGACTTGAGACTGGTACGGGCAGTGGGTCTCGGTCTGGGACCTCGCCTGACCGACTGACACAGTGTCCGCTTGCAGCTGGAAACTGGCTTAGAGCCGTCTCTGTTTCCCTTTTGCTCTAGCCGGGCTCTTAACGGTTTCTGGCGTATTTTTCAGCTAAGCGCTTTTTAATGATGGCGTGCCATATTTTTCGCACCACCCAGACACACAGGCAGACTTCGTTCTACACGAATTTCCACACGTCACGTTAATTATGCAGTTGCAACTGGCACTTAATGAGCCACCAAATGGTCCACATTCGCGATCGTTGAGGGTTCAATGACTGCTTTTGGCAACAAACACACACAAAAAGGAAAAGAATAATAAAAAAGGCAAAGGAGCAAACAGTTCTGGCTTAAGAACCAAACTTTTTATTACACAGAAAACTAAGCATTACCAGAAGTAGGGTAATCTCTTTATTATAAATATTATTTATATTATTTTCTATATTATTTAAATATAAAATGTTTTGAAATTAGTTTCATTCCATTTTATTTTTAGAATGTTCTTCCTAGGAATTCCTTCCTAGGAATTTAAGCTACCAAAAAAAATAATAACAGAAATGGTAATAAATAAAAAGATAAATAAAATAAAGAATATAATTTGGAAGATTATAATTTCACATTAAATTATATTAGTTAAAAAAAAGAACATAACTTCAATGATGTAAAGGCAGTCTTAATGAATAACCAAATTAATATATTTTACATTTAAATATCACCTAGTTTATATTGGTATAAGAAAAATAATTTAAAGAAAGATATGACTAAAAATATATTTTAGAAGACCATTTATAAGCCCACCCATTCTTTTATAATTTCTGTTAATAAAATAAACCTAAATTATTTTAATATTATTAAATCCTGACTGTATACCTTTTAAATATATTTTTTTTAAAGTGTACTTACCATTTGATCGCTTGGCATCCGAAACCTGCAGAGCCAGCAAAAAGAGGAAAAGGCAGCCGGAGAAGAGCTTCAGCCAACGTTGATCATAGTGCGCCATGTTCGGGCATCCAAGAGTTGCCAAAAACAAAAGTTTCCTGTTTTCTGCAAACAAGAAAAAGATAAAGATTAAAGACAAGAGTGAAAGAGAGGTGCGTGAGTAATGCAGTTGCTTTGACGTCACATGCGTCGCGGCCGGTGAGATTCAAATTTCAGGTGGATTTGAAGCCCGTTCCAGCTAGACACTTTCACTATCATCGCGCTTAGTGCGAGCTCCGGCATACATTTGCATCTGCTTTGGGGCGCGGCAAAGAATTCAAAGCGTTTATTCAGCGGCTGTTGCGCAACATGTGAAAATGGAGAGCATCGCTGAATTGGTTAGCTGCGAAGTGGGGGTCACGAACCCATCATGGATTATCTTTGGAGTCCAACTGTCTTCGCTTTACGGGCGGGTGATTAATCTGCTCACAGGCAGGCCACCGTGCTCTGACGTTAACGTCGCTGCGCTTTCACTTTGGCAACAGAAAAAGCAGCAACAACATGGCAGACAACAAACAGCAACCAGTCAACTTTATACATCATTTATTTTTATTTATTTTTTCGTCTTCTCTTAAAATTCACTTCAGCCAGCGCCTGTGCGTGTGTGAGCTTTTGCGTTTTCCGGTCCATTGAAAATGGCTCAGCTCAAATAGAGGCGGCATCTCGGGGCAACTCCCTGACCACTTTAATGACACCCAGGATTTTCCCTCATTATGGCTATAGCCAATTATATAATGGACCAATCCCCCCTCTGCTGGTCAAAAATTTAAAGTTTGTGGCCCAAGTCTTTTGATTATTTCCTCCAAATACTTGTATGCTTGGCTTTTCCGCGGTTTTCGGTGAAAACTCAGGCTACAGCTGCAAGTGTTGAATTATTGGCCGCATTTGCAAATGGCCAAACATGAAAACTCGCCGATCCACACAGAAATTTCAACACGGAACTACGGCGGCAAAACCCAAAAATAAATTAAACAACAACAAAGGCAGTGAGTATGCCTTTTATTTTTGTTTTTGGCTGTTGCATGGTTCTGGAAAAACGAGGCCAACTTGCACGGAGCAGCATTTTCACTCCAGCCAATACGAAACGAAAGCCTGGTTACTTGAACTTGGGCCAAACTTGGGCGCGCCTGCCAAAGATTTCACCTCGCGCATGCAAAAGCTGAAAAAACGCTGGAAAAACCTCAACATTTGGCTCAGCGCTCGGCTTTATGGTTTGTCATTGACTGGGGGCCACGAGGAGTCAAGTGTGGCTAATGGGTTGTGGGTACAGAGATTGAGACTTGGGCTAAGACTAAGGCTAAGACTGAGGCTTTGACTGAGGCTAAGACTAAGGCTAAGACTAAGGCTGAATCTGAGGCATCTTGACCCTGCCTGACATGCTTGGTTTGGCCAGCAGTTAGTAGAGTGTAAAGTTAAATGATTGGTGAAATGAGGCCACATGTGTCAGTCGAGGGCTCTGCATAACTGAAGGGATTTCAAGGCAGCTTTATGTCTTAAGTACTTGGCTAAGGAATGCCTGTAATCCGATCATGTGAGTGCTTAATCTTTAACCTCTTTTCCCTGTATTTTTAAGCCATTGAATGGGTATTGAAGTTGGTCTATAATGTGCCTAGATTTAAGCTTGTTCTCTGAGAAACACCTGAGTAAAACCTTTTCCCTTGAAATCTATCATTTTCTCATGGCACTTTTATGACCAACTTTTTACGAATTTTCTGCAAGTTTCTCAGTCCCAAGTCAGAGTTTGGCAAGTGTGTGATCTGTAATTGGATCAAAGGTGTGCTCAACCCTTGGGAACCCACTTCTCCACATGTTCCACTTTAAAGTCCAACCATCAACAGTCAGCTCGGTTATTTTTGGCATTTTCCCTTGGCAGCTGGCTTATTGCCAACTTCTTTTTTCGCTGCTGCAGCTACAGTTAGCTTCAGTTAGACCACACTTGCGAAATGGTTTTTCGGCTTACGCCTAACGGTTCGGCTTGGACTGGCGCAGCAGTTAATGTCGTTTCTTCTTTGGCTCACTCGTTTTTTAGAGCCGTTTAAATTGCGCGTGTCGAACTCTTGAGGGGCTGCGGCTGGGGCTCAACTGTCAGCCTGGCCAGGCCGAGCTCAGTGCCTCGCTCTGACATAATTTCGTAATGAGCTTAAACAATATTTGCCCAGAACGCGTATTTGTTTACTCGGTTATTCCAGTTTCGAGAATCGCACAGCGATCGTAAATGCCAATAGTTCACCTTGAGCGATTAATTTACGTTTGCACCTAAATAACTTGAGACCGTTTTGGGTTCGATACTAAAATAATATCGATGGAATATTCATTTTTGAACTAATAGAAGGTTTTATTTAAATGTTTGCAAGAGCCATATTGATTTAAAATGGAATTTTAGAAACAAACATAGTTTTAAGATCGATTTTTACTTTTGAAAATATGAAAAAATGAATGTAAGCTGATAGTTGAGCTTGTCCATCTCTCAAAATCCATGTATTTCAAAGGTAGATTTGTAGGTTTTCAAATATTTTTATTTTCCGTGTGAGAGTAAGATGTAACCTCCTTTGGAATGATCGAATTGCAGCTTAATTTGCTTGCTCAAAAAATAATTGATTGCTCGCACCTTTGACACCGTTTACGAGAGGCACTTAAAGTTTGGTTTTCGATTTCAATTAGCAGTCATCTCCGCACCCATTCCCCCAATCATGTTGCTCAACAAACCTGTTTAATTGAGATGAGTTGCTGGTGCGGCTAATCCAATAAAAAGTGAAACTATTTTGATTGGTATCGGTTTCGGTTTCGATTTCCAGCGGTGTGCTTTAATCCAGGTGCACACAGCTGGCCGGCGCTATGAAATTTGCAATTTTCACTGAATTTCACTGGGCACAACACACACTCATGTGCATATATATTTAGCAGAAAAGTCGTGCCAATTTGGGTTTTCACTCCGATCACTTCGCAAAACTCTCTCGCGGTGCAAAAAACTTTACGCGCGGCGGCAATTCAAATTCGCGTGCAACCTCAACGGCGGGCGGTGCGCATTTGAGCTTTTGCAAGAGTCCGCCGTGGCCTAGTAGCTCCACCGCCGGCGGCTTAGGTTCGATCGAACGTGTCGCGGTGCGACCGAAATGGCCAAAAACCAAAACAAGTCGGGCTCCAACTAACTCATTTCAAATACCCATGACGCATTTGAAGGGGGGCTATTTGCAGCTGCAAGGCCGAAAAACGTTTTTTAAATTAGTTATTCGGGAAAGACGTTAACTTTAGGGTTTGTGAGTACCTTTGTAGTGAATAAAATACTAATTAAAAATAAATATGGTAAAGGTTTGGTCTGGAAAATACATTGAAATTAGATTTAGGAAGTGAGTTTGAGCTGAAACTGGTTAATGTGGTGTAATAAAGACTTTTGTATTAAATAATGTAATATATATTTTTGTAATATTTATAATAAATAATAATAATTTACAACATAATTATAGAAATAAACAAATTTTTCAAAGTTAACTTTCATAATGTCTCATAATAAGCCTGAAAATAAAGAATGCCGAAATATTAGCATTCGAATTTTGTATTGTTTCTGCTTTTAATATATTTTTATAATATAAATATTAATATTTTTATATAAATCTTTAAGCCTTCTGTTTTTTATTATTCATACTCGTTTCGTTTATGATTTCTTTAGCATCATTTAAAGAGACAGGTGTAAAAGCCAACATATTCGTAAGAAGAAATAATGATGAAAAAGCAGATCAACTGTAGAAAATATAAAACAATTAAAAACAATATGAGAAAAAATCTAATAATCAAGAATGTACAAATATTTCCCAAAAACTTTCTCCCCAGTTTCAACTTCCGTTCAAAAACAACCGACTTTTTGTCGAAGTCATAATGTTCCCAATGATTTGATTTAGGTCTTTGATGTTGAGGAAGTTGACCTGAGATAAACCCAATTTTAAGCGATCGGAAGTGTTAAACTTAGAATTCAGAACAGGGTTGTATATTTTTAAACATCATTAACAGGTTCATAAACAATCACAATTAAATTATATATAAAGAAAGGAAGCTAACTGTGGGAAGAGAAATCGATCATAAGTAGACCAAACTGTAATGCTTAAATAAATTTAAAAAGCAATTAAAAAAAATATATAATAAACACTATTTTCATTAAGAAAGATATTCACAAACAAGCATAGTTATATTTTTATTTATCTTTTTCTGACACTTTTTAAATATGCTACATATCAGGGTGGGTTTTCGGTCGTGTCCCATATGTGGACACTTATTCATGCTCCAATTCCACTGGCAACATTGCCGACAGATTCTCGCCGAGTTTCGGGGCATTCCACAGTTGATTCATAACGATCGGTTAATGCTGATAATCATTTGTTATGGGAGGCAATAGTTCACTTAGCTGCCGCTTAGTGAGTGCTGGCCTTCGCAGGCCAGAATTAGCTTAACGGCCGGGTAAAACCGACTCAACTTACCCGCACATCGGCTGACTCAACTCAGGTATGCACAAAAATATATAAACATACAATCGTATATGTTATGCTTGAATACCAAAATTTACGTACGTCAATGCAGTCAGTCAGGCACCAAGGGCGTTGATTTCGTCTGATGGATGCTTTGACAGAGGTCTCTGACGGCGGGCACTACTTCCGCTTCATTTCGGATTTCGCACGCTTTTGCCAGCGCTCGTCGTCGGCTTTCTTCTTTAATTTCATTAATAAAATCGTCATCATTAAATTAAATGCGGTGCTTGAAAATATCGTGACACAAAGCCACGAAAATTGCCAAAGATGTTAAAAAAATCGTAAGTAAACGTATGAAGGGAGAGGAAAAAACGAAAACTGGCTGAAAGAAAGAAATAAAGAAGGCACAGGAAAGGGCCATCCCCAATCCACAATCACAACATCCGCATACGTGAAAGAGATCTTTCTACGGAGCCCGCAATTACTTCGATCGAACCTCGACCTGAATCAGCGACTCACATTTACTTGGTTTATCAGGCCATGCAGTCGGGCCGCGCCACGCCCCCGAATGTACTCCGCCGGCTGCCGAAAGTGAAAGTTCTGCGCTCGCCTGGCAGCTGCGACTCTCAGTTGATGGATGAAACGGAGACGGGGGTAAATGAAATAAAAAAAAGAGTTCGGTTACATTTGGAGTGTCTTTTTATTGGTTAATAAAACTAATATATGATTCTTTATCTATGTATATCTCGCTGCTGCTGCTCTGGCTGGCTGTCAGGGATCATTGAGTTTTTTTTTGGCGAATTGTTTAATTCTTTTTTTTCCAGGCAAGTATTCTCATTCATATATATTTTTTATATATCTTAGGTGTATATCTAAACGCATTTTACAATTGAAATTAAATTTCACAAATGGACTTTTGTTGAAACAAAAATATATAGATTTACAACTGTTGTCTGTCCTGCTGGCGCGAAGCGACTGGAGACTGTGTACTTTGTTGAGAGGCTCTCTAAGTGTTAGTTCAAGTTGAGACGAGTATCTTTTGATTCTAAAGGTTCATCTTACGGAGATAGAGAGTGAGTGCGTCTAGTAAATTGGTGTTGTTGTCCTAGTTTGATTTGAATCGAGTTAATTAACTGCGTGAGTTGTGGTTTCAGTAGTCAAACGTTGCCAAGAGGAAACCTTACGATTAGTTTGTGATTGAATTTTAATTTTCGCTTAAATGTTTGATTTGTTTTCTGCACGCTCTCTGTATTTAGTTTAATAGCTGCTATCTAAATAGCGGCAATAAGAGTTACATATCTTTATTTACACTGGCTTGCTCTAGTTTTGTTCTGTGTACGGTTCCACTCTCACGTGAATTGCGTTTGTAAATATTTGCACGAATATCGAAAACAGAAATATTCCTATTATTGAACACAGTATTTGCATCATTTCGTCACCATAGCTCCCATGTACATAAATGTTCCCCTATCGCTTTCGTCTGTCATCGGGTTTTGTTCATCACTTTCTTCTCTCGTTTCGCTAAGATTGATTAAATGTCTTTTTGTTTCCGTTCCTATGTCCGACACTGACCGATGCAGCGCGCAAAATTTGCATAAATAAATTCTAACAACATGCTTAAGCTATGTGTATGTGGGTAAGTAAAAAAAAATACATTAATCATTTGAATACAGCTGCTTGCCATCGAACTCAGCTCACGTACGCGGTATAAATAATAAATTAAACATTTATAACTATTGCAACGCTACTCGACCTATCAACTATATCAAATTGTATATAACCGTATATAAATATGTCCTTTGCTAAAAATTATTATTATTACTTATTTTGTTTTGTTTGTTTGTTTCTCGCTTCGTCACTAGTCTAATGCATTAAAGTAATAATAACTGCGGATTATCAACTTGCTGGTTTGCCTTTGTGTTAGTAGAAGAAAGTCGGGGCAAATACGCTATATACTCGTGTGTGTGTGTGGGTCTGTGTGTACCTATTTGCTAGTTACATATTATCATAATTATTATCAGTATCGTTATCGTTATTACTTTATGTAGGTAAGCATAGTGTTACTGTTGGCTATTATGTACAACTGTCTGGATGCTGGCTCTGCTTGCGCTTCGACTTTGGCTCCTTGGGATGCTGGTCGATCGACGGGCGACGTGGATTGCCAAGCGTGACTAAGGCGCTGGCCACCGCCAGTCCCGCGGACTGACCAGACGGCGCCTGCGAAAGGCCACCTGTATATGGGAGAAGGTTTTATAATTTAAATACTTAAGGCGACTTTTAGAGATCCTTACCCGTGGGCAGCCGGACTAGAAGCGAGAGCACAGCGGCTCGATTGCCGCTGCAGGGTTCTAAAGCAATGGGACTGGGGCATTCCTGTGAAAATTAACATTGTAAATTAGCAAAAAGTCATTATTAATTACACAATTATAAATATATAAAAGTAGTGAGAAAACTAGAGTATTGTTTAAATTGTATTACAAGTTAGCAAGGTTCTCAGAAGCTTAGATCGCAAATTCAAGTGAAATATTTATAGATTTAATTTGGAACCTTACTTTCCTCCTAAGCGATCAGCAAGCTACTTAAAACTTAAGGGGTAATTAAGTAATCAAGCACAATTAAATAAATAAACAATTGGCATTCTTATATATTGTGAATTCGACTATTAGACAAACTAAAATTTGAATAACATAACATTTTGGTGTGCCTTTTCACATTTTTAGATAGAAACGTTTTGGGTGTGTAGCTTATTTTCCCAAAAATATATTATTATTTTATAGTTACAGAAAGATAACACATATTTCCATAAAAAAAAACCAACACTGGCTCTATTTCCCTATATAGATACTGGCTTACAACATTTGTTACTAATTTATTGATTGATTCGCCCACCTTTTTGCGTTTCTTGGACAAGTGGCCAATGCCCTCCAGCGTCAGACTTAGATCAATACTGTCGCGGTTTTCGATATCGACCAGCACCTGTTTGAAATCAGAGACTTGAGTAACGGGATTCGGATTAAGTCTATTTCTGCAAAACTCACCTGGGAAAACGGTCGACTCGCCATCTGTTCCATTTCGACGAAGAGGCGCTGACGCCGCCGGAACATGTCGTACTTCTGCTTGATCTTCCAGAGGACGGCAGCCATGAGCAACAACAACAGGAAGCAGGAGGAGAAGGTGATGAAGAACTGCTGCAGATTGAGCTTGGGATACTGGGAGAAAGCGATCTGGATCCAGATCGGGGGCTGGAAGTCATGTACGAACACGTAGAACGTGGTCAGCGAACTGTTGTCGTCCGGCGAGTGTCCGAACTGGTACTCTGTCTTGGCGAATCGATGCCGGAATGTTGAGCAGTTAACCCCCACCAGGATGAGCATGTCCGGCGAGCCGGCCCTCTTCACCGAGATGTCCATCTTGGCCGGCACGCTGCATGTAATCGTAAAGTCAGCATCGATCTCCGGCTTGCCTGGTGAATTGCGGAAATTTATCTGCGTAAAGTGGCGATCCTCCTTCTTCGAAAGATTGAACGTGAACTGATAGTCGATGGTCAGCTCGTAGTAGCAGGAGCCCTTCAGCGGATCTCCGTGGTAATGGTTCTGCGAATCGCACTTCTCGCAGTGGTCGCCCACAATGCCCTTGGTGGTGCAGTAGCACTTGCCGGTGTCCGGATGACAGTAGACGCCCTGGCCATTGCACTCGCATCGCTGGCACTTGCCTCCGTTGATGGGGTTTCCCCAGTACCCTGTGCGGCATTTCTCGCAGTGCGCTCCTGTCGTTAGGTTGTTGCACGGCTGCTCGCAATGCTGCTGGTCGTTGCAGTACGAATGGCCGTTGCAATTGCACCGGGGGCAGGATGTGAAGAACCAGTGCTTCAGCGCACACTCCGTGTCGTCGTAGGGGGCTAAGGCGCCACCCACTACACATCGGCCGAGGCCTGTATTAGAGCCATTGTCGCACCATCCGCACGCCGGATCGTCCAGGCACTGCTGGCAGCTGTTGTAGAAACCGCACTGGGCACTCGAGAGCGCCGTGGTGCTGCCCACACTCAGCGCCGTCGATTTTGTGGCCGGAGTCGAGCGGCACTTGGTTGTAAAGGTGGTCCATTCGCGGCACTGTCCATAGGGAAAGCTGGCCGTGTAGGCGTTGCGGTCTACGCAGCGCTGCTCGTTCTGGCACCAGATGCACTCGTCTTCCGTGCAGTTCTGGCAATTGGTCAACGTGGAGCAAGCCGGGGCGCAGGCTACCTCGTCCTGTGTCCTGTTGGCTGCCATTCCCCCGCCGGAACTGTGACTCCGGCAGCGATTCTGCTCCGAGTCCCAGCGGCAGGCCAGATTCGCTGAGCAGGCCCTGCAATTGTGCAGCTGCTCGCAAACGGACTGGACCAGGTAATCCTCGGCAATGGGACAGGAATCCAGGTGCTTGGCATTCAGCGGAGGACCCGGCGTGGACACTGCCAGCTGGGTGGACGATTCAAAAAAGACGGAGGCCATTGAGGTGGTTTCCCGACACCGCTCTTTGCTGCACACTCCGTTGCCGCAATACGTACAGCCGAAGGCAGTGGACACACAGGACTGGCAGCTGGCCAGCTCCTGGCAGCGATGCACGTCGTTCAGCAGCTCCGAGGTGAGCGTGAGCCGGCTCTTCGACGGACAGGCCACATAGTCGTACTGCTCGCGTCCATAGATGGCCGAACGTTGAACCTGCGTTATGGCGATACAGCGCATCTTCTGCACGTCCCAGATGCACTTTAAGCCGGGACGAGCCGCCGTACACTTTTCCTGCTTGGTGTAGTAGCTGCAGTAGCCGGGCTGGTAGCGCAGCATGTCGTTCAGCAGCTGGCCGTTGAAGCCTCCGTAGATGTACAGCGACTCCTCGAACACCACCGAGCTGTGGCCGAAGCGGGCCAGGTCCGCCTGCAGGTGGCCCGGCATCGGATGGTAGTGCCACGAGTCGCAGTACACGTCGTAGACGAGCAGGTCCTGGCTGTAGCACTTTGCTCCGTAGCTCTGTGATGTGTCGTTGTGCGTGTTTCCGCCAAAGACCATCATCAGGCCCTGATTCACGAAGTTGGCCGTGTGCAGGAGCCGGGCACTGGGTGCCGCTGACAGCAGGCTCCAGACTCGCGTGGCCGGCTCATAAGAGTACAGTCTCGAGCTCAGAACCTGGCTGGACTCGCTCTCGGACACGATGCCGCCGTAGATGTACACTTTTTCCGTGAGGAAGTCGTAGGCGGCGCTGTGTCCGTAGCCGCCCTTCACCACATATCCTGTGGTGGGAATGATGCGCCACTCGCGCGATCCAAAGTTGAACTCCTGCACCGTGTTGAGGTAGCCGTAGTTTGGCGAGTGGCCAAAGATAACCACCATGTACTGGTAGTTGTTCTTGTCTCCGAATCCGGGCACTAAAGTGGCTGTGTGGCCCACCACGTGCAAGGGTCCGCACATGGCTGTGGTTCCACCGGTGGCATTGCACGAAGGATCCGACCGTACGGAGATGTTAGCCCAGGTTCGCGCCGAGATGTCGAAGGCCCAAAGCTCGTTGCTGATGCCCTGGCCCTTGACAACGCCACCGTACATGTAGATCTTGTCGCCATACATCACTGTGGAAGCACCGTAGCGCTTGTCCGGCACCTCACCACCCTCCTCCGGACGCAAGTTCTCCCATACATTGCCATTGAAGTCGTAGGTGCTCATTAGTTCGCCGCGTCCGTAAGATTCTCCGCCCACAATGTGCAGTGTGTCGCGCCAGACGGTGGCACCATGGGAGGCGGTGCCTGCCGGCGCCGGGGAGTGTTTTGGGTGAACAGTGGTCCAGGCTCCATGGGCGCTGATCTGGCTGCAGTCGTCGCCGGCGAAACCCTCGTAGCAGGCGCAGCTGTACAAAATGAAAGGGTTTCGTGAGTAATGAACGTTTGGTAATTGGCCGTATTCCGGTTATACTTTCAAAGTTTTAGTTTTCCTCTTATTTCTAGTTTAATTTACATTCTCAAGTTAGTTACTCAATTAAGCAGCTTTGGTAATTGCATTTAAAGCTTAAATAAGATGACTACAATGGCATTTGTTTTAAAAATAACTTTGATTTAGTTATTAGGTTTGAAGTGTGTAATAAAAGCTTTAATTAAGCCGAAATTTGGGGGTGAAACTACATTAAGAATGACAGAAAGAAAAGTCACTCAAATTTGTGTTTTAAATTGATATTCTGTTTGATTTATAGGACCAATATAAATGGAAAATATTATATTTTCGATCCCTTATTAATGCCCAACTCACCGCTCTTGCTCGGGTAGGCAATGGCCCTGGTTCTTGGACTCCAAACAATTGTTGGGACAAGCAGCAATGTTGCAGGCCTCGCCCCGGTACATGGGATCACAGATGCAGTCGCCTTCCCGGCACATTCCATGGCCAGAGCACTCAACCTCTGTAATAAGGCAAATGCCAAATGTTAATAGTCTTCCAATATGGGAATAGCTTTATCCCTTACCATCGCTATCCGAGGGACAGCCGTTCATCTTGTAGGTGAGATTGAACCCTGACATATTGTAGGCGTCGTCGCTAAAGAAATGCACCAGGGCTGTGCCGGACCTGGCTATGACCTGCGGCACTCGGCGAATGGAGAAGTTGCCCCGGTACATGAGACCACTGCCAAGGGAAAGAATGAAATAAGGCACAAATTAGTTTAATTTTTATTTATTTGGTTTGCAGACCAACTCACCTAAACACCGCCAGCAGGGGGGAGTCCACGCTGTCGCCATCGTATATGTACAGGTGATCCCAGCCGCACTCCGTGGCAAATTCGCGCAGATGGATCCGTATGTTGGCCGTTCGCGAGGGACTCGTGTTGTGGCGGCGGCTCCAGTGCGGGTGCCGGGCATCGATTAGCCAGCTGCACTTGACACTCACCGAGTAGTTGCCCCAGCCGTCGTGTATCGTGCCCATGGTATGGTACATGCTGCGAGATGTAAATGAAAATAGAAACGGGTAGGAGGGGAAATCCATTAGCTTGGGGGGCGCAACGAAGTGGCAAAATAAATCAATTCCTCTATCGATTTAGCGATAGTGGAGCGCACATTGCCATTGCCATTCACGTATGCAAATGGCGATGATTCGATGCTGTGCGCAGATAATTGAATCTGCTGGCCAGCGGAATTGCAATCTCCATTGATACGGCTAGATTGCGAACGGTATTCAATATAGTATAGGCACAGAGTAGTGTAGTGTAGCATGTGTGACCGAGCTGAAGCCCCAAAACTGTTGACTTGCCGGTGACGGGGACAGGGCAGCCTCGCAAAGTCGTCGTTCTTTCTCCCCGGTCTCTGTGGCTTTTGTTCTGCAAGCGGGGATTATGAGTGGGAGAAAGGTCTTGGACGGAATGCAACAACTTAAGCGCGAGCTTGAAACTCGATAAGGGTATTCGACAGTCGCTTTACGCCGACATCCTTTGTTTGTCTTGCTTTTTGCTTAGCGTATTGTGTGCACATCCGCTTAAAAATAACTGCTTTCTTCTGATTTAGTCGCTCTGTCAATTCAATTCACAGCTGTGCCCGGACAAAGCGCAGTGCTCTGGGTCGCATTAAATTAAAATCAAGCTCCCCTTATTTGTCATAAGTTCATCTCGAAACTTGAGAATTAATAGGTCAAGACAGCTTGAGAATCAAAAGAAATTCAATAGATCTAAAGACACATATATTCACATTTCCACAGCTACATTCAGACTTATTATAAATATATAATGTGATTCCAGGGTTATATGGCCGTTGGCTTACTTCAGATAAGATCAGACAGTCAGATAATATTAAACAAAAACAGAGATAAGTCAGCCATAAAGTTAATATCTAGACAAGGTATAATATGCTTTTAGATTAAAGAAAGCAACCTACGAAGGGAAACTTAAGTAGTATTTAGATATTGAGTTTTTGCAGACGCTTTTTCAAGATGTTTATTTATACACAAGTTAAAAACAATTAACTCACAAAGCCAGTGTACTGAGAGAAAGTGGAAATGGTTGCCTTCCGCATTCTAATGCCGCTCACGTTACACTGAGCCAGTGCCGATAAGTACTGCATATAGCACAGCACACAATCGGGGTCGGAACTATAGAACTAAACAAAATATACTCATCATTGGAAGTATTTTAAAATGGTAAAGTCACTTAATATGAAAAAACGAGAATTCATTAAATGAAGTGTGTTTGCTCTTATCGTCTCTGCCTTAAAATTTACATTTTTCAATTTGTCAAAAATATGACCGGCTTGTTAAATATGACTTAGATGATACGTTATCATTTCTTAGACTTTATAGCAATGAAATGTATATTAAGTCGTATGAAATCCGAAGTACACTTTTCTCAAAAAGTTATATTAATTCAATTAAAAATGTGCCTAAAGAAACATTTTCGCTCGCAAATTTTTTATAAAAAAACCCATTTTTCCTTTATTATTTATCTCTTCTATCCAAAAGTGACATAATTTTGCCATATTTCTGTTAGTCAGATCTAAAATGGTATTAAAATATTACCTTTTCGAGCAAATTCTTGAATATATAATTAAAACTTGGCACTTTGGGAACCTGCTACCATCTCATCCCCAACTGTATGAGCGTGCCTTGGCTGGGCGTCAATTCTCGGTCAGTTCTAAACTTTGGGTAAACACTTGGCCAGCCGGGATGCAGCTCGTGTCGGTGCCCGTGCCCATGCCTGTGGGCGATAGCCACGAAAAATCAATGCTGGACAAAAATATATTTACACTCTCATTGGCAGCCGGTGGGTGAGTCACTTTCTGTGCACTCGAGCGCTAAGCTTACGCATGGCTTTCGAGCTGGAGCCTAGGAATCGGGAGCCGGTAGCTGGAAGCCAGACCAGATGACCAGGCGTCCTCGTCATGTGGCCAATGGTCTGGAATGCATTTCGGGGGAGTGGCGGAGTTGTGGGTAAAACCAGTTTGATTGCGCCCAGTTTTTGCTTGGGATTTAGCATAGAAAGCCGGCAAATGCTGCTGCTGCTGGTGCCTCTCAGGGCATTTCAATTGGAATCGTGTGCAAACAGAGACAAGAGGGTGGAGCTGGTGGTCTGGAATTGTGAAAATTCACAGGCGATAAGCGGTCACAAACAGCTGATAAGAATGTAGTGAGCGAGTTTGCTTATCGAGGGCGTAAATCGAACGGACAAGTGAGTGTGTGGCCCCGGAATTTACGGTCCGTTACGACTGGAGTTGCGATCCGAAGCGGCATTTAAACGCAGGTCGAGATCAGAGCTATCTACAAGCCGAACTGGTTCCGATGGTGTGGCAGGTGAAACGACCTCAATGCTCGAGTGCGCAAATTCCCGGGCTCATCACGGGGCACGACGAACGGGGAGGGGAGGCTTAATTAATGTCAAGATAGAACATTCGCTTATCGGGCTACGCGGGCAAATAGCCGTTGTTAAGAAACATAAACAAACCATTTCATAAGCTTTATGACGCCAGCGTGAGCAACTCTTACATACATATAGTATATATAAGGTATAATTATGAACAAAAGACTACCAAAAACTGTTTTTAATAGTGTCATCTTTACTTTTTAATATCACTTTGGGTTTATGAAGTACAAGTATTTTGACAAAGATCACAATGTGATCATTAAATAATGTTTACATCTATAAAATTATGTTGTATTTGAATGTAAACTGGGCTAAAAATATATCAAGTTGGAGGAAATTTGTATTTAAAAGCCAACACATTTTGTGACCTAATCGAAATTATTTGTTTATAAATTGTAATTATATATATGCATATTTTTTGTATTTTGCCACACGGCCTACAACAAATATGATTAATTAATGAATTATTGCCATGTTTTGTAATTAAAATGACCTTTAGAAGGCAAATGTCTGAATAGCTAAAAATTACATAAATATTACTGCAAAATTAAGCTCAAGGTTGATATTAGAAACTTGAATTTAGAAAATTTCCAAACAAAAAATGTTTCTACAAGGAAATATTAATTACTTAGAATCCATATATATTTTTAAGGCTAATTCTCTTATATTTATATTTATTTCCAATAAAATTTGAACCAAACTACGATAAGAAAACAAAGAAAGCTTGTAGGAAGTGGAAGTAAATTACTTTTGGCTTTGAAATATTTCACTTAACTAAATGTTTTGTAAATAAATCAATCTCAATCCCAATCCTAAACAGGTTCACTGTACTGAACGTACACCGTAAAATCATTGTTTATGCTTTCCAAAACGGGTTCTGCTTTCAAAGACATTGAAATGGGAAAGTTCGACCATTGATAATGTAGAACTATTCGTTCTGGAAGCCAATATACAAGTTTCCCGCTATGAATAAATGCTGACTTTATGACATGTGACACCCAATTAGCCCCGGAATGTACCTGGACACCTCCACAAGGACTCCATATGGCTGAGAGCCCTCTGTCAGGGCGACAAGTTCAAAGTCAAATCGAACTAATTAAATAATCCGCATTGGAAGCAGCAGGAGGCGTTGGAGAAAGCAGAAAACAGGTGAAAGAATGCACACTGTGTGACAGAGCGAGAGAGAGTGAGCGGGAGATAAAGAGAACGGGCCGTGGAGTGAAGTGGTGTGGGGGCCAAGAACCCGTCCGACGAGATGAAACGGAACCGTTGCCTGACACAAATAGGCCGGGCCACACCAAAGCCAAAAAAAAGAGATTTGAGCGCCGCTGATTGAATAACGTGCCATGAATCACAGTTTGTCCCGGATAACCACTCACCGCACTTTTCCGCCGCAGAACTGGCATTCCGGACCCTGCCAACCGTCGGCACACAGACACTGGCCATCCTCCTGGCACTGCCCATCGTTCTGGCAGCGTCCACCGTGTGCCGTGCAGTTAAAGGCGCTGGCCCGGTGCAGGCCGCTGAAGCAGCCGTGGAAGAAGAGCAGCGTCAGCAGGAGCAGGCATTTTCGCCTATACTTGGCGTTGAAGGTGGGCGAGGTGCTGCCGCCCCGCTGCCCAGCGGATGGGATAATGCTCCGGGCGGGGTGCTCCGCCAGGCACATGATTTGACGCGTCCTTGTTTCGCCCGCAGCTCGCCAGCAGCTTCACATCGTCGTCCTGGGGCAGCAGGTCTTCGATTTTCGCATGGCAGCGACTATTGCACAATTTTCTATTTGGGTTTTGGACTTTTGGGGCCTCTGCTGGTCGCAGTCAGGGGATCCCAAGGCCAGTGGCCAACACACACTCTCACACACTGGCACACACGCACACGTACGCGACTTGCTGTTCAACAAATAAACGGAGAGGAGGACACAAGTGTACGCGATAAATAAAATAAACAGCAAATTTCTTCGTGGAGCAGCACAGTGATGCCAGATGTAGAATTGGTTTTCGCCTAAAAAATCTCAAAAAGTTTCTCCCTAAAAAATCCAACTGTTTATTTTGAATTTATGCTTCAATATGTAATTTATAATTTTGATATTTGGAATAAAGAAAATAAGTCGTAGAAATAATTAAGAGCTTTTGGTTTATCTAGCCACCAGTCAGCTAATTTTTTATATATTTTACTTCAAAATTTGTTTTGTGTTTTGATAATATTTACGAAATACATGCTTTAAAAAAGCCTCTGAACTTTCCCCCTACAACTTTATATCCTTTAAAATTCCCCATAGGACGTAAAAAACGTTTAAATTAGGAGAAAACCCCTGATCTGGGAGCACTGCTAACAAATAGGGTTGTTGAAGATATAACGATATTAATATTAGGATATCGATATTTTAGCAACTATATATGTCGCCATCTCCATATTTTGTTTTTATAATTTATTAAATTTTTGTATATAATGGAAAGCTTAAATAAATAAATCTAACAAAATTCAAAAGTTTGATTATAAAATTAAAAGTAATGTAGCAACATAATTATTTTCTATTGTTATTAATAAAATAAAAAAAAATTATGAGTACATTTTAAATACATTTTTTTTTTAAGGATATATGTACATCTTAGCGGAAAATTGTTTATTGTTGTCTCGGTTCAATTACGATTTGAAATTAATAAAAAAAAAACGAAAAGTATTTTTTATTAAATTATTTTTTAAAGGTAAAAAAATAAAAGGGAAAATGTTGGTTTTTCCCTCTGCCTTTTTAAGATACAAACTTTTTCGAACAGTAATGTAGAAAAGTCATGCTAATTTCGTAAATATAAATTATATTTTTATTTTATAAGTTTTTATTTAATGAATATAACAAAGAGCTTTTCCCCGCCAACCCCACCAGCGGCAATACCATCCTTAATACAAATTGAGCTGCAAGAAAATCGATTCTCATTGCATCGATTCTATTCGATCTTTTCGAACAAAAATCTATATTCGTTAAAAATAAAAACAATAGCGTAAATTCCGTCAGTTTGACAGGTACGGTGATAAGAACTATTTGACCAGGCGCAGGCGCGCTCTTGGAGCTTTTCCGCTTTTCCAACCCCACCAGCGGCAATACCGTCCCAAACAGTCCACGTTCGGACGTCGTTGCGGCAGTGTGCTAACGGGAATTTCTCCACCAGCGCTGCATGTGCGTTCCGTGTGTGTGTATGTGAATGTGTGCGTTAGCGGATAAAAAGGAAGTGAAGGAAAAAAAGAACGGAAAACTGGAAAATAAAGGGAACGTTTGCCCCAAAATAGTGGCTAAAACACAGTCGAAGCGGTTTATTCATATGTGAAACACTTTTTCGGTGCAAAGACTGTAATTCAATTGGATTCAGCTTTCGCCCAACACCGCAGAGCAGCAGTGGCAAGCGAGTAACGCGAGAGGGGCGGCGACGGCACAGGTGAGTTGTGGAATTTCGTTGTCCCCTGGCAAATATCCTTTTTATCCCGGCAACATTGGCGACGGTGGTGGTTTGGATTGCCCCCTCCGCATGCCACGGACATTGGGAATGTCTGTGCACTACAGTTAGACTTCCGTAAATCAAACTGAACTTGACAGGAATCGCGTCATCGAGTCCAGTCTTTTTAAAACGAATATCCTTGCATTACCAATGAAATTGTGGTCCAACTTGCAGAGGTCTGAGAGCCTTTAGTAACTTTAATCAATATGCTGAGTGGAAAATTCTCTACAATAATTCCTTTCTGTAGATTTAAACATTTATTTTATTAGATTTATGTACTTAACCTCAGATTTAGATGATTTTCATTTTAAAAAGAGTAATTAATATGTTTTGTATGGCTTTACCATTACATTTCAGTCTTATCCCCATATCATGTCAAAAAGAGCTAAACATTTATTATGAATTTTTATTCTTTAGGACGGTAAACGTAAAAGCACAATTTAAACTTAAGAAATATTTGGTTTTATATTTTGGAATTGATTGATTTGTGATATTTATAGTCTTCGAGGCTTCACTATAAAAGGATGTGGTGCTATACTTTTTGTGTGTTTTTTGTGGTAACCAGGAAAACACCTTGGGCGCCACCACAACTCATAGAACTCAGGGCTAATTAAAGGTGTTTTTAAGCCACGGCCATGTGGGTTAATTTTTCCATTGGTTAAACGCTTTTTATCAGCCCTATTTGCCTGGGGCTTAAATTTGTTGCGTTTCGGCTTCGTTTTTAGTTTCGGTTGAGTGAGCTGCCCACGCACGTTTTCGATTAATCCGCATCAAACAACCAATGACAGTGAAAATCGATCGGCATTGGCTTTTCCTGCGACATGTGTATGTGTGTGTGAGGATGGGTCGAGTGTGTGTGTTGTATGTTTTTCTTCGTAATCGAAAAACGACTCCGGCGGGAGAAATACGTACGTCCGGCCGTAGAAGTGGCAATCAGGAGCACGCCTATAAAAAGCGCCCGTGGAAAATGCGTGCCGAAATTGAAATTCCGTTAGTTGGTCAGCTGGAGCGATAAGCACTTAAGCCACATAACCATTACATTTGCATGGGGCGACAGCTGGACGGCGGGTGCCACATTAGGTGCACTCAGAAAAAGAACTCGAATTTGCATTCAAATTTGGAACATAAAAAATGGGAATTTTTTTAAAGAATCAATCAAGAAAGCCTTGCTTAAATTCTAAAATTAAATAATTACAAAAATGATTAACAAACTGTTTCACCTTTTCCCAAAAATTCTAAACTGTTTATTATTTTGTCGAGTGTGCATGTGTGTTGGTGCGGCAATTTCTCAGTTTGCATAATTTAGATGCCCCAGCGTCGACGTCAACTGCAGCAGCGACCGGCCTCTGCCAGCTTCAGCTTCAGCTTCAGCGCCAACGCCTACGCCAGCGCCAATGTCTTGTTCTTGGGGCTTCTTCTTCTTCTTCTTCGTTGCCTTCTCCTCGACTGCTCTTTGAGAAATTATTTTTAAGTTTGTGTGTGCTTGAATGCTGGCGCGGGTGTGTGTGCCAATGTGTGTTAGCGTTGCGTTGGCGCTTGGCTGCCAAGGTCATTACATTTTGTCTTATTTTGCTGCGTTTTAGTTTCTCAACCCCTACATACCGCATTTTGCGTTAACAGGCCCCCATCAATAAGATGAATCTTTAGATTGAATTCAAGAATTTGGCAATTTTATATTGTATATTTTGTTTATTGCTTTGATTAGATAAGAATAATTGATGTTTTTCTAAAATTCGATCTATCTATCTATCAATCAATTGTTCTAATATAATATAATATATAATAATATTAATATTAATAGTATACATTTTTTCTAAAGAAGGTTGTATTTCAGTAATATTCATTGGCTGTTTAATCCATAACCTTTGAAAAATGTTATGCCATTTTTTGTGTTCGGTTATTAGCTGTTGCTTTTTGGTATATAATGTGTAAAGAAGAACTATCTTTGTAGCCTTATTATCTTTATTTCTCATAAAATTAATCATTTAAATTTTCCGCAACTCAACTAATTCCGCTAGCTGCACCTTTCTATGGGTTACCAAAACAAAATTTAAGATTTTGTCCTAGAAGTTGGACTGTATTTGTCGCGATTTGCATTATATAATTTGAGATGGCGGCGGGAGGACGATGTGGCAGGGCGTTTGCGGCAAGTTCAAGTGCAGTTTGCTCGATTTGCGGTTTTTTCCGAATGTTTTGCCAATATTTTCGCCATTGACAACAGGCGGCTTTGCTGTTGCTTTTGTTTTCTTTTTTTTTTGTTTTGCTGTTATATCTGTTATTGTTATTATTTTTGTTATTCTTTGCCTTGCCAATATCAGAATCTGGCATGTTGATTATTTTGCATAACTGAAGCAGCGGTAGCAGCGCCGAATAATGGAAAAATTGTTTATATTGCCAAGGAGAGGGCAAAACGCACCCAGAAACAACCGCAGCAAAAACAACGGCGGGAACGGGAGATACATTTGGGTAACTGTAGCGCCACTGAGGCGCACAATTTTCCCCAACATTTTCCGAGCGGCGGGGCTAGAGGGTTAGGTTAAAGTAGAAACAAATTATACGACACACCCCCAACAGCCCCTAACCCCAGACAAAGTCAATAAACAAGCGGCAACAACTACACGGACAATGGATGGAAGCAGGGAAAAGAGTCAGTCAGCTTTGTTTCACTGTAAAAAAAATGTGGGGGAAATTGGAACATGAACTGTGTATAGTAATTTATTTTATAGATGAATCTAAATTCAATGTTTCTATGGCTTCAATATTTATTAAAAGTTTATCAGTTCGCATTAAAAAATTAAAATTAGGCAATTGTCCAATTGAACAACTTTTTAAGTATTCAAATTTTTGGAACTTCAGAACATTATTTACCTTTTAAATGTTATAAAAGCTGTTTCATGGGTTTCATTGCATTTCTGTGCATTACTTTATATATTTCTCCGAGTGTACGGAATTTCCCCAGAGCCCCCAGAAGCCAACCTCCACTTTTCTTTTGAGTCTCCATTAAAGCTCAGTGCACACATAGAGACATTCGATGTAGCGCCGGCACCCCAAAGAGCGGTTTTTCCAACCCAAAACCCACCCACGCACTCCATTCCTCCCTCCCCCAGGGTGCGTATTTGTCAATGTTGCTTTCCTTTGCTGTCATTTATTTCGTCATTTATGCAAAATTTTATTGCTTTTTCTTGTCTTTGTGTGCTTTTACCCGCGCATCATCCGAAGGGAAGAGTTAGGGAAAACGGGAGCGGTTCGCCTGGAAAAGCTCGCCAATTAAATGCATGCACGTATCTGGTGTCGCCTTGTGTTGTTTCCCACTTTTCCTGGTTTTTCTTTTTTTTTATATATTTCAAACGCATTTCTTGTGCTTGCTGGCGTGTGGCTAATTAAAGCGAATGCCCCACGGGCAGTTGAAACTGAACTCGCAACAATTACTCGGCTGCCTGCAGCCCCCCATTGGGGACGTAAGAAAATTAGAGGGGGACGAAGAGCGGGCTTTGAACTTGCTTCAATACCACTGGTTGCCTGGCATGCGGCATACAACAAAGCGGATACATAATTAGGGGAAATTTAAAACCAGGAACAGTAGGAACAGGTCCTTCTTGCAAGCAGTTGTTCCTTAAAAATTTAAAGAAAACGATATGAATGTAATTTTTTAGATTTTCTTATTTCGTAAAAGTTTGTTGAGATATGAAAAATTATGTAATTCATATTTTAAAGTTAGTTTCCTTGATTTCTTTAGACCCTTTTATAAAAATCAATCTAGAAAAAAATCAATACACTATCGTTAATTATAACCTTTTCAAGTTTTTTAAAATGCATTAATAATAACTCAGAATTAACTGTTCTTAAATTAATACACTTTGAATATGGCTTACAAATACTTGTACTTTTACCATCTTTTTTTTATTAAAATATATTCCATAATTAAAAGTGGTTTTGCAAATTGGAAATTTCCTTCCCACTAAGGGTCCTTGATTTATTAGCAACCACTACACGAACACTTGGCTTGGTAGCAAAGGCTGAATTAAGTGCTTTCCCGATATATGTGGACATGTAAATATAAATATATGAATTTTCCTGCGACCAACGTCACGAACCCTTCGAGGCGAGGGCAACGCACACAAGTTCCGAATTGGGCACAAAGTTTTTCGTTGCTTCCACTCGACTTTCTGTTGAGCTGAGGCCGTTGTTTTTGGTCTTGTTGCATGCACCGCTGCACTTTCATTATACTACATGCAAAGGAGCAGCGTGCCGAGCTAGTTGCAAGCGGTTCAAGGACATTCCCAGCCCGCTGACAGCAATAACAATTGCAAAAACCGCGACAGCGACAAGGAAATATGAACAATGCCAGCTCGTTAGGTAGATGAAAAGCATGATGAAAATGAAATAATTGCGAGCATTCAAATTCAGTCCTGGGCCAAGGATCAAAAGCAAATTGCTACAATTAATTCGCCGACAGGATGGAGAGACATGCGCCGAGGATAAAAAGTAAATCTGAATTTTAGCGGCATTAAGTGGGGGGTCCTGTGATTGTCCATGGCATAAATATAAGAACATTTTTGCATTTGCGGCAAAAGTGGGGATGAGAAGATGTTAATCCGAAATAAAGTGACGTAACCATAAGTGGCTATTAACTGAATAAAGTGTGCAGCTTAATCCTCTTATAAACATGACTGTGTTTTAGTGAAATGGGCCATGATTATATAAGTTATATTAGCTGGAATTTATCATTGAATATAAGTATATATTCGCTTTATTAATTCTAGCTAATATGTTTCATTAAATGTGTGATTTAATATAAATTACAATATTTTTCATTTAATCCTTAGGCCCTAAGTGAAGTATCGTGAGCTAAACATTAAATCTTTATGAATTTAGATACATTTTCTGAGTTTTTCCTGTTAAAATATCAGCTATTTTTTTAAAGATACATTTTCCAAGTTCCTTTTCTGTTTAATTTTGCAACTCCCACTGTAAGGATAGTTACCACATAGCAAAAATTATGCTATCCTGCTAGGAGGGCAAAAGTTTTGCTGTTGAAATGGCGTTAGAAGTAACAACATCAACGGCGGCAGCAGCAACAACAGTTACGACTACATAATAGTTAAGCGCCTTACAGCCAACTGCGTACACCGAGGCGTATACGCAATCCAATTTCGGCGGCTTAATTGCAGCAGAGCTGCCGAAGGGAACCGAACTAGCAGGCGACCAAAGTTTACTTTGCTTTTGGACTTCTATGTGTGTTCCGCCTCCGCTTCTTTCCACATAATTAACTTTTAATGGCAAAGCCCAAACAAATCCTATCCTCGTGCCAAAATGGGCTTGCCCCTGAACTGTTTTGGGTGGGTGAAAGTATCGCCCAACAAATTGAAATATTTCTGTTTGCAATTCGATCCGTTTTATTGGATAATTAAAATATTTACACAATGCCTTTCCTTGATTGCTGCAATTGTATCCATAACAAAATACTTGGCAAATCGATTGAGTAATCTTTTACAGAAACAATTTTGGCATATTTATTCGGAAGTTTTACTCTTGGCCATTGCCCAAGGCTGATGGCACCATTGTTGATGGTTAAATGCATATTTCATGATGTCTGGCCAGGCTGTCGTGTCCGCTGCACACCTGCAAAGAATTTCCCGGTCTGACTGGCATTTCGACAGGCTTTTCACCGCCGCCGCCGCTGCCGCTGGTTCTGCCACCTCAGCTATTTTCGTTACTTTGCAGCGTTATGGCGGCCATGAACCGCACATGGCTAAAAAGTGCTCAATGTCGCATAAAAGCGCCGAAAGCCAAAGGTAGAAGGCGCAAGGCAGGCGGGGCATTTCATGGCTCCATCCAGGATGGATGGCAGATGGTGGTTGCTGGGTGGAAAAGTGCAGGTTGGCTGCCAAGCCCGTTGAACAATTTAAAAGCAGCCGAACAATGGCTGTCTGGCTGCAGAGTGGCGAAAGTAACACGTCCCGCATGTGCCCCATGGCGAATGTGCAATCATTCATCTCGTGAACTACTCGAGAATGCATTCCTCCCGCTGTCTGTGTCTCGCATTGAAATGGAATTCGGAGGACTCTTCAATTTATAACGAGTAGTAGTTGGCTTTATATCAATATTTAAGCAGGCAAAGGGCCATTGCCGAAAAGTATGCATTCCCAAGGATTCCATTAGTTGGCTTTCCATCGGTCTGTCTTGGTCTTTGCTGATGACGGCTCGCCCCCGGGGCGTATACGCAATCAAAAATGGTATATGGTACATGTCAAATTCAATCAGACAGAGCACAGGACATAATTGAAGTAAATGTGTGTGCGTGTGTCTGCTTTTGTCTGAGCTCTGCCCCTGCTCCCCAGTTTTCCCAGCCACAGGCAATGGCAGAGTGCACTGAAAAAAATATTAAGAATTGAATGAGATACATTTATTTTGGCTAATATAAAAAATCAATTATAATGTCTTGAAATTTTTATGGTATTCATAAAGGATATTTTCTGATTTATTGTCCTGGTGTCCATTTCTTTAACCTTAAATAAAATGAAACCAAATTAAAGCAAAATATTTGTCTTATCATAACTCTAACAAGCTTGAAGCCTTTTATTTTTTGTTTAAACATTAATTGACAGCTTGAATGACCTTGGATATATTTGTCCGTGTACAGATAGACCGCCTACCTAGGATCAAATACAAAAACAAATTCTCAGCCGGGACTGAGAGGGCGAAGGGGAAGCCAGTCAGGCAGCTAGTCAGGCAGTCATCAAACGAGACAACAGACAGCAGCAGCCATATCAATTATTCAGGCATAATTTGAAACATTCCCGTACTGAAGGAGAGCTGCTCGTCTTTGCTCTGCTCAGCAAGGGATTGTTTTTCTTTGCCCAGAGCTCTTAGCAGCGCTCAACTTTACTCGACTTTCTGCTTATACAACTTTCTAAATAATTTAAATGAGTGGCGTAGGGAAAGTGACAAGACACTTCTGACAACATTTATGGCATTTTAAATATTTTTCAATTCGTGGAGAATACAGACATATTTTCGTTGAATAAATGGGGCATACAATTTGAATTTGAATTGTTATGAGCCTATTAAGACAGCTTATTCTTCTGTTTTATTTGTATTTAAGCACACAAAATTGAGATTTTATGAAGTAATCAAGAAACGATTGAAGAGTTTTACTAATTGCCAAGGTTTTTTAAGAAGTTATATTATATAATTTGAGTTATATGAGTTGAGAAATCTATAGAAATCTATATCTATGGAATCTATAGAAAAGTAATGTTGCTTTCCTCCTTTTTTCTTCCTTTAAGCTTCAAAAGCAGACCAATTCCTTGGGGCTTTAACCTTTTAAATTCATTTATAAAAGAATTAAGTACTTTGCAATTATTTTATTACACTCGCCATGGTCGTAAACTAACTTTGAAAAAGCTAAAGTAACCAAATTATCAAAATTTAAACTTTAGCCACCGAGGCATTCGACTTCCGCTAAAAGTTTTCAGCTTTGGCAGGAATATTACATATACAAGCGTATAGAAATATGTAAGCCATTTGCTAAAGAGCATTTTTATGGGCCCTGTGTCAGTGTGTGTTTGTGTGTATGTGTATGGGTGAGTGGGTTATCCGGGTTATCCTTGCGACTGGCGGAGCAAAGGCAGATACGACACATCCACTTTCCCACTAATACCAATTAGTGTGCCCTGGAAAGTATGCTTCAAATTATGTCGTGTACGTGGTAGTGTGTGTCCTGCGAGCTCTTCCTGTGCCGTTCGTTCGTGTGCAATTTGTCAACCCTTGAGGGAAGTGGAAAGATGAAGTTGATACCCAGGCATGGCGAACATATGCCGAGGACATCATTCCACCCGTCGATAAATCCCCGTACAAAGCACAGCCAATGACCCGCAGTAAGGCAGGGTGAATGCTTGTGAATGTGTGTGTTTTGGCCTGATAAGGCACCAGTAACAACAACAAGAAAAGCACGAAGCGTAATAATAACAACATTGGCAGCACGAGTGGCCCAGCCAGCAACAACAACAACTCCATTTGGCTTTCATCGTAAATTAGTTATTGGCATGTTATACTAAACGATAATGAAACCCCATCTATTTTCCTCTTCTGTTTTCCTTTTAGCAACATGTGTGTGGCTTAAATCAGCGTACAACAACAACTAACCGAACGAACTTGAGGAAATAGCTGGCCATCGCTGTCGGGCCATAAAATGCATTTACATTTCGAGCGGAACATCAACACAAAATGCGACTGCACGATACTCTCGTTATCATGGATGGGAAAGGTGCCAGATGATATACCCGAGGTAAGTACTAGTGCCACTTGACCATTAACAATTGTCCAGCCCAACAGCCATTAGTTTTGATTCTTAACAAGGCTGCACGGGGAAAAAAATAAAGGGGGATTCTAACTTTGAGCTGGAAGTTCTTCTGCATTAAATTCAAGTTTATATTTTTGGGGATAATAGCAAGTCAAATACACATCAGACATTTTAGACAGTCACTTAAAAGCGTTATAAATATATTTCCATTTACTTCTTCAAGGTTTTTTTCTCATAAAAATATCCTTTTTTTCCTTAGTGTATCGACTGGCCTTTTCCATCTCATTTGTTCGATGGTTGTCGGTGTAAAATTAATACAATAAATACTGCACAAAGTCCATTAAACTGTCGGACACTTTAAACTGTCAGGCGAAACTATTAAGACCGAACGTTGGCCATTAGCCGAAATGGATGAGTGGGGTTCGGAGTGTGTGTGTGTGTGTGGTCAGCTCATAAATTGGAAAGTGGCTTCGGCTCAGGCGAGGTCATGGAAATTTCATGGCATCTCCGGCATAAGCTAGATGATCTCCATGTGGGGCTGGATATTTCACACATGCCAAAAGCTTATACGCCGGAAGTGCTTAGGCGCCGCCCCGCAGCTTTTTTGGATGGAGCGAAACCTATTTATTCACCTGCCCGTGGACGTGGCCGTGTGAAGGACGACGTGGCAGGTGTCGCAGGGCGTAGGACTCCCTAATGGCCACGTTGCACTCATTTCGGGCTCCAAAGTGATTTTACACGCCACGTGTGGGGCAAAGCTCAAACGGCAGTGAACGGAGGCCTGGGGGTCTGCCCGTCTGTGAAGGTGCCGTCCGTCTGAGTGGCCGTAACTTTTCCAATCATTATGAACTTTCAATGCCTGCACAACAAATGCCATATAATCCTTTTTATATTGAATATAAAAACCCAATCACGTTTGTCTGTCAAGGGGCTCCATTCCCCTCCATGTTTTGTAGCGCAAAATTAAAGTTAAGTGAATGCGGCCCACGCAGCCTCAAGTGGATCCTCAGTCTGTTGGTCTGCGGTCCCTTTCTGAGCCCGATATGTGCAGGATGCTGGATGTTGGATGAGTGGCTGGCTTCGGATGGGGTGTGCTTGGTTATGCTGGTTATCTCAGCGTCTCCTTTGAGCCGTGCTGCACACAGTTCGAGCAATAAACCTGTTTGCGATTTGTTTAACAGTTTTCAATTTTGTTTTCAACACGAAGAGGTACACTAAGAACTTTTAGTTGTGCAATAAATATTAAAATGGTATTTCAATATATGAATTCAAAACTTTATTGAGGCTTTTGAGAAAGTTTTCTAAACTTCTGCTTTGGCAGATCAAATTATCATTTGAAAAGTATATTAAATACTTATCTTTCCTATTCCAAACACTTATATTTTCAAGTGTATTTGCCTGGAATGTGTTTCTGTGTGGCGACGGACACGTGTCGAGGTTTGTGAGAGAGACGCGTGCCTATCCATACCCCCGGAACCCAACATGCACCCCACCTACCCGAAACCGTCCCATTTCCGTTTCCATTTCCATTCCGATTACGTTTCCATTTCTGTTGCAAGTGCGCTAAGCCACAAGCTTAATTCCTTGTTACGCCTTTGAGCAATTTACAGGCGATAAGCAGCAGCCATTGCCAAGGCAAGTTCGAACCCATCGGGGAGTTGTCCTCATTTCCATTTCCTCCCCGCATAAATCATCTCAGCGGCGAGGGGATGAGCGAGTGCGTATTAAAACAAGCAAGAAATATTCCGTAGTGATTTTTTAAGTACCCGCCCCCCTCTCCGGAAAGGAGTCAAATTTTGCTTGGGGATCATAATATTTTAACAACTGCACTGCCATTAATAGAATATTGATGATGGAGTGCGTCATCGTCGCTGAGTGCGATGATTTGTTAGCTTTCCGCTTGAAGAAGAGGAAAAAGGACAACATCCTTAGAGACTCGAAGGAAACGCAAACAATGTCGAGGCTGGACTACATGGGATTCCTTTGCTCCTGCGCTTTTTTTTGCCATTATCCCAAGGGTTGAACAACTGTCGCGGGCTTTTCGCATAAATTGACGCAGCAAATTGACATGCCAGCGGACAAGGACACAGCCTCCAATCATAAAATGTAATTTAATAGCCAGCTTTCTCCGTCTCCTGACAAATGACACACATGTCGGTTTTTTCGAAAGGGAAATCCCCGGACTGAGCATCATAATTTGGTTTTATGCAAAATCCATAACAAATGAAATCTAATGATAACTAAATGATGGAAGGATAACCAAAAATGGAAACTTTCTGGACCGATTACGGTGGAAAATGTCGCATGGAGATGGCTGATTCGGAACTGTGATTCAGGGAAGAGTTTCTGACAAGGATCTTAAAGTTTGAAAAATTAAATATTTTATTCACATTTTTAAAGCATTTTCTGGAATCAATTTGTAGTAATTTTTAAAGAGTTAAGCTTACTGTCTTTTTATTGAAACTTAAACTATTTTGTAAGAGTTTATAGGAATCTTACCTTTCTAATACCAGAATGTCTTAAAGTTAAAGGTTTTAATATCTTAAAATAAAAAAGACTATTTATTTCAACTTTTTGCCATATGATTAACAATTTCGAGAAGCACTGTAGAAGCACAGCCTGCCATATATATTTTGCCGAGAGGCATTTAAATTGCTGGCGGCAACTGGGAATGTATTTTACATATTTATGGCGAGCTCAAGAGTATGCCATATTTTTTATGAACTTGCCTCGCGTCTCGCAAAACTTTTAATAATGCAAAAAGAATAACAATTTCTACTCAGGCTGAAGTGGAACACGCTACTGGAGCTGAGGATGAAGCTGAAGCTGTAACTGTTGCTGATGGCTTTTAGCTGAAATGGTTCACTTAGCGTAATTAACTTGGCAACTGTAGCTATAGCTACACTATAGAGTTGTGGAATTGGTGGCAGTAGCAGCAGCAACAGCAGCATCATTAGCAGCTCGCGAAGGGCCCAACATCATTAATATTTGCCAGCGCCACTGTCACAGGACAATCCGAAAGGATCTCCCCTACCCATTTCTGCTGAGCTTTAATTACGCGCGGTAAAAAATAATTGAGTTCTTTTCAATCTTTGTGCGCGGCGACAGTTGAGTGGCCCTGCTTCTGTTTCTGCTCCTGTCCTGTGACTCCTGCTGCTGCTGCTGCTACTGGTCAGTGACCACAAAACCACTTGAATAGCCCTCGGCCAGCCACTGGCTAATTATGTGCAGCAGACCATTATGCTCGCAGTCGCGCATTTTGTGCTGGCGGTGCGTGCTCTAAGTTAATTTCCACAGGATCATGAGAATGCCGAGCTCTCACCACCTTTCCACCATTTTCCGCGCTTATTGTTGGCCAGCGATGATGGAGCTAGGTATATGAAAATAATTAAATGAAATACATATATTTTTTTAAGGGCTTGGGGTATATTTTTAGCAGCTTAGATAGAACGCAAAAAATATAGTTAGATAAGTGGTAATAATAACTTCATATTTCAGGCTAATAAAAGGTAAATCTTGTTAGTTTAGAATAAAATATTCAATTTTACATGTATTCATATAAAACTCCCTTGATTTACAATTCTAAATCTCTTTTAATCTATGCACAGTTTCCCAGCTACTGGCCATAGTAGTGAAAATTACCAACTTTCCCTTGAATTTTCCTCTTTAAAGGCCAAACTTTTGCCACCCTGAGAGTATGCAACGCAATGTTGAAAACTCATTTACCCTCCAAACGCACAAACATACTTCTTCTATTCGACGGCGTGCTCACGCGTAATAAATGTATTACGTGCCCGCTTGTGGTAGTGATACCCCAAGCCCAGCTCCCCCGCGAAGCTTATTTGGGCAGAAACGAAGGAAGCCGCCCTCGGAAAATATCCGCAGGCCTCTGTTTGTTACGCTTGTTGAACAGGTGCCGATTACAAGTGCCAATTTCGTAGCTGCGAGTTAATTGAAAACTTTTTAATTGTTTAGGCAGCAGCGGCCACATCTCGCAACAGACTTGGCTTAGTTCTTAACAGGAAGGCCCAGCTCTGATTTACGGCCCTGGCCGCCTGTCGCTGACAGTTTCAATTAGAAGGCGTCCCGTCCAGGCCAAGGACGTGGTTGGTTGGCAGATTCCCGATCGGCGCCACTTTGCCAAACAATTGGTACCAACATCTTTTTGGCTAAATGAGCTTCTGCACTTTCGCCTGTTTGTTCTTGGCTCTGAAAACTGTAATTTAATGTGCCCACATCGTAGCCGCACATGTCCTGAGCGATGGCTATGGGATGCACCCTGAGAAAATTGGGGGCTTAAGTGCTAGAAATTCCTTTTAAATCCAGTTTACAAGATTTAGTAATTAAGTTGAAAATTGATATCATTTGTCTGCAATTTGCACACACAATTTCAATCGACTTAAAAGCTTTACTCAGGCTCTTTGAACAGTATAATTTTCAAATGTATTTCAAGTTTGATTTATTTAGTTTTCTTGATACTTCTGTTTGGCTTTCCTTGCTGCCCCTAGCAGCTCCTTTTTTTTGCGAGTGTGAGGCTGCTCAATCATCCCCACTTGGCTCTTCACACTTGGGTGACGTTGTGGCTTTCAGTTGTGTCATAGATTGGTTTGTCCAGCATTTCCTTGTTTGTTTGCTAGCACTGCCTTCGATCGAGTCCGTCGTCGGACAGTAGTAGCTGTGCTTTTTGTGTTTTGTGCCTCTGCCACTTGCCAACAATGCCAGGGGATGTCAGGACACGAAGGCAAACATAGACACATGCACATGACCAGCCCGAAATCCCTTTCCCACAACCGCTGTCCCTCGTTGGCCTACCATCTCTGTCCAATTGTTGCATACGGATTCAATCAATCAATTATGCAACCGCCTGTCCCATTGTTATTGCATAAAACTAGACTGCCAGTGACGGTTGCCAGGAATGCAGGAACCAAAGTTGATTGCAGTCCCTACGGCTGTGATTTTGATTGGGGAAGAGAGTTGCTCAGCTTTGTGGGGATTTCATTTCGCTTCTGGGGATACTTTTAAACCTTTCAGAAAAAATTATACTAGAAGCCGTATACTTTTCCTCTTAAAAGTTTACAAGTGCTGTTTTTATATATATTTTATTATTCACCAGGTATTTCCTCATTAAAATGTAAAATATATGCAGAGTGCTTGGAAAGTTAATTTTAATTGCTTTTTTATTTAAATATCCCTTTAAATTTCCTTGAATACAACCATTTGAGGCACACTTTTGTTCACTCAAAAATCTATTCTCCATCAGAAGCCAGTTCCTCACAACAAGTTGCCTGAGTTAAATGTTCTTTTAAGGAAAAGTAATCCTAGAATCATCTTTGAATGCTGGCTTTAATTTCTCTGAAAGCCTTTGTGTAATATGATAATGCATTCTGGATGTTTGGACATGGCAGCTGCTCTCATGCTCCATTTGTCAACTTGCACAGACAACATTTGGCTCTCATCTTACTGGGGAACTCATTTTGCTTTGTATCTCCTGGATTTTCGCCCATTCTCCATATGTCATCCCTTAGCATCCCAGCCTCATCCTCGTTCCCTCCCTGTTGGCGGAATGTAACAAAAGATGAGATGCACTTGAGCATGCTAAAATGCGTTATTAAGTGCATAAATATGCAATGCTGAACCTTTTGCACTCGGCAGCAGCACCACCACCCTCTTGGCGGCACTTTGCACCCACAACCCTAACCCCCATGCTTCACCTGTCTAACAACGGTCGCTTCAGGTGGGTTTTCAAGTGGGGAAAATGCTGGCTATATATGGGGACATGTGAGGAGAGCTTTTGAAATTTAATAAAATGCAAATTCAAATGCAGAAACCAGTGAGCCAGACATGTGCCACATGCCACGCCTCGTGCTCTCATTGTGCCATCCCGAATCCCTTCCCTTTTCCTGCCCCTGGCACACACGCTAATGAGTTGAGTTTTGTCTCCAAACACACAAAAAAACACAGAGAGAAAGAAAATGTATTATGCAGTTGGAGCAGAAAGGATGCACTGGAGCGACTGCCCCCACCGAATTGTGGTAATGGCGAATGTAAGGACATACACTCCTTTTCAGGCCTTTAAATCTTCTTCAAATATCTTATATACGTTGTATACATTCATTTACCCATCAAAATAATTAAGAATAATCTTAACAAATAACACCCTTCAACTTTTTTTCAAACCCTATGTAATTTTAATTATTTTAAATGCGAAATCACAAATATGCAAGTCCGCTTTGGGCCCGGGCATATCCTTCAGCGGCAAGCAAGCAAAAAAAAAAAAAAAATAACATACAGGGTAAAAAAATCGATATCGCTTTTTGGGCTGGCATTAAAAAGGATCAAAAGGTGGAGCACGTGCGCACAGCCAGGAGGCGAAACGCACACAGATATATCGGCATAGTCCGACTATATCCCGTTGTGTACACATGTAAGCCATCGGAACCTTTGCCGCCGCACACCCATAAAAGTTGCCAGTTGCCAGTCTTATTCCCACTGCCATTGGCATTGTCTGGTCGGCCTGATCCGCCTTCAGCTCGGTTTCTTCGTGCTGCTCCTGCCGATTGCCTTGGCTTTGGCTTTGAATGAAGGGTGGCGCGATGCGACCTTAAGTAACCCGCCTCGGCAGCCCTTTTGGCCATCCGGCCCATTCACACCTACGTGTGCTTGGCACAAGTGGCAAAATGTTGTTACGTGAGCATTAAACCATATTTTAAGTTATTAAGTTATTGACAAAAGCTCACGTCACCCCTTCTGGCATCGTTGGCTTGGCATTGGGAACTGCCATTCGGCAGGGGATTGGGTTGGGTGCGCTTGGTCTGGCCTGGGTGGGAATGAATTGGTTTGGGTGGGTTGCCAGGGCACTCGGAGAGAGAGAGACTGTCTTGGAGGCGGACGACACTTGTGCGCTGCTTATCCCTTATTGTTTACAATGCCACGCCTAGCCGCATAACCACACTGGCAGACACTGCGAGAAAATTAAGCTAACTTACTACTAAGTTGCGGAAAAAAAGTCTATCTAAGTGTCTAAAGTTTTAAGAAAGCTATCTAAAATTTGGCTATGATATATGGATTTTTAACAGAATATTTAAACAGTTCCTTTGAAGGGTTTCTTGTAAAAATATACAACATTTTCCAAGAGTTATTGTTTCCTCAAACTAAATATGAATTATTTTTCCCCAGTGCCATCATCTACACGTGTTTCCTTGTATATATAGTATACACTCGTATAATGCCTGAATTATATGTCTGAGCATAAAAAGTTCTGTAAGCGTTACCACGCATAAAAAGAAATTTTCAATTCCGCACAAGCTGCTGGCTTTCGCCTGAAACTGTTAAAGTTTCAGCTTCTATGGTACATGGGAACCGCTGCAAGTGTCGCAAATATTGCTAAATTTCTGTTGTAAATTAAACATAAATATTGTCGGTAAGCTGTGCCCTAGGGGGCCAGTTCCAATCCCTCGGAACGCTGCGGTAGAAGTCCAATCTGCCAAGCTCCCCAACTCCGGTGCCGTCATTCACTCACATATCCTTTGTGCCGGACACTTCCCTGGCTGCTGCTACTGCTCATCTCCCCCTTGAAGCCATTATCCCGCTACGGTTTCGTTCTCCTTTCACTGTGTGGTTGTGACATTTTTACTGCTCCTGCTGCAGGCTCCCAGGTAGCAGCATTTCGTATTTGGAATTTCTTTCCACCTGCAAGCGACAAGCAACAAAGAAGACCATGAAGGCAGCATGGAGGCACTGCAGCCACAGGATAGCCACAAGGATGTGTTTCCAGGCGGACAGCAAGCCGGAAATTGAAATACAAGTTATTAGATTCCTTTGACAAAAAAGCTTTGCTATGATATAGAAGCTACTATATACATATATCATATATTTGCTGGGAAGCCTTTGAAACTTTCGAAATACTTAAAGGATTATTTGGCATAGGGCCTCTGTCGTAAATCACTCACTCTTGATTTTTCGCCTCTCGAACTGGAAAAGCTATTTTCCTTTACCAATTTTGCCATTTTTTTTTTGTTGCCTCGCCCGCTGCGTTGAAACAAAATACAAGGCACATAAATTGCCAAGGCAAAGGACACATTTGGGTCTGCTGACTTAATGTCCAGGCAAATAAACACATTCACCGGGTGGTGTGGGCGGAAAACTGCCGCTGTCGTCAGTTGGATTTCCACTTTTCCGTTTGCCGTTTTTCCTTTGTCTGCAATGCCGAATCAACCACCGCCGCTGCCGCCGCCGACGCAGATAATTTGCCAAGGGAGTTGGTTTATGGGCGAGGGTTGTGCGTGTGTGTGAGTGTTTGCGGTTCGGGATGAGGACGATGGGGGTCAGGGCAGGGGCCAAGCCAACGCCATGACCTACTTTTCCCGGCAACTTTTTCAATTTTCCGAGCAGTGAGTGAGCTGTGTGTGTGTGTGTATAGTGTGCTTGGGTTAGGCCAAAAAGTTTATTTCGTAAAATACAATACACAGAATGTTGGACTAAAGACTACTCATAAAGCTTTCCATGGATTAACTAATGATTCCCCGCTAGTGGTGCAGGATGAGGAGCAGTAACAGTCCCAGCCAGACCACAAATTTCGAATTCAGCTGACACATCGCCGAGCCCGTCTCGTCTAAGTCGTCGTCTATGATCCGGGTGAACTCCATATCCTCTGGCTTGATGGTTGGCTGCACCTCGCTGTCATTGTAGACCACCGGCGGCGGTGTCGTTCTCTGGCCGGTCATCAAGAGCAGCTGCATCGTCTGCACCGGTGTCAAGAGCGGACTACGACTTTCTGTGGAAGCGGCACTTCCTCCCTGCCAGTGTGGCGGCGGCAAGAAGGGAACATATGTGGCCGGAGCCTCGTTAGCGGGATATCCGTAGATGAACATTTGGACAAACAGAGTCGTCGTGTCAAATTCCGTAATTACGGCCTTCAAGGTATTTCTCGAGAAGTGACTGTACTCCGCCACGGGAGCAACATAGCCCGGATCCGAAATGTTCTTTTCTCCATAGTGCTGGAAGTATAGGAATTAATTTTATAAGTAAATTATTTTTTAATATTTATATTCGGAGAATCGTTTAGAGAAGTGTCTACAAAGTGTTGCAACAATACGCAAACTTTTAGACACATTTCTAAACGATTTCAAAGCCTTAAAGGATTTCAATCCGATACTTAAATCTATGAACCATTAAATATACTCACATCCATGACCACAAACTTGACATAGGTTATGGAGGCGGAGTCGATATAATAGAAAATGACAGATAGGTTTCCCTTTGACTCATCGGAATCATCGGGCGCTGAGTGGTAGCATTCGTAGAGCAGTCGATCGCCTAAAATATTTTTAGAAATTCAGTATAATCCGCAAGTTATATCATCTCTCAACCCACCTGATTGCCTCTGTCCGACTTCAATGATCTTGTCCGGCGTATCGAAGTGATCTGTTTGCCCAAACGGTCCTTCCGTCGACT
The DNA here is from genome assembly GCA_008042485.1 of Drosophila mayri. Lineage (NCBI taxonomy): Eukaryota > Metazoa > Arthropoda > Insecta > Diptera > Drosophilidae > Drosophila > Drosophila mayri. The sequence goes on along the minus strand of VNJN01004042.1, from coordinate 811,083 downwards.
CCTCGACATCCTCGTAGGACACGTTCTCGTCCAACTCTGCCTCTTCCACTCCCAGTGTCTCTCGTTGGCTATTGTCATACAATTCCGTGTTCCAAATCTGTTCCACCTCCAAACCACCATAGGGTTCCATATCGCCCTCGTACTGCTGGTCGGGATTAACGACCATCGAGGGATCGTAATTGACGGCGGTGTCATTTAGACCAAAGATCATGATAGTCACATCGAACGCCGTAGGTGGTGGAACTCGAACGCTGGCCTCTGTTTGAGGGGACACACCGCTCTCGTTGCTGCCCGCTAGCCTGACCATGCCCACGATGAGGCGGTTCACCAGGCTGAATATCACCTCCGCGGAAATATTCTGAGAGCGGGAAAGAGAAAAAATTGAAGGTCAGATCAGAAATCCCATCAAATTTGGACAGACTCAATCATCTGTGACCATCGAGGCAACATTCATCATCGCTTTGCCACAATTTCCGAGATGTTTACTCGAACTGACAACCGTATGCGCAACGATGTACATTATGTACTTTGAATAATTTGATATTCGTGTATTTCATCTGTCTTTTTGGGAAAAGTCTCACGTCATAATTGCCTTTAGAAATGCCAAAAATTTGAAATGCATTTAGCGAGACTTTATTTCGTGATATTCTTGAAATAATATATTCCACTTTAAGGTCGTTCTACGCCACTTGACTGTTCTGTTTTGCCAAATTGCCATAGTTTGAATTTATTAGCCTGCAAGTGCGGGTTATACAATTTCCATTATCGATCCAGACGTCTTTATATTAGAAATCCATTTTGCATAACTCGGTCGAGCTCATAACCCAATCAGATTTTAGGGCAAAATTAAATCAACGAGATCTTGGTGAAAGATATAGGGGGGATATGTATGTTGGAAACACAGCCCGGCGGCCTCAAACACACTGGATATAAATATAAACACACATCTATGACCGAAACTTGTTGTCGTCGGCTGGTGACGAAAAAAAAAAGATGCCAGTTCTGTTTCTATTTCAGTACCGGGCATGTGCAAAATAAAGCACAACAAGGGGTCAGAACGACAAATGCCCAGAGTCAACATCGAATATCCATACATATCGTTCAGTTGTTCGGAACCCAAAATACATGATTTATGCCCTAATGAAGCGGAAATATTTGCATTGTATACACGCTCGAATTTTGTTGGAAAATCTGCATCATTGTAGCCTTTTTCCGTACAAAATGAAAATAAAACTTTTGTATCTCTGAGCACTGAATGATTTATCGCTGAACTGAACCGTTGCTCTCTTTAAAACCGTTTGATTAAGGCAACCTTAAGGTTTCGGAAACCCCCTGACTAGATTTTTCAAACTCTAGGCTTCTTTATCCTTTTCTATAAAAAATATACCCAAGGCAAACTCACTTCCTCTGACAGAATTTCAACGCAGGTGATTGGCTCCAAGACCTCATAGGTAAAGTCCACACGGGGCAGCTCCTCGGAGCCGGCGGGACGTGAGTGACGCACATCCTTGACCAGAAGCTGGTCACCAGGAATCCGCTTTCCCACGCCAAAGAATCGCTTGGCCTCAAAACAGTCACCGCTTCTCAGCAGAAATTGACATCCAATTAGTGCCAACAAAAACAACTTTGCACCCATTTTGCGTATTTCTTTTGGTTCTGTTTTTCAGTTTTCGATGCTTCGTGTTCAGGGAATGTTTAACATTTTTTTAAAAAGTATCCGCCGGAGTCGAGGGATCTTCGCACGCGTCGCGGCAAACGAACTTTGGCAACTGCAAAGACTGAGACCTGAACGTCGAGTGCTGACCAAGTGCTGATGGATCGGCGAAGCTGTTTTTGTAATTTCAAATTCACTTTCGTTCATCGCAAAAGAGAAATACTGAGAGAGAGGAAATGTTTGAGAACTAGGCAGCTAGAGAATTTACAGAATGTACTCTCGAAAGTCTTTGGCAATCGTTCAGTTCTCTGCTTCCAAGTTGTTTCTATTTGCTTCTGCACTTGACCCGAATGGATGCGATATGTGGCTTTCCAGGCGATACTCTGAACTCTTTGTCAACGACCCCGAAAATAATCCAGGTTCATAAAAACAAACCACAGCCGACTGTCTCTGGGAAGGCGTCTAAAATTGGCTACAAAAGGTGCAGAAATAGCCCGAAATGAAGCGTATATATAGATTTGCTGCTATATAGAAATTGGGGGACTGTTTTGCATAAGAGTTCTTTGACTTTTTCTGGGGAGCTTCACTCAAGCCCTGTTGAAACTGGTGAGAAGATACGAGGCTTATGTAGTTGGTTATTAAAGTCCTTTTATACCCTTAAAGGGTAGTATAATGTTTGCCAGATGATCGAAACGCAGGGAATGAGTAAGAGCTATAACAATTTATTTTCATTTCAAGCTATATTTAACGATTTATGTTTTATAAATCTGCCCGAGGAATGATCCTAAATATATAGATAAAAAATATTCAAATAGACATCAAGTTGTTTTTTTTAATGCTCGCAAACCTAAAATTTTGTTCTATTTTACGATTGAAATAAAAATGTCTAATAAACAAATTTAATCCTTTTATAAGATCGAGATTTTATATTTAAATAACTTTTGCACCCCCAGTAATTATTTTCTTAACTTAAGCTAATTAAATCTCTATTATAAAATAATGTATTTTTTTAGTATTTAAGAAATTTCTGTTTCAATCGTGAAATATAACATATTCTTGGGCATCAGAAATCACAGATTTTGTCAGAAATTTTTAAATCAGCTTTATCAATTTATTTTAAACTGCTTTTTATTAGTGGAAACTTTTAATTAGTTAAACGTTCAATTAATTAAATATTTATTGAAATGCACTGCCCTAAAAGCTTTTTATAAACAAACTCTTTCTCTTTAAATATTTATCGTCAATATTCCCAGCTCTTTGAACTCTTTATTTATTTACTCCTTTTGGGGTAAATACCGTTTAATTTTGATTATCTATTCGCCATTTGTGAAGCGTCAAACCAAATATTTAATTTAGTAAATGTTTATTGGCATTAGATGTCCGTTTAGCCGCAGCTTTGTCCATTAGCCCCGTGCTTGGGAAGATGATGAAGCGGAGGCTAGTGCGTGGCGGTCTGCCATTGGCATGCATAATGAATTGCAATTATGGTTAATGCGCCCGAGTGCGGAAAATGGAGGGTCGGTTGGTCAGGTGCCTGCCAAAAAAAAAAAAACATATTGGCCTTTTTAATTAAATGCGTATGCCAGCGAGACAGAGCGTGTGTGCTGGCTACACACATATTTGAAATGGAGCAGCACGAATACATGCAGGCTTTCGTCTGCCAAATATGTAGCTGCAACATAATTTATGGAGCCAGCATCGCCGCAGAGGCAATGCTTGGCTGCAGCGCAATCGCAGCAATGGGATCTGGGCCAGAAACTGCGTCGAGTTTGGTGCAAGGTATTCACATAAATATGGCTCCAAGGGAACCTTGCATCTGAGTGATTGCCAGGTAATTTCTTTAGGATGTCAGCCTCGCTGAGCGACTAACAAGTTACAAGTAGCCACTTAAACATTTTAGGCGAAGCAGCGGCAGCAACAACATCCTTTAACAAGGATGTCAACGCCTCGCCTTCGTGTCGGCGCCCTGACACTGAAGTTCCTGCCCCTCGCTGGTGTGCTGCTCCTCTGTTGCTGTTGCTGATGTTGTTAGTGCCCGACGTTGTCGTAGCTTTGACAAATGAAATTACAGCATTTAGGGAAAATTGCATTACCCACTGCATTGGGGAAATGCAAGCCATTTGACTGCTTAAAGCCAACTTTGTCTAATTGAATTGCGTCCGAGTTTTGCCTTGCATTGCAGAAAATAGATTGGTTTTCGAAATGTTCGCTGAGCTTATTACCCTGAAGTGTGGCTGAAAACATGCACGGAAAGGCATGCCGATTGCTCGAGTGCCTCAAGTGCATCTATTCTGGCCAAGAGCACGGGCAGCGTCATCCGGTTCAAGTGGCCCGACGAAAGGTTAACAACACTCCACAAAGAAATGCTGAATGCCGCTCATAATTGTTGCCACTGGAGGAGCCTTTCCGACGTGCTCGATGGTGCCGTAATGAGCCAGTGAGCCATTGAGCCACTCAATGGCCTGTCGACGACCAATGGCCGATGGCAGATGTCCGATGGCCATTCCTGGGCCATCTACATGTGCGCCCTGGGAAATGTGTCCAATTATATAATTGAATTGGCCATCGCAAGGACATCGGCATATGCACATCAATCAATCTGGCTAATAAAGCAATTAACTGGGCCGACGCCGCGTGCCGTCCTCTGGCCGAAACGGAAATTACAAATTTTTCGTAATTCTTGTTTTTGCCTCTGCGGCGGCATTTTAATTTATGCCTCACAAATTGGATTTTGGCCCCCAAAAAATGCCAATTTGGCTTAGCGGGGATTAGCCAAAATGCTGAAAGCGCCCGAATTTTGGTTTAAATTGAAATATTTTTTGCGTTGGGCGCTGCGCTCTTATCTCGCCCTGAAATGTAGGCTAAGCTTTGCTGTGAGAAGCCAAGCCCGGAAAAACACAATCAATTGAAGGAAGCCGGTGGGGCGTTGGCAACAATCAGATCAAACTGTGAGGCAACAGCTCTTGCACTCACAGGAGGAGCACTCGCAGATGGTGGGGATGCCCTGCTCTGAGTGCCGCTGCAGCAGTTGATAAACTGGCAAAGAGTTTTCCAAAGAAAGCCCGCCGGGCGAAAGAAAGGCGCAGCTGGCAAACAAACCAAGTTAAAAGTTGCACAACGAATGCTCGACTGCCTGATGACTGAATGAAGCTTTTGAAATGTTAATTGGACGCCTTAATTGCTTTTAATTCAACGAGCGATTGCTTTGCGTTCTGCAAACGGCAGGGATAGTTTTTCATTCACCTTTTGTGAGCGCAATTTCATTGAAATTCCACCTTAAATTGAGTTATGGCTTGCATAATTTCATTTCTATAATTAATTAAAATTTATTGGCGCAGGGGTTTTCCAATTCTATTAGTTAACCATACATAAATCGTATTAAATTAATATATATTACTGAACAACTAAGAAGATTAATGGGCCACAAAAGGGGGTAAATACAGCTTCAAAACTTTGGTAGCAATTCCAAACTGGGGTCACAATTAAGTCTCCGTAAAGTGATAAACGCCAGCCTCAGCCTCATTTTAAGAAGACTGAATTAAATATGACTAAGTAGAGGGAGCATTCAGGCCAAAGAGTATTCATTTGCAAGCTTATCTCCATGGTGAGCATACCCCATTCGCCGGCCAGTTGCGGAGAACGCAAACGGATTTAGTAAAAAATGGTCAGCTTGGGGCTGTAAAAGCTGGCAGCTGGCAGCTGGCAACTGGCAGGCTGAGCGGCTCAAGGAATAAGAGACGCAGTCACAAAGTGGAGCATATTTGCGCCAGCCTGTCGATGCTGCCAATGTGGGAATGTGTGAATGGGCCAGGGCCAGGATCTGAGTCTGCGGTAATCCATTCCAGGAGCCAGCAGCGGCCACTTGACTGACAATTGCAATTGCCAGGCTTAGGCGACGACCTGCCGCCAAGCCTGCAGCCTTTCGACATCGTTCTCATTTTTCCTCTTCTCTTTTTCTCTCCTATTTTTGCAGGACGAAGGATGGAAGTTAAACCGCACCAACTACTACCAGGAGGGATGGCTGGCCACGGGCAATGTGCGAGGAATCGTGGGCGTGACCTTCACCACCTCGCACTGCCGCAAAAACATGGACTATCCGCTGAGGACCAACTACAACCTGCGCGGCCACAGATCGGATGTAAGTATAAGCGAAGTTTATCCATTAAAAAAAAAACGTTAATTAACAAAAACCAAATGATTCTAATTTACCCTTGCAGGTGATCCTGGTCAAGTGGAATGAGCCCTACCAGAAGCTGGCCTCCTGTGACAGTTCGGGCATCATCTTCGTGTGGATCAAGTACGAGGGCCGCTGGTCCATTGAGCTGATTAACGATCGGAACACACCGGTTACCCACTTTTCCTGGTCGCACGATGGCCGAATGGCTCTCATCTGCTACCAAGATGGTTTCGTTCTGGTTGGATCCGTGGCCGGACAGCGTTATTGGTCCTCCATGCTCAACCTGGAGTCAACGATCACGTGCGGCATTTGGACGCCCGACGACCAGCAAGTGTACTTTGGAACCACACAGGGCCAGGTGATTGTGATGGATGTGCATGGTGCGATGGTGTCGCAGGTACAGCTGTCCAACGATGTGCCCATCACCTCAATGGCCTGGTCCTGCGAGAAGTTCAAGATGGAGGAGGGCGAGGAAGCTGAGCCCGGTGTAACCAATGCGGGTGAGTTCTTTTTAACTAATATAATATCAGGTAAATATATACTATAAAGGATATTCCCTTAGCCAAGCGATCCTTCGTGCTGGCTGTTAGCTTCCAGAACGGATATATCTACTTGCTAAAGTCGTTCGACGACGTCTCACCCGCACATATCAACACCTGCCTTAATGGCGCTCTCGGCATGGTCATGGAGTGGAGTAACTCTAGGGAGCTGCTCGCCGTTGCTGGTACGCTGCGCACCGGACTGGATGGAGCGAAACCGGAGGAGCTGGGCACGCCTAGCAGCTACACGAACCTGGTCAAGTTCTACACGGAGACGGGCACGTGTCTGTACCAGGCGCACATACCCTGCAGCAGTGCCACAGTTTCGGCCATTACTTGGGGTCACAACGACAAGCGGCTGTTTATAGCCACCGGGACGCAGGTGCACATTGCCTGGGTGTCCAGAAGGGTGGCCTCTCTGCAGCTCCTCTGCCGGCTGGAGATCCAGGCTAGTGTTGGCTCTGAGACGCTGCTGCCCCTGCTGCCGTTGCCTTCTAGGATTAAGTCTCTCATTGGCAATCTGTTTGCTCAAACAATACGAGTAAGTCCATAAAACACACTAAAAAATATTTAATTAATTAATTTGAATTAATAATTCATTTATTTGCATCAATTCAAGTGCTGTGTACCTGACCTGAAGTCGCTCCGTGATTTCGTTTCACGGCCGCCGCTTTGCTCGACGCGGCTTCACTGCACGATGATCCGGCACGACGACGACTCAAACCTGAGCTCTGGCACCTGCTACACGCTCTATTTGGAGTACTTGGGTGGACTGGTGCCGCTGCTTAAGGGCAAACGCACGTCCAAGATTCGACCAGAGTTCGTCATCTTTGATCCCCAGGTCAATGGTGAGTTTCCTACGAGAATATGTACTGGAAATCATAAAAAATTTATCCTTTTTTCCCTTCCTCAGATGCACCCCTGTACTTTCAATACTCAGCCGAGGCCAAAAGCTCCTCTGGCTCCAGCCAGTCCACCACCACGGGCAACAGTGGGCGGACAGACTCCTCCGACAGCGATTACGAGGAGCGCTCCCGCTTTGGTTCCCCGAGGACGCCGCGTAAGAAGAGAGTACGACCGAAGAGGCGCCAGCAGGCAGGTGACCGACTAAGCACGTCCGGAGGCGGTGGAACCAACGATCCCGACAGCTTGGATGAGCTGGCCTACGTGGACACACTGCCGGAGGTAGGTGGCACTCTTGGCCAGAGAAGATCCACGCCATCACTGATTCAAATCATTCGTTTCATTTTCAAGCAGGAAGTCAAGCTGGTGGAGGTGACCTCCAATATTTGGGGAACCAAGTTCAAGATCCACGGACTTGCCAAAACCGTCCCAGCCAATTTAGGCCAAGTAACTTATAAGACGTCCCTACTGCATTTGCAACCACGTCAGATGACGCTGGTCATCACCGAGCTGCGCGACGACTTTCCACCTGGTCCCGATCCCAGCTTTAATCCCAATATATTCTCCGAGGACGAGGACGAGCATCACCAGCACCAGGCCAACCACCATGATGCAGTGCCGCAGGTGAACGTGACCAGCGCGCAAGATGTGGCCTCACTCAAGCCACCGACCGTACCGCAGAGGCGGCTCACGGATGGAGCCTCTGCTCCCTTGATAGCTCCGATGTCGCCGCGCCCTAATCGTATTCTGGCGCGGCACAAGAACTCCTTGACTGTGAATGGAGGAGAGCGTGGTGCTGGCTCATCGGCGGGCTTGAGCCCCCTGGCGCGAGCGGAGAGCTACGATGATGATTCATCCAATGAATCGCAGGAGGCGGGCGCCACGGGCAGCCAGTCCACCACTGTGCTTCTGCATCAGGCGCCGTCCAACGGCTCGGGTCCTGGTCCTAGCAGCAGCAAGACGATCACGCGTCCAAAGACCATCAGCAGCTTCAAGAACAGCTACAGTCGCTCCAGTTCAAACTCCAGTTGCCAGTCGCGGCACGCGATTTCCCCGCTGTACTGCGATGGGGCAGTCCCCACGTTGCAGAGTCCCAAGAATGCTGTGGCGCCGTCGGACATCATCTTTGAACGGCCAGCCGTGCCTGCCGCTGGCCAGACCACTCTTATGTCGTACTCCAGCAACGCGGACTACGCCAACAATGTGGTACAGGTGAAAAATGCTTTGATGTCGGAGCCGGTACGCTCGGCCAATAGCCATGTGAATCCTGTGCCCTTGAATTTGAACCTTAATCTGGAGCGAATGGATGCAAGGGTCAAGTGCATGGCACCCGCTACGGCCTCCACCTCCAAGCGACGTGATATGCTGTACATCGACGAGGAGACCCAGTCGCCCACGCCCACCACGAGCGCTAATAGCATGAAGCGCACGCCCACAGTGGTCTCAATAGCACCAGCCCTGCCCGACTCCATCACACGAAGCTGCAGCGTAGGCTACCTGGACTCGGTGGCCATCACGCCGTCCGACGAGGCTCTATCTGCCCTGCGAAAGGATGCGCCGAATAAGCGGCTTGTGCTGGTGGACAAGCGGAGGAACCGTCGAAAACGACAGCAACAGGAGGATGCCCGGCGGCACAAACTGCAGCAAACTGGGAAATCCAAGAGCCTGGACTCCTGTGAGCTGCTCTCGCTCCAGACGAAGCTGTCTAGCAAGGAGCACGAGCAGGTGGTGCGGAAGCTACAAGAGATCTCCGACAGCAGTGCCTGCAGTAGCGCAGCCAACACGTTGTGCTTCAAGTGCCGAAACAACATGAACACCAGCAGTGCCTGCAAGCGGTGCCAGCCGTCAACGGTCGCCGCCCTTGATGAGATTACGTCCGCCGTGGCGGCAACAGCAGAGCCTGCTGTCAAAGAACCTCCAGTTGTCAGCGTACAGGCAAAGCCGGCGCCCAAAAAACGCTTCGATGTTATCACTAGCTTCACAGACTCACCGCTTTTCACGAGGAAACACCGCTTTGGATACGGACGCAACAAGGAGACAGCGGTCACGGAGAACTCCACACCAGTGCTGGGACGGAAGCAGGACAATGGCTTCAGCTTTGTAAAGCAATTGTCCGAGGTTCGTTGGAGGCGAAAAGAAACGTCACAGGCCCAAATAAATGGATCCAGCAATGCCAGCACGTTGGAGAGGCAGCAGCCACAGCCAGAGATTGTTGGTGCAACGTGTGGGGCAGTGGAAGCAACGCCAGTGGAGGCCAAGGCTTCTGTTTCCTTGCACACTCAGGTAGATATCTTAAATAAGCTTAAACTTGGTCGGCTCTAATGTTCTTCCTTTGAAAATTCCAGGCCCTAACCACCTTGGAAAATATAATAAGCCGTCTTCGTGATCTCGACGAGGGTCGCCTTACGCCTCCATCCACGCCGCAGCGAATGCCACGTAGTTCTCCAGCTTCGCCAGCAGCCAGCAAAAAGAACAAGCGGCAGCAGAGCAACTCTCCCATTCGCCACATCCTGAACTCACCGCTTTTAAACCGCCGTCAACGCAAAAAGCAGAGCATTATCGAGAGTTCAGATGATGAGGGCAACCAGACAAATGGATCTGGTGAGGAGAGCAACAACGCGGGTAATGGAAAGCAGTATCGCGACCTGGAGACCTTTCAAAAGGCTCAGTTGCGTCAAAAGGTGAGCAGCATAACCTAATATCTGAAATCGTAATTAAATTAATAAATAAATGGAAACAATTATGATACAACTTACGGTTTATAAACTTACAGCTGAAGCGCGGCAAGATCGAGCCCAACGGCAGTGCTAGCTGTGCCAACCCGGCACCAGTGCGTCGCGAGTTTGTGATGCACAACAAGGCGCCCATGTGGAATGAGATGAGCCAGGTCTACCAGCTGGACTTTGGGGGTCGCGTTACCCAGGAATCGGCCAAGAACTTCCAAATTGAATTTCGTGGCAAGCAGGTGAGTGCAGCCTGCGAAGCCAAACCGCTTGGATAAGTCCAATTAATAAGTTTTATATTACTCAAAAACAGGTCATGCAGTTCGGTCGCATCGATGGCAACGCCTATACTTTGGATTTCCAGTATCCGTTCTCCGCCCTCCAGGCCTTTGCCGTGGCCCTGGCCAATGTGACACAGCGACTGAAGTAATCGGAGAACAGTTCGCATCGCACCGCATCCTTAACGTGTATAGCTCTTCAGAAATGTCGCCAGCTGAATGCAGCAATTGCTTTTTTGGCCTACGCTATATATATTTTTTATACCAGGCAATGGAATGGACAATTAGCGAAAATTGCTTCTTCATTTGTATATATTGTATATGTATATTGTGGTCTTTAGGTTTCCGAGTACCGTATTTTAAAGATTATGTATGTGAACACGTACCACCACTTGATTGAAGGTTTTGCCATGTGCAGCACAATGAAACACCCATGGGTGTGTGCGCATGGGTGTGCAACTCACAGTCCGATCCATTTTTGTGCAATATTTGTATGACAAGTTTTTTGGATTAAGTGTAGCCGAGTGTAAATGTTAGGCCTAACGTAAGGACGAACGATATATTTTAAATCAAACTACTTTAACACGAGATAGATGGATGATCAGTCGGTTTTTAACACTAGTTTGTACAAGAGCAGCCTTTTTTGCATAGAGCTTCGTTTCTCGCTTTACTCGACTTAAGTGCAATAACTCCTTTCGTTAACTCTTAGATCTAAGGCAGACATATTCGCGAAACCGAAGCTTGCCGCTCGGCCCAGCACTCAAGCCACTCATTGCGAGCAAGGACGCCCGATCACTGGATGCTAGCATATTTTTTATATGTGTAAACTAATTGTGAATGCTGAATCGATCGACGGCAAGGAATACAGAACTTTGTGCTTTTCCTCTCAACTCTTTTGGTAGTTAGGCTTAATTTCAAGGAAAATTCGTTATTGTAATTGTTGTGAATATTGAAGTAAGCACGAGTCGTAAACGATTTAGGCGGTCAACTACATAAATCATTAAATAAATGTATTTTACGTGAATAAAGGCTTTCGTTTTATAAATATCAACAAATTATTGCACCTAACTGTGAGATTTCGCCAATCACTTCCATAGACAATGTCATGTCTTTCGTGTTTGCTTTTCAATATCGATTTCAGCCTTTTCCCAATCTGGAATGGTCTTCTCCTTAATGTGCCAGGAATCGGTCTTGGGGCCCTTTACCTCAGCTGCAATTTAAAGAGAGTTGGATAATCAGAATTCACAGGGTGAGATGAATAAGTACTTACAGGTCTTAAAGCGCTTCACGCCGTCCTGCATATCCTTTATCATATCCGATGTCACATTCATGATCTCATTGTAACTGGCCGCATGGAAGCCGGGACGGTTATAGGCATTGGCATTCTCGAACAAGGCATTCCTGTCATGCATCAGGGAAGCTATGGGAAACTTTGCTATCGAAAAGGCCAGATTCACAGCCTGTCCGAGGGCAGTGCCTGTGGCCACAACACGATTGACCAAGCCCATTCTCATGGCCTCCCTGGCGTAGACACGCCTTCCCGTTTCTATAATGTCCAAGGCATTGGAGTAGCCAACGGCAGCAGTAAGACGCACTGTTCCGCCATCGCTTAGAGGCACTCCCAGGCGTCGGTTAAAGAACCCCAGCACTGCAGAGTCTTCCATTACTCGAAGATCACACAAGAGCGCCAGTTCCACTCCGCCAGCTACACAAAATCCGCTGATGCCGCACACGAGGGGCTTACGGAGGTGTCGCCTGGTTGGACCCACGGAGCCCTCGTGACGCAACAGAAAATTGAGGCTGCCGCGCTGTGCCTCCGCCTCAAGTTCCGCTAGGTCATACCCAGCGGAAAAGGAGCCGCCAATTCCGTAAAGGACTCCCACCGGCGAGCTATCATCCGTCTCGAACTGGCTAATGGCTTCTGTCAGCTGCTCGGCTGTGTTGGCATCAATGGAGTTACGTTGCTGTTCGCGATTCAGGCCTATAAGGGTTATGTGGGAGTCCTTCTCCACCAGCACAGTGCGGGCGGGGGTCTCCACTGTTAAATCACTTCCGGCATGCCTTTTAGTCGAACAAAAAAGGTGTCTTGACCCCAAATTCCAATTGTTTACGCCTTGTAAAAATCTACAAACAAATCTGCTCATTTCGCGGTCCAAGCAAAAACAACAACCAGCCATGGTCGTAGATCAAATCGGTCCACAGGGGTCGTGTTTCGGAGAAAGGGCATGCCACTTGCAACACTGCATCTCGAAATAACGTGAGACGCTGCTATTTTATACTCGGATTTCTTAAGATTGGTTTAAAAACCAATAACCAAGTAATCATAAACATGATTTTATATTTTCAATACATAAATTTATTATTATTTTTCGCTCTTGATTATATATTTTTATATTTCCCATTTAAATGCGTTGCCGATAGGTTCAATAGTTTCTTACGATATATCAGTGCATCGATGTATCGATATCAGTATCGATGCTTTTGTGGCTCTAGTGGGTGTGTGTTTGTGTGGAAACAAGAAGATAAAACAAAAAAAAAACTGAAATCACTCGAGAACGCTGCGGTGCCCATTTAACATAAATTTATAAGTGAAAAACGCAACGAAATTGTGCAAGTGGCGGACGAGCCAGCGCTCCAAGGCAGGGCCAACCCAGAAACTCGCACAGTGATATAAGCAAAGTACAAAAAAGTCGCGCCTGCCAGACAAAGGATAGGTGAAAACGGTAAAGCAATGCTCTCCTGTCCACAACAATGGTGCTCCTCCACAACAAAAGACTTTCTACATCTGTGGTGATCCCGCCGTTCCAACGCCACTCCCCGTTGCATGTGGCGCAATGTCTCAGTTGAACTCTAATTGAATCGGCAGCAGCGGCAGTGGCGCCCTCGCCCATCATTATTAGAACTTAATTGTGTCTATTTTTGTGCGGTGTGCGTCTGCCGGTGGCTTCCGCGTCACCAAAGTAATCCCCGCCGCCCCAGCCCCGCCCACGCAGACGCTGCACCACTGGAGGCCCCCGGGGGCAACTGTTGCCATTCGTCGTTCGCACCGCCCGCTCCGCGCTGTTCCCATTTATTCGTGGTGCCGCAGTCTGTCGCCCATCATGGTCTATTTTTGAAAAATGTATTTGCGAAAACAACGAAGTGCCGCAGCCGAAATGAGACTCTCGTTTTATTATGCTTTATGGCCCTGCTGCGGTTTTGTTATTTGTTTTCTTTACTTTTTTTGTTCGGTTCTGCGGCCGGGACACACCTTTCGTTGACGTTCGAGTGCCCTGCCTTTGATCATCTCAGAGATACGCCAGAGCAGAGCGAAAGGCAATTAAAGTATATACAAATGTGCGGTCAGACTGCCGGGTTTATTGCCTCGAGTAGAACTTAATTAATTGAATTAAGCTGGCGAAGACACATTCTCACAGTTTCATCTTATTTTTGCCATAGCATACTCCACACACATTAAAACACACACACACACACGGCACACACTCACGACTCACGATGTCAACCGGAAGGCCCATAAAATGTGTTGTGGTCGGTGACGGCACTGTCGGAAAGACCTGCATGCTAATCTCCTACACGACAGACTGCTTTCCCGGCGAATATGTGCCCACAGTGTAAGTTGGCCCTTCTGCCAGTCGCCGGATCAACTCCCGGATAACTCCCACTTTGATCGCCCCAACAGCTTTGACAACTACTCAGCCCCGATGCAAGTGGACACAATACAGGTCTCGCTGGGACTGTGGGACACGGCGGGACAGGAGGACTACGACCGACTGCGACCGCTCTCCTACCCGCAGACAGACGTCTTCCTGATATGCTATAGCGTGGCGAGCCCCTCGTCCTTCGAAAACGTCACATCGAAATGGTATCCTGAGATAAAACACCACTGCCCCGACGCGCCCATCATTCTAGTTGGTAAGTTGCCAGCTCACCGAAGGAAGTACATATATAAACAATAAATACATATTGCAGGAACCAAAATCGATTTGCGCGAAGATCGAGAGACACTGAGTGGCCTCGCTGAGCAGGGGCTGACGCCACTGAAGCGCGAGCAGGGCCAGAAGCTGGCGAACAAGATACGCGCTGTGAAATACATGGAGTGCTCCGCCTTGACGCAGCGTGGCCTCAAGCCGGTAAGTTATCACCGGCACACCCTCGCCTCTCTCTTACTCACTTACCTATATATACTTACCGGTTCCCCCCTATCCCTTACCACATTCAGGTGTTCGAGGAAGCAGTGCGCGCGGTGCTTAGACCAGAGCCGCTAAAGCGACGCCAGCGAAAGTGTTTAGTTATGTAAATAAGGTAACATGTTATTGGCGACAAAGATTCCTCGGAAACGACACGTAAGTCGGCGAGACGGCCGACATAGACACACACGCAGCGTCCTCATCGACAAATCAAACAACAGAACTCATTCATTGGGCATCATATTTATTTACATAAGTTTAAAATTACTCCTAATGTACCAGTCTCTTAGCGGCCCCGATAAGCAGCTCTAAAGCAACGATAAATTCAGCTCAAAATGATGCGAGGGAATCACGAAACTCGCGCCAAAGCGTTCGTTGCTTGAGTGTTTCTTATGGGAGCCACTAAGAGTGAATATATTTGGCACAAAACACAAATCCCTCCCGCGGCAACTAAATCAGCATCGTAAACTAAATCGGAACAACAGAGAATCGTAAACCTAATGCAGCTACATATGTAGAAATCTAGTCAATTGAATCGAATGTATTGTACTAATAGAAACAAGCAGCGAGTGCACATTATAAGAACCGCAGCCAACTCACAGCTAAAAATTGGTTTCGCATATCACGAGCATCTATGCATTTCCTAATTTCCCATTAAATGTATTATAGTTATGTAGCCAGACGTTCAAGCAACTGAACTGCCCCTGTTCCCAGCTTACCAAAACTGAACCAAGGCCAATCCACTTGACGACGAGCGCTTAGAGAAAGCCACTTCTCACGATATTCTAGCATGCTAATTTTTTGTATTCTAACTCGACCCTCGAATCGTAATCATAATCATCTGACGCGCATTTGACCATGTCTTTTGAAAATGTAACAAGTGTTGTTTATTATTTTATAATGACCTATTTATTATCCTAACTTTAAAGAAATGAATTGTATAAACAACTTTTACGGCGTAAGTATAGCAAAAGGATTATGTAAATGGAGAGGCGAACAAACTGCATTTAATATGTGACCGTGACCCGACTCGAATAAGCAAAGAAACAAGAATCAAAAATTAATACAACAAAAGCCCTCAACAAAAAAAAAGAAAAGAAATCAATGAGTATGTTTGCATTGAGAAGTAACGAACTCCCAGGACACTTTTTGTACTAATTATATAAACAAATCTAACGAAAGTCTTATGTAAATGAAATGTAAACGAAGGCCGTTTGGCTCCAGAGAGATGTAGCAGCCGTAAACTGATTTAATACTTACGAAATATATACTGTAATTATTTAAACCAAGAACAACAAACCGCTGTATTTTGTGCTTAACTTTGCCTCTCAGTTTGTCGTTTATTTTGTTGTAAATGCCACGTTTCGTTTTCGTTTCTAAACAATTAACAGTTTGATAAAATTTGTTCTGGATATGTATTTTTAGAAGTGCGTGCCTCGAAATCAACTTGTGCTCGAATCTCGAAGTGCTTCGCTTGGGATGCGTCGTCTTGTGCAATGTTGTGGTGGAGCAGCTCTGGAGACAGCGGCTAGGAAGGCTTCTTTCCATCGGCTTAGTACAGGCGGAAGGGCTTTGTGTGCACAGCCTGTCCGGGCTTCTTCTTGGGACCCGCACTCTTCGGACGCTTGGTCTCCGAGTTGAGCGAGGGCATGGACACGGAGAGCACGAGGCACTCGGCTGGCAGCGACATGGACGAGGTGAGTGTGGTGGCGCGCTGGATCCGCGGCGCCTTCCAATACTGCGGGGATTCGGATACAAAGAGGGTTCTTAGATGCGTTTCATAGTCCGGGGTGGCGGATGCTAAATAGTTGTCGCAGGTCATAGCTCGATTGAGATGGAGACTTACAATTTGCTTGATCAAATTTATTTCGTTTGTTTTCGATTACCAATGCATCCAAATGAGGAAGAAGAGGATGTGTGCTCGTGCGTGGCTTTGTTGGAACGCTTGCGGCGTGGTCGTGGCTTGCCAAATGTACTTAAGTTTCTCCAAAATTAGTTGTCTCAAATCGCAAATCTCAAACCGATACAAACCAAACTGTTGAAATATTCAAAAACTAAGTGCAACAACAACTCCGGGATTTAATAAATGAAAAAACGCTTTTTTTGTTTGTTTATTATGCTTAAATTTTGCCATTGTTCTTACATTTTGTAACAGGGTGTAAATAAATCGTGAGAATGATGCGCTTGACTAATAAGATACAAATTAATAATAGTAAAAATATGCTTATACGTGGTATTATCTGTTCTGTACGGTTCGGTTCGGTTCGGTAATGTTCTGTTCTCTGTGGCTTTTTGTTCGTCGCAAAAGTATCTAAAAGGGTCGCATTATCCTTTAGTCGTATAACATTTAGACGTCGAGTGTAATTGGGGTGTCGTTCAACATTTTCAACTAAGCACACGGTTTGTTCGTACGAATCTTGTATAATTTGCTTAAATATTTAGATACTTTTATGTATATATATATATATATTTTATGTATATATGAAGTTCTTGTAATACATTGAGATATATAATTTATGTCTTGTATCTGACGATAAAGAGTGCATTGCTCAACTAGTCAATATACTTCAATCTGTATACCAAATACCGCTTCTATGTGGGGTGTGGTGGTGGTGTAGATGAATCTGCATTTGCATCTGCATCTGCATCTGCAGTCTGCGTGCTTGCACCTCTATCGAATTGTTCGGGTCTTATTACTGGATTGTGAGGGGGTGTGTGGAAATCATTGCATAACTTTTTATTTTTTGTGTAGCTTTTTGCTTAGATAGT
The DNA here is from genome assembly GCA_008042485.1 of Drosophila mayri. NCBI lineage: Eukaryota > Metazoa > Arthropoda > Insecta > Diptera > Drosophilidae > Drosophila > Drosophila mayri. The sequence goes on along the minus strand of VNJN01004042.1, from coordinate 793,853 downwards.
ACATTTCAAATTAGCTGGTTCAATGGTTCGTTTCGCTTTCAATCTTGGCTATCTTAGCTTGCAAGGAAAAGATATCGGCTCGATATGCATTTCGGGCATTTCGGGCATTTAGCTTTGTTGATTTAAATTTTCATCAGCGCCAGAAGCCGTCATGGATGGTAGTGGACTCTGCGTTCAAGATAAAAATATAAACGTGAATGCGTATCGATTGCTCAAATGATAAGGTAAACTTTTACAGAAATAAACCATAAGCCTTGTTAGATCATGAGTTGGTCTTGGAATGCAATAAGGAATAAGATTTGGGGTCGCAAGCAGTTGCCCTTGAAACCGTTTCGGGATCTATAGAGTATGTATGTATGTATATGGTTTGGATGCAGGTGGTCTGGCAAATCAGCTTCGGTTCGGTTAGTCTATCACAGCACTGTTAAATATTAGGTATATCAAACTATCTATGCATGTTTTTAATGTACGCAACGGACACATCATAGAAGAACTTGCAACGCACAAGGACTTACGGGGCTTGCGTGATCGTACCGTGATCAAATCGAATCAAATCGGATCGGATAGAATGTTTCTATAGTGCTTAAAATAGCGCCGCGTTCGGACCTCCAGTATACTATGCATGTATGCAGTATGCAGTTAGCAATCGTAATCGGCTTTAAATAACTCTAATGGACGCAACATTTATACGAATTTCGAATTTAATGCACTTAGTTTTGTATGACTAGCCTAATAAAACGTGTATATATATTCCTATAATAAACGAAAGAAAAGGTTAAGCACAGAAATGAAGAGTACACTTAATAATTCATAATTAATCGTAATATAAAATGGATGTCAGTATTGATGTATGCACATATGAGGTCAATGAATGAGTGGCTTTTCTTTCAGTGTTCGTGTGTCGAGTGTGGGGGAGCAAAGCACTTGGTTAGATGACTTAAATGCTGGGCAGCCTTTCGCTTAACCGTCCAAAGGGTCAGAGTCTGTACGTGGTACGGGGTTTCGGTTTGAGCAATCGCGGATCAGTATATTGTTCAAAATTTGTACTATCCTACGTTGTATATGGTTCTTTGACCGTTGTCATAAATAATACTTGTGTTCGCTACATACTAGGGACTAGGGGGAGTTAACAAACATCGGGCTGCAGTGTCTTCTGCCCCTGGACAGGGACCCGAGCTGAGGCTGTGGTTAAATTCGATTTACAGCTGGCCGGATCGGAAGAGCCTCTTCTTCGGGGAACCGCCCAGGGGCAGGACTGCTTATATTCTCGACATATTCGTCGTTTTAGTATACAATTTAACATAGAAACTCTTGCTAACTCAGCCGAGACTTTCTGGTTGAGTTCGGGTGTTTTTGTAGTTCTTGTTTTTAGTTTTGTCCTGTAACAGTTACAGTTATCGTTTGGCTTTAGGTACAGTTCAGTAGTTGATGGATGTCTTTTGAAAACTCGATATTCGAGTTTAGTTTCGATTTCGTTCGGCTGATTAAAGCTAGGAGGGAGTTCATTTAAAAAGCGACTCGAATATATTGTTACACACACAGTCTGAGTTACAGAGACCGAATTCTAGGTGGATCGTGGCAATCAAGCGCCCTTGCGCCGCAAACTACATTAGCAGCCGGTTAAAGCGAGGGGGAGACAGAGAAAAAAGAGAGAGAGATTTGTTTAGAGAATCTTTTCTGGTACAACACATGTCAATTTGATGGATGGAAAGCGCTCTTGCTACCAATTTTGTTGTTTATTGTCATCGCCAATGAATCTCAGTTTGGGTTTGTGGGAAATTCATTTTTAAATGCAACGTAATGGCAATTAACTAAACGAAATGATAGTTTGAACGAAACGAAAGGTTACAACAAACTAAACGTAATTCGAATGCCCGCCATCGAGACCTAAAAGTGCCAACGAATACTTTTTCCAGATGTTACTTTTCATTAATTACGGATAGGTGGGTGATCTTTTGGTGGGAGTTCTCTGAAAGCGGTTCCGGGTGGCAAGTGGGAATGGTGTCTGTGGGTTGGGTTACGTGTGTCTTGGGTCTCTTTTGGGTGTGGTGGTGCTTGGTTAGTGGCTTGATCGTAAACCATAAGGTGTCAACGCAATCAATTACAATTACGGATTACACAAAAATGAATTTCTCGACGCAAACACAAAATGGGATATCGATATTAGATTTTGTTCCTTCTTAATAAACTTAAAAAAAGGTCTAGTAAATCAGGATTAGGTATAAGTTATATATATTCTATATGTTTCAATACGTAACTACAACGAGCTTATGTACACGTAGTTTACCTGTGTTGGTGGTGTTGTCAGTGCAACAGAGTGATCAACATTTTTCAAATAATCCTTATCATCGAAAATCTTCTTCTCACCGCCACCGGGCTTGTGCTTTACATTATCCAAAGAGCCAACTTTGCTTTGTGCCTTAATTTCTATTTTTTGCGTTTGAATCTGAAAAGTAGCACCGGCACCGGCAACGTACAGAGAACGATTAGCAAATCATTTTTTCCAAAGTGTTTCAATGGGTCTTTTCGAGTTTGCGTGGTTGGGTTGGTGGATTATTATTTAGGACACAGGACGTCGGCCAATCGAGGACACACAACTGAAATTTGGAATTTAATACACAAAAAACACGGGGACAGAGCACGGGGAACGTACATATAATCAAGGGTAAAGGTACAAAAATAATCTACTATCTACTAGGTATGTATGTAGGTGTGGTGCTTTTTCGGAGATACTATTTATATCAAAAAGTGGGGCTTAGGTGTTTTAAAAGGATCAAAAATAAGAAAGAAATGATGCATCTAGGGTTTTTTTTATACAAAAGCACACAAAGATATGTAGATCAGAGGTACACAGAGGAAAAGAGTTATCACGACTACTTACATCCTTGGGGTTGTTATCCTTTGAATTCGTTGTGTTTAATGGTTTAGTTAAAAATAAAATACAGTTTCCAAAATATAGTTCAAATATGTTTCGTTTCGTTAAAATAAAGATGGAAAAATAATAAGTTATTCTCGATTATTCAGCTATTCGGTATTGGGTTAGGAACTGAACAGAACAGAATGGTTTCCCTCTACGCTGACCCCAGTACTAAGGATTGGTGTGTATTACTCGACTTTTAGTAAGCAACCAGGTGGCAGACATAAATGATATGTACATCTCGTGTGGGTGGGCTACCTACCCCGCTAAAACTCTACCTCCTCCTCATTATACAAATTCTCATCCAGGCGCTTGTTACTGGCGCAGTGGCCGACTATCTTGGAGCCCTCGCCATAGATGATGTTCATCTTCCTATCGTAGTTCTGGAAAGTGGTTCAAGGTTCAAGGCATTCGTTTAGGGGTGTTCTGCGTGTTAGTTGGTTGTAGTTCTAGGGTTTAACTCCTCGATGCGTGAGTGTCGGAAACCGAAGGAGGGTTTAACTTGCAGCATGCTGTTTAAAACTAAGAGAACATTGCGGCCCCACATGCACTGAGAGTAGCCCATGCCCATGCCCATGCCCATGCCCATGAACATGCCGGGTTTATTGTTGGTAACAAAACGAGAGAGTAGAGCATCCAAAAACCAACGAAAGTCAACCGGAAATCATACTTAACCACTACAAAAATCAATGGGAGCTCGTTCGGTCTCTGGGTCAAACTCAAACATGAAACAGTGGGGGTCACATGACGGGTGGGGGAAGATAGAGGGGGCCTGCATACCTTGATATCGCCGCCACCGGGCTGGTGCTTCACATTGTCCTTGGAGTTGACCTTCGACTTGGCCTTGTTGTTGAAGTCCATCTTCAGGGTCTCGATCTTCTTGTCCCCGCCACCGGGCTTGTGGGCGGCATTATCCAACGAGCCGATTTTCGACTTTGCGTTCCACTGCAACTTTGTTGTTACTATCTACGGATTTGCAGTGCCGAATTGGTGGTGCGAGTGAGTGCGGATTCGATGTTGTAAGTTGTAAATAGATACAAGGTAGGTAAACGATTATAAGCCAGAGTCAAATATCGATCCAATGTTAGATATCCCGCTGCGCCGTCTGCCGCCCGCCGCTGTCAATGTCAGAGTCGTCGCACCCAACTCTGGCACATCCAGTTCGGCGGCGGAGGCGCAGTCGGATGCGGATACGGATGGGGTTGGAGCTTATGCGCTACATAAGGCAACGGAATTATGCTGCTAAGTGTCGCTGCGAATTGGTAATTGCATTTCCTACAACAAGATACGAGACTCAAGATACCGTGCTGCCGCCAACTATAATGGGCATAAGTATATCTCAAATCAGATCGCAAGTCGACCGTGAAATTGAGTTTTCCAATCAATACAATACGAGTTACTTTACATTACGCGACTATACGTTACTTTTCTTTGCCGAGAGAGTTTTTCTCGGTATTACAAAAGCCATTTGTAGATGAGAGAAATTTACAAAGATATATGATATAGAGAGAGAGCGAAGAGTTATGTCCTGGGTGGCCCCAGCAGCAATGCTTTGAATGGATACACCGGTCCCCCCCTGGATAACCCCCCTGCACAGAGTTGAATCTGCCCAAAACATACCTTCTTCTCGCCGCCCTTGGGGGCGTACTTGTCGTTCTTGGCCTCAATGCGGGGCGCCGCCTTGATTTCGATCTTCTTGGACTCGATCTTAACGTGGCCACCGCCCGGCTTGTAGGTGGCATTGTCCAGGGAACCGATTTTGGAGCGAACCGCCTTCAGGTTGGGCGAAGGCGCATGTCCGACCTGTACCTTGTTCATTGGAACTGTGAAGGAAGGAGGATTGTTATATATTTAAATTAATATTATTATTATGATAGCTTTTTAGATATTAAGATGATAGTTTTTTAGTAAAAATAGTAACAGATATCACAGCTTAAGCTTTATTGTTTTAAGGCAAACTTGCCCACACAGTGCCGCTGAGTACTGGAAGAAATTCAGCTTTTTAAGAAGCTGGCAGGACTGCTTCGTGGATCCTATGTGGGCAGCTCTGCTCTTTGATCCTTAAAAACAAACTCTCCAGAAAAGAAGCATCACTCACCTTTCTTGACTGGCTCAGGCTCTGGGGTCTTAAGGAGCAAGCGATTCTTGGAGGCGCTGCGCGATTTTGGTGCCGATTTGTTTGAGGGCGTGGCACTCGGTGGGCGCGACGTGCCCGGCTTCGACGATGTCGATGTGGGCGTCTTCACCGGCGAACTGGGCGAATTGGGTCCGTTGCGATCCTATCAAGATGCGAAAATCACAGAATAAAGGTCACAAAAACTGGCTAATTGTCTTCAAGCCCCTCCCCTGAATTACTAGCAAGTAGGTCGAGTCGGCCATGATGACGAGATGCATCCTGGGGCTGTTGCTGCGGAGCTGTGGACGCGGTAAATCAACTATTTACGACTCGGTCTCAACACTCCCTGGCTTTCCGGAGCTGTCAACGTAATGCCATTGGCATTTATGACTGCCGCCAGATCGGGCCATCCGCCTGCCGATGTCGTCGTCGATGTCGATGTCGGTACGAAGGACTTATAGTTTATGCATTGTTTTATCGATTGTCGCCGCTTCGTGTCGTTTTTGCATATGGATGGCTGTATTTATAGAGCCAACAACCATTTTGCAGATATATGTGTGCTATGATTCCTGCCCCCTCCCCCTGGTCCCCTGGCAACTCAACTCCCCAAGTTCCTGCCCCGCCCCATTTCGTGTTTGGCCCTTATCTAGGCACAGATATCACCAGGCTTATAAATCGCTTTTTCTGTGGGCTTTCTTTTCGGCAACTGACTTCTGGCTTCTTTTTGGGAGTTTCTGCCTCGCACCTACCGCATATATAGTATAGTATCTGGGCGAGAGTGAGAGTTATATGTACATATGTCTGCTAGCCCGACTTTTGTCGCACTTTTCCTGCGGGTTTTTCCGACGCGCCAACTACCGTCTGCCAAGACAAAACTTAGTCTGAACTTTGGCGTCTGCACACGAACACGAGCCAACCTGGGAAACTGACAAACTGAGCAACTGGCGAAACTGTCGCAGACAAAAGTCGGGCCTGCTATATGCTATTTTCTATATGGTCTCCAATGGAGCGTGGAGCACAGAGCTCTCAGAGCCGCTCGCCCGCTGGCAGGCCCGGCCTTTTACAGATATTTATGATTTGTGAACAGAGACGGTCAACGGAATTAAATTAATTTGTCGCCAGTTCCAGTTAATTTCCTCTCAATTAACGCTGAAGAAGTCTCAATTTATGGCCAACTAGTTAACTGGTTCAAAGCCAAAGCAAACTCACCTTCTCCTGAGTGGACTCATCCACGCCGCTGTCATTGTCGCCCTCTGCAAATGAGTTGATAAGAAACAAGTTAGTTAATAGTTAAGATTAAGGTTCAGGTCACAAATTGGACGGAAACGGACTTGAAACTAAAACTAATCTGAAGAAATAAATTGTTTAGTTTAAATAGAAGATTTATGGGTTAAGATTTTAGAGGTTTAAGATTTAAAAGATTTTTAAACACCTAAGAAATAATAACTTTAATCTCTTATTTAATTTAAATGAATTATTTAAATATAATAAACAATCAGCAGGTGATTTTAAATAAACTAAAAGGTGAAAGTATTCAATTAAATAAATAAATTCGAATTTATAGTTTTTAACACTGACAAAATGAATTGATTTTTGTTATTAAAGTTCTTTAAATTTAGAAAGTTAAATGGAAATATTTCCAGTTAGAAATAATTTCCATTCTTTCTTAAAAAGAAAAACTTGACCTAATATCTCATTTTCTTTCTAAAGGATTTTCATAAAACAAAAACTTATAACTCCTAGATGGCTTCACTTGTGCTTTTTATCTGCTTAGATTGTTTGTCTTACTGAAACCGGGCCCCTTTTTGGCCTCCACCGCTGGGGGGCTCGTCTCAAAGGGCGGCTCCGTCTCCTCCAGCAACGGCGAGCCCATGGGATCGGCTCTTGGGTTGAATGTCTTGAGCGGGGTCACTGCCGGACCCATGATCACGTCATCGTCGTCGTCATTGTTGTTGTGAGCACTCGCTGCCGAAAGTGGGCGTAGTTGCTGCGGTGGCTGGTGTTGCATGTGTTGCTGCAGCTGCTGTGCTTGCTGTGGCTGTTGCGGTTGCATGGACGGCTGGTTGAAGGGCGGTCGGAAGGGTGCCTGCAGCGGCTGACCTGGCAGCGGTCGTGGAAAAGTGGGCGGCGGTGGACGCGTCATGTTTTGTGGTGGCGGCGGCCTGGCGCCAGGCGGCATCCCGGGCGCCCCGGCTGCCGGGTTCCAGGGAAACCCACCCGGTGGCCTTGGCGGTCCCTGGCCAGGCGGACTAAGTGGTCCGCCGGAGTTGGGCAAGCGTGCCTGCTGCATGCTTTGCTGACTTAACTGTGGGGGCGGCATGCCAGGCCTCATGCCCGGCGGCGGCGGACCCATAAGCAGGTTGCTCTTGCTGTCTGTGGTTCGCAATGGTGGCGGCGCCATCTGCCTGACCGCCATGTTGGGGGGCGGCATGGGTGGACGCGGTCCCATACCCACCATTGGCCGGGCACCGGCGAACGGAGGACGGGGCTGGGGTGGTCCCACCGCCGGACGCATCTGCGGTGGCAAGACAAAGTTCTGTGGTGGTCGCACATACTCAGCATTGGGTTTACTCAGCAGCTTGGGCGTGGGATTGGGATTGGTGTTCGGGGTGGAGGAGGTGGTGCTGGTGCTGGGCTTGCTGTGCGAGATGGTGCGTTCTTTGGGCGGTGCCACGTTGTAAGCGGTGTAGTCAACGGTGTTCTGCTGTGGCCGCTGCTGCTGGAGCTGCCTGGACTCGTGGAGCGAACGATCGATGTTTCCACTGCTGGCTGGATAATCAGCCATGGGTTGGGAGCGCAGTTGGGTGCGATTAAGGGAGCTCTGATCGGGAGTAGCTGCCTCGTAACTGGGACGTTCCACTGGTCCCGAGTTGGCCAGGAACTCTGTATTCAACTGAGACCTCATCGGTTGCTTGGAGCGATCTGAGGACACTGAATCCATCTCGTAAACAGGACGATCTGGGATAGCATTGCTGCTGCTGGAATAATCGGTATTAAGGGGAGATCTTAGCTGTGGCCTGGCGCGTTCTCCAGATGACTCAGCGGCACTGTTGCCGAGATACTCGGGGTTGAGTTGGGATCTCAAAGGCTGCTTGGATACCGAGGAGTCTGCTTCATAACTTGAACGGTCTTTCGGGAGGTACTCCGTCTTCAACTGGCGCCCCTGCTGTGCTGCATCCTCTCTAGCTCCGCCATACTCCTTCTGAGAAATCTCCTGGCTGGACCTCTCGCCTCGAGTCATCTCTGTGCCGTACATCCTGGAGCTGGAGCTAGGACTTCTCGCCTGCGGTGTCGGTGCAGAAATGTGCAAGTGTCTGGTAACCCGATAGCTGGCAAGGCTCTGGGAGCCGCCAGAGCGTTGGCCAATGCCGCCACACGTGGCCCCGCCGGCGCCCACTCCCGCGCCTCCAACTGGCCCATATCATTTGCATATGTATGGCCATATATCGCGGGACCAACAACGTGGAGCGGAGTGCCAGTGTGGGTGCCAGGACTCATGTATCCGTGGCAGACGTATCAATACGATTCACATTGAGTGGTGCTTTCAAATTTGATGGCTCTTTCTGCATTTGTTTACATTTTATTGTTTTGGCATTCGCGGCATGTCCTGGGGCTCTCGTCGTCGGTCGGCGGCGGTCCTCTATGGTTACCATTAGGGAATTTTGTCATGAAATTCGGTTGCCAGTTGTAACATGACCCAAATTGTTTTTGTGACTTATTGATTCAACAAAAGTTTGTGGCTCGGCTTCGCTTTCGTCAGTTCTAAGTCACAAAGCACAAATCGAATGCAGGCCGAGAGCAAATCGCTGTTTGATTTATTTCGCAAAGGGTTCGATCCCGATCCGAACCGCAGAATGATGTATGCAAGCTCGCCCCGCCGGAATAATGCGGCCATTAATACCGCTGTCATATTCAAATTATGCTCGTAAATCGCTTGTGCATGGCCAATTGGCGGTGCTATAGTGCTGCTCTTGAATTGCACAGGTAGGCAGGTACAGGTACAGGTACAGGTACAGGTGCTCGACTAGAACCACCACCAGAAGGACTCACCGCATCGGTATCACTCATGTCGGAGGAGGAGGAGGAGGAGGCACTATGTGGCACTGGAACCCAGACGCGGACTCTGGACTATTTCTCGTTCTCGTTCTCGGCACTGCCTGGCAATTAACTTTATGCGGTTGTAGCAGAAAAAAAAGAACCGAAAACTTTCGCATTTAGTTTTTGGTGTGTTACCTTTGGAGGGCAAATCGATAAAATAGCACAAAACCCACCGAAAACCGAAAAACGGCTCGTAATTCCCTTTAAACTCTTGCTGCTGCTGGAGGAGCTCCACACTGGGGGCCTCAGCACGTGCAACATTCGACTCGCAACTGAATTTGTGCCGAGTCAGAGACAGACTCAGAGTCTGAAAAGGACTTCCTGGCCAACCGAAAGGCACTGAAAGGAGGCCTGTCAGGCAACTGCAAATTAGGGCCACAATGATTTGTTTCCCTGTCGCGGCTGACATAAACCGAAATTCCACACAATGTTCATGTCAACCGCAACAACGACAACTGTCATTTGTGGCCAAATGGTCTTGGCCAAATTGATTATCAACAATCGCTCGCTAGCTGGGCGCGGGCAGGGGCGGAAAGCCAACAATTGCAGGTGCAACTCCGGCCAGGCTGCGGCACATAAACCACCACAAAAGTTCGGAGGAGCCCCTTCTAAGCGCTGCTGTTCCGCTTTTCAATTAGATTCCCCGCTCGCAGGGCCAGCCAGGGAAATATTGTTAACAAACTTGGTCCTTTGGCAATTGAATTTCGTTGCGGGAAAGGGAATGCGACTTCGGCTGCCCCCGGATGTGGGGTAACTACTGCCACTGCAGTTGCGATTTTAACACGGACACACCGACAGACGACAGACGACCGACCACTATCAATTGTTGCAGTTCCCCGTTGAACCGAGCCGTGCAATTGTATCGATTTTTCTAGCCAAGAGGGCAATAACTTGGCCACGTACAGTCTGAGGAGGCTAATGCACTTTGCACTTTGCGCTCACCGCAAGGATGTTGAGGAAACTCGCTTAATTCCCGTCTCGATGCGGACACCAACTCCTGTTTAACCTGGCAAAGGGTCTACTTAAACTGATATTACTTTCAATATTGTTTTATATTTCCTACAGTTTAGCTTATTTATTTTAATATTTTATAATACGGCTGTGTCTCGGCTTCGCGACGCCAGCTCTGACTGCGTTGTGTTTGGCGCGAGTGTTAAAACTCGACTGCTTTTATTTGCTTTGAAAATTTTCGAATTACAATACTTAGAATTTGTTTTGATACGCCTCTGCCCCTGCCCCTGCCCCTGCCTCTGCCTCTCTGTTGGACTGGCGAGGCAGCCGCTCGTAAACTTCTCGGGGCGCATAAACAGAAAGTGTCCTTGCGCAGTTCAAAGAGCAGGATATTTTCGTGGAGCAAAGGCAAAGGCAGTGGCAAAGCCAGAACTGGTTCTGGCTGGCGTCGCCTGGCTTATTCTATTGACATACAAATTTATTAGTGGGGCGCCGGGGAAAAATGCAAATCCAACACGCCAATCCGGAGTGGAGCCGGGAGGCCCAGTCGGGGTAGCGTTGATTTTATATGCAGATTTCATTTGACTTGATTAATTTAATGGGCCCCCGAGGGGGGAGGCATGAACGCGCATTTGTGCAATTCCTTTGCAATCCTTTGCTCCTAATGCCCCCCAGGCACACACACACACTGCATACTGCGGGGAGAGAGCTGTGTAGGGATGTGAGGCAGCTACAGGCACCGCCTGCCACGCACCGCATCATATTTATTATCCAGGTGTTGTTGTCATAGGTTCCCCTAATTGTTGTCTATTTACAGGCGGCCAGCACGCAAGACGGCAGCGCAGCGCCCTAATGCGTAGACATAAAAGTAAACCAGAGACGAACCCAACTGACATGGGGTTTGACGGAGAAAATAAACCTCTTCGGTGGTGAGTGGTGGGAGATAGTCTCCTGGCTAATGTCTGCTTAGTTGTTTAGCCTCATTCGATGGCCAAGGTTAGGTTGTCTGTCGACGAAAGAGTTTACTTTCGACTTGGTTGCCTAGGTTAGTTTATTTTACGCATATTAATCTTATATTAGCGGATATTAATAAGTTTATTGAGCCTAATATTTAGCCATTTAATTAACATACCAATTATAAGTGAAGCCATCTTGGGATTATATTTATTGAGTTTTTTTTTTTTTTGTTAACTTACTCCTCTTATCACATATAACTGCATACATACCTGAAAAAGAAGAAACAATTGGTTAATATTTAATTTAATTTTAATTATTGAGTATATTTTTTAATATAAAAAATATATTTTAATCTGTGAAAATTTATTTAAATATAACGACAAATGAATTTGCCGCACCAAGGTACCAATTCGCCGAATGGTGAGTTTCTTTATGAAGCAAAAGTTAGTTAGTATCTGAACCACCGGCGAATAGGGCGCCACCAATTCCTAACACAGTCTGGCAACTCCCTTTTACCCGACTTCTGAACTTTTAGCAGGAAATTTAAAATCTAAACTTTTGCAGAATATTTAAAATATAACAAAAACTAATTAAATTTTAAAACATTTTTGGCTGCATTCCTGGTTTTCTTAGCTGTGAAATTCACTTTAATTAAACAAAACTAATAAATAATAATTTAAATATATTAATTACAATTTCTTATTTAAATCAGTATTCAATTCAAATCCATTTAGCATAAATAAAATCAATCAGGTTAAAATTATGTAAAGCAAGTGCATTTAATCGGAAACGCACGCAAACCAAGGCCGAATTTCTAGTGTTATTGTCACTCGGCGGCGTTGGGGGTTGTTTTGCCACCCCCAAAGTGCTTTCGATTTCCGTCTCAACCGCCCGGCATTTGTTTTGCTTTTTCGGGGGATGCAGCCGGTCGGTCGGGTGGCTTTGCCTGGCTTACGCTGTATCTATCGGCATGCCTTCCCCTGTTTTTTTTTTTTTTTTTTTGGTTGGCTTCCTTCCCTTGGTCAATTCCGTGCCTACGCTATGCTCATTGATTATTCTATTCAGCATTCCTGTGAGCACTCTGGGCGAGGGCGGAATCCTCATGTGGTTGCTGGGCCCGCCAACTGCGCATGTTTGGTCAAACTCGAATTATCCTGCGGCGTAGAAGATGAATCACAGTTTGGTTTTGATAGGAACCCAAGGCAGGGTGCAGGTGGTTAGCACAGAAAGATAAAGGGAAACTATTTGAAGCTACCTTACTTTTAGGGGGAATAAAGAACATGCTTTGTAAGCCAAAGAATATAATTAAAGACATCTAAATATTTAATTAATTATTATTATTAATAAGCAGAGAATTCGGTGAAAGAGAGCTTGCTAAACAATATTACTTTGGTTGAAAATGCGACAGGAAACCTAATCAGATTGATTGTAAAACTCAAATAAATATTATAACTAAACAGTTTCCATTCTAGACATTTATCCATCTTTAATTCACTTTGAGAATAATATTGTTTCTCCCTGCGGCAACACCTTTATCAATTAATCAAGAGCCAAATTTATGGCTATATTATCGACTAGGACCTCAGGTGACGTGCATTTCGTGTCGAACATGCTTAGATTTATGGTCGAGTGGTAGGAGCTTGGTGGCTGGGCAACTTTAACATTTGTATTTTTGACGCACTTCGATTATTGATTGCCTTCCACAAAATGTGGCAATTGTCAGTGGTGCGGCAGCCGCACGCACGATACGCGATGCCGGCCAAAACGGGCTATGCCGCCCCGTAGATGGACTTTTGGCTTAAAACTACAAGCAGAACAACAAATTATGCGGCGTCTGCCCAAAGAGGCAGTGGCTAGTGGGGTAGCAATGGAGATTGGGCAAGCAACGGCTCCGAAGAGACTCCAACAATGCCTGCAACTCCCCAACGAAAGTGCCAAAGGCCGGTGGAAACTGGTGGAAAATCGCTGGTAAAATCGAGTGAATCGAAATCAGAGCAGGTCCCCGGTCCCAGACAGCCACCGCTGGCCGAGTTTATTGAACTGGAATATCGGTATTGTCAGCCGGAGCGATGTTCGCGCCGAAGCCATTTGACAACTCTTTTGTGGCTTTAATTAGAGGGCAGCACGGAGTACTCGGTCGGATTTGCGTGTCGCGTGTCTAGCGACACTTTGTTCGCGGGAAAACAATTAGGCAAAACACCCAACCTACCACCAACCAGCCCACCTGAGCTGTGAACCCTGAACCCTTGAGACTCCAAAACTCGGGGCCTTATTAATTTTGCAGAAAACTTTATTGATCAAACTTTTAATTTTGTAATTAATTAATCAAGCCGAAACTGTGGCGCATTCCGCGCCCCAAACTGTGAGATGCATCCATCAGATACGGAATGCATTAATATGCCGGCAGTTGCGAGACAATAACAACCTAATGGACGCTCATTGCGCGCCATGTGCATGCTAATTGTTGCACCTCCAAGCAGGCACGCAGCTTTGTGGGGTTAATACCAGGTTTTCCTGGCCAAAGCTCGCCTGTCTCTACCATTTTTCCCGACTAATTAATTAATCGTAAAGACCATATGCGGGCGGGGGAGCCAAGCGTATCCCAAAAGACACAAAATCTGAACGACCAACTTTCGTCTTGCTTGAATTAACCGAGGCAAGGCGTGGCCCCACAAATATGGCTCCAAATATTCGGTAATTGTTTCTCGGAGCGGAAACCTTAACAATTAGCAGAGTTTTTAAAGCCGTTGGGTAAAAAGTATCTCAAAAGCGCACAAAAGTATCTAGAGCACGCCCCCGTTAGGTGGGTTCTCTGAAGACGGCGAAGGGAAATGAGAGAAAACACAGGGGGAAAATCAATTGCAGAGCCAAATGCAAATGAGAAACGAAACTGTCGCTCAGCTGGCAGCGTTTTGTGATAATTGAAAAGCCAAAGCGAAATAGGCGACAGAAATTGCACTGAATCTTGGCTATTTTTAAAGACGGCGAGCGCAGAATAACAATAATAATTAAGTGCAAAGAGAGAGGGGTTTGTTTTCGTTTCTCAATTACGTCACGCGAATAAATATGTTATGATTGACACAGAAAGAAAGTGCTTAAATTTCACCTGCTTATCAGCAGGGACACCTCCATTATCTGGAATCAGGATGACTTCATGCGGATGAGAGCGCTGATAGTAATCAGCAACTATATTCGCACTAAACAAAGCTAAAGCGGCGCTGCTTTGTTATTGTTTTTTATTATTATTTAACAGAGAGCCGGTTTGCTCTTGACTTGATTTAATCATCAGCCGAGGCAGGGGTGTACACCAAACAAACACCCGCTCACCCAATGAACTGAACTTTAGCCGACTGGGGAATGCCCTGGCAGGAACAGCTCGCAATTATGTGTATTATAGTGTTTGCCCAGCTAACCGACCTTTCGGTGGGTGGGTAGGTGCACTCGCCGCTTGATTCGAAACGAGGTCAGCTGCAGAGCGACCGCAACATCTACGGCCGCATCAGCACGAGCTCGAATGGCTGATAACTTTTATCGCTGTGCCCGTATCTGTGCCTCTGTATCTGATGGATACACACTGGAGCCTCGACAATGCAGCTCTAGGAGCACAATTAAAAGCTGTCCCTGTTGCAGGTCATTACCCCGCCTCCCACTCATCCTGGCACACGCAGCAGACAGATGACAGTCGAGCCCCCTTCAGACGGCCTGGAGCAGCGGCTGAGCAAACAGATCGCATCGCACAATGGCTTGGAGAGCGCCGAACCTGACAAATCTATTTGCATAATGTCCCCCCGGCCTGCCTGAAACCGGCTGGATGGAGGGCATGACGTGAGCCGGAGCTGCATGTTCGCCTGACATAACCGTAACTGAATGTCCTGGGGTGTGCCGGCAGCACACTTCCTTTATTTGAGCCATTGAGCCAATGCAGTTGGAGATGGAGAGGCGTGCCCGCTGGAACTTTCCCTAATTGATTTTCTAAGGCGAACGGGGCGTATGCGTAATGCGGTGTGAAGTCACTCTTACCTTTTTGCTCCTGATTGGCCCTCGCAGGTGCGGGCTTCTGTGGCTGCTGCGGCGGCTGCTGCTGCTGCTGTTGTTGTTGCTGTTGCTGCTGTGGGGGCGCCGCTTCCTGTTGCAGCTGCTGGAGCGACTGAGCCTGCGATTGGGAATGGGGGTCGCCTAGTGCTGGCACAGCATCCAGCGCCGAGCTTTTCTCCAGGACATCCGCCATGTTGAAAGCCGAGCGAGTGTGTGTGTGTGTGTTGGTTGCACTCACGGAAAAAACGGGATGCGGCACTTTTGTGTGTGTATATCCTGGGCTCCGAATCCTTTTCACTTTTCCACTAAGCACTGTGGCGGAATTCGGTGTTTCTTGATTTCGTATCTGTATCGCAGCGTTTGGGAATGACTTTGGATCTTTGGATCTCTCTATTGCATTTGCAAACCACGGGGGCAGAGAGCAAAAAGAATACACTTTTTCAGCGTTGCGACACGCTCACTCGCACTTCACTGGCGCACTCGTTTAATTTATTTGGATTTCTGCTGCTGCAAAATTTTGAAACTGCCAGGCGCAGTTGAAAATTCCCAACCAGTGATGGCAATTTAGCTGGCTTCAGGCTATATGCAAAGGGAAAAAGCTTATTAAGTTTGCAACTAGCTCATAGCTTTCAAATGAGTTATTTTTTAATATTAATCTAGCATATTCCAATGTAGTTTTTATTAGGTGCCACAAAAACTTTAAACACATTAACTAAAATTAACACTAAAAGCTATTAATAATTATATATATATTCGCTTTTCAAATTTAAAAATGCCTCTAGCAATCCAGTGCTGCCCATTCGTTAAAATTTAAAGGTTCTTGTACCCACTAAAATAAGAAAGCTTAAACGCCACCTATTGGTATAATTTAGCTTACCGCGTAATTACCTTCAAATTTGTTTCCTAATCCTGGACGGTCTTGTGTAATGCTATTTATATTCGCGATCTAAATCAGTATATACATTATTTAAAATTAAAAAATTTCATTAAAAATGAAACAACTAAAAATTTGGCTCGTATTTTATGAAATTAAAATTACTACATGAATAAAAGATATGTGATACTGATGTCAAGGCTTATTTTTCGGAGCCATTTATTTAAATATTTTAAATTGAGAAAATGTAATTTTAAGATTTGCCAATCAATCAATAAATATCTTCAAATGTAAAATAAAAACTAACTAATATAAAAATAAAAGTATGGCGTTGTAATAATAATAATAAATTCAAAAGTCGAATAAAATATAATAAATTTAATAATAAATTAAACTGTTGAAGGTAAAACTTCTATTAATTTAATTTATTAATTAAATTTAGTTTTTGAGTTATTAAAAAAATGTTTAACTACATACTTTTTCTTTTTTGAATTATTAAAGAAATGTTTAATTACATTTTTTTCTTTTTTGAATTATTAAAGAAATGTTTAATTACATTTTTTCTTGAATTAAAATCCATAAAAGTAATTTTTCCTCCCTCTAAATATGCCGTTCTCTGCGAAATACCCTTCCCAACCCCAACGGCATTGTTTGTATTGATTGTGCAACACCTTTTCGGCTGCACAGGTATTTCTTAGTGTTTATTTAAATACATTTGACTTAATCCACTTTCACACATTTCACATGTTAGGGCCTCGGAAGAAGGCTCGCGAGCAACCGCCGGGAAGAATTGTTCTTCCCCTGTGGCTCCGGTTGTTGAATTTGCCTAAACATTATTTTATTTGCTATTTGGTTTATTTCATTAAAAAATAATAATGATTAACTATTGTTGGTTCGTTGTGTGTATGTGTATGCAATCATCACCAACAAATCAAAAAATTCATAACAAAATAATAGTGCACAAAAAAGTTTGAATTTTTTCAGTTTTTTTTTTCGTTATTTTATAATTTAAATTTTTTTATTTTTTAAAAAATAATATTATCTTGAAGTTCAATTTTGCAGTTGTAGTAGCAGATGTAATTTTTAATTAAAATAATATACGAGAGAGAGATAGAGAGAGTTAGCGATGAATATAACATCTATGGAGAATGGTTGTTGCTATAAATTTCTTGTTGGTGTTGTTGTTGTTGTTGATCTATAGTTGCTGTTGTTGTTGTTTGTAACTATTTATAGCTGATCTGGTCTATCACACATTCTGGCGAGGAATGCTGTGGAAGAGAGGGCAAAGAGAGAGCGAGATTAGCACAGGTCGTGGGAGCTTTGGTGTGGGGGAAGGACGGGACTCGTAGACATCATCCGGACATCGGGTGAACCATTTCGGGGGGTGGGTGGGCTAGCTCCAACCCTACTTACTGTTTAGTCGAAGACGACTGGATCGCTCATCAAGCGCTGGATGAACTCTGTGTGGAGCGACGACAAACGGCGGGAGGACACAGGACACAGGAGCACACAGTCACCGTGCAGAGATACCATTCGGGGGGTTTGTTGTGTGTTGTTTCGAGTGATTGTGTGTGTGGGGTGTCGGTGTCGGTGCAGGGCAGTGACGGTGGCAGTGACACACAAAACATGGACACGCAAACAGAGAACACATTCGTTGGGGTTTCAGGTGCACAGTGCAGGTGCAGAGTGGTTGGCGGGGAGATTTGGTTTGTGCGCAGACATAGAGTGACATGTGGAATAGACAAACGGCGTTTACAACATTTGCATTTTGCATTTTACATTTGCAATCCAGACAGATCGCTCGGCTGGCGAATACTCACGGGAGTAGGGGATCATGCCTTCATCATCCTCGGGGTCCATGCAGTCGGCGAACAGAGTCTCCACCTGCTCGTCATCCAAGTTCTCACCTGCGAGCAACGAGATTGATTGATTGTTATATCTGACTAGCAAGCGCCTTGGGAAGTGACTCACCAAGCGACAGGAGGGCGTGTTGCAGCTCAGCCAGCATCATGGTGCCGTTCTCCTCCTTGTCGTAGAGCTTCAAGCACTCAATGAAGTCCTCGTAGCAACCCTGCTCCTTCTCCTTCTTCACCTGTGAGTAGATGGGCAGGAACTCATCCATCTTGATCTTCTTCTCGTTGCGCTTCTTGGTGCCGCCCATCTTCTCGATCAGCGCCAAGGTGGGGTTCAAGTTCAGAGCGCGGAGGGCATCTCCTAGGTCGACGGCATCAATGCCCTCGCCGGGGGAACCCATGACTTCGAAAACGAATTCGACATCTGCACGAAAGACATTCGGTTAGCATGCATTGATCGTTATATTTTTGCAACGAAAATCTCATCAAATTATTGTTTATTGCGTTAATCGATTTATTTGTTTAAAAATAATCCTCCTGATCCTCCTACCCCTACTCTCCCGCTGACACCCTTCGGAAACGGGGTCGATGCGGTAACCCTGAAATTTCTGGTACGCACATTTTTGGTCATCATGAAAATCTTGACACGGCCGCCCATTAGTTACTGTCACTTGCGGGTGTGCGCGTGTGTGTGTGTGTGCGTGAGTGGCGATCTGGGAGCGTTGCCAATACGAAGCACACACTGCGTATACGTAATCCGACACCCGAACCGAACGCCTTCGCTATATACATACATGCACAGCATATATACATATACGTATACGAAGATGTACTCTCTCTCTGTCGCTCTCGGTGCGTTCGAACGAAAATAAATCTCGAGAAATAACTTGGCCAAAATTAGATCACTGAACGATCAGCGTTCGCGGGTTCGCGCTCTCGGGATCCCGACCATCCCATCGAATATACACAACTTCTCCACACTGTCGTTTTCCCTGCGAGCTTTCCCCAAGTCCAACTTGACATCGCACTAGTTTTTCCCGGGGGGAGAGAAATGGGGATTGTTGGCTTCTGGTTCATCCCAGCGGTCGGTCAAGTGTCGATCGATCGGGGCGAGGGCGATGAAAATAGATCGACGGCGATGCATATAGACATTCCGTAATGAAAATTTTCCGCAACAAATGAAATATATATATTTATAGGCGCGCGTATATGTAGGATTCGTGGTGTGTGTATATATATGGGGTATATTCCAAGTGATTACGAAATATCCTCACTGGCTTTTTGTGTACTTTTCGTTGTATCTACATATATATCATATATATATTATGTGTATCTCACACGCGCACATTATGTAATCAAGTTTTTCGAAGGCTGCCACGGTTAAATTTGCTGCGAGATTTTTAATCTTTGGTTCTTAGTCCTTGGCCAGGTCGTTCCTGACTTTCCTCGGTTTATACTGATCGTTAATACTTTTCAGTATGTCATTTAACTTTGATGAATTTCGATTGCGTTTGAGGTTAATGATAATCCTGTTCTTGGCGGTTCAACTTACTTTCAACTTCACGCTTTGGAACATCAGCCTGTCAACGGAATCGTAAAAAGATTTGAAAGTTTTGCATTAATTTCGGAATTTCTTGAGTTATTCGAGCTGCTGCCATATGTATATATGTATACAAATGTGCATAGATCACTGGACATGCGAGAAGGAGGAAGTGTAGAGATTCCTTGGCCACTGGGAGCACTCACCATTTTGTCTGTTAGATGCGAAAATCAACTGTATCGCGGATGAGCTCGGTCTCGACTGAACGTTATTCGTCGGCGGCACCACGGCAAGGTAATTCTGAGGTGATAGCCAGCGGCGGATCGCCGAGCGCACACAGATACGGATACAGATACAGGCGCAGCCGAGTGGCCGAGCGAGTGACGAAACACTCGCTCTTCTCCTGCGCAAGGCTGCAGCACACACACTCACACCCCTGCATCGCTGGGGTGCCGAGTTCGATGCCAAGAATTTACTTTCATCTTGGGAACTTTTTCGCCTCTCTGGCCGAGGCTCTCCCATGGAGCCGTTTGTTGTGCTCTCCTCCTAACAGTGCGACTATTTTTAAACCATTATTTTTTTTTGTTTTTCGGCCATTCTGTGTGTATTTTCTTTTTATTTCGTGTTTGGTTCGTGAAGGCAAAATAATAATCGCTTGTGGCATTCCCAGCCGGATAGTGTTGAATATCATTCGATGTTACAGATGATTTTGCAGATAATATTTTAGGCAACATAGTTTGGCAGGAGACGCCGAGGGGCTTTATTGTTATGGGGCTGCGGAATAGATGGGCATAGAGGGAAGGAGACTCCATGGAGGGGGGACATGCACACCCACACATAGCTGCCGGATCATGTACTAGCCACATACGCCTATGTACCATATACATATATATTTATACACTCATCGACCCTGATCGTTATTTTGGCAAGCCTCGAGTATTTTCAACGATTTGCTCAGGTCTTGCGTGTTATCATTCGGAATCGAAATGTTTTGTCAGCCGGTCGGTCGAGCGGGGGTGTTAAATGGCCGATTTTCGCCCCCCGATTGTTTGACGGCAACAACACCGAAACACCGAAACACCGCAACACCTGAAAAGCTGAAAAGCCATTTCAATATTTATACATCTTCCAAAAGTTCTTCTATTCCCCCTTGCCTTTCAGCTTTCCCGCCCGATCCGCTGGCGGAACCCATCTACATAGAAGGCGGCACCACCACCACTGCTGGCCCCTCGGGCGCCTTTTGTGCGCAGTCTATCTACAACAATTTAATGCGCGCTATTTATAAAAACTATGACACAGATACACAGCGCGTATTCAGAGCAAAAATGTACAGCAACAAATATTCGTTCGAAATGCTTCGCTTAGGTACATAACACAGGCAGGCCACAGGCCCCATAACGCCGCCTGGCCAGGCCTGAAGGGTGAAAAGGTGCCTAAGAGCCGGAAAAACCGCCCAAGGCAATTAAGCCATCGACGGATTCACAGGCCATTACACTTACGAGAGTGTGGGCCTGGACTCGATGCCATCGATGTGTCCTTGTCCTTGACATTCATGTGTACGTGTGCCTTCAGAGACAGAGGCCCGTCTTTGACCCAGTTTAGAGCCCAGCTGTGTTGCCAACTTCCGGAGAACTGTGCTCCTCTGCCGCTCAGTCCATTGATGGTTTAGTTCGGCTTTTTGGCCGCGCAGCCTCCCTGGCTTTGTTATTGTTTACAGCAGTGCTCGGGGGGCAACCTGTTGTTGTTGTGGAGCTAGAGAATTTGGGCCGAGGGAGTCCTTAATCGAACAGCTGTTATCAGCCGACGATGCTTGCAGCGAAGAGGCTGCGCAGATTTGGGTGCGCAAGTCATTGATAAACCGGTCTAAATGGAATGCGGGGAAATAATATGTATTTATAAATATGTGATGTGTGTATGTATACCCTGAGTTTTCCCAGCATCAAAACAGGGCCATCCAAAGATGTGTTTGGGGATTAAGTGGATATTTTTGGGAACCTAAAAGTTCATATTACGATTAGCAATAATTAAAAGATGCAAGTATTTGACCTTGAAAATATATTAAATAGTATTTATATAGTTGTGCACTGTAAGCTACAGGATATTTATTAGCCATGGTGATCTTCGGCTATTCAATAATATATTCTTATGAAACGTAAATAAATAGCCATGAATTTATTTATTATTTATTATGAATTTATTATTATTTTAAAGATGTTTATTTTCTAGCAGCAATATTTATGACTTTCCTAAGTAAATTCGGTGTTTATGAACTCAAAAACTATCCAACTTTAAGATAGTTATCCATTCTGATATTATCATTAAACCCTCTTGATACAAATAATTAAATATTAAATGTTTCCAATATTTTTAAGTTGTTTATTTTATAGGAGCAATATTTATTTCCAAATAAATTCGCCGTTTATGAACCCAAAAACCATCAAATTATCTCCCCAACTTTAAAATAGTTTCCCTTCATGATATTATCATTTAAACCTCTTGAAACAAATGTTTACTAATCTATTAAATGTTTCCAATTTCAATCAATATATTATGTGGGCGATGGACACTAACAAATCGCTTTAATTTCCCCCTTAAAGAAAATGTCATTTATTTGCAGACGCACCCCTAAAGAGGCACAGACAATGGAATTTAATGGCGAACGGACATAAATATGTCTGGCGGACAGCGTATACGCAATATCCACCCTCAGGCATTTGTTATCATTGATAAGTGTGCTCCACAAACAGGGTGTCCTGCTTATGAATCACCCTGCCTTAAGCAGTTATAAACGCAGGGACACCCATTTTATAAATGACGAGCGCAGCCCTTTTGGCACACCAGTGCGTATACTTGATATGGAGTGCGGGTGCTTGTGGTCCTGTGTGGGTGCCTCTCAGTGTTAGTGTGTGTGTGTGTATATCATGTATACGCACTGGTGGCCTGCTGCTGTCGGCATTGGAAACGATGGCGAACGGCGGACGACGGCGGCAGCAAGGATAACAACGACAGGGAGCTCAGAGCTCGTCAGTTAACGACGCTTGTCTCAGTTGCATCCGAACGCTCCAGCAGTAAACGTTATCGAAACTGGCCAAGCGCAAATCAAGGTAAGGCTAAGAAGCCATTTTGCAAAATGGGCTGCAGGAATAAAAAAATGGTTAAAATACACAAATTGAAATCAAACAATAAGTGCTAAACGGCTCCGTCGACCAAAAGGGTCGGCAATTAGTGAAAGTCCGCGGCCCAGCCCAGCTAGGAGGTGCGATGGCCAGGAGCCATTGTCAGCCCGTTTCGCTGGGTGCGGCCCCAATCAAGCTAAATGTTGGCACAAATGGCGAAATTTGATTTGAGTGTGTGCTAAGTGCCAAACAATTGACGCTGCGGCAGCGATTAATTGGGAAAAACTGGGCGAAATTTTCAATAATCCCAGTCGGGGTTATATAAGCCTGTGAAAATTTTTGCCCCAAATTAGCATGTATACCAGAAACCCAGTTCTGTATCTATAACCCAGTCGCCTCGTTCTCGGCGCTGCTGCGGAGTCTGCGTTCTGCGCAGCGTCCCAGGACCAGCTGGACCCATCACTGGGCATGGTGTGGGGTGGCTCACAAACACACACTCACACACACGCACAGATATTCCCAAGGATGTGGTGGCACTGACCTAGTCGAGGAAATACCAGAGCAACAGGAGTCGAGGCAGGCCTGCGCACGCAAACACCTGTTGCTGGGACATGCTAATGGCTCGGTTTTATGAATGACTCCGAGCAGGACTCGCAGCTGTTGCACAAGCCCCTTGATTTGTGTCCTTGCCATTACAGCTGGCCACCATGGTGACCAATGCCGCCGCAACGGGGGCAGCAGCAGCAACAGCAACGGCCGCCACCGCCACGAATAACAACAACCTGCAGACAAACAACAACAGCCATGCGGCGAACAACAACAACGATGACTTTGACTTTGACCAGGACAACGGACTGCAGGACCTGGGCTTGCCGGTGTCCGTGCAGACCTTCCTGTGGCGCCAAATAGCCCCCTTCATCCGGCCCAAGCTGGGCAAACTGCACGAGTCTACCTGTCTGGTAAGTTTAGCCCAGGTGGGCCAGCAAAAAAGCAGTCCCCGAGTCTGCCAAAAAATCTAAAAAAAAAGCTACGATGGTCGAACATGAAGAGGATACTTTTGGCCAAATGGGAGTGCTCCCAAGTGAAACTGTGAACTGTGCTGTACATTCGCTATGCGTGTTTGTTGTAAGGATGGACTGTGTATAAAACCAAAAAAAAAAACCCAAAAAATAAACCATTGGCATACCGATTGGAAGAAATTGTGTTCAATGTCTTCTCGTTTTGATTTTTACCAGCTAAATTCAGGGAAACCGGAAATTCGAAAACCCATTTTGACTTTGATGTTTGATGTTTTTATATTTTACTGCATTTAATTAACTTTCTTTTAACCATTACTAACACGGCCACCTTCCACGAACCGAACAACAGACTTGTCCAGGAAGTGCCTCTAACTTTCAGTTTAAAATCTTTACCCTAAAAAGTATGCTCTACTTTTTTCGCTGCTTTAAGCCATGTTTAAGAGACACTTCCTGCGGCTCTGTGTGTTACATTCCGTATGCTTTCCACTTGAAACCAACTAAAACCACAATGACAATAACAAACTGTACAAATTAACATTGTAAAATCTTTCGCAATTTGTCTAAATCTGAATGTAGTTTTGTCAACATGCACCGGGACACCATGTAAGTTATAAATGTTTGTGGCGTAGTCTTAGCTCTAGGCTTTTTCTAACCCTGAAAGATAGTTGGCTCAAAGTACAACATTTAAAATAAATAGGTTGTATATTGAGGAAACTTTCTTTATTCTCTTCCGTTTTTATATTGTAGATGTTACGTGTTTCATGTGCCTATGTTTAAGATTGATTTTGTCTTAAGACTTTTTGTTTTTTTCGCTTTACTGATAGTAGTTTTGACTTGGCTTTGTTTCTTTATTATTAATAACAATAAATTGTACGTTTCTCACCCCCTTTCGGTGTCCAGGAGTCGAAGGAAGCCTGCAAGGTAGGATTAATGAAATATATCCAGGGGAATTCCAGATATAAAATAGTCCCATTGCAGTCCTTCGAGAAAGTGCTGGTGCAGAACATCCAGTTTGGTCTCTCGCCGCCGCTTACTAAGGCTCTGGGAGCCATTCCCCGTTGGCGCCTGCTCCAAGGTGCCCTGCCCCATGTGATGCATGCCTGTGCCGCCCTGCTACACAACCGAGTGAAGGACATGCAGGCCATAGGACCCGTGGAGACCAAGTTGCTCTACACTATGCAGTGGATCCTATTGTACGCCGCCGAGGAATGCGCCGACGACGAAGGCGGCGAAGATTTGGGACTGGGCGAGGTGGCCGAACCCAAGTCCAAGTCGATAGATCAGTATTTGTTTTCGGTGCCAACGATTACGGTGAGTGAGCGGAGTGCTTCTTCGGAATGCTTGACCAATTACCTGATTCTCTCTGCTCCAGCTGTTTGTGTACCTCTTTGCACCCATTATACATCACCTAAAGGAGTCAGATTTCCAGAACTTCCGTCTGGAGAATGGCATTAAGCTCTGGCAGGGCATGTGGGACAACCGTGCACCGGGAGCCCCTTGTTTTACGGCTTCGGTCAAGCCCAAGGCTCGGAATCTGTTGTGTGCTCCCACCCCGAAGGGATCTACGGATGTGTTTCCCGCCCGTAAGCACTCCCTCAGCGCGGATGCCATGTCCCCCAAAGCGGACTCGCCGCAGAGTGGCATTTCTGATTATGGCAGGCAGGATGAAGAGGTTCGATTTTTGGCCATTCCAAAGTGGCAAAGAAACTAATTCTTTTGATTTATGTCACAGGGTTCCTGGGTGTCCTCGCCCAAGGAGTTTGCCTTTCCTGAAACCATTCCCGAAGAGGCTTCCAGCGTGGAGGACGAACGCGTTGTTATCTTCAGGCTGCCCTCGGCGCCACAACTTATGGATAACTCATTCTTTACGGTGAGTAGGAGATTTGAATAAAGGTCCTCAATGCGTAATTCTATGTGTATTTGCCAGGCCGATGCCAGCCTGCTCCAGCAGCAGCAGTCTCAGAGCCGTCGCGGCAGTCGCCAGTCCATGAACTCCCGCGATAAGGACAAGGTGCCCTCCACCAAGTTCGAGTTTGATCAGCAGGAGCTGATGCGTGGCGCCTCAATGAAGGAGAAGCGAAGTGCCTCGATTGAAAAGGAAACAGACTCGGATAAGTCGGACAGCATTAAGGCAGATGTATCGGCGGCCACCTTCCTCGACGTGGCTGTCCTTCGGTGCCTCTTCATCTCCCACTGGCAGGAGGAGGGCATCTTCTGGAGCCTGCAGTACCTGTACAACCGGTGGGTTCTTATGGAACTGAAAAACCTCTTATAAATAGTGATTAATAACTCATTTCCCCTTGCAGTCTCAGCGACATAGGGGAGGAGGCAGCCATTACCTTGAATCAGCCTCGCAAGCGATCTAACTCCTTGCCCATACCGCAAATAGAGATATCTTTGTACCAGGGACCTGGCAGCAATAGTCGCGACAGTCCAGGAAGCTCTGTGGTCAAGGACTACATCGAGATACCTGAGCCATCGCCCACGGTGACGGCCTGTGTTGTGGGTAAGAGAGATCCCAAGCACGGTTTCTGAGATCGAATTATGTTAACTCAAATTATTACAGAGGAAGCTCAGAGTGCACCGAGCACCAGTGAACGGCGTGGCAGCGAGAAGAAGAAACGAGTCAAAATGGCAGATCTGCGGGCCTTTGTCGAGACAAAGATGTTCTCAAAGTCGGAGAAGAATTTGGAAAAAGTAGGGCTAGATACAAACTCTGCCAATGGCAAGACACCAACACCACTGCAGCATGCAGTAAGCGGAGTGAAAACTTATGTTTACTGTTCTTAAGTGTTCCTGCTTGGCATCCCGCTTATACTCCCCACATAAATAATCCCCTCTCTATGGTGTTCGTTTGGCTTGAGAGTTTGATGTTAAATAACGACCCTTTCCAACACTTGCGTACTAACTATGTATATTTCGTTTTGGCTAGGAGTACCATCGCAGCCTGGACACGGGTGAGAAGAAGCTGTCACGCTCCGCTTCAATGATCAGCCGCGAGCCGGCCAGCAACTTGATCAAGGGCAAATCCATGCCCAGTCTCAGGTAAGCGAAGATCCTTTGAAGAGCAATCCTCCTGTGATCCACCGAAAGCATTCGAACGACTCTTAATCAGGCCTCTGACATCAGAACCAAAAACATAAACACTTCAAATCGACTCATTCTATGCTCTCCAGCTAATGCTACATATATGTTCTATACCTCACGACTTGTACTTTGACTTTCTTCTCTATGAACAACCAGCTGTCTGCTTGATAGCGGGTGAGTTTTGGTCTGCCAAGCAACTAAATACAATGTTTCCCGATCTCCAAGCACTCTATATCTATACAAATCTGCATATATGCTCTTTGCCTGTCTATAAGCGTGCTTCAGTCACAGTTTTCTACCCCATTTCCCGTCTACCGCCTAGCCTGCTCACCTCTGGCACCTGTCCATGCCGTTTCTTTGGCACCTCTCCCCAGCTTTTCCCCTATTTACCCCCAACAAATACCTCCAAGCTTGCCGCACTCCGTTTTGACTAATGCCACACACGCTTTCTCGCACGTCTCCTACAAAATACAAGATTTTACAGATACATAGAGCCACCCAAGGCGCCGAGGCCATCGCAGGCCACCTGTCCGCGCTCCACGGCGTTTTATCCGCGAAATCCCATCATTACCGTCACTGAGCACACACCCACACCCTCGCCGGATTACATTAAGCGACAGGTGAGCACTCCTATTGGGTCAGAGTTAAGGTCACATAGCTATCTAGATGACCTTGAGTTTAAATGGAAAAATTGTGAAAATAAACCCTCAACCGCAACTGCATTTCCGCAGGGATCCATTGACTCCCAGCTGGATGCGCTTAGTAATGGCGGAAGCATTGCTGGCGGCAATGGCGGAGGCAATGGCAGCACTGGAATGGGCAGCACCACCACTCGGTATCGTGGCCAAATGCTGCGCTCCCACACGGACTCGCATATCGATTATACAGGCGTGGACGAATCGGAGGCGCCTGGATCGTCCTTCTACATTACCCGCGATGGCGGCATTGACTACGAGATAATCCTGCTGGCCATCAGCAATGTGTTCAAGCGGGATCCGGCCCAAGTGTGTTCACTTCGTGTCCTAGAGGCGGGCCTAAACATCTGCGAGCTCCTGATCGAAATGGGAGTTCTCAAGTTGGGCGAACATGCCCACGAGATATCCATGAGCATCACGAGGCGAGCTCTGCAGGTCCTGGGCTGCCCACACGGCTGCAATGATGGTGAGTTATGCATTTCGGTTAAGATTATCGCTTAATGTTCCCTCTCTGCCACAGGTGTTCGAGGTCCTCCCGCTGATTTCCTGCGCAACCAGTGCCAGAAGATCCTCTCGCGGATGCTGCGGCAGGCCGGGCAGCGAACTAAGCGATACATGCAGGAGATGGTGCGAACTTCGCCGCTGCCGGAGCTCATCGACTACTTCCATGCCTTTTTGGCCTTCTGCGTGGACCCCAGCTCGCTGCTGTCGCCCCTGAGTAAGTGTTGACCCGCCGAGATCCGATGACAAACCGCAAATGCTGGGCTTGGATGCCAACCCAAAGTAGGCGCACCGAATCCCCGTTTAACGTTCGTTCCAACCAGTCTCTTGAGTTCCATTGGCCATTTTGTGTTGGGCTTCCCATCTGGCTTTTGATTTGCTCATTCGTCATCCGTCATCCGTCACCCGGATCCCGGAACCCATCTCCCGCCTCCGTTAACCCGCATCCCCCATGCTGTTTGTGGTTCTATTCTTGCATGCCGAGACCTTTGCTAATGCTTTTGAGTTGTCCCTCCCGATTCTTTACTGTCACCACCAATACGTTGTATATATATGTGTATGTATGAAATGATGCAATAGCTCATAAACGTCAGAGTGGATATAAAAATGCTAACACCGATCTTGGCGGCGTACCAGGTCAGGGCGGCTATTCGACCAATTTTAGCGGCGGCATGAGCGGCGGCGCCGAGGCCCAAGTAGTTGGGGCAGTCTTCAAGCCCCTGGTCAGTCGGTTTGTGGAGGCCAGCAAGGACCTGAAGGGGCCCGAGAACATAGCCCTTTATGGCGACATCCGGCAGCTGGTAACCTATGTCAAGGGCGCCCACGGTGGACCCTTCCGTTTGGTGGCTCTCAGCGGCATTCTGGCTGTAACGCCAAGACCACATAAAAAAGGACCTACTTCGCAGACCACGCGAGTGATTAGGTGAGTCTTCGCACTGGCAAAAGGTGCTGGAATCTATTTCTAAAAACGTATATCCCTATTTTGCAGACACATTCCCCAGGCAAATGTGCCGCAGAGCTCACAGAACGACGACAATCGCTCCCAGCGTCGTTTGCTGCTCAAGAAGCGCAGCACCTCATCTGCCTGCGCCGTGGTGAGTCACAACTTTGGATCATCTACTTGAAACTGATTCGCTTTTCGCCGTTTCGTTTCTTGATTTGCAGAGCCTGCTGGAGACGGAGGCATGCGAGGAGCACTACAAAACCAGCCAGTCACCGTTGAGCAACTTCCGGCGGCGCACCACCGGCGTAAGGCCCACGCTGACACCGCGACACAGCGAGCGAGCCCTGCTCTCCGACTCCACGTCCAGCTCGGAACGCAATTCGCTGGGACGGCTCAGCGGCTTGGTGCGCTGGTTCCGCGGCACGCCCAAGGAGGCATCGTCCATTGACCTGGAGATCGGGTCCCTCAACCCGGAGATCTCCTCCACATTCATGCGGCACGCCTCGCTGAAGATCCAGCGCGGCCGGTCGAGCGATGGCATTGGGCGGTCCATTCAGCGTGCCAAGCGACGCGTCGAGCGGCGGCTGAACCGTTTCGGCGGCATTGTGAAGGGCAAGAAGAAGGTCGGCGGCATTGAGGAGACGGCAGACTTCAGCCGGCGCAGCTCCTCGGACATGTGTGACGGGCCAAGAGAGTCGGAGGTTGTGATCCTCAAGGAGCGAAAGCTGGTCCCCACAGAGCCGGTACGCGTGGGCATGCTGCGGCTCTCCTTTCTGTTGGAGACCTGTGCCCCTGGCTCCTTTCCGGATCCCCAGCTGGTGGCCGCAGTTTTGGATCTGGTTAGTAAAATTCCATATATTTTTTATTACTTAATCCGCTATATATTTTTCTCTGATTTATTTAACATTTCAAATTATTTTTGCCTACAGCCCCAAGCTCCTCTCGTGGCCAGGGCCACTTTCCTGCTAGAGTGCGCCCACTTTGTCCATTTGTGCAACAAGGGTCAGTGGCCCGCCTGGATGAAACAGAATGTGGGCAGCTACCGGGCCTCCGGGGCCAACATCAACATTAACCAGATGAAGCAGCAGGTGAGCCAAACGAGCGCCAGACGTACTCACATTCTGCAACGTGCCGCCGGGAAGATGTTCCACCAGTGGGCGGAGATGGTGGGTGCCCGGCTGGAGGAGATTCTGTTCACCGAACGGCTGCAGTACGAGGCGGTGAATGCTAGTCTCACAGATCCAGAGAAGCAGCGCGAGTTGCTGCAGCAAGACGAGGAGGAGGACTTTCTGGACGAGACATCTGTAAATCCGCACGGCAACGATTGCCCGCACTCCCTGAAGCTGATCGCCTGCGTCCTGCTCTTCGAGATCACGGCGTTTTTGAGAGACACCTACCTAATGCTGCCGAAGACATCCAAACTGATACATCGGGACAAGCCGGCGCCCTGGGAAAAGGTTTACCGTGAGGCCAACCGCCGTTGGTCCATGGCGCTGAGTTCCATGGGCCATTCACAGACTTCGGCCCAAAGCCTGCAATCCATAGCAGCTGGAAACGACGTGGCTGGTCAATCAGAGCGGAAAATCTCCTTTGTGCTCCACGAACCGGATAATGAGTCCGAGAACAGCAGTAACACAACGCTGACCAAGGAGGGAGGCGAAGAAGGTGAGCATTATTAGGATGATATATATTTTAATCCTTATTTTACTAATTCTTTATTTAATTGTTCCTCTTACAGCTCGTCGCCCCACAGCGTCTGCCGTTCGTCCGTTTCTGCTGAGACGTGGCACTGCCACCACCACAGGAGGATCCTTCAAGCGTCGCTCTCTGAAGCTTCGTCGCAATACTAAGGATAGCAAGGATATAGAAACAGATTGTGAGTATGAAATACATCTCCCTGAAAACATTTATTACTCCCTCTTTTAAATATTTCAATTAGTTAACATGCAATCACGACGCAAGGTGTCCTCTCTGTCCGATCGCAGCGACACCTCCGAGCAGGGAATGATTAGCGGAGGCGAGGAGTCGCCGGGAATCCTTAGTGACGACCAGCAACCGGAATCGCCCACGGACTCCAATGAAAACGACGACACGGCCAAGAATATGCCCTGGCTGAAGGCAGTCATCGACATGATGTCCAGCTATAACTACTACTGCACCCACAAGGGATACTGCCATCCCTTTTGCTACAAGCGCCACATGCGTGCCTGCACCCGGCTGGTTAAGGCCACCCGAAAGGTGAGATTAACTTGAAAGTATTCTTAACATAACTTAATTCTTGATTCCCCAACATAATAGGTGTATGGCGAGGAATTTGGGTTTACTTTCGATGCCGATCATCCCAATGTAGAGCCCACGGTTATTAGCTCCAGTAAGCCACACACGTCAAGATCCCGATCCACACGGAAAGTATCAGAGCAGAGCTCCACCCAGACTTCTCCTTCCAAGCGCAAGGACAGTTTGTCCCGCAAGGATCGGTAAGTAAACTTAATAACACACTCATAAAGAAGATTCATTATTTTATATTCCCAGCATAAGTGATGATCCCGACCTAGAAATGGCCGAAAAACTGGCCAAAGCCTTCCGCCAGGAGAAGGAAAAGAAGCTGCAGGAGGAGCCACCAATTCTTAAGTTTATCCGCATCCACATTCGCAATCTATTTCACTTTCCACTGGCTACCTTACTAAAAGGCGCCGTTGTGCTCACCGAGGAGATGGTCATCGAGGCAATGCCAGCTGCCTGGGAACTTCTGCTGGAGACGAACCATGATACGGCCACTTCCAGCGCTGCCGTATTTTTGATGGGCTCAGTAAAGGCCCAGAACTTTGCCTTCGACATCATGCAGAGGGCCCTGAAGCACAAGGATCCGGATATAAGGATCGGGGCCATCCAGCGGTATTTGGTGCTTTGGAAGTGCCGCTTCCATGTCTGGCCGCGAATGGAGGAAAATGCCCACGACGTGACGTTTAAGGTGCCACCAGGCGGCATTGAGTTCACTCTGCCCTCGCCCAAGATTGGCATCGAAAGTCTTCCGGTGGTGGATCCGCCTTGGATGCCAGTACAGCAAACAAAGGACATGGATGTCACCCTTAACCAAGATAGACATGTGAGTGAGAAGGCTGCCGAGACTCTGGGTTATGTACTGGTCAGGAGGTGATCTTGGGCGACCAACCAATAACTTTTTATGCATTTTCTAGCGATCCCTGGTCACCGCCACCAAAAGCCGTAAGATGCAGCAGACGGAGGCCATCCGGAATGCTCTGCGCCAGCAGCGGGACAAGCAGAGGGCGGAGCGGCACAGCTTCCTCATTACCATGATACCGATTAGTCAGCAGGCCTCCCATGAGCCTGGTATGGAGAAGCTGGAGGATCACGAGATCGAGGAGGACCTGGACGGAACGCGCATGTCCTCGCACTTGCACCACTCGCACTCGCTCTTCCCCTCCGTGCTCTGCTCGTCCGTGATGCAGATCGTCGGCTGCCTGGATGACGCCGCCATCGGATCAGACGGCAATGCGGTGTACGAGATCGCCTACCAGGTGATTTGGGTGTGCCTGGTCGAGGAGTCCGCTCTGTTCTTGCGCTACGTGTTCGAGCGTTTGACTCGCGATCGTCAGGATCAGATGTTCAAGCTGCTGCGCCACCTCATCCGATTCGTGCCCCGTCTGCCCCAGCAGGCGGCCTTTGCTCTCTACAACTCGATCATTGGCTATATCATGTTCTACGTGCGATCTTCCAATGAGCTCAAGCAAGAGGTAATTCTTGGGAGTCTCTTTTTTGCAATCATTATAATAATCTCTCTTTCTGGCAGCTTGTGGGGTCTGCATTGTCGGTACTTTGGATGGTGGTGCACTCAGTGCACGGCATCATGTTTAAGGATTTGAAACAGATCCTACGAAAGGAGCAGTGTGATGCCTCCATTCTGCTAACGGCCAATGTGCCGGCGGCCAAGAAGATTGTGGTGCACGGACCAGCGGATGACGACTACAACATACCCTCGCAATTTCCCGTGCAGGAGGACACACTCTTCTGTCAGCTGCTAAAGGAAGCCTTGGATTACTATCCCATAGATGAGAAAAACACCAGCCACTACTGCCTGGTGGACTACAAGAGCAGTAAGTGGGAGTCGTCTTCTATATATTCCCATAATTGTTCTAATTTTTCCATCGCCAGGTAAAATCCTGAATCCCAATTGGTACATTCGCGATTTGTACTTCTTCAAGCGGTCCCAGTACCCGGAGGTGCGTCTCATGTTAATGCGTCCAGAGGAATCCTTCTTGGCCCTACAAAAACAGGAGCTAACCAAGAAATTTGTGGAAATTGGAAAAGTCCATCTGACCTGGGCTATCCTCAAGAACGTGGATATGGTGGTGCAGCGTGTGGTGTTCCTGCACGAAGAGCTGATGAAGCTGCCCTCGTTTCCGCGCAAGGCTCTCGAAGTGGATCTGGATCTGCACCATGGCGGCGAATATGGAAAGGTGCTGCTCGGGTTGGACGTCTTGCACAAATTTATGTGGGTGCGACTGATCGCCCGCATGTTTGAGGCCATGGCTGGTAACTTCGCCTACTCGGCGGACATCCAACTCTTTCTGAACGTCCTTTCCGGCGCCTCCATTCTGCACGCCGAAGATTCCTGCATTATGCGCTATGTGATGGCCACCTTCATCAATGCCGCCTTCAACTTCAAGAACATCTTCTCCACGAACGGCTACTTTATGATTATGCCCACGCTGCTGCAGGTCTACTCCCTGCACCAGACCAACAAGCTGATTACCACCACCATTGAGTACGCGGTCAAGCAGTTCTATCTGCTCAACCGGAAGCCCTTCATCCTGCAGATGTTCGGCTCTGTTT
The DNA here is from genome assembly GCA_008042485.1 of Drosophila mayri. Lineage (NCBI taxonomy): Eukaryota > Metazoa > Arthropoda > Insecta > Diptera > Drosophilidae > Drosophila > Drosophila mayri. The sequence goes on along the minus strand of VNJN01004042.1, from coordinate 760,297 downwards.
CGGCCATCCTGGACACCGACGAAGACGGCACCTATGGAGAGGCGCACAAAGTGCAGTCCAGCTGTCTCTTTAACCTCCTGCTGAGTCTGGAGGATCCATCGCCAGATCCACTCAATATTGCGGAATTGGTCAAGGAGCCGAAGCCTCTAAAAGCCATTGACTTTTGCTACCATGATGAAGATGACGACGTGACCGTATTGGATTGCATCACACTCTGTGTAATGGTGGTTTCCTACTCCGCAGAGAGCACCCGCGGATACCAGATGCTGGTGAGACCACTCTTGGAACTCTGCATCACGAATTTCCTTTTAATACTTTATTTTTTAGATTATTTTGGAGGCCATTCTGCCCTGCTATTTGCAGCAGATCCAATCCCCCAGCTACATACCGCTGCAGGGAAAATCGGAGCGCGATATTATCCTCCAGCTGGCTGTGGCCATTCGCACCATGGTGCATAACTGTGAGGGCCTGGCCAAGAGCTACAACGGACCGTATCGGAACAGTCCGGAGCACAAGGGCTCATCGCAGCGCAACTGCAGCCGCGGTCCGCCCTGCTCGCCTGGCCTGGACTTTGAGGAGGAATCACACCCCAAGTATTTAACAGATGCGCGCACCAAGAACATGATGGACTCTGCTGAGGATTCGGAAATGATTCGAACTGAGTACCGAAGACCCCGCGACGTACTGCTCTCCGTGGTGGCGGACTTCCTTACAAAATCCACGGCTAGACTGGCGGAGCTGGCCAAGAAGATGCCCAGTGATACCAAGCCTACCGAGGTCCTGGACGCTAAGTGCCACATCCGCCTGGCGGACATTGCACACTCCCTGCTAAAGGTGTCGCCGTACGACCCTGAGTCCATGGCGTGTCGGGGTCTGCAGCGCTATATGCAGGCTGTTTTGCCACGGGCAGAGTGGTCCAACGACACTCTTCGCAACGCCTTGGTCACGATTCTGCGGCGCATAGACAAGGTGTTCCTCAAGATCTCGAAAAAGCCCTCCATCCGCCGCAATACCGATTGGGAGGCGGCAGCCGGCCTGCTGAAGGGCATCCACGAGACGATCATCCGGCACTCGTACGTCCTCCACTGGCAGCAAATGAAGACTCTGATCAGTACAGTGCAGAATCTGATCGTGAATGAGCCCGGATCCGGCATTCCTGAGGGCGTCTCCAGCGCAGGGGCGGCGCTCATGTCTCAGAATCCACCGGCCTTTTTCTGCTCGGCCGTGGTGCGCCTGGTGGCCCTGCAGGTGGTCAGCCCCGTGGACTGCTTCTCCCTGGTTCACATTTGCGGGGGCAGCGCAGAGTTTGCCACGCAGGAAAAGGCCGAAGGCTTTCTAATGCATCTGATCATGCCGCTGTGTCTGAAGGTCTGCTCGGGACGTGGCGTATCCGATGTGGGCGAGCTCAAAATGACGGATGTGTCCTTCTTGCTGACTGCCGTGCTCAATGCAATGAGCCCGCCGGCAGGTCGGACCGGGCAGGCTGTGTCGCAGATTAACCGAGTCACCGGTGACCTTCGTGCCGGCTCCCTCACCTTCACGGGCAGCCGTGACGCCAAGCGTCCTGCCCGCATCTCTGGCTCCCTCTATCAGGCCGCCTTTCTGGCCCTGCGCATCGTCTGCATCTGCTTCGAGAATCGACTCTCTAACGAATGGCCACGTATCGTCCGGGTGATGAGGGATTTGGGCAGGCGTAATGAGGCTGCGCCCGATCTGTGGAGCTTCATGGAGTTCGTGGTCACCCACCGAACGCCCCTCTATATTGTCCTGCTGCCCTTCATTCTGCACAAGGTAAAAAATTATATCTATGATTGGGTGACAGGAAGTATCAATCTTCTCAAGTGGAGTCCAAAGGAACTGCTTCTTTATGTGACTTAAGTTTTACCCTTCATCATATTAAATTGTCTTTAAGTCGATAAAAGTTGGGCAGCGATAACCTTTAACTCTTTCCAGATCTCACAGCCCCCGATTGGTGACCACGAACGCCACATGCAGTTCATCATCAGGGAAAGACTTCGCGGAACGCCGCCTCAGGGCGGAATCAAGTCGAAGGGAGCACTGCTGCTGGAGTTGGCCCGGGAGCTGCGAGACCTGCGCGACGAGCTGGAGGAGAAGCGATACGGTAAGACCACGTTAAGGGCCCCATTACCCATTCTTGCATTCACACACACGCACTCATATCTCAGTCTCCACAGATCGCGAGAGCTCCGAGCAGAAGAAGAGCGACACCCCGGCGGCAACCAGTGCGGCAGACGCTCACAAGTCGCAGCAAAGACCTTCACTCATATCTATATTCACAGGGACCACCACCGGCCAGGCCACCCACTCGCACGTCTCCGCCGTACCGATTGACTCGCGCAGCGGATCCGGGGGCATCTGTACGCCTAGCGACACGCTGTCGCAGCAGACGCTGCACCCGCCGCGGGAGTCGCTGTCGAGCAGCTCCACGGGCCGCGATCCGCACACGACGACCAGCGAGAGCCAGAGCGGCGAGGCGGACGCAGGCTCGGCGCCGACGCTGGTGGGGCCCACGCCGAGCGGATCGGGCCATGGCTCCGGCTCCGGTTGCGGCACCGCCTCTGCCGTGCCCTCGCACCTCTCGCACTCGCAGTCGCTCCAGCAGGCTCCCTTTAAGGCGCAGCCCCCGAAACTGCGCTTCGTTTCGTCCGTGGAGTTCCGGCATTCCTCCGGGGAGACCTCGACCACGCCGCTATCGCCGGAAAGTCCGGCCGAGGACAGCTCGGGGGATCACACCCGCTCACGTCTACAGCGCTCGAAGGCGGCCAGCCGGAAGACCTTCAGACTGAAGCGCAGTCGTCTAACCCCCATGGAACCACCCAGCATTGTAAGCAGCTTTGTAAATCTTCAATATTTTATTGAATTACAAATGTATCTCTTACAATTTAAAGGTCACCTCGCACTCCCAGGAGGAGCAGCCACAGCAGCCCCAGCCCAAGACTCTTGGAGAGATATCCTGGGACTCCGTTTCGCAGACATCGTCGACGTCAGGTTATCGGGACAACAACAGCCTGCAGACGGGACTGCTATCGCCCGACGGATCCCTGGGCGGACTTACACTGGGCCGGTCGCCCTCGCAGCACTCTCTCCTCATGGTGTTTGAGGGCCAGGACGAAGACACGCTCATTTAACAATCACAGAACGGCGACCGGGCCTACGAACTCTAGAGCTTAGACCTCTAGAAGGACTTTCTAGTTAACAGCAATTTGAAAAGACAGTAGTAATTGGGATGTTACGTTTTATAAACAAATAGTAATTGTTTTCCATTGTGTGCCCATTTTGTATTCGATAGGTAAAGCTAGAAACTAATAAACGAACTTGGTAGCCGTTCTAACTGTTGCTGGTTTTCATCTGTTACGCATAAACACTAAAAATAAGCATAACTCTTATTTAATTCGAAATTGGTTTTTAAAATATAGAAAATAGCGCGCTAACTGAAAAAGTACGACCAGCCATTATTTAAAAGAACTAGATAAGGGGACCAGTATTCCCAGTTGTCGCTGATAGCTATATATGGCTATATACATTCTGATTAATATAATTTTGTTTACAAGTTTTAAACTAAACTATAATTTCCATTGGAGCATATCATGTAGCTGCCACGAGAACCATTGAAAAGTTATTAGAAAAAATAATTTACATTAAAATATACTTAAATTTTGCTTTAACTTAATAGCTGTCAAGAGCAATCGGTTAATTAATATAAAAAGTAATCTATTCGATTGCTAGGGTACACAAACTTTTAGCTTTCTTTCGTGTTTATGTTGATTGTTGATTGCGCTTTGCGGTGTTGGCTTAGATCAGTGATTGCCCTTTGGACCTACACTTTGAATCTTTGGATCCAAATGCGATTGCTGCATACTAACGCTGACGGTTCAGTTTTATTTTCCCCAGCAAAAGAGTTTACTGCTTGCTAAAGGAGGCAGTCGGAATTGGTCTATTACTGCGAACGGTCGTTTAAACTGAACATCTAAGATGATGAACTCGGGAAAGTTAGCTGGACGAACGCTCTTCATCACAGGCGCATCTCGGGGAATAGGCAAAGAGATCGCCCTGAAGGCGGCCAGAGATGGAGCCAACATCGTTGTCGCAGCCAAGACAGCTGATCCGCATCCCAAGCTGCCCGGCACAATTTTCTCAGCAGCTGAGGAAATTGAGAAGGCCGGTGGAAAGGCATTCCCCTGTGTAGTGGACGTCCGGGACGAGAATCAAGTGCGCAGCGCCGTTGAGGCCGCCGTGGCCAAGTTCGGTGGCATCGACATCGTGGTGAACAACGCCAGTGCCATCTCTCTGACCAACACGCCCAATACGGACATGAAGCGCTACGACCTGATGCATAATATCAACACACGGGGCACTTTCCTGGTGTCCAAAGTGTGTCTGCCGTATCTCCAGAAGAGCAACCACGCCCACATTCTAAACATCTCGCCGCCGTTGAGCATGTTGCCCAAGTGGTTCGGGCCCAATGTAGCCTACACCATGGCCAAATACGGCATGTCCATGTGTGTTTTGGGCATGGCTGAGGAGTTTCGGGATCAGGGAATCGCCGTCAACGCCCTCTGGCCGCGTACCGCCATCCATACCGCTGCCATCGAGATGCTCACCGGTCCCGATTCTGCCAAGTGGTCTCGCAAGCCTGAGATCATGGCGGATGCTGCCTACGCCATTCTGAGCAGGGAGCCCAAGGCGGCCACTGGACAGTTCTTTGTGGACGACGAGGTGCTGGAATCGGTGGGCATAACGGATCTCACCGAGTACGCTTGCTTCCGGGAAAATGCCGACGCTCTGATGGTTGATTTCTTCGTGGAGGAGAAGGGAGCTCCTGTCGGAGGTGCCGCTGCTGCTAAGGCTAATGTGTCTGGCGGCGATGGGATACCCCAGCTGTTCCAAAAGATCGAAGCTCTACTCTCTCCCGAGATCGTATCCAAGACACAGGCTGTGTACCAGTTCAACATAAGCGGTGCCGAGCAAGGAACTTGGTTCCTGGACCTCAAAAACGGTTCCGGAGCCTGCGGTACTGGAGCGCCATCCACAGCTGTCGACGCCACAATGTCCATGAACTCCGACCACTTCCTGGACATGTTTTCCGGAAAACTCAAGGCGACTCCTGCCTACATGTCCGGGAAACTGAAGATCAGCGGGGATTTCCAAAAGTCCCTCAAGCTGGAGAAGGTGATGAAGGCGTTGCAATCGAAACTATAGATTAATTTGAGTTGTGAATACATTTTATTGTACGTTATGTGCTGTGTTTTCCCAATAAATAAAATTTGTAAACAAAACGAAGTCTGACCAGATAGCGTTTCACATTTCTCTTTTTTGGTATTCATTCCACTCCTCTGCGCAGTCATATTGTTGTTGATAGACAAAATTTTTTGGTAAATAATTCTTAGAAAAATAGGGGTATGCGTCCAGCTGGACGTGCTTAAATAAATAGATCTGACAAAGAAGCCAGCAAAGATAGTCGTCATGGCCTCCTGCTCGTACAAGGTATGTCCATATTCAGAATATACAAACAGGTAGTTGACTAATCATAATTCGTTGCAACCGCCAGGACAAGACCTTGAAGCTTATCAAATGCTTCTGCGGCTGCAGTGACATGACCGTCTCTGAGGTGCGGAGGATCTACACGTTGTCGAACAGCGTCCACGAGACCCTGCTGGATGCGGATGCCAGTCGTCTGCTTCACCGCTTCATGGAGAGTCGGCGTTCCGGCGACAAGAACGAGGCGGAGCAGTACCTGGAGATCTATGAAAAGTGCAACGAGCTACTGCAGGAGGCCCAGCGCGCCTTCACCCAGGACGAGGTGGACGAACTCGTCGATTTGGGTCTACCCTACGATCTGGAGCAAGACCTGAGCCGACGCATGTTGAGCGGTCAACGGACTGACATCAATCTTGGTCTTTATCGCATTCAGGGCAAATGTCGGAACGAGATCGAGGGCAGCGGGGACTTCCGAGATTTCAGAGACGCTATCGCCGATAAGCTGCGACGGGTGCCGAAATGATACAACCCGTTGCAGTTGGTGCTTTTTGTGTTTATTCTACGACGCATACCAAAGTCAAGTTGGTACCACAACCTCGCTGCCGTCACCGTTCCCAGTGCCTTTGTGGCCTCCACAATCTTCACCCAGCTCCTGAGGCCGCAGATCAATAGTCATCGTACAACGAACAAATGGAAACCGTCCGTCCTCATCTCACTGTGGCTTCCTAAACGTGCTAGAGCCCACGCTCATGAAACAATCGCATTCTACTTAACCCCAGAAACGTAATAGACAACTTTTTTCTTAAAACGTATAGCTTTTTTGTATTATATATGCTTTATAACGTTGTTATGCACTAGATGTAGAAAAATAAAATGAAATTACCGCATTTAAAATGCCTTAATTTATGAGATTATAAATATTTAAACATCTGAAAAAATTATATATGCCGCACAAATTACGGTGTAGAATGTCAGAAAAAATTGTATGCTGCTTTGAATATGAACTAAATTTACTTAAACAATTATCAACGCTTATCAGCTTACTTCAATTTAAGCTTAAACTCTTTTTATTGTTATTCAATTAGGAGGCTTCGATCACGTAATAAAATTAAATCAAAAATTGATCTATATTCTCAATTAAATATAAGGAGACATTATTTCTATTGATTTCTGTAGTAAATTGAATTGAATTTAATTTAATTCTTATTTTTTATTTAATCCATGGCAAATATGTGGCGCATTTAAAAAGTCCGCCTTCATCTATTCATCTCGCTCCCACGCCGGACTTTCTATTGCCTGAGCCAAGATAAAGCTTTCGATCGCCGGGAATATTTAAATAAATTGACTTAATATATTTAATTATCAGCAATTATTTGTGTATTGTAAAATAGCAAACACAACGAGAATATATCAATAAAAGAATTAATTATTCAAAAGATTACACTATTATTTGTTGGTCTGATTTTAAGATTATTAAATTTTCTTCCATTCATTTTGTGTTTATTAAGCTTATTAAATAATTCAGTTTAAATGTATAGTCTTTTTTAAATAAGAGTTGTAAGCGCCAAAATCAAACGTTTTTATCCGGTTTATTTTTTTTTTTTTAGCTACTATCACAACTTGTTGGCTTTTTCTGGCTTTTTTTTAAGCTTTTTTTCGATCCCAAGAGTTGGCGGCACTATTGATTGCACTTTGGACTTTCTCTTGGATTCTTCGGATCAAGGTCTATAAACTCAGAACTACAAGATGATCAACTCGGGAAAGTTAGCTGGACGGACGCTCTTCATCACGGGCGCCTCTCGGGGAATAGGCAAGGAGATCGCCCTGAAGGCGGCCAGAGATGGAGCCAACATCGTCGTGGCGGCCAAGACGGCCGAGCCTCATCCCAAGCTGCCCGGCACCATTTTCTCAGCAGCTGAGGAGATCGAGAAGGCCGGCGGCAAGGCATTCCCCTGCGTAGTGGACGTCAGGGACGAGAAGCAGGTGCGCACTGCCGTCCAGGAGGCGGTGGCCAAGTTCGGTGGCATCGACATCGTGGTGAACAACGCCAGTGCCATCTCTTTGACCAACACGCCCAATACGGACATGAAACGCTACGACCTGATGCATAATATCAACACCCGCGGCACCTTCCTGGTCTCCAAGGAGTGCCTGCCTTACCTGCAAAAGAGCAACCACGCCCATATCCTAAACATCTCGCCGCCGTTAAGCATGCTGCCCAAGTGGTTCGGTCCCCATGTGGCCTACACCATGGCCAAATACGGCATGTCCATGTGCGTGCTGGGCATGGCTGAGGAGTTTCGGGATCAGGGAATCGCCGTCAACGCCCTCTGGCCGCGCACAGCCATCCTAACGGCTGCCATCGAGATGCTCACTGGCTCCGAATCAGCCAAATGGTCTCGCAAGCCTGAGATCATGGCGGATGCTGCCTACGCCATTCTGAGCAGGGAGCCCAAGGCGGCTACTGGTCAGTTCTTCGTGGACGACGAGGTGCTGGAATCCGTGGGAATCAAAGACCTTACTGACTATGCCTGTGTCAGGGAAAATGCCGACGCACTGATGGTTGATTTCTTCGTTGAGGCGAAGGGAGCCTCTGCCGGAGGTGCAGCTTCTGCTGGTGCTTCAGCTGCCGCTCCCGCTGCAGGCGACGGAAAGATTCCTCAGCTGTTCCAGAAAATCGAATCTCTGCTCTCGCCTGAGATCGTCTCCAAGACGCAGGCCGTCTTCCAGTTTAACATCAGCGGCGCCGAGCAAGGAACTTGGTTCCTAGACCTCAAGAACGGTTCTGGCTCGTGTGGCTCCGGGACTCCGTCCGCTGCCCCCGACGCCACGTTGTCCATGAACTCGAACAATTTCTTTGACATGTTCTCGGGAAAGCTGAAGGCAGCTCCCGCTTACATGTCCGGAAAATTGAAGATTAGCGGCGATTTCCAGAAGGCCCTCAAACTGGAAAAACTGATGAAAGCACTGAAATCCAAGCTTTAGGTTAATCATTTGCAAAGTCCCAGATTTATTTTAGGTATACAGAGCCCAGCAGGAATCCATAGTGTTCGGATCATATTGTCCCTGTGCATTACGAGATTTATAGTATGTTCCAGGGATCCATAGTACGGGAGCCCAAAATGCAAAAGTTGAAATTTTTAACTGAAGAATTTGAAATGTCCTTATAATCATGTTAAAAATGGAATTAGAATAAAGTTTATTCCAAGACATCATAAATGTTTGATATTTTATCAAAGTTAATCTTTACATTTCCAGCAAATCTTATGGAACCTAAAAATCACGACGAACTCTCGACCCATTTTATTCTATTCCAAAAGCAACAATGATTTCGAAAGTGTTGTATCCATAAACTTAATATAAGGACTACTACAATCTTTATATATTTTGTCGTACGACTTAGGCCTTTCAAACTGAATTAAAAAAGAGGAATGAGCATAAAATGATTACTTATAATTAATATATGGTATTTATATTGTACGCTTTATGTAAATGTGAAGCACTACAGCTAGAGGGATATTTCCCGTCCGGAAATACGCGACCTAATACTAATTGCCTTTAGTACTGCTTAGGTTTTCTTCCACGAGTAATACATTTCCATGGGCTTGTTCACCTAAAAGAAGATCAGGGTTGAACTCGGGAATCATTATTGTCTGAGGGACAACTCACCTTCCAGAATTTATCGTTGACCTGATGCAGCGTCTGGTTGCCATTGAGGATGACCAGCTGCTGAGGCTGGGGAGCGACGTAGATGCAGAAGTTGAGCAGACGACAGGCTTCAGGCAGATCCGCGCCCAAATCTAGGGTCAGGCGCATGGCCAGATACTTGCTGAGATGGTCGACGGTGGCATTTGCCGTGGTCTTGATGTAGCGCACACAGTTTTCCTTAAGCGCTCGTATCAGCTGGTTATCCGCAGACATCTCCGTTGGATGCGGCTTGAAAACCAACTCGATTTCGTCATTGATGCCCAGCTCACCATTGCCCTCGCCCTCAGTGTCTATATTGGAGTCTCCCTCCGTGCGGCAGTCCATCTGGGAGTCGGATTCAGACTCCTCGGACCTCTCCGAGGTTAGCACCGACATGGCGCGCTTCGGCTTGGAGCTGCTCGAATTGGAGGGCACCGGCGAGGGTGTGCTCCGCATCGAGGGCGGGTTCGAGGCGTCATCCACTTGCATCCGCGTGGCAGAGGTACTGGCTCCTGAGGTGGCCGACGAAGAGGGCGGCGCATTCGAAGCGCTTGTATTCGCCGATGCCGCCGAGGTGCCAGAGTGTCCCGGATCCCGGTTGTCGCGGTCGATGCTGTTGGTGTTGCTGTTGCTGTCGTTGGAGGCTGTATCGTGGACATGTAATTGATTAGAGGCGTTGCGACCAACAGCGGACCCACCACCACCACCACCACCAGCGCCGCCAGCAGCACCACCTGCGCCGGCAGCAGTTCCCCCACCAGCAGCTCCACCAGTAGCTCCAGCATTACCATTACCATTGCCGCCGCCTCCGCCGCCCTTAGTGCGGAATCTCTGGGGTCTGTTCTGGGACTGCAGCTTGATGCCCTCGTTTATGGAGTTGACCAGTGCCTGCTGCGACTGCGTCTGGTTGAACTTCGCCATCACCTTCTCCTGGATGGCCTCGTACTCCTCGCGACTGGGGTAGATCTTCGAGATAAGCAGGTCGAAATTTGGGTCAGCGCGCAGCGAGCGCTTGGACACCAGCTTCTTGCGGCACGTTGGGCACTCCTTGTTCCCCGACCGCAGCGCGGTCACAATGCAGTCCGAGCAGAAGCGGTGCAGGCACTCCTTTGTGGTCATCGTCTTCTTCAGCATGTCCAGACAAATGGGACACATCAATTCGCTGTGGAGGCTCCGCGGTGAAACCGCGATCTCGGTGCTGTCCGTGATTATCTCCTGTGGCTTGCGCTGCAGCTCGTACAGCGACAGCTCCCAAGTCTTGTTCGGCGCCGGGTCCAGCGACGTCATTTTCACACCGATTCTGAGGCTTTTCGATACAGTATTTAGTGATTTCCCGAAAATTTTCCGAAATTTTCGCTGAATTTTCAGATTTCTTGTTTGGAGTGTGACCGTAGTTGGGGCTATCGATAGCATCGATTACTATTGATGTTTTTAAACTATGTCGATAGCAAAAAAGGTCGGCATTGAGCCGACAGGTGGCGTGAACAGGAACAAAAAGTTAACATTAAAAAACTTAATTTATAAAAGTTTAAAATATAAAGTTAAAAAAGATAAACTTAATTTTTTAGAATTACTGCCTATAATAATTATTATTTTTATTATGTGCATTATTGTGTTATTAAATTATAATTGTGCAAAGCCATTTTATAATATCAAAAATGTAAAAACATTCTAATATTTAAGTTTGTTTTTAATATACCGATTTTTTAAACTTGAATGAAGTTATCATTGAAATTTAAGTTTACAATTATAACATTTTAAACTTTAAAATCATTTAAACTGTCAGACAAAAAGTTTAATAAAGTTAGCTGGGTTCCTTGTTTTTTGTTGTTTTTAAATGTCTGGTTAATTTCGTTTGTAGTTATTATTTTTTTCACGCAAAAAATATATTTTTTACAAATAAATCTTATATGGACCATACAAGATTTAGTTATTATTATTTAGTAAAATAATAATTCTGAAAATATTTGAAAAATGTTGGTTTTCTTACTTAGACACGTACAATCTAAGGTTTTTAAGACTGTATTTTTTTTTTTTTAATTTTCCACGGAACCTCATAATAATGAACTCTTTAAAATAATTGATATTTTTTCTAAACTTAATATTAGCTGAAGTGGCACGTACTTTAAATAAAAATATAATGTTTAATCACACAAAAATATGAACAAACAAAGTAGATAGGTGAATATAATTAATTTTGTGGTTAACAAATTTTAAAATTGGCCAGCTGAGGGCGTTAAATTCCAACACAAATCCAATGGACCCCAGTGGTGGCCACCGATCTGGCAGATCCTTTTCGGTTGACACTCCGTCAACACCTCAATTTCAACGAGTTTCTCGCGGCTGTCAATCAAGGTGGCTGGAAAGCATTTACCGGATTCCGCCAAATATGGCTTAAATGCAGAACCGCCGTTACCTAAATTGCACCTCAAAGAAATTCTGCAGTTGGTGACGCCGTGTGGGGCCTGCAGAGGCGGTGGCAGCGGGAATGGGAATGTGAATGCTGCCCGACTCTTAATTGAATTACAGGCTCCCCGCCACATGGGATACTTAATATCCGACTGGGGGCTCCTCCAGTCTGCATGCGATGACAATGACCCTTAAGCATTCCATTAGTTTCGGATAGGAAGGAGCGGAGCATATCGGATCGGATCGCGTGCTCCGAGTTTCCCAAGCCAAAGGTTTTCCCCGACGCGACGTCCCACTCACTCACCTGTCACATTTACTGCGCATTGCACATGCGCGGCGGGAGTGACGTGGCATAAACCTTAGGCAAATGTGCCGCTGCCGCCGCCGTCACCGCCATTGGAACAAGCGGTGAAATTGCTGGACATGCCTGGCATGGCCAACACAAACTGCTAAGAAAACAGAGGGGGTACAAACAAAAAAAACATTTGTCATATCCCACGGGGCCAAGGCGCGCAGGCGTTGCCACTTTCGAATTCCTCTCCTCATTAGATCATCGCCCAGCTAATTATCGTGGTCGGGAGGCGTGCCCGATTTTTGCTCGCTCCGAATTGCTGCCTCATGGCGACCGTAATTGCAGCATCTATGCGATCCCGGCAATTTTCAACTTATCGAGGTTATCCACCGCACCTGACTGGCAGCCACCAGCAACCACTTGAACCTCTGCTCCCACACGACAACGCCGACAGATCGCGGCTGTCCTCGATTCTTTGAGGCAACCACAGCGATGGTACGCGCAGGTTCACGACCCACATGGACGTCGGTAACTTTCTTGAATGATCCCAGCGTTTTCCATCGGCCAACGTTTATTGACATTAATCATTTGCGGCTGCTTGCGGAAATTTGCAAGTACCAGCCCAGGTACTTCTGGGAAATGATTGCCTCTCAGCACACTTTTTTTTATGGCAGCTTTATGAACGGTGGTTTACGGCCAGGTGCCAGAGGATGCTAGTAAGCGAATGACTGCCAAACAAGAACCAAAGTTTCTCCATGTTATTCCCAATTCTCTTTCTGCAGTTCGATTTTCTTCTCCTCTTTTTTTGGGAGTTTCCCCTTGTACACATACACACAGCACTGAATCATTCGGCGCTAGACCGGAAGGAAGCCGACGCCATTTTCCTGTTGCTTTTGTTGTCGCCGGCTGTCTGCGCCATTTTGTTGTGGTTTTTGTACGCTTTCATGTCTGCGAATTTGTTGCCATTGTTCGCAGTTAAAGTGAAAGTTGTGCTCCGGTTTAGAACGAGCGAGCCATGGCATCGAGAAATTGCGAATACCTAATTGGGCATAACGAGCTTAGCTCCGAGGTGGGCGTTGACTTTGATGTGTGTTCTACACGGAAGCAAAAGTATCTCAACGTTAAAGCGGAGAAATTTTTATAATAATGGGATTTTCATTTAATATAGAGATAAAAATAATGATTAATTAAGTTATTAGATGCCAGAGTTTCATAATTAATGCATTGAAAGTAATTATTTCTTTCGAGAAGAGTTGAGACCTTTCAATTTAAGATTTTCCCATTTATACTTTTATACACATTTATCTCGAAGTGTATCGGTTAAAGTGAGCTGGCCCAAAATTGCTGTATGAGTAAACCGCAACATGCCACTTAGCCCCGAAGTAGAAATCAATGATGGCTATGGGTATATGGGCTTGGGAATGGGAGTTACGAATTCCAGGCCAGATTCAGACAGTTAGAATGTCACCCACACACACACTCCTCACCTGGTATTGCAATCTGTTAACTTGTCCAACAAAGACTGCCACTGCCACTGCCAATGCCAATGCCACTCATAGCCAACAATTGACAATAACAAGCGGGCGGCGTCTGCCCAATTTTCAACCCAAACCGTTGGCTCGCCACACTCTTTGTGCCCACTTGAGCACCGCACCTCTTGGTTGCAGCAGCAGCAGCAACAGCAGCAGCAACACCGGGGGCAGGAGCAACATCATCGATAACAACCACTGCAAAAGCAGCCACACAATTGGAGTTCTTCAATTGCCCGCTATCCAAATATTGCCAGAGCCCAGGAACGCTGCGCATTGTTTGCTCGTTATTATGGCCGTGGCTCCTGATGGGAACTTGACCTGGGATTCGGGCTGGGACCTGGCTCTTTTGTCTCTCTGGCCGCACATACCATAAATAAATCTCAATTAAAATGCAACCCCTTTTCGAGGGGGCGTTTCCCATGGCCCAGGATAGTAATCAATCAGCGGACAAGGCTACTCCCTGGCTTATCCCGGCTTTCAGTACCCCTGCTCCTATGACCAGTGTCCACTGTCACAGATGTCTCCGCATTCACACCCCGACAAGGCTCGGCTCGGCTTTTCGGCTGCCACTCTTTATTCTTTTCTATGCCACGCCATGCGGCACTTGCATGTTTATTATTTGGCTTGGCTCTTAGAAGCCGGTCTCGATCTGGAGACTGGACACAGTCAAACCTGGTGTGAAGAGGGGAAGGTGGCAGGGAGCAGAGGCACAGCCGGGGCACAGAGCTGGCCAAGTCGCGACGACGTCACAGTCGTTAAGCGTGACTTTTGTTATTGTTGTTTGTTGCTTTTTGCATACCGTCGGAGCGGGGTGGTGGTGCCCACAGTTGGGCCAGGGGAAAGGCAGCGGCAGCGGGCACGGGAATGGGAACGTAAACAAAAAGCCGAACTCTAAACTCGAAGTCGAAGGCACTCCACGAACAACCAAAGGCGGAGAAGAAAGAAGCCAGAATTATTCTGCACATTTCGTATTCTGAATACCCTTTAGAATATGAATTAAATATTATATACTTTATAATCTTATTTGTATATTTTCGGTTATAATTTTTATATAAACCTTCTAAGAAAACTTCTAAATAATATAAGTTTCTATTTTATAAAAAGAATTTAAACAAATTGTACTCATATTTAAATAATTTCTAACATTTCACATTCAAGAAAATTTCATTAATTATAAGTTATATTTAATAATTCCCTTTCAAGCTAATCTCTACTTTTTACATTCATTTAATATTTTATTCAAAAATAGTTAATTAATTTATTTAAATATAAAACATAACATAGTTAACAAGAGAAATCCTAGATAACTAGATATACATTTAATAAAAGTATTAGAAAAACCAAGATTGATTATTCAAAAAACTTTCCTAATTGGTATTTCACATGTGGTTTCATTCCCAGAACCAAAGTCACTGTAATCCGAGGGTTAGTCATGGCCCAGTGCAGCACCTAGCTGAATTACCCAGAGTCCACCAGCGGTGGCTTCGTTCTGTGGCATAAACGGCAACGACGACCGGCCCCGTTCATTCAGTCTTTGGCGAGATTTTATCGAGTGCGGACGTATCTGCGGTTGGCTGGCGAACTTGAATACGAATCCGATTCCGAATCCGAGTATTCCGAATCCGCTCGCTACTCACGCGAATCTCTAAATGCATTCTGGTGTTCACCGATTGGCGCCCCAACCGAAAGACTCTTTCAAGACTCTGATTTGATTCACTTATATTTTGCTCAAAACCTTCGACACATGCTTAAAGTGACAACTACAAAAACATAAAACAATATGAGTGCCAACTGGATGGGAGCCCGGACCATGGCCTGGCTGCTTGGGTAAGTTGCAAGGACGCGGCAACCGAGAGTCCTCTAGGTGCGCTTTAGGGTCCAGCGACTGCGCTCCTTTTCCAACTTCTCCGTCTGCGTGGCCATATCTACGCTGACCTTCGCCATCACCGACTCCTTGTCCTTCTCCTTCTCCTCCTCGGTCTGCGTGCTTTGGCTGCTGTGAAAGAAAGAGGATGGGAAGAAGACAAAGGTAAGGCCGGGCATACTGAGTCACTAACTCGATGGCCAAGCCGCAGTGCTTGCACTTCATTGTGCAGTTTCAAGAGTGGCCAGCGGAGAACTTTTGGTGTAAAATAGTGGGCTAAGTTGGGTCCTAAATCAGCTAAAATATTTTATTGTTATGTGTCCTGTTTAAATGGCAAATCAAAAACTAATTTGTATATCAGATCCTACTTATTATGAAGCACCAAGCCTGGCTCAAGTTTTGGTTGGAAATTCTTACCTAGTATTGAGAGTCGTCATTGATAGAAGTCCTTTAATGCCATCCACCGATAAGAATTTCTGGTCGAACTGGTCGACTGGCCAAGGTGTTAGCGGCTCTAGGGCTCCCTCCCTGGGCATGTCCTGCTCCTGTGTGGTCTTCTTTACTTCAATTCCCCTGATATCAAGCACCTGGCTGACGGCACTGATCACCTCGTTGCTGATGAGATTGCTTACGTTCTTGATGGAGTCCAGCATCAGGGCCTGAAGATAGGGCCTGATCAGCTGCTCCCCGACCTCGTCGGTCTGCGTAGTCTCGTCATTCCCATCTATCTTGGTCTGGACACCCACATTGTTGCAGGTGTTTTCGGTCTGGGAGCCCAGGCTGGCGCTTCGTATCCTGGTCTGGGTGGACCAGCTTTTGGTGGATATATTCGCCTGGGTGGTGCGATTCAGCAGGGTCTGCTCATCCGTTTGGCTGCCGGAAGACAGCGTTTCGCAGCTTGTGGTCTGCTGTTCCTTGGCAAAGGTGGGGAAAAGGTCCGAGGTATCCATCTGAATGGTGTTGCTTTCCCGACGTGGCGTTTGGCTGGCTGTGGTCACCAGCACCGCGCCCTCGGTGCTCAGGGCTATGGAGCTGTGATTCTGCAAGGTCTGACTGCTGGATTCCACCCTAGCATTCCCAGACTCCAGCTTCCGTTGCTGACGACGCTGGCGCTTCTTGGGCCGACTGGCCGGGTCGGAGCTAAACCGAAGCCTCTTCATTTGGCAAATGATCAGCTCACCTTTCCGCAGCTCGTAGCGAACCATAAAACTTGGATTGAGAGTAGACACTGAGCTGTTGGGAGGAAAACAACGAACCTTAACCTCGCACTCACCTGGCTTTTCCCACCTGAAATCGATTGCTCATGCGGACCACGCTGTCCGGAGCGGCGGACGTGGAGATCAGCAGCAGGGCCTTAAGATCGATGCGCATAATTGTGTATTTTGTTCCTAGGTTTCTGTACTAGTTTATTTCTGTTCACAATTCGTAAACAACGAACAATTTTGAAAAAGAACGTTTTATCTGTGGGACTACTTTCTCAGAGTGTGTCTTACCAACTGACAGGTTCCGAAGGCACACTGCCTTCATGCTTCATTTGCCGAATTTTCACACGAAACCCTTTTCGTAAATTTGTCTTAAAACCTGCAACACGCAACCTCCTCTTTCTGCGCTGATGTTGCGCCTGTTGCTGTGTATGTGTTTGGTGTATAGCTGCGGGCTCCTTTGTGCTGGCAATTCATTAATAATTCAAAAATGCCGCATATGTTCAGGCCCAGGACGAGGACAACAACAGTGGCGGGAGAGGCGGCGGCGGCTACAGAACACAACAAAAAAATGCATTCACTTATTCTGCAATTTATCAATACAAAGTTAACATGAAAATGGCCACAAAAACCACAGCGCAGACACAGAGGACACCAAGTAGGAGTAGGAGCAGCACCAGCAGGAGCAGGAGCAGGACAGGCCGAGCCTGCGGTGTTTGTTTGACTGGAATTGGGTGGATGGGGTGCTGGTACTCCAGACGATGGCAGCAGCATGTGGTGGCCACTGCTAAGTACGTGTTGATTTGGGCGCTTTCGATTGGACTGAGGCTCTCATGGATTTGCAATCCAGCGAATCGATTGGCCCCATACCATCCGTCAGCTCCCGATGGAGCTGGCCTCTAATCCCGCCCGGAGGCACAGTTTCCCTGCTGTCTTGCACTCGCAATTTATGCAGCTTCTTGGCTGGCTTCTAAGGCCTGGCTATGTGCAGTTTCTTGCATGCATTATCTCCGTGAAGCTCCGTGGGGCCTAAGACT
Source organism: Drosophila mayri (assembly GCA_008042485.1). NCBI lineage: Eukaryota > Metazoa > Arthropoda > Insecta > Diptera > Drosophilidae > Drosophila > Drosophila mayri. The sequence continues at coordinate 742,775 of VNJN01004042.1, read as the reverse complement.
TGGCTCGGGATGCCGGGCACGTCGCTTGGCCTTCGGTTACATTTATTGCATAAAACCCAGCCAATTTCCATTATAATTTGTAACGAGCGGAGACCGCCAAGGGGCCGGAGTCGAACTCGAACTCGAACTCGTATGCTCAGTCGGTCAATAGCTTGGCTTTGGCTTTGCCTTTGGCTTTGGCTTGACAAAGTCGCCGATAGGGAACCTCAAGACCAAGACCTGCTGAAAGTCCACGAATATAATCACATAATGTGGCATTTAAAGCCGTCTTTGTGGGTATCGGTATCGCTATCGCTCTGGGTGATGGCATTGCATCTTTTAGCTGCTTCTAATGGGAGCCCATGGCTCGCGGAGTTCCCACCTCCGGAGCCTCGCTTTTCACTGGTGTAATTGTACGTGCCTATTTGCATTTTTATCTGCTTCGTTTTCCGCTTTCTTCCTTATTATTACTTGACACTCCAGCGCAGAAGAAGAACAGAGCACCATCAGCAGCAACAACAGCAAGTAGTGGTGTTCAGTTTCAGGCGGGGAAGGGGGCGATACATCTATTTAAAGTTGGATACCCCCGCAAACTGGCAAACAAAAGCTACAACGATTCGAAATTAAGACCTATCCGGCCGGCTCACCTGTCAAAGTGAGTGCCGCCGCCAGAACGACCCTGAACCCTGGCCGAAGGGTCCAATCAAACCGCAGGCCCAATGGCTAATCCCTTACAGAATTTCGCACATAAAACGAGCAATGCCAGGGCATAAAACGATGGCCATAAAAGCTGTTTCATTCCACTCTATTCTCGCAGGTTCTGCTGCCTCCTGTGCCTAGCTGCCGTGGCTTCAGGAGCGGGATCGGCGGCGGGAGCATCGCCAGCACTAGCCAAGGATGTGGCACATGTCCACAAGATCAAGAGGCAGGAGAGGCGCCACGGAACAAGTCCTCTGACGGCGATCAAGAAGCCCAAGCAGCTGGTCAGAAGCGCTCACGGCCTGAACAAGAAGCTGCTCAGGTGAGTAACCACACAGGGAGAAAAGACGCCCCAAAAGCAAGGTTTAACCTGCGATTTAATCCTCGCTATCTACCGTAAACACTGTAATTATATATTAACTTCTCAATGAACCACTTCTTAGAGCATTAAAGTAACAAGATAATAAAGCAAATGCAAGCCTCATCAAGCCATCACTTTAGGTACTTTATTTTTTCCACTGCAAGGGGAAGGGGGCCAGCCAGTCCACGCCTCTTATTTTGGGCTTAATTAAAGCAGCATGTCCAGTGCGGCTCATCCCCCTTGCCAGTCATAAATTATATAATGAAATATTCATGGAAAACGCTTACCACACATCCCAGACAGTCCACACGGCACCTACTCTCCCTCTCCCTGCCCCGACTAACCTCTATTACACACTGGCCTTACACCAAACCAATCCGAACCTCTTGGTCGTTGCAGCCAGATGGGCTTCATGAAGGTGAAGGCGCCCAACAGCCACAACAGGAAGCGCCTGGCGGTTGAGTCACGCCGCCACGCCTCGCGCGATGATTCACACATGTTCATCATCAAATTACCGCCAAATATGCACTACTATGCAGGACCCGCTGCGAAGAATGCGCTGACGGATCACCCGGCCAGCGACAAGTCGGGTGATGTTGCTGGTGCTGGTGGCAACGCACCCAACAAGATGGCAGTAACAGCAGCCACAACATCGGGCACACGAGCAACATCGGTCTCTGAGGCGTCGGCGTTGAAAGCTAACGGGAAAAAGGTAAACGGGATTCCATTAGGTTACACCATAGACACAAACACACAAACACACACATCCAACCGATGACTCCCCTTGGCCAGAACTGGCTCTGCTCTCGGCTGAGTTCAACTCGGCTCGGCTCAGCTCCAGGCTGCCAGGCGATCCGGCCAGGTTTGGACCTAGCCGAGACTGCGATAAACATCGCCGCGCATGCGCATAAAACAAATTGCAAAACGGAGAAGAACAGAGAACAGAGCCGAGAAGCAGAAGTGGATTACCCATTTGGGCCGATGGCAGAGGCAGACATGGGAGAAGACCAAGACCGAGACCACGGCCAAGACCGTTGCCCGAGCCAGAGCTCTTGGACATGCGACTGGGGCTGCTATTTTGCAGCTATTTTTATGCGTGTGCCCAAATTGGGTATCTTGGGCACGGCCCCCGCTGTCCTATAAATAACTTGTAGATAGGGTCAGCTCGGGCACGGGGTATCGGTTAGTCCATAGAGCTGCCATTCCATGTCAACTGCAGCATTCCAGGCCGCAAATACATGGCCTTTGTTGCTGCTGCAGAATTAATGCGGCAAGTGTCAATGTCAGGGAATGTCGGACAGGCCGCCAGGAGACAGTAACAGTGGCACTGGCACGAAAATTATTACGCTCTCACGACTCCTGGTGGAGTGATGCCGCCTGAACCAGAAATTAATATGCAGGCCATTAACCAAGTCCGAGCCTCAATTAAAAATGCAATTTGTTTGAGCCACTCCGCCGGCTAGTGGGCCTGATTTAGACGCCAGAGCACGGCTGATTTATGGGACGCCAGACCAGAGCCACTGCCAGATCCAGAGCCAGTATCCAGTTCCCCATCCAAGAGTCATTCTCCGGGTAATGTTGTCTAATCAGTGCGCTTTCAATTGCAGGTCTCTTTTCCCTTCAGCTCCAACGGGCGGCCCGGCCGCATCTATCACTGGAACCTGCCGGTCCTGAAGCAAGCGCTCTCCAAGAAGCCACACTTTGCCCACGTCTCCGCAGCGGATCGCAACCGGCTGCTGGACATCGAGAACGTGCCCACCTGGCGCCAGCCCTGGGAGAACGAGACCGCTGAGAAGGGCTTCAGTGCGGGCAGCGGCAAATCCAAGTACCGCAAGTCCCTGAAGCCCAAGTCGCCCACATATTACGCCCCCTCGCAGGCGGTTAGTAAGCAGAGCTTCCACAAGTACTTTGCGGGGAACGGTAAGCCCAAGGGCTTCTACGTCATCAAGGAGCACCAGAGCAAGCCGCAGTTCTACCAGAACATCATCTCGTAATCCGGTTATAGCCGCCAGGAACGGGCCATTCGAAATACCTTTAAAAGACTGCGCGGTGCAGGGTGTTCTATTTCTACAACTTTTTCGGGGACCATCTGTTCCCATTTCCGTCCAGTTTTGGCTTGGAACACTCTCCGAGCTATAACCGACCACTTCTAAGGACTGTGAAACAGTTATGGGGTCAAGTCTATTTTTTATAAAACGGCAATAAATACAATAACAGATTTGGGCTGGTTCAAAGAGGAACATATCAACGCCGAAAATAAGTAGAAGATAATCGGATTAAATGGGTTTTTTGAGAATTGAATATATAATTTGAAATTAAATTAAATTCCCTAAGATTAAAATGACAATCTTTAAACAGAATATCCAACAGTTTCTGAATATTATTTTACAATAAACAAATAAATATTATAGACATATTCTGTAAGCAATGAAAGTAATCCCTCCGGAAGACCAGCCCAAACTGCATTTTAGCTAAGCATCTAAGGCAAGGCAATAAAATATATGCAAATATCAAGCTAGGTTTAAGTGCATGAACGATTTTGTTTTGATAAATAAATATTGACTGATTTTTAAATGCAATCCGCCTCACACAAGGGCAGAACTGCCTGCCCCGAGTTTATTGACTTGGAGAGCGGGTAAATCGCTATCAGACGGCTGGTGCGGGGGTGGCAGCAAGGTGAGTGGCTGGCAATTTTCGGCTGCTGCCACGACAGAGACACAGGCTCAGTCAGCGGAACAGCAGTCTGGGAAAGCCGAGCTAATTACATAAGAAGCTTTAAGACGTGTTCTGCGACTGAGCCCTATGGGAAGATGGATGTGGCAGCAGCGGAAGCGGGGCGAGCGTGCGCATGCGCAGTTTCTCATTCGACAGATAAAGCGGCAGACAGATACAGATTCAGATACATATTTATAAGCCAGCGCCAAGCCGCAATAAGTAACTGCGATAATGATAATAACGACGACAAAAAGTCGGGTAGACAGACGGCACACCTCCAAACGGCCGCATAAATAATGTTGTTCTTCCCTTGCCATTTTCCCCGATTTTTTTGTTTTGTGTTTTTTTTGGCGACTTCGGGCGCATAATTGTTTTTGCGGCTTATACCTTCCTGCTTTATCTCGGGCTCTGCTGACTCACGTGCGTTGAACTTTTCACCCGTATCCGCGGCCAGCAGAGTCTGTGGCATATTGAGTGCGCGGCTTAAGTAGATTTAATGACTTGTAGTTTCTCAGGCGGCGAGCCAGCGAATGAGACATAAATCACTTTTATGACAAATGCCATCAACTGGGACTGCGTCGGAGATGCAGGACGGAGGATGGGTATGGGTGGCGTGGCTCATTGATTTTTTATGGCCATCATCAGGTGAAATGGCCGCGCGAAGCTTCTATGCAGATAACCGTCCTGGCAATCAAATGTCGGATAATTAGTGCCACACTCACAGAGCTATCACAGTCGCAGTCCCAGTCGCATCCAGAGCCAGAAGTTGCTACTTGTTAACGCCATTTCCGCTTGTCATATCAAAATAATTATCTAAAAGTGTTGCCCAGTCCTAAGAACCAAACTGAACCGAACCGAGCTCGAAACAAGACCACGGTTGCGACGACTCTCTGGTTTGCGTGAGGGGCGGTTCGGCGGTCTGGCTGCAACACCATTGGACAACTTGATCTGCAGAACGAGTTCCTCACGCAATCTTGATTGCAATTATGTAATTCCGAAATTCTTACTAATTAAACTAACATTTTGCCTAATCGTATTTGCATTGCGCTCCAGAAACAAGCAGATGGAAATGCCTTCGATTCCCCCTCAGTTGTGCAGAGCAAGAAAAGTAGGTAATTAAACTATATAATTATAAGGCTTAATATATAAATTAATATTGTAATAATTCTATTAAAATCAAGTATTATATTTACTGGGAATTATTATGATGTATTTAACCACGTCTACCCAACCCAATTTCTATTAAAAAATATATTACTGACAAATGTAAATAATTTGAAAGGTTTTAGATCATATTATGCTCAGAATAAATTAAAATTAAATACTCATCTTGGACTCTTTTAAAGCTTTATTTTTCATTCGCAACACCACACACAAAAACATAAGCACATTTGAATTTGGCGCCAACGATGGTAGACTATAGCTATAATTTCATTTTTGTATAACAATTTATAACAATTTATTTACAAGTAAGACCAGCCGGTGCATAAGGTTCTTTATCGTTTTAGAGAAATTATGACTTAAAATCCGAAAACTTTTAAAATTTTAATTTTAATTATTAAATAAATAACAAAAACTATAAAATAACCAGAATAGAGTCTAGAGCCTCACCGTTTTCAAATTTCTAACATGGCGCAAAGCTCGAAATTGAGGGATCTCATCCTTAACACCCGTGTTCCACTGGTCCTGGACCACTTTCCTCTGGAATGGGAGTGTTTCGATGGCTCCTTGCACGACTGGTGCGAGCGCTTTGACCAGGAGACATCCAATCCGCCGACCTTTGAGCTGATGGCACTGGCGGACACCAAGACGCCGCAGTGGGAGCGGAAGCGAAGGAGCAGCCCGCTCCGAATGCTGCAGTTTCTCCGCGAGTACGGCGTTCTGGAAGAGGAACAGACCCACTGGGCGGCGTACCAGTACAAAAGGGCCCACGAGATTCCCGCCAGTTGCGTAAAAGGAGTCGACTTCTCCTGCTTCGGCTTCCCGGAGCACGGTGACGATTTCTCCCTGTGGCTGGGATCAGAGCAGGCCAACACTCCTTGTCACTACGACAGCTTCGGCGTGAACATAGTGGTACAGGTGCACGGCTGCAAGTCCTGGCTGCTCTTCCCACCCGACACGCCGCTGCAGAGCACACGGGTTCCCTACGAGGAGTCCAGTGTCTACTGTTTGGAGAACTTCTATGCCCCCGATCCGAAAAGGATGAAGGAACTGGAGGCACTAAGCGGGCACGTCTACCACTGCAACCTTCAGGCGGGTGATGTGCTCATCGTGCCGCGCCACTGGTGGCACTATGTAGAGGCAAGGTCCACATCGTTGAGCGTCAACTACTGGGTGCCGCTTAAAGAAGACATGGACTTGGCGCTGGACGAGTTTCTGGTCAAGCACATCGTGGAAAGCTTCGTGAAGGGCGAGAGCGATCAGATAAAGCAGTACCTGCTGAATCCTAACCAACTGGATGAGATCTCTGCCACGCCCAGTGAGCTATATGCTCAATTTGAGCGCGCTGTGCATAATTTGGAGAGCGGGCAGAGCAACCGAAAACTCTGGGAAACCGAATACCTCAGCCAGGCGGACTTTCGTCGCCTGCTCACCACTATCACCTACACTGTGCGTCCTCTCGAGGTGATGCCTTCTGATGAGTTCAAACTGTTGCTAAAGGGCAATGCCAAAAGACATCTCGGTGGTGCTGCGCCCTCTGAGCCCAGTCCGATGAGCTCCACATGGGAGCTTCTGGTCAGCAGCATGTGTGCCCCCCGAGTCATTGCTGGAATGAAGCGAGAGTTCTTCCGCAGGCTGCGCCAGGGCGAAAGTTCATAGGAAAGAAATACATACAACAAAGTCTAAGAAAGAACGTTTACTGTGATACTGCATAATTTTGTTGAATATGTGAGATTAAAATCCATTAAGCCGTCAACATGTATGATACAATTTCCAAACAGAACCAGAACAAGGAGCATTAAATGCCGAATACCATCCTTCTCGCCTTCTGACCATCTCCAGATTCATCTGAGGCTCTGCCATGCGATAGACCCTTGGGCGGACATGCTGCGCACATGAGGACATGAATTTGGGCGACTGCTGGCCATTTACCAGCCTGGTGGCTTCTGGTTGGGATAGCCTCCCTGCTGGTTGGCATAGCTGCCAGGGTAGGTGCCGTAATGGCCGGGCTGTGGTCCTTGCGGGAATCCTTGGTACTGATAGTCTGAAATTAGAGTTTTGTCTTATTGGAAATCCACTTTTATTCATTCAGGAATACTCACTTCCAGGATACGGCAATGTAGCGTAAGGATTAAAGCTCTGCGGCATCGGAGCAGGGACGTATGCTGGGTATGGCATACCGGGCTGGGCTCCATACGGGACGGGCATGCCGTGAACCTGGGCCGGATACGGAACATTGGCCGCAGCTGTGGCTGGCGGCACACTGGGTGCGCCACCGGCTGGAATATCTGAAAACGAAGGAAATACGCTTATAGTTTCTGTTAATTGTAGTTAATAAAAGTCAACCTACCGCTGCCACTGCCCGAGGTGGAGGCGTAGTGCGAAGGCAACGCAGGTGTGGCTGGACAGGCCTGGCGACTCGACTCCGTTGTCAAATCCTTGAGCAGCTCCTCCTTCTCCGTCTTGCGGGCGAACACAAAGTCACTGATTTTGTTCTGGAATACGACCAGCAGCTGGGTGAGGTCGTTGTAGAACTTTGTGCCCTCCTGCAAATTGCCGGACAGCTCTATGTAGCTGTCGTAGGCGGTGGCCAGCTCCTGGTACAAGGTGTCCCGGGAACTACCGCAGCTACCAGTTTCCGAGACGAAGGCACCGTGGGCGCTCTGGATGTCGGCTACTAGAGACTTCTGGCGCTCCACGCTCTCACGCACCTGCTGCTGCAGTGGATTCAGCACCTGGCCAATGCGGGCCAAGGACAAAGCGGGCTCATCGATAGCTCCATCCTTCTGCAGTGCCAGCAAGAACTCGTCCTTCATATCGAACGTGGCCGCCTTGAGCTCAGACTCTACAGCCTCGCGTTCAGCTTTGATGGTCTCCACATCTTCCATCAGCTTCTTGAGTCGCTGGACGCTGGAGCAGTTGGGATCCACACTGCCGCTGGCCGAGGGCAGTGATTGCTGAATTTGATCTGGCGACAGCGACAACAGCTGGATGCCCTTTTGATTGGCCTCGAACTTTTGGCGCACAACCTTGTCGGCTTCGATGGCATTGGTGATGACTTCACGGTACTTCTTGGCGTTGGTGCGGAACATCTCCGTCAGCTTATCTGAGCCAATACGGGTCCAGCGCTCCTTGAACTGTGCCCGCAACTGATTGTCCGAGTCACGTTCCTCGTCCAATAGGCGCTCCGTCTCGTCCAGGATCTCGCGGTTGCGATTCAGCAGCTCGGGAAGATCCTTGAGCAGCGTCTGCACATTTTCGATGCCACCCTTCTCACGAACCTCTGTGGCCTTATCCTTGAGTGAAGGCGGCAGACCACTGTTGCCATCGGCCGTCTCCACAGCTGCGGGAAGATTCAAGCTGGCCAGTACGGCGTTCAGCGTCTGTGTGGACTCACGCAACTTCATAATCTCTACGTTGACAATCTCGTTGCGGCGCATATCGGAAGCGGTGAGGGCGCGATGCAGCTCAACGGGCACCAGAGCGGTGAAGATGTCCTTAAAGTTGGCCGCCAAGGGATGTCCGATGGGCAATGGCTTGGCCAACTGTGCCTTGCCCGGTGAGGCCAGCGTGCTTAGCTCAGGGATCATCTCGTTGTAGATGAACTCGTTGTCCTTGGTGGACTCAGCCAAGTTGCGCTTGGCGCGGCTAAAGTACTCGTCCAAGTAGGTCTCGTTTCCACCGCGAGATTGAGCAGCCTTGAACAGATCGACCGAGTTGCGCAGACGGGCGATCTCCTCGCCGATCTTCTTGGAGGCGCGGCACACAAGACTCTGATACAGCTGTGTGAGGGCATGGAAGCCTGCCTGCTTGCCGGCAATGGTGGGTATCCACTCTTTCTCCCACAGACTTCGCACGGACTCCTTTTGCATTGCGCGCAGCACGTCGGCGTAGAACTCCTCAGCCTGGCAGCACAGCTTGGCGACAATCTGCTCCTTCATGTTGTCTGTAAACGAAATAATAAATTAAATAAAACTGAGAGTGCCGGAGAGATGACCTACATAATAGATAAGAGTAGCATGATGACTAAATAAATATATTCGATACAGTGCTTATGTAAGACATGAGATTTTTCTTCCATATATTTGTGCGTACCTTTGATGGCTTTGAGTATAAACACCTCCTGGGCTTGCGCCACCATCAGCGCCTGCAAAACGATCAAAGTATCCTGACTAAGATCGGGTGTGGGTTCAGATGGCACAGCTGCCGGTGTAGCGCCTTTCAAGTACTGGAAGATGCCGGCGCTCTGCTGGAGCAGCTTGATAGCCAACTTAAGGCCCTCATCCGTGTCCAACTCCTGGTTGGCCGCGATGCTGCTCTGCAGGGCGGCGATGTTGAAGAGCACGCAGACCTTCTCGTACATCAAAGAGGTGTGCGCTGCGGAGGGGAAATCGGAAGTTAGTTGTGAAATGGTTGAGCTGGTGGATGAATCACTCACTAAGGCTGATCTTGCCACCGAAAATGGAGCCCTTGTCGAAGGCATCCTTCCACTTGAAGGGTATCTGGAGTTCGCTAACCGATATCTTGGTCTCCAATGCGCAGATCTGGTCATAATAGCTGTGAAGACAAAGGCCGGAGGCAAAAAACCAGCCAATAATACCCATTAGTGGCGACGTCATCCGAGAGCTTGTTTACGTCCGGTCACTGGCACGCACACAGGTGCCCCACAGAACTAGCTACTGTGTGTGTGATTAGCCCCGACTCCGCTGTGTAAAGGCTGGTGACTCATGCGGAGAGTCCCGGAAAAAAGTCCACGACCACAAAGACGTTCCCGGAATACTCACGCGTAAACCACCTCCAGCGACGCCTCGTATTTCTCGAAGAACTTCCATATCGCCGTATTGCGTTGTTTCGAAAACTCATTTACTGCCTCCGCGTACTTCGACTTCTCCTCCTCCGAGGCCCCATTGTAGGTGCTCTGGATAAGATTGTTCAGAGGCTTGACTACGTCCACCTCCGAAGGCTTCTTCAGCGGCACGCCCAGAAACTTCGACATCTTGCACTGTTCTGCGGAGAATTGCTCAGAGTCGACTTGGAAGCAATTAATTAACCGTCTGTCGCTTTTATTCCAAGTCTTTCTTCGGTTCTCCCTTTCTCCTACAGCTGGCAGACTGACCGGGCGAGGCGGTATTCGCTTAATTTACGGTAAAATAATTTAAAGCTCCGGTCACCCTTGACTAGGAAATTGTAATGAACTTGCCGCAGATTTTATTTATTTATTTTATTTATTTCTAAGATACAACGTTATAGTTTATATTAAACTAAAGTAGTGGTAATGAAATAGGTTATTAATAAGTCCTTAAATTCAATAATTATTTCTATATATTATTAAAACTAGCTATAAACAAGCGAAATTTACTTTCTCCGCCTTTCCGCCAGTGCCCACGCTGGCCACACCAACAACTAAGAGTTGGAAGTAACCCTAGACACTTTCTATTTTCTGATTGCGTTGTTGTCGAGAAAACTCTGCAAAAACCTCGGTTTTACTGCAACATTTCGCTGATCTCAAAGTAGACTTGGTAGAGAACCTAGCCCTGAGCGAGGATTCGCACCTTAGTAGAGGAGACGCAGAAGCAGCGAGGAATAAGAAGAAAATATCCATGGCCGAAGTGGAGAAGCCTACGGCCACCCCGCCGACCGACATACCCCTGGCTACGCCCCCGAGCGCCAGTGAGTTGGAATCACCCGCTACTGACGTCGCGGGAGCGGACGTGGAGCCTGGAACCTCGCCCACGCAGGAACCCAACTCGAACTCGCATCCGCACGACTCTGAGTACGACACGGCGAGCGATCTAGAGGGCGGCGAGGACTACGACGATGAGGAGAGCGGCAGCGGAAGTGCCAGTGGCAGCGGCAGCGAAGAGGAAACAGAAACTGACGACGAGGACGATGTGGGCAGTGAGACGGACGATGGCGAGGCGGATCATGCTCAAGACCGGTCCATCGCTGACAGCGAAGCGCAGAAGAAGGTCGACGAGGACCGAAGTAATCCGCAGTATATCCCCAAGCGGGGTACCTTCTACGAGCACGACGACCGCACTGCGGAAACCGAAGGCGATGTTTTAGTCGAACCAGAGAACGGCGCTGGGCAAGTACAGCCAGAGCCAAATGGCGAACTCAATGGACTCGCAGCAGCCGGAGCAACGCCCGCCGGCCAAACGCCACAGATCTCACAGGCCTCCAAGACCATGCGTAAGTGGCAGCCGGCGTCTGGTGGCGATCGCTGGTCCCACGACCGCTTCGAAGCGAGCGAGCAGGCTCCTAAGTCACGGGCCGAGTTGCTGCAGGCTTACGGCTACGATATTCGCAATGAGGACGCCCCGCCCCGAGCCCGAAGACGTCGGCGCTATACGCGCGGGCCTAGCAAATACTCACGGAACTGGGAAGACGAGCAAGCCTATCTCAAGGCCAGCAATAAGGAGCGCAAGCCGCCGCGCCCGCAGGACTTCCCGGCCCTCAATGAGCGGAAGCCGCGAGGCCCACGCACCTCCTCTTCCCGGGAGGAGAAGGAGAACCGACGAACTGGCGGCGCTGGAGTCGTGGGCGTGGGCGTGGAGAAGCAGCAAGGCATGGCCAGCAGCTCGAATCCAAACAGATCCCAGGAACGAGAGCGTGAAAGGGATCGGGAGCGTGAACGCGAACGAGAGCGTGAGCCGAAAAACCGCAACTTTGGGCGGATGAACGGCGGTCCGGGCCGACAGAATGCCATGGAATTCAAGAAATCTGGACGCGGGCAGCAGCCGCGCGACCGAGAGAGGGAGCGTGAACAACCGGACAACCGCAATCAGAAGCAATCGACACCACGCTCCAATCAACAGCACCCACAGCAGCAGCCTCAACAGCAGCCACAGCAACAACGACAGCCGACTCAGCAGCCGCAGACTCCGCTCTCCACCACAAACCTCTCGCAGCGCTTGCAGCAAGTGCAGCAGCGAAACGATCCCAGTCACGTGGGTAGTGTCCAGATGCACTCGCTGGCCAACCAAAGCCCACAGCAACCGTCGCAGCCGCTGCACCAGGAACAACGTAACGCGCCCAAGCGATATTCGAGCCTCCGACGCTCACAGCAAGAGGCAACGCAGCATCTGGCGGAGCAGCAAATGCAGCAGCAGCTGCATCTCCAGCAACAACAGCCGCAACCATCTCAGATCATGATTCAGGACCCTCACGTCCTGATGCAAATCGCGTACCAACAGCAGGAGCTGCAGGCGCAGTTGCAGACAATGCAACTGGGACCAACTGCCACTGGGGCAGTCGCTGCGCCACCAAAGCCACACGCGCCACCGGCAGCTGCGTATCCGCAGGCGCAGGCGGCACCCTACTACGTGACCGGAACGGAGCCAGTGCCAGTGCCCGTGCCCGTACCCCAAGCACCGTATGTGAATCCGGCTAGTGCCGCCTACTTGCCCACCACTCCCGCTGCTGTGGCCTATGCGCAGGCAGCGCCGCCTGTGGTGCCGCAGCCCACACCGGCGCCCGCCCAGGCGCCAGCCGCAGCCCAGCCTGCACAACCTTACCAAAACTACAACACTGTCGGTGGTACCACATACTTTGTGCCGCCGGCCCAGACCGCTAACCGGCCCGCTGCCCTGCCCCAGCGTCGTCCAACCAACGCTATTCCCATCCTTCCGCCATCCGAGAAACACAAGACGAAGGGCGGCGCCCCAGCCGCCGGAGGCAAGGAGGAGGGCAATTCGGACAACATCGACCACATTATTGACAACATGTTCGTTGCGCGACCATCGGCTTTCCAACCCACCGGAGAGGGTGCAGCGGCTGGTGGAGGTGCAGCTAAGGAAGACGCAGCCACTCCTCCGGCGACCGAGCAGAACCTTCAACCGGTGGCTGCCACTGGGAAGGAATGAGTGCAGGCATACGCTGGCGTGTCTACGCAGCAGCAGCAGAGACGAGGTCAGAGGATGGCTCCTCCTTCCCCCTCATCCGCCTACGGCATGCTGCCGCAGCAGTCTCACACCGGCTATTACCGCGCTCCGCCTCACTAGCTCCAACAAGCTCTGGCTCAGCTCATCTAAAGATTTTTTTTCCCCATTCTGTCCTCGGGTCTGGGATCCGAAGAACTCCATGAATTGTAGCATCGCAGTAAGAACCATTTGTAATTAGCATTTAGCTCCCAGATAATCGATCTTACTAACGTCAAACCTACGTATATAGGACGAGTAAATTTATATAATCAGGCGCAAGCTCCCATTAACTTGTATGTAGTATCTAGGACCAGCTGCGGCATTCGTTTATTAAGATGAAAGTGAAAACATGCTGGCGGCGAGGCGCTTAGCTTATTTAGCCGCAATTTAGAGTTGAAAAAAAGAGATTTATCGTGTGAAATGTATTTGCGTAAACTAATAGAACTTTAATTTGAATAAAAGTTTAACACGAACCTACTAACTCTGCACTTTAACTTACGAACTATATATGAATGGCACAATTCTCGATTTTGGTATATGACTTGTATGCTTTTTAATTCAAATTTGTTGCAAATATTGAATAAAATGATAAAAACTGGTCATTCGAGCATATATTTATATATTAAAAATAAATATCCTTTAAAAGATCTAAAAAGTAATGCCAGAATCAATATGGGGAATGTACATCCGTTATAATAAATCGACAAGAATGCATAGTAAAATTTGACATATCATATTGTTAAATGAAATTGAAAAAAAGAAAATATCGCAGTTACTTTAAATATTTTGTTTTAATTTTTACATTACCCTAATATAGGGTATAAAAAAAGGAACCTCAGAAACTATTAAAATCGAGAAAAGTGCTTGGGATGATAAAAAGTATTCGGATTTAATTCTGCCTTATTACTACACAAAATTATTACAGCTTTGACTCCTTGGCCAGCTGCTCCAAGAGAACGCTAATGCGTCGGAATGAATCCTTGAACATATGGTTGAACTTGCGGGCGCTAGTCTTGATGCTGTCCCGATATGCGGTGGTATTAATATAGATGCTGTATAACAGAAAAACATTAAGTACAATGGTTAAATTTAAAGTATTAAACTTACGCATCAGATGTTATGGAGTAGAATACACCGTATCCGTCGAACAACATGGGCGCTACATAGCCAACGTTGGCCGTGAATCCAAGCGTGCTGGTGGAGAGCACAAAGTTGCCTCCGCCGCCACTCTTGGTGTACATTGGATCGTCGTAGAAGGCCGGAATGTCCATTTTGTTCTCATATGCCGCACACCACAGCCCAAAGAGGTGTCGGTCGATGCCATTTCCCTTACGCGCCTCGTTCATGAAGTGCTTGTGATCATCCACTGCGGCTCGGAATGCCCTGGCCAGCACCATGTCTCCCATCTGCTTGTTGGATGATGCCCGCAGGAAGTTTGCCACGGCACCAGTGCAGGAACGCAACGTCTCCGTTCGTCCGTTATAGTATTGACGCATCAGAGCGGTCTCATAGGTGGGAGCAATTCTGGAAGGTAGCTATTAGCCCTGAAATGAATGGGAAGTCTGGTACACTACTTACTCCTGATGCAACTGATAGTAGGTCCACTGCATGACGACTTGTACAAATGAGTCTGGATGCAGGCGATGTTTTTTCATGAACTCCTTGCCATAATCATCGAAAACGGTGAAGGTGACTGTCACATCGATGCCCTAAGAATAACGTATTTATTAAATTAGTATAGACTCGTAAAGATTAAGGAACTCTTGAAGCTAATCAACTTTCAGCCATAAAATGTGAGTCTTGCAATTGTTTTGTATTTACTCACCCTATCTTCGACCTCCTTGCGCACGCGCTTAATCTCGCTTCTCAGTGAGTCATCCAGCTGAAATTTGAGCTCCTTGATCTCCACTACGCTCGAGTGCTCAGCCTCGGTCCAGTCTGGCTCCGGTACCTCCATGAAGCTCAGCTGCATAAAAGTGGCAAAGCTAATGCTGACAGTGCCGTCGTAGCAGCTGTGCTCCCCTGTCCAGTTGAAGCGTCCGTTGCGGAAGGCAATGATGCTGCTGCTACGGTCCGCCCATCGGGAATGCAGGTCACCGAACAGACCCAGCTGTGAGGATTCCTCGTAGTCCTTGGGCGACTGCTCGTACCAGCAAATCTCCATGCTGGCGCTCTCTACAAGCAACAGTGTCTCCTTGTTGGCCTCGGATACCTCCATCAGGCGGTTGCGATTATTGGCCCAAGTGGTGCGATCATCGTGGCTCAGCATGGGGACACAGTCGCCCTCTGCCTCGTAGTCCAAAATGCTGCGCAGCCTCTGTAGTGCCACTAGGATCTCAGGCGCCGTTAGGATAGTGTCGTCTTCATGCACACAGTTCAGGATAAACTGCCTGCCCTTTCCGGAGATAAGGATGTGCGAGGGCGTCTTTCCCTCGTCTTTGGTAAGAAAGTGCTTTTCGATGTGATCCTGCTCAACGCCAGGAACACGACAGGTGGAGAAAAAGTGCTTATACAGCGCGGAAGAGTATTTGATCTTCCCACCGTTTGAGGAGAGCGGCTTGATACTGGACGTGCGAGTGAGGTCCCAAAACTCCAGAGTGTGATATATGTGACGGGCCAAACTCTGCGTAAATAAATAATCAGAAAACGAGTTCCAAAGTCTATCAATAAAGAAAGCTTGGTGAATGCACTTCAATCGTCTTACCTTGAGCATGTATTCCGGGGTTTCGGGCACGCCCACCATCTCAAGCTGCGCGGGCATCGACATCAGTTGGTACGGCAACAGTGGCATGCGGATTAAATGGTATCCGTAGTCCTCCCACCAGGTGCCCAGCCAGTTCTTCATGCTGGCCTCTCGCTTCTTGAGCTGTTCATGCAGTTTAATGCCCACGCCATTCTGAAACTCGTCAATGGCACGTCGAGCTTGGACCAGTTCCTCCTTGGTGGCGAAGGGCTGGATGCAGGCGTAGTACCGCTCCATGGTGTCCTTTAACTCTGGCAGTGGCAGCGGGGGCAGCGTCTCGTCGAAGTCGAACGTATTCTTGTCATCCTTGCCCTGAAAGTATAGACTGGTCCGATCCATGGTGGTGGCTTATCTGCGGGGAAAGAAGGCGAGATTAGGTTCCCAGTTTGCTTGTGGTGGCCACCAATAGAGGCCTATGTCGAGATTAGAAAGCCAATCATATCGGTCAACGGTCCAAAGTTCTGCACCAAAATTATGATGAAATTTCCATAAAGTCCCATAAATAACCCCCTAACGCAGGAAGATATAATACAAAATATAAGATAATTATGGCAATCGGACATGCAATTCTGAGGCGTGGATGCAAGAGTTCAGAATTATAGTTGCCCCTGCTCAGGTAGAAGGCGGATTAGCGTCACACTCTAATGTCAGACGTGCAAAGTCCGTTCCCCTTTGCCGGATATATATGCTTTATAAATATTTATATTCGCAATAAGGTTGTATTTCATTGCTGAAATCACTGGCCAACTGAGGGGCAACTGACCTTTGGACTCGTTGGAATATTTTGGTTTGCCGGAGACACCCGAAACGCCAGACTGTCGTTGTTCGACTAACCGCCTACCGGGAGCTGATACCGCAGCAAACCTTAGTTTGCGCCCCGTGGGATCGCCTCCCACGCCCACCTGACTCAGTTCGATAAGGCGGCGGCGGCATATTGACCCAATCATCAGTACCGTACCTCCAGCGCGCAGACATCGCCGGCGTCTGATAAGCTCTGAGATAATTCCCATATAGATTCCAGTGAATTCATACCAATCCAAAATATGCAGATAAACAATTGAATTTGTACCTGAACTGTACTTTCCCCGGCGACATGCAATTCCAAATATACGCTTCTGCAGCTATCGCAAATAGCTGTGTCACTTAATAAATGTTTTAATTAACGATTTAATCATTTAATCCCAACGCCATTGTTTACACACAACAGACCCGTTGGGAAATTTGCCAAGCCAATTGGAGGAAAGGCACTTGTCAACACAATTTGTTGCGCGGTTAACAAAACTCAACAGTATTTAGTACTTAATAGCAATTACTTTCACAAATTATTTGTTATAAACAAATGCCACAGTGTGACCGCAGATAAGCCGCTAGTCCAGACGAAGGTGGCAGCGCTGAAAAATCAGCTGAAACTGGATAGAACAGCTGGTAACAGTTCTCATGATAGTATGGACGGCCGCCCCAAAATATTTTATACTAGCGCAAAGTCAGGGAATAAATAAAAGGAAATTAGACGCTTGTTTATAAAGCGGCCTTGATTTATTGCAAATCCGGCGAATTTCAGGGATGCTGCCGTCTACTGGGCTGTTTAAGGGATTCCTTTGCCCGAACTTTGATGGCGCCGATGAGGCAGGGTCCTGCCGTCGTCCCTTTTGCCACTTTAAGCATGCCCGCAAAGGTGAGAGCTAGCAGCGAATTTCATCACTTACTTACCGCCTCCGGCTTGCAGACGATGTTGAGACTACGGCGCCCACCGAACCCGCTCGCGTTCCGGAGTACAAGCCGGCGCCTAAGCTGCTCTCCCTGCCTCTGCCTCATATCCCGGTATGCGCCCCCAAGAAGAAAAACAATTTGGAGTACCATCCGGAGAAGCCGGCTTTGGACGCCTCTCCGGCGAAGAAAAAACCGGATGTGGCTGTGGACAGCGCCCCGATGTATGTACCCGCTCAGCCCTCCATCGCAAATACAGATGGTGGCGACGACGACTGGCAGGCGGTTCTTGAAAAGGAGATCGATGAGCAGATACAGATTGAGATCGAGGAAGCGCCCTTGGCGTTAGATACCGAAAAGGAAAAGGAGAAGCCAAAGGCCCACAAGGAAAGGCATAGCCGAGAGCATAAGTCCAGCAAGGATAATGATAAGTTAAGGGAAAGGGATAAAGAGAAAGGCAGGGACAAAGACAACGAAAAACACAAGAACAATGAGAAGGAAAGTAAGGACAAGGAAAGCAAGGACAGGGACAATGGGAAGCAGAAGAGCAAGTCATCGCACAGTGACAAGGATCGCTCGAAGGAGCGTCACATCTCCAGCTCAAGTTCTTCCAGACACAAATCGTCGTCTTCGTCCTCCTCGTCCACCAAGAAGTCCACTAGCAGCGACAAGCAGCGTGAGGAGAAGAGCTCAGGCAGCAGGCACAAGAGCAGCTCTACATCATCAGATTCGAAGAGTCGCCACAGCAACTCCAGTTCCTCGAGCTCCCGATCCAAGTCAAAGAGTAGCTCCAGCTCAACTAGCAAGAGCTCCAGCACTGGTACCTCCAGGAGCGAACCGGCAGCAGAAAAGCAAGCCAAATCTGCCTGTGCACCACCACAGCCAACTGATGTCCTTGATGAACTGGACTTGGACTTTGAATTGGACACCTCCGAGGGAGAGATCGTGCGCCAATGTGAGATGATTTTCGACGAGCTGGAAACCAAGTTTGCGCAAATGCACAAATCCGAGGGCGACGGTGAGAGCGGAGACGCTCCTGGTGGCTCCCGCAAACGTAAGGCTCCATCCCCAGATATCGATACCTACACAGAGGCAGTAACGGCGGCGCTGCAAAAAAGACGGGTGGCCCATGAGAACGCTGACAAAAGTAGGCCAGTAACGGCGTCCGCACCTGCAGTAAGCAAACCAAATCATATCCGCAATGCGATGCAAGCTATCTTCGACCGCCGGGCGGAAATGCGCCGCCAGGAGAGACTGCAGGCTGAGGCAGCTAACGCGCAACTGCGTCAGGCCCAGGAGCGGGTTCGCCAGGCTCAGGAGGAGCTCCGTCAGGCCCAGGTCAACTCAAACCTCACACCTCTCATATCACGAAGTGCACTGACTCCACCAGTTCGTACAGGTGAGACTTTCTTTCTCAGTATGAAGAGCTTTATTCAAAATATGTTATCTTTCAGCTCGAAGCATCGCTCCCGTGGCTAACATTGTGGCCATAGCACGAGCCAAGAAGAAGATCGAGGAGCTGCAGGCCGAAAAGAAACCCGCTTTCACACCTGCTCAGTCCTTTAAGGGTACCGGTCGGGTTGCCCACAAGTCAACGGTAGCCCTGGACAAGAGTGCCCCGGCAGCCAATGGGACCAATGTCGAGAAACCGACAGTTTTAGAGCCACGCAGCTCCAAGATATCCTATAACGTGCGCACACAGTATTACGAGATGATGGTGAAGCACTGCACTGTTATCTATCCGCAGCTGACCGACGCCTGGGAGCGAGCGCAGGTCGAAGAGCTGGCAGTGTTCAAGAAATGCAACACGGCAGCCATCTATAAAAATAGCTGTATGCTAGCGATCAACAAGCTGCGGAAGGAGGCCGTCGAGGCCGGTAACCGCCCGAGTGCGGCCTGCAAGACAGTCTCCCACGAGATGATGCTGGGCGGCAAGCGAGCCCTTACTACATCCTGGAGCGTTGAGAAGAAGGAGTAGGTTATTGGTTCTAGGCCATACAAAATGGTTTTCTTAAGTAAATCTTAAAATTATTGCAGAAAACTCGGGTCATCGGGCAGCGGCGAACCGTTCGACGCTTTAGATCCTCAGAAAGCCTACGAAATGGTGTTTGATTTGCGCTTGACAGACGAGCAATTGGTGGAGAACGGATATCCGCGCCCGGGGGCTAAGCGCGGCTCGGCGGTGATACGCGCCTGCCGTCCCAATCGGCGGCCCAACGAGAGCGAACGGTATTGCTCTCGATGCGGAAAGGTGTTCAGCCTGGACATCTACGACCGGCACGGCTCAGACATGTGTAATTATCATCCCAAGAGCACTGGCTATCGACGAGGATTCACCGACAATCAGCACCGATGCTGCCAGCAGCCAGCGGGCACTCCGGGCTGCACCTATGCAAACTACCACGTCAGCGACTACTACGACCCGGACAAGCTCACCTGCTTTGTGAAGACTATCGATCGGGAAGAGGACTACGTTTCAACAAAGAAAGACATCTTCGCCTTGGACTGCGAGATGTGCTACACCACGCACGGAATAGAGTTGACTCGTGTCACAGTGGTGGATATAACCGGACGCAGCGTCTACGATGCTTTGGTCAAGCCGGACAACCAGATTGTGGACTACAATACGACGTGGGTATCGGCTTTAAGAAGCGAATTCTTTTACTAAGCGAAATAATGTCTATTGCAGCTATTCTGGCATCACGGAGGCCATGCTCTCCACTCAAACGCGCACGCTCCGCGATGTACAGGCCGTGTTAATGTCTATGTTTCATGCTAGAACTGTCCTTGTGGGCCACAGCCTGGAGAGCGATCTGAAGGCTCTGAAAATCATTCACGACGTAGTTGTGGACACCTCGGTGCTATTCCCCCACAAGATGGGGCCGCCCAAGAAACGTGCTCTGAAGACGCTCTGCATTGAACATCTGAAACGCATTATACAGGAGAATGGTGAGTGCTCCACAGTGTTCTAAAATCACCCAAATAATGCTTATTTCGTTCCCACAGAGGCCGGTCACGACAGTGCTGAAGATGCGGAGGTGTGCATTCAGCTGATCAAGTTCTATCTGCGCAACAAAATAAGCTGAGCTGCTTGCCCTGGTCACCTCCGTCAGAAGCAACCAGTTCAAAATCATTACATACATCTGTTAATATGTATATCACGTTCATCCCGTAATCAAAGTCTAAGACCTCAAAATAAATTAATAGTTTGTAAAAGGATTCTCTATTTACAAGTTGAACGTTTAGCCTTTGCAGTGTTATCCCAGATGTTATAAAACTCCAGTTCCAGACTCTTGCAGATACGTGGAGCGCTAGTAATGAAGACGTCGTCACAGCCCTCTCCGTAGTTGACCCAGTTCATCGACCCGGTCACACAAATAGTCACTGGCTCCTTCGCACCTTTTGGCTTTAGCTCGCGCAGATTCTGGTAGCCGTCGATAATGCAGAATTTGTTGTGCATCAGACTGTACGTATGCGGTGGAAATTTGCGCACAGGGATGTCAGAGTTCCTTTCGATCAAATTCGTGCAGTTCGTCTCCGTGACTATACGGACTCGCACTCCGCGTCTGGCGACCGCCATCAAGGTTTTTGAAATCTCAGCCGAACTCATTGTATACATGGCAAGGTCTATCGAGTACTTGGCATTGTTTAAGTACCAGATGATGCGTGCTATATGGCCGGGGACGCGGACAATCTGGTTCCATTCGAGCTTGAATGTCTTATGCGGAGAATGACCAACTTGCAGACCATCGGGGACCATGTACAATACTTCATTCACCAGCTGGCCTCGGCGGTCATCACTCCACTCCGCGTACAGGTTCCGGATGTGGGCTAAAACCTCCCGCGGCGTCTGTTTAAAAAGATCAAAAAACTTTATTAAATAATACAACATTGTGATAGTTCCAGGATGAAAGAAAGGAAAAAAATTGTCGGCTTCCAGGGCTGTTTTTTGACGTTTGGAACTATTTTCGATTTTGCTCGCTTTTATGTGCGATATTTACCGACTTTGATTCATTTTTTTTTTAATATTTCAGAACCAACTGAAATGCTTAACTAATTAAAATTACAACCCACAAATTATGAACATAGTTTATAACTAAAACAAAAACAAGGTATTTTATGTGTACTTTTGCATTATAAAATAACTTTTTAAAAATTTTTCTTTTGCTTTTTCCGACGGCTTTCTATCGATTACAATTCAATGAAAAGCAATTCGAAAGTTTTGTAAAGTTTTTTACCTGGCCAAACCGCGTTACAAAATTGTAATTGCAGGTATCCTGCCTGACGCACGTCACAGAATATTCGCCTGTGACCACCAGTTTCCAGTTCCCTCTCCCGTTCTTGTTATTATTTAAATGTAATTTTAATCAGATTGCGGCGATACTTTATATTTTTCAATTACACCCGACCATGTCGGCTTGCCCGTGGGCAACATCTGGATGTTGTTCGCTTCTTGTTGCTCTCCGCGGCGCCAGCATGATTTTTCAATTTTAACGTTTTATAATACTCTGTTCTCCTCGGTTGGGTAAAAGTTTGGCTTATTGAATGGCGCTAAAAGAATGCCGGCAAAGTTCCAGCACTTAATTTGGCGTAATTGTTGCCATCGGCAGGAGTTGGGCAAATGACAGGAGATGTCAGTAAATAGAAGTGGAAAGGGGTTCCCAGGCCTAGCTGGGCATCACCACCCACTCATTCCCTCCCGAGAAATGGCTGATGGCGACACGTGTTTATCTATTGAGCTGGCACAACAACAACAACACACAACCTAACGAAAAGTAAATAATATTAGTGGTACTTGGCAATGACAATGTGCATATGTGGCCCAGTATGAGGACCGGACCCAACGGCCACAGCAGAGCACACACAAACAAGGATGCGGAAGTGCTGCTTGAGGCTTAGCAACCACGGTAGCAGCAGGCTGGAATCTCAGCTATTTATTTTATTTATATTATTTATCAGAAATTTATTTTAAAAAATATTAACATTTGTGGTATTACAAAGGGGATTTTAATGTATTTGAATACTTATTTTGATAAATAGAATCATTTGTTATTGCAATTTTAGTCCCTTGATGGGTTTAAAAATTTGTTTAATTAATTTTAAAATCAATACGTTATAAAAGCTGTTAAACAACAGGTTTCCGAAAGGAAAATGTGTTGATTAAGCTAAGTGAAAACCATTAATCTCACAGGATATCAGATTCCGAATACAATATCTAAGGATACGAATTTATATTTCTCTCAGTGGAGATTCAGCAGAAGCAGAAGGCGGCATGAGTGGAGCCAGTGGGCAAAACAAACACTGGGCCAAATGCAAACACAAATAAAAAGCCAAAAACCAAGGGGTACTATGTGTGTGGGAACAAAAGCTGGGATAAGGAGGCGGAAGGAGAATTGAGGAAGCGGCGGTTCGGTGCTGCTTGACTTGTCACACATTGTTGTTGGGGCCCGGCTCGGCTCGGCCTGGTCGGAAGTTTACTTAAGACCGTCGAAATAGAGGCATTAAGATCTTTACAGTTAATCCCTTGAGTAAATGCTGTGCGGTCGCGACGACAGCACTGCGGTGCGTGTGTGCCGGAGTGTGTGTGCTACCTGGTCTAGTTCTACATCATACATACATAGTTGTGGCATTAAAAAAAGGCTTAAAAGCTTGCCGGAGCCTGCATATTGGCCCTGCCTTCGCCCATGAATATTTCATTCCGCCTGATGACAACATGCCTGGCGGTTAAGTGCTTTAAACATTTAGCTTAATGCCCGGCCCCTTTTAATTTGCGGAGGGTTCGTCACGTATTTAACCAAATTGCGCATACGCCGCGTATGCTCTGTTGCAGAAATATTAAAGCGAGCCTCGGCGAGCGAGTTATGTTGAAATTTATTTTGGTTTTTTCTATTTTGTTGTTCGGGACTAAGCCTGCAGCGCATCTGGTTTGGGCGAAAACCTTTTTACAACTTTTACACAGCGCAAGCGACCAAAACCGAAAAAAAGAAAAGCAACAAACGGCTAAGCTGCCGTCGCCCTTGCCAATCTAAATAAGGTGGCTAAAGGCAATGCGAAAGGAAAAATGCGAGCGTGGGGGGAGCGGGGGAAAAATAAAGAAAGCTGGCAAAGCAATGCCGGGAGCCAAGAGCCAAAGCTGGCGGTAAACGCAAAATAAAGTCATCACAAACATATTAGCAGCTAAAAACACCTGAGCAAATAGATTTATATGCACGATAAAGCACAGAGTAATTTCCCCTAGATCCTGTCAACCACCGCCCACCAAACAGCACTGAGCGCCAAGGACCAAGGACCAACCACCAGCCCATCGCCCATCTTGGCCTACACGACGCCTGTTGCCTAAGCCGCAAAGTAGCTGGCAAGCACAAGATAACATCACTTTATTGTAAGAAAGTTAAAACACAAAAAATGCAAGCTAGAGTCCCAGCTGCGGGGCCGAGTATGTGTGCTTTTTCGGCGTGGCACTAAAAAAATATCCGAAAAACCAAAGTACCACCATGGCGGAAATTCTGGCCGGGAAACAACAAAGCCAAAAAGGTGGCGTAAAACTTCTCAATGCCGTTTGCCGCTGTTTTACGAGCCATTTCCGTTTTGGATGCTGCTCTTCCGCTCACACTCACACGCCCACTCCCCCGTTTTGGGTGTGAAATTATAAAATTTGTAGCATAATTCTAGGCTGCGCGGCCGCCGGCAACGGCGAGCGGAGCACGCGTGCGTCCACGTTGTAAATACCAAGACTTACATAAGTTCGCCGGGTCGTAGTTACAGTCACAGTCATAGTTTCGCCCGCGACTCCGCCGGGAAGTCGGCCAGTTTACGACCCCGGCAAGTGCACGTCAGGACACACACGTAACGCTTTTATTTCGTACTTAGCAGGACATTTTTGTGCACTTGCCTGGAGTGGAATTACTCTCACTAGGGACTGGCGAAATCAAGGCAAAACTTGACTTGGTTCTATCACACGGCGACAAATTTGGAATCATTTTAAACAATTCTTTCGGAAAAGTTTCTGCTGTGAACTTTTGCAAGATCTTAAGATCAGATTTGCTCCAAAATAAATAGAGACTTAATGCTTCTTTTGACGAAAGTGGTGGATTTCCGCTCAGAGCAATTTCCCCAATGAGATGTCGAGTGCATGGGAGATTCGTTAGCCGAAAATTGCTGGCCGCGTTCCCATTTCATTTTTTTTTTGCGAAGCGGTGGGCGGTGGAAGGTCGACCCAGGCCATTAGCAGAATGCTTGACAAATAATTAGGGCAAAAACTATTAAGTTGTCGCTCGTGCACCCACACACACGCGCACATGACTGATGACGTCCAGTGAAGGATGAAGCGGAGGACTCGAATTGACATTGCTCAACATGCCAGTCAAGTTGGCGACCAAAGTTCAGGCAAAAACGGCAAAGATTTGTCGCGGCTGGCAACTAAAAAAGTTAATTGCAGTTAATGACGACATTAATCACAAGAAAATGAAGCCGGGCGCAGTGACAATAAGCACAAAGCGACAAATGAAGAGCCAACTTGAAGCGTTTGCTGCTGAGGATGAGGCACTGTGAAAAATAATGTAAATACTTAATAAAATTTTTAATTTCAAAAAAGGTTATATAAAAATCAATTCTCAAGCATTGCGTTTCAAGTTGAAGAATAAAGTTTAATAGTTAAGCCAGACTTATGGTAAATTTTATATACAAGTCGTCCTGATTTTCCTCAGTTTAGCAATGCTGACGCAGTTCCTCTCGTTATTTTCTGTTGCTGATGCTGACGCTTGTTGCAGGCGAGTCCGGCGGGCCAGGCGTCTATTAACACCGATACTCGGGACTTGGCCACTCCTCGCCCTCACAAAGGCGCCAAGACAATGGGAAAGTTGCGTCAGCTCCAGCTCTTCAGCTCTCCAGCTCTGTAGAGCCGGAGCGCAACAAGCGGCAACAGGAAGTGAGCGCGTAGTAGGAAAAGCAATTTTACTGCGAGTTTCCTCAAGACAAATAAGTCTGCTGGATCAAAAAGGACTTTCAGCCGGGACACAATAGAAATGAATTATAAGCGACAGGCGGGGCGAGGGTGAGGGTGACTCCGACTGCGAGGGATGGTACGGGATGTGTTCGGGAGTGCGAGAAGGGATAGGTGGCGGTGTCAGCGATAATAATGAAGTAGCATGACTGATGATGCCGCCTTAGTGCAGCCTGGAAAAAGAACAACTTCGTCGAGGTCCATTGCGATTAGGCGGCAATAAAGGCAGCGACAAGCCAGTAAAATGTTTTTCTTTGTTTTCCCTGTTCGCTGGCTTTTGTTTTTCGCAGCTTTTGTATATTTATTGCTTTTGTTTTGTTTTTTTTTCCTTATGGTGTATGGAAATCAAAGTGGCTGCGCTGCGCTGTTTATATAATGAAAAAGAGCTTGGCAAACGCTCTCATAGTTGGCATTAATTAAGCGGGATTCCCCAAGAACTTCCATTGATTGTGCTGACGTCGGGATGACAGGAATTGTTAGAGAAGCTGCGACTGGGGAGGACCATGGGGGAATCCTTGGCCGGTCAGGTAAATGAGCTGCACGTACTCCAGCTCATGACGCACGACCGCACAATCCGTCCGGGTAGCTGCAGCTGGTGTTGGCTCTGGGTTGGAGGTGTCAAAACAAAGGATTTTGCGGAATTTATGCAACATGAACATCTATAACTTATCCAATTAAAACTCAATAAACGCCGCCTGCCAGAGCCCGCAAATAGATGAAGATGCCAAGGCAGCCACCCATCCAACCAGCCATCTAGCCTGCCAGCCAGTGGCATCTGCCAAGTCGAGGGCAGGAGCTTCCGTTCGGTTCAATAGCATCCAGACTCCGTCCCTCGCCATCTTGGCTTAACACAGCGATTACAAGTGCCTTCAGCTTGTAATCCACTTTCGGAAATGCACCGCACACACTCTCGGATGCCCCAGCGCCTTTCTGCCTCCAGGACGAAGGAGCCCCGGGAGTGACAGACACAAATTGAAGATGACAAAATGTCTAAACAAGTGAGTGGGAGTATGTGTGTGTGCGGGTGAAAGGGCGTGGCAGCGAGCATATCTAGCGGAATAATCAATAAATTACACACCTGTCTGGCCACAGCAAATTTATATATCTCCCCGCATTGGCAGAGTTATGGCCATGACTTGGGGTAAGGAGAAGCAGCAGGAGCAGGAGCAGGAGCAGGAGCAGAAGGAGCTAGATAAGACAAGCCGGGAGTGCATAGAAATATTTTTCACAGAGATTCCAGCGAGCGTCGGCGGCATTCCGCAGGTGCCGTCCCCACAAGATGCCACGGAGCGGTCCTTGTCCTGTCGCAGTGGATAGCCCCGACCGAGTCAAAGTCCTTTGCAGGCAAAGGTCCTGCTGCACTCAGGAAAATATATTGTTCATTAACTTAAAGAAATCAATATTTCTACCTTATAGTAATATATTATTTATTTTATTATAAATTCCAGAAAAAAATGCTAAAAATTGATGTTTGTTTGTATGCCTCTTATGGAAACGTTTAATGCAATTTAAATAAATAATCAATAAATAATAATTTTGTAATCATTGTTAAAAGTCAGTCAGTAGGCTTTTAATCAGCTTTACTGGACCATTAAACTTTGACAAAGTAAGCCGATAAGTCCTCTTTTTAATTTCAATTAAATATGGGATTTAATAATAATATATTTTATGATTAAATACAATAATTAAGCCAGTGCGCTTTTTTATATTAGAAGTAAAGCCATATTTCTTATAGACACCTTTGGTTTCTGGCTGTGCAGTATTTCCGCTTGAGCCTTAATATTTCACGGTAGCTGGGTTTTCGATTGTGTTCGGCTTGGACTTGCCGTGGGCTTACCTCTGTACTTGTCTGGTAATTGCTCTGCCCAAGGGCTGGACCGGCGCTTTGCCAGGAATTTCTGGGCAGGCCGAAGGGATGTGAGGAGCAGCAAGCAGCGGTAGAAGATGGAGCAGGAGCTGCTGGCCTGGAGCTGGCCAGGACTCGTGGCACTGAGTGAGTATTTCTGCGTGCCACACTGACAGGCAGCAATGCGAGGCGGCACTGAATTTTTGATTTATGTGCCTTACTTATGCTTTTACTTAGTTGTCTGCGGCGAGTTCCCTTCCCTGCCTTCCCATACCCATGCCCTCCATTCCCCGAGTCTTATGGACGAGCCACCAAATTGATGCTAAGTGCTTGGGTGCGCGTGCGAAATGGGTTGGCTGGGAACTGGAGCTGGAGCTGGAGCCGGAGTAGCTCATGCCCACACGAGACTTTCACACACAATTCCGAGGACCTGCACACACACACACTCTTTAGTTCCCCGGCGCACACACACACATTTACGCATATTAAATACCATCCTTGGAGAGTCATCAGCATTCCTCGAGCGGTTTTTATTTCCGTTTTCATTAGTTGCTTTTTACACAAGCGACACTCACCCACACAGCGGCGCGTAATAGCATTAATGTCTCGTTTACTTCTTCTCAGGACCCTCCTTCTCTGTGAGTGTGTGTGTTATGTCAATGGCAGCCATTTCTATGTTTGCTCACGTATTCAGCTGTTGACATTCCAGTGCACTGAAGAGCTATAGCATCGGACATCGGACGCTGGGACAGTTCTATATGTACACCGGACACTGAACGAGTGAAAAATGAAATGAGAAATCGTTTGCTATAATTTGCAGCATCAACAGGCGATTGTCGTCGGCAATCAACAAAGGATTTCCATTTAGCAATATCCATGACTTGTAACAAAAGAGTCAAGGCTATTAATTGAGTTCCGAGTTGGGGGAGCTTTAGTGGATTAAGACTATGTATAGTCTTATAAATTTTATTTCATTTATTCCATTCTAGCTACTTCTTCTGGCTACATATTTCTTTAGAGCCGCTTTCAAATTACAATTAGAATTTGTGTTAATTTCTGTTTAAAATTACTAAAAAATTAAGCCTTTCTTGGGTTACTCGGAAAATCACAATAAAATATTTATGAATCCTTTGGTTAATCAACATTAAAAGTTAAGCGGTACAAGGATTTAACTTCCACTTTGGATTTAAATACTTAGCTCGTCGAGTTAGCTGCAGAGCCGTGTGGGTCGGCTGGAGCCCGGATTTTTGGGCGCTAATCAAATCACGTACTTAGCCAAGTAAAATACATGCGCAGAGACCCAGAAGCAGGACCGCAGGAGAGCGGGCCCCGAACTGAAGGCAACTCAAAAGTGCGCCACACATTTTGTACACTCCGCACTTGGCGGACTTAACGGTAATTGTGGGGTGGGTTGGGCTCCTTCTGCTCGAGGACGTCTCCCAAGGAGGCGGCACATTAATAGCTTACATCGGTGTGTGCGTTTCTATGCCACATGTACACACATGCGGAGGAAACTTTGATGGCACAAAGGCAAATTACGAGCGCATTTAAACTGGGGCGCGAGTGCTACTTAAATAACTCATTTAGGGGCCGAGTCCTCGGAAGAGCAAGTGGGAGGGGGGCAGGGGTTGAAGGGAGTAAGACCGAGTTAGCGAGTATGGGGATGTGTGCTGGTGTGTGGGGCACCCCAAATCAACAATAAAGTTTGTCATCTCAATTTGCTTATTACCAGCAGGCAACCACCGAACTTTCTTATTAATGGCAGGGCGATTGCAACGCTGTGCCAGGACCCCCTGCTGTGCACTGTGCACATGAAAAAAGGCTTTACAATTGGGTGTTTATTAACTGTAGATATAAATTATTAGATTGATAATTGTGCTTAGTGGTTTTAAAAATGAAATCTATTATTTAATCCTCAGAAATCATCAAAAAACTATAATTAAACCTCTCCGAAATTGGTTCAGCCTTGAAGATAATCAAAGAAAATAAATGGCAATTATAAGCCAAATGCTTTCTATGGCACCCCACTATAAACCCACAACGATTGACTGCAGCGAAAATCCTTTAAGGCCTCGGCTAATATTTGTTTGTTTTTCCCGCCGTGCAACCCGACACGGCGCAAACTTTTAATTCTCGGGGCTCCCTGACCAAGGCGGGGCGGAATGCGGCAAATCTCCTCTTCTCGAAGAACCGCAAAATGGCAGCGCGAATGGCAGTGAGGTGTGTCCTGTGGCACATCCTTCCTGTGTCGCTGCCATGTCTTGCGGTTAGCTGCACGTCGCAAATTGCAGAATCCATAATTAGTGTCTGTCATGGCGACCCCGCCACATTCGGCCAGCCGCGCTGGCCCCCCGCCGGTGGTCCTGATCCTGCTTCTCCCCCTCCTTCTGCTCTCTCCTCGTATTCTCGCAATTCTTCGAGCATCCGCGAAGGCGCGGCTGAGCTGCACTTGAGTGGCTTGGCAGCTGCTCTAATTGCAAGTAAATATTTTATGTAGCAAGCCAGTTTTAATTGCCAGCTGAAATAAATACGGAATCATTATAAAATTATTTAAAATGCGGCAGCAACGCGGCGGAGGCAACGCGGTCTGGCCCACATTTGTAGTGGCAGCAAGTTTTAATGATGCCCCCAGCTCCACTCCAGGATCCACTTTCACATGCACTCGCACTCGCCCTGGCAGTCGCACTGCTCGTTTCTGGGCCGGATAAATGCAGAAATCACGCAAATTATCGAAACATGCGCAAGCACACTCAAACTCCTGGCGACTTTGCCGCATAAATCTTGGCAAAGTCAAAAAACATAAAAAACTTTGCCGGCGAATCGGTGCGAGGCGAGGCAGAGCCTCGGCGGAGGAAAAATATTCTATAAATCTTGAGGTAGCCGTAGCCCCAGCCACGAGTCCGTGGTCCGGGCACAAAGACCAACTTTCCACTGCCGCAAATTGCAAAACTTCAACATTATCGTATGAAGTGCGAACATGGCGCAATCGATTGGAAATCGCAGGCAGCAGCCAGTTAAGGCCAGTTCCAGCCTCAGCCCCGCAATCAAGGTCCGTTGAGGCTGAAAATATGAAAAGAAAAATATTAAAACCACTGAGAGTGATGGGTAAATAATATTAACAAATAAAAATAGCATATTGCGTCTTTTGCTTTTGGTATAAATTAAACTGTCGGCTCTTGGTAAACGATTAAAGGTGATATATTTATAATATTTACACATACCGCAAATCATAAATAAACTAATTATAAATAAAATTATTCCACATTCAACCCTTGATTTATTCATGCCAGCCTTTGAATATAAACATGGTATAAAATAAAAAAGGTATTAAATATAAATAATAATAAAAAAACAAAAAATTCAATCCAAAGTTGCCCCCTGTGAGGGTTGAACTCACGGCCTTTGGTTTACGAGACCAACGCTCTACCACTGAGCTAAAGGGGCTTTTAGCGGCGAGCGGCAAGTACCCGGTACATGCTAGCGCCCCCTACGATCATTCTGGATAACAGAACGAAACAGAACGAAAAAAAATGTTAACTGTGAAATGTTAACCAGAAAAGAATGTTAATTAACATAACAGTCGATTTTGATTGGTTGGTATTTCAAATTGTTTGCATATATCAACAGCACTCGCTCTCCAACTGGACGATCGTTTCAAATATAGTTATTATTATTACTTTTCAACTTTTAATTAAATTATTAAATATTCTAATATATACAAATATTTTTGGTTTTACTAAATAAGTTAAATTTTAGCTTAGAACTTGGGGTAGGATTTTCTTAATTTATAATTGAATTATTTAAGAAAGCAAATTAAATTTGACGCCATTCAAATAAAAACCAATTAAAATATTGATTATGCGTTTTGGCCAATTTTATAAAACAAATAATGTATATAAACATTTATCTGGCCATCTGGTTCTACTAAATATTACTTCCAAATGTATAAGTTATTTTACGATTTTTTAATATATTTAATTTATATAAAAATTAAAATTGAAATAAAGTAAAAGATTATTAAGCAATATTTTTTTTCTAATACATTTAAGGGAAATAATATAGCAAAATTTTCAGGCTATCTCTATTTTTAGATATTTTTTATTGTGGAAATATATTTTTTTTATTTTGAAATGGCCTAATTCATTCTCTTGTCAATAGTAAAACTTTATGGTTGTGTATTTTCAGATTTATCAGGGTGCATGTCGTACATCTTTATGGCCTGTGGCAATCGGTCTAATTACCGGACACAAGTCTCATATCAATATCGGCGTCACGTCATCTCCACGGCCAAATGAGGCGTGCGATAGCCGCTGACTTTCATTACGCTCCTTGGGTTTCTTGGTTCTTGGAGTCCTCATTGTCTGATTCATTGTTTTCTCAGCCCGGCGCGGCTTTGGCAGGAATTATGGTGAGCGGCGCAAAGTTTTTCGCAAACTGCCAAATGCAATTTAGTTGATAGGATCAAAAAATCTTTGGGCATTGCCTGCTCTATCGCAGTCTTCGACTTTGGCCTGTCATCGTCCTTTCTCCTTCGCAGTCTCACTTTCCGTTCGCTATTGCTGGCTGAACTGCATGTAAAGTGACTTGCTGGCTGGGGGAATTTTACGATTTAAATGCGATTTACGGCGCTAATTCGTTGTGGCAATGGCAGCCAGAGCCAGTCGACGGCAGAGCCAGGCAATCGAATGGGCCAGGATGCGGCCAGCGCTCCTCCGCTGTGGAGCTGGGTGTCTGGCTGCCTTATAAACCATAGCATACTTTTCAGCATCATTTGATTCTGGGCGCATTTATCATAATGGCTGCGGCAAACGGTGGCTGCTCCACGGCTCCGCACAATGGCAGCGAATGCAATTTTACGCTGAAAAGTTCCCAATCTCATTTGAGTGGAGGTTTCCAGCGGGTCAATTATTTGTTTGGGCATTAGTTCAATTACGGTGGATAAAAGAGAGCATGGTGAACTAGGGTTTATGTCTGCGAAAGTATAGTGCACCGAGCTCTGATGCGTCATTGAGAACTGCTGAGCTGATTTCGATTGATATATTGAATTATTTTTGGTTACCTGAATAAAATCCCCTTTTTTATTTAACCCATCTAACTTAGTTTTGGAAAACTACTATTTTTAAATGGAAATACACTTGAGAAAAGATTTTTATTATCATAAATACAGTATTGTTATATTAACTATAAATAAAATATAGACATAAGGACTTCATTTGAGTTGCAACTATTAAGTAACTGCCAGTGGAGGAGATATAGAGAAAACATGCAATTATGAAAGTGCCAACATTACGTGCCCCCTGAATACAATTTAAATTCCTTGGATTTTGTGCCACTTCAAATTGATTTCCATTGTACGGCGCAAGCCATTGTGCCGTGGCCGGGTCCTCATTTTCCATTCTTCTCACCAGCCAGCAAGTCTTCCTTTTTGGTATCCCTTTTGCTCTTGCCTCTATCTCTTCTTCCTTCTCGGTCTAGTAATCTTTTTGATTTCCCAACTATTTCTAATGCGATTGCTGCCGTGCATTATGGCCGGGCCAACAATTGGTTTTTGCAGAGCTCCTCGCACTCGTTGTCATCATCTTATGCCACCTTATTGGGCTCTTCAGTGCCACCCCTGCCGCGCTGCTCCTGCTGTCTGCGGTCCTCGAGTGCACTTGTCGGGGCTTGAGCTCCTCGTCTATGGCTGTGCTGCCACTAGCATAGCCCCAACCACATCCACTTCCAAGTCCCGATCCCGGGAGCCAGCTTCAGTCTCTGTCTCAGCATCGGCATAAGCATCAGCCAGTGGCATTGTCAATGGCAATGCAAGGCCTGCTTATAATGGTAGGCAAATTTCGTTATCAGCAAAGCGGCAACTGCTTTTAATGCGAGTGTCTCCTGAAATACCCACCTAGGTCTCACACTACAAAAAAAGGGATAATGGCATAAGAAATTTAAGCCAGAAAAGCGAATTTATTTAATTTTTAAGAGGTCCTACGAACATTTTTTAGATACCTTAAATATCTTTAATTAAATTTGAAATGGATAAGATATAAGATTCATCGTTATTTTTGCCTGTGTATGCAACTCTCGTCGCGGCTGGAGTGTACGATTATTCAACACTAATGGCTTGATAAATGTGATTTTGAAATTGAGCTGCCGTCGAGCGTTTAATTGAATAAGCACGATGTTAGCTATCAGCGCCCACATATCGGGTCTGCATTTACAAGGACCAGCGACAAGGACTACGACTTGAACTAATTAGCCACTAATTGAGAGCGTGTTAATACCAACTCCCAGTGAAACTCAAGGCGTTTCGAATATTACAAGTAAACGCGGCGCGCGTGAAGGTCATCGGGCTCTACAGGATGCGGAGACTGCTGTTTGATTTATGGCCGCGACTTTTGCGGTTGTGTTTTTGTGGCTGACAGGAAACTAAGTGCGAATCATTTAGGAACTGGCCTGAAATTGAACAACCAAAGGGAGGAGGAGGAGGAGGAAGAGGAGCTGCGGGCAAGTCAAGGCAAACTTTTAATAATAATTTGCAAATAAATTACAAGCGAGTTGGCGGCCATTAAGGGGAACCAATTGCTGTTGCTGCCGCTACTGTTGCTGCTGCTCCTGCTGCTGCTGTACATTAAGAACTCATTGGCATAAATTGCAATTTAATGTCTGCCCGCTGTGGCCTTTACCGGCAACATCATCTTGCTGTTGTTGAATTCGTTTAAAATTTGCCCGCCGCCATTGCCAAATAGTTGAAGCGTATTTATTGCTGCCCCTTCTCCAGAACTTTTGCCGTTCCTTTGAAACGTACGTATTGCCACTGCCACAATGGCCACAATTCACGCGGAGCCAGGGAGGCAGCGGGACCGGCTGCTATCAGCTGGTGCTGCATTACGCATACGCCCCATTGGCAGGCAGACTCCGCAGAACGCCGCCATTTTATAGCTTCGCACTTGTGTGTTTATGGATTCGCACCTTAATTTGCCTGTTGTCTGATTTCATCCCAACGCATCCCGCAGCCCCGCCGACCCGCTGAATTAATGTGCTTATATTTCAGGGAAATTGCTGGCTACCGGATCGCCGGATGGTTCATTCCTTGGCCCCGGCTCCTTTTGCCTTTCAGTTTGTCATTTATTTGTGTGCGCCCCTGTTTAAATTCCCTTTGATTGTTCTGCGAGCACTTTAATTAAAGTGCCGGTCCGAGTTAATTACGCCGAGAATGAATGAAAACGGCGGCGGGCAGTGGGCAGTGGGTTGGAGGAGCGCACAGAAAATGTTTCCCGGTCGTTAATATGGCTAAGAGTCACAGAGAGCGGGAGAAGCGGGGAGAAATTTGTTAAATTCAATGGCGGAAAGTGCATAAAAATGGCAGCCAGCCAACTGCAGTGCGAGCGGGGTAATGAGCGAGTGTCCTGCTTCTTGACTGCCCCCATAATTGTGTATGTAATTGTAAACGCTGAATTAAACAAGCGTCATTAAAATGTAATTAATTGTAATTTACGTGCCCGTCGCAAGGTGTTGGCGGGTCTTCGTCGCTTTTTCTACCGCTTTTTCTTTCATTCTTTTTTCCGTTCCGTTTCATTTTTTTCTCTCTTGGAGATCAGTGCACAGTGCGTGCAATAAAAATTCTGAGCAACGCCATTCCTGACAGCGGGGCTTAATGACTTTTTCATGGCCATCAGCATCAGTATCAGCATGAGCTCCAGCATGAGCATCAGATCCCAATGGGCTTTCTCACAGTTTCCGCACAAAATCTGGCTGGGATGGAGCATGGTCTCATTGTAATTAATTGAATTGCAATCGGTATGAAAAGTTAATTTACATCTGTACTGGTTAATTTGATTAAGGCCACCGCTGGGCCCACGCACGAATCAATTGCGTAATTTATACCCCAATATGCTGGCAAATACGGAAAAACAACGGCAAAATCAACCGCAGAAAAAGCGGCATTGCGTAAATATTGTACTACGCTGCGTATGCGCAATCAATTGAGCGGCAAAACACTTGGCCGAACTCAATTATAATCGTCATCGTCAGGAAGGAGCATGGCAGGGTAGTGAAGTGGCATGGAATGGATTGAATCGAAACGAAATGGCCGGGACAGTCCGTTTAATGAGCGCCACAGTCTTGGAAATTGATGCGAAAACATTTGCATTTGCATAAATAGCAGCGAGCGGCGGGCAAACAAAATAATTAAACGGGCAGGGGATAGCGGACAACGGGGATCGAAGGGTGTGGCGAAAGGAGGGGTGGTGACCCCCAAGAAAAATGGCGCGTTTACATGCAAATTATGCCAACTCGAAGAGCCGAGCCCGGCAATAAAATGCGCCATGTGCAGTGGCGGGGAGCAAGAGAGGGGGCGGCAGCTGCATAAATATTTACATGTGGCAGCTCCACCGCTGCCTCTGCCGCTGACATACCGGGCAACATTTGCATATTTTAATTATAAGTGCAGAACTGCAGCAACAGCGCCGCATTTGTCATTTTCATAACGGACGAGCACGAGGAGCAGGTCCTGGGGGAGATGGCAAACTCCTGGCTCCTTGCTGCTCGCTGCTTGCGTTCTTAGCCGCAGTTCAATGAGCAGAGCAATGTCCCTTTGCCTTTGCAAGGACCTTCGATGCCAGGCAAGAGTCGCCTTCGCCATCGCCCACAGACACTCACTCGCCCGCCGGAATATATACGCTCGCATTTATCTGTGCCGGGACTTTGATGGCTCCGGGTCAGGGCACTTTGGCTGGGGCGAGCTGCTTGAGTCGCTGCCAAGATTCCTGGGTGTTCTGGCCGCAGGAAGTGCTTCGAGTAGGGCATCCACGTCTCGCCCTTGCGCGGAGATAATCTAGTTTAGTTTTTCGATTTAATTTTGCAACACGCTTGCAGCTGCTGGCGCAGCATGGCTCCTGCTGCTTGGCTTGAAGGATAACGCGTGCAATGACACGAAGGGCGGCGTGGGGGACCCCAAGGAACCATCCCTGCCAGTATTAGTTTCATTTTGAGCTGTTACCCCCGCCATTTATTTAGATTTCGCTCCACTCTGCTCTACTACTCGCTTGCGGGCGGCACTTTTTCCCCGCTCCAAGTTTAATTGACTGTGGCTAAGTTGCCAACACAGCCAGCAATCCAAATCCACTCCCGCACATCCTGCTTGAGCTGCAGCATTCGCCCAACTTGGCACGGTTGTTTATCGCCAGGCGGAAACGGAAGAAGCCCACGGGGAAGAGCACGAAGAGCATTGGGAGATGGGGGGCGGGAGGCGGGATCGATCGGGTAATCTCTAAATAGCATTAGAGCTCGGCCAGCTTTAAATGCGGCAGTTCAAAAGGTGCAATCAGGCATTTTCATAATCGCATAAAGTATTTCCTACAATGCTACCCACACACGCAGAAGCAATCAAAGATTCAGACACTCCGGCTAGCAGTTATCAAACAAAAATTGCACAAGCACAATTGAATTTGTTCGCAAAAAGGATTTAACATACCGTCCCGGAGCGAGGACCAACAAAACCATTGGAGCGCACCACCAAAGAGATGAGGGCGGAGTGGCAGGGAAAACGGCATGCAAATAGAGAGGACACAGATGCACGTTATGACACAGTACCAATACAGAAGGGAAATTAATCTGCTATATTATAATTTTTATCAATGAAATATTAGCACAAATTTTAGATTAATAAATGACTACCTCTGTCAACTAAAGGATCTTTTGCTCTGACATTATTGTTTACAAAGCCATGGTTTGTTAATGCTGTTAACGTTTTTCTCTCGGTGTAGGGTACCGAATCGAACAAAGCTAAGGCGCTTATAGCTCCAGCGGGGGATACAATAGGAGACCCGAATCGGAGCTCTTCAAGATGCTTGCTCAATATGCTGGGATGCCGTTTGCATTTCGGGAAAGACAATGCCCAAGATAAGTGCGGGCAGGGGAGGGAGGATGTTCAAAGGAGCTGCAAGGGCGCGGGGAGATCGAGTTGAAAGGTGGAAGGTAACCAGTCAAGCATTCGGTTTCGGGCTACGCA
This sequence comes from Drosophila mayri, assembly GCA_008042485.1. Taxonomy (NCBI): domain Eukaryota; kingdom Metazoa; phylum Arthropoda; class Insecta; order Diptera; family Drosophilidae; genus Drosophila; species Drosophila mayri. The sequence goes on along the minus strand of VNJN01004042.1, from coordinate 705,643 downwards.
ATTTGCTGCTCGATTGTCTTGTCGAGGTCGAGGAGGACCGCTCGCCTGGCTGCCTGGCTGGTCTGGCTGTCTATCGCTCGTGAGTCCTTGAGCAGCGCCATAATTCAAATGATTCCTGGCAGCATTATACACGAATGGTCATTATGTTTATCGCTGCCAATAATGATGGAGACGGCGGGCTGGGGGTTGGAAACTGGGAGTCTTGGAGGACAGGAGGCGTTCACCTGTCATCCTGTTAGCCTTTTTTCAATTGCATGCACTCGGCTTTCAAGGCAAATGAGCTCTACATGATTACGATTTGGTTCAAGTGACTTGCCATTGACGTCACATCCGAGTGGAGGAAATACGAAGAAATAAATGCGATATACATGAAAGTACGTCCTTAGATACATATGTACACATATGTTTCGTCAGAATAGAAACTGTCAGTCAGCCAGTTAGCATAAGGAGCTGACTCGTCCTTGCACGGGCTCCCCACCCGCTCGCTCTCGCCCTCTCTCGACACAGAAAAAACGGTAGCAGGCCCACGAGCATCCTACTAAACAAGGACACGCAAAAAGGAGCAAGACGTAGTATCAGTAGCAGCAGCAGGAATGGTGAGGGCCTGTCAAAGGCAACTGATTGCACAGAACCGCAAATTTGCAATTAATTATTTGATTGAAAACGCAAAGGAGATTGATTCGATGATGATGTTGTCCCTGCTGCGGCCAGGCAACCAAAAAAAAAAGAGATTGCAAAAAGGACATGCGGGGGAGTGGGCCGACCAGCAGAGCAAACAAATCCAGAGGATGAAGGGAGAGTAGAGTCGCCGGATTTTGACAGACTTCCTTCCCTGGAAACTCAAATAAAACGTTCGTTTTAATTAATAAATAGCAAAGACAATGAAATCATAATTTGACAAAAGGTTTTGATTATGCGGCCGGAGAAACACAAACACGGACTTTGCCCCAAAAGCGAAACAACGACGAAACAACGGACTGCAGTAGATTAATCAACTTCTGTCCGGAAGGACGGCCGGCTGGAGGCAGGATACGGTCACTGAGCTCGTGATTTGCATAACGTCAAATGCAATTGCCGAGGGGCCGGGCTGTCGGGTGGTCGTTCGGTTGGTTGGTCGGTTTGTCGTTCGTTTGTTTGTGCGAAATAATCATAAATTTCGGCTTAAGTCCACAAAGTAACGCGCCCTTCCCGGGCTTGACCTTTGACTTTTCTCCCGAATGTGTGTGTGTGCAAAGAGGTCAGCTCCTTTCACTTTGCCTCATATGAAAGTGGAAACAGGGAAAGTTCTTTGTCTCGGGCCCTTAAAGTTATTATTTGCCTTATTTATTATGCATTGAAGTTGCGTCAAGTGCAGGCGCCCGTCCTGTCTTCGCTTCCTGCGTCAAAGAAGGCATAATTAATATTTATAATCGGAGGCCGCAAAACACACACAAATTCAACCTCACGAAATAGTCCGTGTAATTAAGAATCCTGCTGCGGAAATAATACTTTAAGTGGACAGTTGTGGGCCGCGTCGAGTGCCCCCCGAATAGCTGACAATCGGCACGTGATTCGCCTGCGAAAACATCGTAACCAAAGCCGTAGTCGTAGCTCCAGTTCTACGGCTCTTACTGTTCCAGTTCTGCAGTTCTCGAATCGTGATTTAAAAATAATTAAACACGTACAGCGAATAACTGTAATTTTCAGAGACGCGCAGCGAGGCGGTCGCAGTTTTAAAATTAACATTTTTATTTATTTGAAATCAACGCGTCGGCTCATTGAGCTGACACTCAACATGTCGCGCATCCGTTCGTCTTTGGGAGTATTCTCCGCCATTCGAATGATTACGATGGGCGGCACGGAATCGCATGAAGTACCCTTTGGGGCAATGAAAGGACACGCTGGACGGGCATTGGGCAAATCGCTAACGGTGACGGTTACGTTGATGGTGACGGCGGTGGCAATTATTTACATACCCGCATATTGAGCTGGCCGGCGGATTACATTTGTGAATGGCTTTCGAGCGGATTTCCAAGCGAACTGACACCGCAACGATGCGATGGCCGATGATTCGATTCAGACAAAGTCCTGCCACAAACTGGATTTTGTGGGTACCTGGTAAATCGCCCCCCTTGGTCCTCCACGTTCAGTGTTGTCAGGTTTTAAGTGGTAGAAAAGCAGTTTTTTGCTAGCAAGCAAATTGAAAATAAATCTTTTTATTGAAAATCAGGTCATTTTTTGTATTACTTCAAAAGGTGTTTTATATGGGAGCAGTTTTTTCACCACTTTAACGTTTTTCTTTGACAATTTATGTTTTTAGCAAATATTTATTAAGCCCAGAATTTTCTATGTATTTAAAACTAATAAAATGTAAAGAGAAAAAGAAAAAAATATTATTTGACATTTTATATAAATATAGTAAAATATTAAAATATAAATATAGTAAATATATAATAACTTTATAGTAAAATATTTATATAAAATGTCAAATAATAATTACTCATAATAATGATATTAAAAGTTCTGTTGAATAAAAGGCTTAAGTAAAAATTTGAAATTTAGATCAGAAATGCTGGCAGCACTGCGCTCGGGGACTAGGACTAACCATACCAAAGGACTCTTACTACAGTGTCCAGCAGACATTCAACAGTTTGCTGGAGCATCCTGTCCGGCCGAGACAGACTCTGTCACACCCTCTCCCGGATCCCACTCCCATTGTGGATGCAGTGCTTCCGGAGTGCGCACGGTTGTCATTGTACTCAGCTTAAGCGAAACGGCTTTCATTTACATCAATACTGCTCCTGCAGCTGCAGCTCCTGCTGTGGCCTCCTACACCGGAAGTGTCTCATTGACCATCCATCCGGCAGGCCCCACCCCCGTCCACGCCCATGTGTGAGGCTTGTTTCAGCCCACTTCCTGCCCCGTCGACTTAGTGCATTTGTGTCCGGGCCTGGTCCTTGTATTTGTATATGTACGTCTGACACCTCCCCAGGGTCTGCCCGACTAACGCATTAATCCTTGCTTTGATTTAGGACCAATCAGTGTGGGATCCCAATCGTAGCCTATGCAATGCACAATGTGTCCCCTCTACTGCCACTCCTGTTCCTGGCCAAGCCATCGCATTAGGTCGGATCTCTCTCGATACTCATAAGAGCCAACATGGTGTCCAGCAAATCAAATCAACCTCTGGGCTCCAAGCAATGCTTAATTCGAATCGACAGACAGCCACAGGTTATCCGGGCACCGAAGAGTTTCCCATTTGGCAACTAATTTATCCTGAAAGAGGCTGATTAAATGATGCTTAGTGGCAAGTTCGGTGCTCCGGTGTGCCACAAAAGAAGCTGAATAACCGTAGAGGATTAATATATCTATTGTTATAATCGAGTGCGTATCTTAAGGTTTATTTGCTCTTTAAAATATTCAAATGCATATCATAATTACGGCCTTTAACTAAACTGTGTTTCAGAAATCCCAGTTCTTTGCTTAATTACCTTCAATTTTGTTTCCTTCCAGTAAATTTACCGCATCTTGTCCTGACATCTTTCGCTACTATTTTGAGGGTAACCGTATCCGCTTTCCCTCGAAATAATAAGGCTTTTCAGTGGACAACGGAGCAGCCGAGTCTATCCCCAGCCGGCCAATCTAAGCTGGCTGCCTGTGGAGCTGTTGTCCCCAGTTTGAAGCTGGCGTCATTTCCCTATCGAGCGCCCCTGGGGCTGATTCAGCTGTTTGTCGCGGCCTTTGCGAATTCTGTCGCTTCAGCACGTTTCCTGGCCAATCCATCGGGGCTGGTGCCGCTGTGGGTTAATGGCTGTCCCATCAGGAGCCGGGGCGTCCTGTAGCCTGTGGCGGGTGCAGCTCACTATTAAGCGCGCGGCTCCTTTGAGCCGGCTGTCCATCACGTGGCACCGGCTGCACATGGCTGCAGTGCCGCACGCCAGCATTGCTCACAGTTTGTGCACCGAAAAAAACTGTTTAGATTGAAATCATTCATCAATTTAATGATTTCCGAAACACTACGAAAATTTTGCAGGTTTGCGATTTATGAAAAGATGCCTGTTTGAAATTTTACCTATTTTGAGAGCACTTTTTAGTTACCATACTATTCAGGATAAACTAGGAATCCTTTGAGTTTTCATGACAAAATGTTTAAGTAATTGTCCCAAAATCTATTGCTAGTGTACAAAGACTTTAGCTGCCAGGGAATATGCTACCAGAAGCTGGGCTCTGGAAACTGTCCGCACCTAAACGCGAAGGGTTAGGCATCCGGTATAATGATGGCCATCGGCTGGTTACGGGGCAACTCCTCGTGCTTCTCGTACTCCTCCTGACCTCCGAGCTACTCTGAGTGCCGATTGCTGTTGACATGCCTTTCATTTTAGACGACAGCGCTTCCTGCTCAGCCAATTTGCACCGGCTCGGCGGCAGGCTAGCAATCGAGCGTTTGTTAAAGCAGGAATCATTGAGCAGCTCCTGGGGGCAGGAGCATTATAGTCGATAGGTATCAATGACTGTTTTTAATGACCTTTTTTTTTAGCAAGATCCAAAATTGGTTATATTTTTTACTATTTAATTAAATATAAATTTAATTTGTGACAAACAAAGGCAATTATTCAGCGTTAAGCCGGAAGCCTATGCCGATGTTATACTGAATTTCACCACGAAATTTATTCAATATGTATTTCAATTAACACTTTAAAATAAATAATTATCTTAAATTAAATTTGCGATGAATTATTACATTTTCTCAATTTATTTTGTGTACGAATTGATTAAATATTAAACAAAGGCTACCCTGGAGGGTATATTAAGTTTACATCTTCCCCAAGTGATGGGTTAAAATGCCCTGAAGCTAGACAACTTAAAGAACTGACAATTTAATGGATAATTCCAGCATATTGAATACACGAAATCGCATTTTAATGCTGCCATCGAGAAGGTCATTGGCCGCCGGGATAAAAGGATAAAATGTTGCTGGGCATCAGACGGCGTCGCAGTTTTTATGAGATGTCAAAAACCAGTAAAATCGCCGTTGTGCAATGAAATATAAATGTCAAACAAAATTGTATTCCGTGATGGCTATCGGCCACTGTTGCTGCCGGCGTCTTTGCGTCTTCTGCAGCGGAAGCGGAAATGATAATGCGGCTGACGTGCAGCGGGCAGGAACAATTGCATACAAACACAGTGACATTCCACAGTATGCACTTCAAGCCCTCTAGGGAGGTGGGCGTGGCTCTCATCAAATAAGTGCTGACTATATGTCTTTTTTTGTGGAAAAACAACTGTAGCTTAAAAATGTTTATAATCTTTGCAGTTTAGAAATAATTTTTAACAAAGGATTAAAAAAAAATTAAAATGTGTATTGTCCCTGAATAGCCATAATTTTTTATACTTATACTATACTTTTATACTATACTTTATACTTTTTATACTTTCTTTGATTATAAAAACAAACATTCTTTTAGTAACATCTGAGAAATAAATAGCAAACTGGAATCATGATAGAAACGTCATCAATATTCTTGTTAATAAAAATATATAGCATGTTATTTTATGAACAAATTATTATACAAAAAATATGTCCTCTTTTGATATTATTATTTGTATACTTTAAATAATAATCTCTTAGACCCTTTTTTTCGTAGTTATCCTGTGATTTTTTCCCATCTCAGCTGGGCAATTCAATCACAGTTGTTGGCTGTGGCACAGGCACTGACTCTTTTGCAGTTGCAGTGGCAGTTCCTGTCGGTGTCACTTTATGCGAAACAATAAATTTCATCTCGAAATTGATGGACTTTTGCTGGCTTCGATAGCGCTGATGTCTGAATGGCAAAGCTCCCAGCTGGGTACTTGGAGCTGGTAGCTGGGAGCTGGGTGCTGGGAGCTCGGGGCGGTAAAAGCTGGACGGCAGAGCGGAGGTTGAATAGCGCCAACCAGTTTGGCGGCTCAAAAGCTTGCCGCATGAGGTAAGCGGAGCGATCGCGACGCGGACCGCTCACAGAATTGAGCGTGAAGACTTTGCGAACGGTTGACAGCGGACCCAGACACTGCGAAAGAGACAGCTAGCGAGCTAGTGAAAGAGAGAGCAACAAGTTTGCCAGTGGAAATTTTAGTAACGAAATGCAGTGAATACCAGTCAAGTGAATGCACAGCACAGCAAACAGGCTGAAGAGTTCGGATCCGAAATATAGACTCAAAGCAATTTATAGCTCATTATGAACACAAAGGCAGGCGCAGTGAAACAAACGAAAAACACTAAATCCAGCATCAGCGGCCAGAGCAACTCTGAGTGAATCTGAATCTAGTTTAACATTTCGAAAAGTCAAAAACCAAAACAGCAACAAGTGAAAGAGCCAGACAAAGACGGGAGGTGCGCAGCGGGCCGCCAGCGAGAACGAGACAGCCGACGAAGACAGCGGAGACTTTCGCAGTTTCAAAGTTGATTTTTGCATGCGCACGGCAACCAGATCCAGATACAGTACCACCAACTATCCACTACCATCCAGGGTATCTAACTGGGCCTGAGAAGCGAGTATCTGCCGAATACCACGTACCATTGTCTTTAATAAGGCTTCGAAATGGAGTATGAGAAAATGCTGTACATGCCCAGTGGCAGTGAGGTAAGTGAAACGTACTTATACATAGAGTCGAGCCACTTTATCGGCATCTCTGCACAGAAAAACAAGGGGCTAGGGGTGGCTGTGGCGCAACTACTAGTATATAGCTGATAGAGCCGATGGCTGATAACCCATCGATGACCCCCCTGCTTATCAGTCGCAGAATGTATCTGTATCTGTGTATCTGTCGAATCGAGCATTATGCGCAGTTTGGCGGCAGAAAGCTGCGGCTCTTAATTAGCAGCGCATCTCGCGTAGGCGGCAGATGTATCTCACGAATGCGAATCCGAATGCGACTGCCGCAGCGAATGCGTGTCACTGGGTGAGAGCTGGCTACACAGAGCCAAAATGTTATGTATTTCAAATGGTAGAAAATTCTTCAAGATATTTTAAGATTTATTGGTGGGATTAAATATGTAAAAGAGCTATAATAAGGTCCGAAACTAGGCAAATGCAATAATAAACAAAATCTTGGCAAAGTTTCATTTATATCATAAATTCCTAAGAAGCCTCTAAACCTATATAAGCTAAATATGGTAAGAAATCTGTTTTATTTCGATGATTTTTATGGTTTTAAATGGTTTAATCTTCAGTGAACTAGAAGTTTATAGGATTATCGTTTCATTTAACAGAATTTATTATATTTGCCCCTTAAAGTTGTTTTTAAATGCTTGTATATCTAAATAGTATCACCACATAGAACCTGAGCCAAAGTGGAATTATATTCAACATCATCATCATTTGGGAACCTTTATTTTCTCTCTGTGCATCGCTCAGCTAGCATCCAGCAGCAGTAACACTTGCCAGTTACATTTTCGCATTTGTCTTATGGCATTTCGCTTTAATTACAATAACAGCAATGGATGTGGCAGTGGCTGTGGCAACGACAGTGGCTGCAACTTTCAAAAGATGCTTTCATTTTGCAAGAAGTGATTCTAAATGATTGTCAACTATGGCATGACAACAAACAGTAGCACAAATACAAACAGTAGCGTATAGTAAGAGCTGCCGGCCATGTCGGCCCGGCATTTCACTCGGAAAGTGCATTCCAATCCAGCAGATACTTTTTGCTGGACCTACTTAGGCTCCATATGTCTTTGACGTTTGTCGCTGCCAGCAGCATTGCAATAAAAGAAAATACAGAAAATACGGCAAGGAAAAAACTTGTATTTACCATTTTTGATTGATTTGATGGAAATGTGTCTCCGCTGCGATTTTGCCGAAGCCAAAACTTGCTGCCGCCACTGCTGCTGCTTCTGCTTTTGCTTCTCGCGCTTTTCCCAACAAGCAGCTCGCAGCGAACAGCAAACAGCGAAGAGCGTTTAGAAATGCACCGCAGCCTCACTCATGTCTCATTATATTTATGGACATAATAAAATAAATACTACTGCCAGCAATTATAAATGCAAGCCGCTTTCGCAGCTCAGCCACGCTAAGCCCGCCGTCGTACTTGCAGTTGAGGAAAACTCGACATGACATAAATACTTCTGCTTGTCAGGTTTTCCTCGGAGCCTCTCTCTGCCTTCCGTCTATGTATCTATCTATCTATCTATCCAGAGTAGCACTCAGCCACGGAGTTGGCTCTGCCAAGGGCTGGTTATCAATCAAACCGATTATACAATAATAATCACCTTTTGGGTGTGGCTCCACCTTCTTGGCTCAAATGTGGTTGTGGCTCCTGTCTTGCGGCTTCAGCATGGAATCTCGCCTGGCTTTTATGCAAATTGAAATGAGTTGGCTTTGCAACGTCTTTTGTTCGGAATAATTGTCAGTGCGTGCAGTGCATAATGAGCGTAAAAGGGATTGGGTCGGATCGGATCGGATTGGCTTGTATTGGATGGGAATGGATTGCGCTGGATCTGCAGGGTTCGGTGCCTAGACTAAAGCGCATTCCTGGCCGGCCATTCTTGGACGCTCCTCGACTCCTCAGTCTCAGGTGGGTGTGTGTCTGGCATGTCCATCAGTCTCTCGGACAGGTTAATGTGGGCGAGAATCTTGGGCTTTCGGACTGGCTAAAGTGGGGTAGCATCTTGGGCTCGATTAAGTCTTCACTCAGGTGGTGTGTTAATTAATTTTCCCATGGCTTCCCACGGCAGCCACAACTCCATCAATGAGCCGGAACATCAGAACATTCTAGAGCGTTACAGTTGCAGTTACTTCAGATATTTTGCATATTAAGCAGCCCGGCAAGTAGCCAGCATAATTGAAATGTGGCACCCTTTTAGCCAGTTGAAGAGTCGAGTGTCGAGACCCCAGAACCGAGATATTTATTAACCTTGCCGGCAGCCATTTATCTAGCATGAAATGTCGTCAATTAAATGCAATGCAAATAGCTAAGAACGGCAAGAACTGCACTCGCAATTGCACCGTCACGAAGTGGCTGAAGCCAACGCGACGAACTGCCAAGCGCACAGATACGATACCCCCATGTACAAACAAAGGCACCGAGATACAGATACTCAGATATGGAATAATGAGTGAAACAGAAGGCAGGCGGCTGGCAGAGGCGAGCCATGTAAAAATAAGCAGAAATAAGTCTTGTCTCTTTGACAGCTTAACCCACGCATCCAAGCGCCCGTAGATTGTACGTGGATACTGGCGGGGGATTTGCCAGAGTATCTCTATCTTTGTAGCTGTCTGGGACTGTAGCTGTACACGGAGAGAAAAATAAAACAAGTCAAAAGTATGTTTTTATCTCAATATTTACTTGAATGAAACGAATTATCTTTACCCGTTCTACTTTAAAATTATTTTTATATAAATTTTTCCTAAAATTCTGCAAAGACATTGGATACTTTTCTTTCTTAAGTACATATTTGTGTCTATAAGTATTCCCTTTTCCTTGTAGTTTCTCCCTCTGTAGCTACGCTGGTGAGTGTATGTTTTTGCTGTTGACAGCGCACTTCAACATGGCCATAACCCCTTATTGCCCCTCGGGCACCAACCCATTTGTAGTATCCAATCCCTAAGCGCGCGAATAAAGCGAACATTCATTAAACAAACAATTTGCGCTTGCGCATCGGCCAGAAGGGGGCTGAGCGAGTGGAGGGGCCAAGACCAGCAGAGGGGGGAGGCTCCGCTTGGCTTTAGCCAGCGCCATTGCCATAATGCGATTAGAACAGATTACCTGACAATTGTCGCCAGTCGCAGCCAGCTGAACGAACACCTGAGGTTAGGACCGAGCGTGGCATTAGCATAGTTTGTTTATTTAGTTCAAAGATACATATAAATTAATTTAAATATCACCTGGCCATAACTCAACATCATGTCATGCGCTCAAGGCCTCCAAGGCTGCAGTTGCAACTGGAAGCGAACTACCCTTCACTCCAACCTTTTGTCCGACTTGGAGTCAGATTCCGATGCTGATTCTGATTCCGAGCCCGAGTCCAAGTGCCCGATACTGATACCGACTCCGATTCTGTACCAAGGTTTCCTTTGTCTATGGGCCTGGGCGCGCCCCTGTAAGATCTTGTTAAGTGTATCTATATAGATCGGTCGTGAGCGGGCCTTAGGCGTTGGCCATTTCATTCGTTCCATTTATTATCTGCGGTACGAGACAATGAGCTGAGTGCTATCTGATCGCAGCTTTTAATAATGCTTTTGTCGTTCTTAAAACGTAAACTTGATTTTATTATTAGGCGAAACACAGACACAGGCACGCAGGCGACAGCGATGTGTGTTTGTAAATAAATATGCCACATTCTTGACAGTGGCTTCGACTTGTTCTAATGAATTTTGTTTGAGTTGGCCAGCCACAAAAATCATAAAACTTGTTTTTCACTTCAGCTTTTTGTGGCCTCGGCCAGAGCCAGCTATTTTCAATTTATTACTTTCTGCTCTTAGGCACTCTCCTCGCTCTCCCCCCTGCCTCTTGGCAGCATGTGGCGCATTGCTCAAATATTATTGTTGCTAATTTGGGTAAGGGTTTTTCAATTTGCTGGCGCAAAAGGGAAATCAAATCTGCCACTGACTTTGACAGTCCGGCAAAATGTTTGCCTTAACTTCGTCTTCATCTCCATCTGCGATTTCAACATGCAGACCTGCTCTGATTTTATTTTGTTTTGTCTTTTGTTTGGATTTGAATATTCGGCTTTGTCCTTTGTTATTGCTGGAAAATGGATTTTTATCGGCCTGCTGGAATTTTAATAAATTCGGCATATTCGATTTATTTTCTTGACGCCGTCGTCTATCCGTCCTGTTCGTTTGAAATGAGTCAGCTTTGAAGTTTATGAGAATTTGACTGCTCGAAATGCTATAATTTAATTGGAATTCAATTCGATATTTCTTCTGTGCTGGTGCGTGTCAGTTGAAATGTGGCTAACATATGAAATCCGTTCCATCTAAACGATGTGAATGAATATGATTATTGGTTAGTCAGCAGCATGTGGCTATGGTCAGAGATCATTTTCCGCGATAAGAGCTTCCATCGAATAGAGTGAGTGGTGAGTACTCGACTCTTGGCCAATGTATCCTGTTAGCGGGCAGGTGGAAAGCCCGGAACACACACACATACACACACACACACAGTGAATTTCCCTTTCAGCCGTCCAATCACACGGTCACACACCCACACTTCGAGCCGTATCAGTTGTGCGCCTTTTGTAAATTACTTTAAAAATAGAACCGGCGGCTATTATGGCCCTGTGGTTTTTCTAAAAATACCAGCAACACCTGACAGCCACTTGGCCGGAGAGAGCCATGCCAAATCCTAATTGCTGCCGGGCTCATTGTTTCACTGACACCAAGCGTTTGGTGATCGATAACAAACACAAAACAAGCAATTTGTGACGTGGATTGGGTGGGTGCTGGTGGTACACATGTCGACATATCAATATAAGCTATATATATACATAGGTGCTGCGGCATTATTCGATTCTGGGGCCCAGTAACGATCCCGAAACAAAAGCGTTTATTGACAGCTCCGCCCGATGTCGGACACGCCAATGAAATATAACCGGCCAAAGCGTTTGGCTTAGAGCGCCGCAAAAAATGGTGCCTTTTGTCTGCATCCCTCCCTCCACAGAGCTGGAAACTCCGATTCGGTCAGATTTGCGGGTTCAAGCTGAGCCGGGCTCTTGTTCTCTCGCTTTTTGTGGAACGAGATTTAATTAAAATTTACGAGTACACCACATGATTCAGATCTTTGTTCGTCCGTCTCGGAGCAGCAGGAAATCCATAGACTGGAATAACCCGAGTGATCTAATTCGCACAGCTGCGAGGATGTGGGCCCGGCATTGTCTGGGCATAGAATAAATCAAAGTTTCCGTAAAAAATGCAAATTTTTTGTCCGCATTTATTGCCCCGAGATGGTAATATATATTGGCATTATTTTGAATTACCTATTTAGGAGAGCTTTTGCCCTCGGCAAGACCTTTCTGTGGGCAATTTATGGGGGCAAACCTGAGGGTCGGTTAATGGCCATAAACTGTGATATGGAAATAGTTTATATTTTTTAAGAATTTTTCGGTAAGCAGTGTAATAACTGGCAATAACTAGTTGACATCTTTGTAGCCTGGACTCGCCCTTAATGGTCCATAAATGGCCCGTAGCCCGTCGATTTATTATGCAGTTTTTGCCCAGCAATCACTTTTTTCTTTTTTATCGCCAGTCGACTGAGTCATTGGCTGCAGCTTCTGAATCATCCTCGTCCTCGGTTTTCCTTGGGGCCTCCAACAGATTGGGACTCCACTTGGAGCTCTGGTTCGGGTGAAGTACCCGGCGATGTGAGGGGTTTAGATATCGCTCTAATAATATGCATATTACGCAAGATAATCACCGAGTACTGCCTCTGTTGCTGCTACAGCGAAATCGAAATGTTTGCGCTTGCAATTAGCGGGCAGGCGAGAAAAGCGAACTGAAATCACTCATACGCCCCGTTGTCGAACAATTAAAACACAGAAATTGTAATAACATCGTGACTAGTTAGAATTATGGCGTCGTCGCCCAGCCAATAAAAACACCCCACTCCCCCCCGGCCTGTCACTGGTTGTGCTTGTCGGAAAATCCAGTATGAGCTGTTTTATTAATAATAAGCGCACAGCGCATAGCCGTATGCAATATTCAGGAGCCCCTTTGGCACACCAGCCACCCCCTCGAGTCCCAGGTGACACAGGTAGCTAGCTCCCTGAGAGCCGCCTGCTGCATTGAGTGGCTTAATGAAAAACCAGTTTCTCATAGGTACAAATTGGTAGCGCATTCGGGCCGTATTAGCATTGCCTCCTTTTATGACGCTGTGCAAATAAATAAGAAAAAAATCAATAAATTACTGATAGGATTGGAGAGCACCCTTTCGTTGTCACTATGAAACAATTCTATTTTATTTTATTTAATTACAAATACATCATTTTTAAACCGTACCTGACTTGACTAGTTAAAATATACATTTTCTATTTTTCTTGTACGCAGGATCCTTTTTCCTACCACACATAAGATACATATATTTCTTAGATTTCTTTTTATTAATCGTAAATTCCTGTATTTTTTCCAATTGTAATTCAAAATAAACCTCGGCAAAGCACTACAAACTTCTTACCAAAACTATAATAGCCCTTGCCAAGGTATATATAAAAATATATTATAAAATCCAACAAATAGTGACGGCAAAGAGAGTGGGAGGCTGGTGAAGTACAGAAATGTATGTGAGAGCGACAGAGAACGTTTTGATTTCGATCTAGTCATTGTTTGGCTGCTCGTAAAAAGCACACCCCCCGACGGTCCACGGGCTCTGGGTTTTTTTTTTTCAGTTTGCAGGCACAGAAGGTGTTCCGTGGCGTCACAACCCAACTGGCAGCTTGATAAATGAGAAAATCAATGCCACTTGGAGCTTAGTACGCCTCTTGCTCTTGTCTCGTCGGCTTCGAATCCCGGCAGCCGTGGGACCACCGCCTTGGAAATCTAAGGTTAGGAACCACCCATCAGAACCAAGTCAGAATCAGACCAATCATCCGAATCCGAAACCGAAACCGAGTCCGAAAAATTTCCATACCTTGCTGGTCAGGTAGGTGCTGCGAGTACGAATTAGAAAGGCGGCCACACATGCGCAAATTCCAACTGGAAGTCAACTGGAGAAATAAAACTAATTAACTTTCATGGGCGTGATAATTAAGACAGGTGGCCGCGATTTGGCATCTAAGATCTCGTCTGATAATTAGTGTTGACTCCGCCAAGATGGCGCCTTCGGTGTTTAGATTTTCAATTAGCAGCCGCTACTGGCCAGTCCCTCTTTTCTTTAGCCAAAGTAAAACTCCAATTCTTGTAGGTCCACAGAAAGAAATTAACTCATTTTCATATAATAAAGTGATAGTATTTGTGTTTATAGGAGAATTATTTAGTATTTGCCAACAATAATTGAATAAATATCATGTTAAAATAAACCCAGACCAATAATTTGCATTTATTTAATAACTATTAAGAGTCCAAGTATATAAAACCCTTCAGCTGAAGTTTTCCCCAGTGTACTGATCTTGGCTGCCACTTTCTTTCTTTCTCCTCAGATGCCGCACAGTCCGCAGCTAAAGTCACACCAGTTCCAGGCCCAGACGCCGCCGGATCAGTACTCAGCCTATGCGGATAACTTTGACCTGTCGCTGCTGCCCCAGGAATCCGCCCCCGCCCCCATTCCCACCACCGTTTTTCAGTACAACGCGCCACAGATCAAGGTCGAGTGCGCCTGGGAGAGCCAAACGCAACAGCAGCAGCCACAACAACCTTATCCCAGATCCACCCACCAGCTAATCCCGCCGCCCGCCTATCCGCACAGCGCGTATCCCTCGCCGCAGTCGAGTCCTCTGCAGTCCGAGTTCGCCGCTTACGGATTCGGCAGATTAGGCGGCAGTTACGATAGCCTGAGCAGCCCCTCGCCCTCGCTGGAGGGGGCCAGCATTAAGCAGGAGCTACACATTTTGCCACCCTCGCCGCCAGAGTCAAACTGCGAAACCCCATCGCCGCGTTCCAACTGCGGGGAGAGCATCAAGGCCGAGCCCTTCGACGCGGACATCGAGAGCCTGATTGACCTGAACTCGTTGCTGCAGCAGCAGAGCCTCCAGAGCGGCCAGCCAAATCTGCCGGACACCAAGCCCGACCATCAGCTGCTCCGTGAGTGCCTGGAGGACACCAGCTTCCAGAAGCGTCACAACCTGAAGCCGCTGGCTCTGGAATCTTTCATTGGCGGCTTGGCCGAGGTGCGTGGGGATTTTGAGCCGGTCATTTCGCTGGCGCTGGAACATGCCAAGCGGGAGGCGGACGCCATCTGCGCGGAGCTGCAGATATCGCAGGGTGAGTTGAGGGTTAAGGGTTACCTTTCAGCTGAGTTTTCTATAACTATGTGTGCTTCCATGTAGATCCAAATGGCTGGTCGCCCGCCCAAGTACACGCATGGCTTCGATCCACCTTGGCCCAGTTCCGACTGCCGCCGGTGGCCGACTTGGAGCTGCAGTTCTCCGAAGACGGCGCAGCGTTGACATTACTCAGCGAGGAGGAATTCGTGCGCCGATTGCCCGAGGTGAGTCCAAGAGTCAGTCACACTCGCCACCGAAAGGTGTCATAGAAATCTCTAGAGACTACCATGTTTAGTTGTCTTGCAGAAGTCTTGAAATTCCATTGGTAGATATTTTATAGCTTGGGTTTTACGTACAGTTTCTTGGGCTGAGATTTCTATACAGGTTAATTTTATTTCACAATTTATTATTGAATATGAAATGCTATAAATAGGTACAGGAAATATTATGGTTTTTACCAAACTTCTGACTCATTCGTTAAAGTTCCCAAAAACAAGAAATCCAGACCATTTAGCGAAGAGCTCATGTCTAGTCTGAATAGTTTCTCAAAGAAAAATCAACAAAACAGATTCATTGGCAATTGGGTTGATTTTTAGGGGAGTACTTATAATTAATTCCATTATGTGCGTCAAAATAAACGTATGACTTAACTGGGCGAGTGCCAAAATAGTTGGCCATATTACAAAATCCATCAGATCACAAGGCAACGGGCCAATAGCCAATGGGGCATGGAGCATAAAACAATAACACAATGCAAATGGTCAAAGCAACAGCAAAGAGCCAGCAAAGCGACCATTCCATATGAATTGAATTTCGCGTATGGGGCGAAATGGAATGGAAATGGAAGCACATGAAAGGAAACAGAAAAAGACAACAAAGAGCAAAACAAAACGAATCAAAACGAATCGAAATGAAACGAAAACTAAAACGAAACAAGTTTCGTAACTGGCGTTGACGTCATGGCAGCGACTACGAGCTTACAAGCCCATTCGGAATCGAAAAATCAGAAAGCAAAACGCAAAACGCAAAACTTAAGACTCGAGCGCCAGTCTCAAGACTCAAATCCACAGCCCCAAACCCCCAAACCTGTTGCCAGCAATTAGGCAGAGCTGGCGGCATCTGAAACTACTCCACATCCACATCCCAGCAGCTAGCCACCGAGCATGTGCTCTCCCATTTGCCAAAAATATATCAATGATTACATTCGCTTAGGCTCGTTAGCTGCCGTTGTGGCCGCTGCCGAAGAGAGTGCAGCGAAATGAAAACAAAAGACTTAGGCAACGAACTTGCTCGGGGGAGCGAGTGGGGAGCGAATGACAAAAGCCAACGAAATCGGAGATCGGAGAGCAGCAGTCGAAAAAGAAACAAAATTAGTAACCGTGGTCATGGCTGTAAAGGTGAAAGAATGTGTGAAGGTTGTTTGGTGAAACTGCAGCACTTGGATGGATGATTACGAGCCATCGCCGCAGCGCAGCTCAGATGACTGCCAGCCGGGGAGAGGGGTGAGGGGGGTGAGTCGGCCGACTGGCAGCACTCGAACTGAGCCAACGACCAGCAACGACATTGCAAGGTGAAAGTAAGTCGTCGTCGTCGTCGTCGTCTACTTCGTTGCCCCTTGCCTCTTGTTGTTGTGGTGCAGCTTCAACTATGGAGCATAAAGACTGGGGATAATTTATGCACTTGGATAGCCAAAGAATTTTCAATTGATATACCGTCTAGATTGAGATCTGGTCAGGATTAAGGCTCTGTGCCCATTCGCAATGTCTCACTTTCGGCTTTCCTTTCCTTTCGCCCCCTCCATTTTATAGAGCGGCAGCACACTGCACGCCCAGCTGGAGATATGGAAGATGGCCTACGCCGATCAGCCCGGCCACCAGCAGCAGTCCGATCTCTGGCCAGCCAGCTATGCGATGCCCAATTTGGATCTGGACTACAACGAGGACAGCGAAGGTGAGTCTTTAAAAGAGCGAAGATGATTTGCATAACGAAAAAACCAGAACACTTTCCACTTTATTTTGGATTTTTGTTTTTAAATTGTTTAGACATTTTTAAAATAATTTACGAGTACAACATTTTATAAATTTAATACATTGAAAATAAACAATCAATCTTATTTGAAATTAATCTTAATCAGGGACGCCTTAATTTACGTTACGTTAATTTATTTATAAAATCAAAAAAATTCATTTTATAACAAGGTAATGTCTTCTTTCCTTTGATCAGATGACGAGGACATGGACGCGGCGGCAGTAGTGACACCTCTGACCAGCAGCTCCACCTCTACACCCACGGCCACGCCACCTTCCGGCGCTGCACCTACAGCAAAGCGCTCGAACGGCGGTCGTACTGGTGGAGGCGGTGGCTCACACATCCACCTGTGGCAGTTTCTTAAGGAACTGCTGGCCTCGCCCCAGGTGAACGGCACGGCCATAAGGTGGATCGACCGCAGCAAGGGCATCTTCAAAATCGAGGATTCGGTGCGGGTGGCCAAACTGTGGGGCCGTCGCAAGAACCGGCCGGCGATGAACTACGACAAGTTGTCCCGCTCCATCCGGCAGTACTACAAGAAGGGCATCATGAAGAAGACGGAGAGGTCGCAGCGCCTGGTGTACCAGTTCTGCCACCCCTACAGCCAGTAGGTGTCGCAAAGATCCCTATTTAAGGCTAGTTGTAAGCGGAGAACCAGCAGCTGACACCTGACACCTGACACCCGACCCACCTGACCCCGTTCCAATGACTATGCCCGGCTAGCCTTGTGGGCCTAGCGGGTTCTAGTCGCCGCTCCTCTTGTACATATTTCCGACTCCCACACGCAATCTTGTTAGGCACGAAGGTAAGTTCGTGCAGCGATTAAGTTTGGCTCTAGTGTAAGGCTCAAACCCGCGCTCGCTGGCGAAGGTAAGTTCGCCAGGGCAGGGTTTTAAGTGACCCCCGTTTCACCGCGACCGATCGTAGATCCGACCCTGATCCCGCCCTGCAGCTGGTCAAGCGGCTGCACAGCGCATGTTTGACTTACCGGCGACATCTTTATTCAACTGCTGCCTGTCCGTGCGCAGGATGTCTCTTCGGGACCACAGTGTCCTGGCCACATTTCGTTGGCTGGAGCGGAGGAGCTAACGCTGGAGCTAGTCCGCCATTAGTAGTCCGAGGCGAAATTGGCAAATGAAGGGCACAGCATCCAGAGAACTCCTTCGCTCAGTGAGCATCCTTTGCTGGCAGCATGAAGGTGTTGAGGTAATTTTAGGAACCATATATCTATGATATATCAAAAGTAAGTTCTATGAACAACTTAATAAGCGAACAATTGTTAAAAGTAGTGTTAAGGACCCTCGATTAGCCCTAGGTTTTCTTGAAAGTTTTTTCTCTTCCGCAAAGGCGCAATTAAGTTAAAAATCTTTCGACCTCGTCCGATTTGAGTTATGTTAATCGACGTCAATTATTTATTCTGTACCGGGTGGTGGTTCGATTTAGGCATAGTTTGTTTCTCTTTGTTTTATCATTTGATTATTCGCAATTAGCAATTAATTCGTGCATAATGTTCTCTTTAGTTTCGAGTATGTGACGGGAAAGGAGTTTAAGTTAATTTTAATATTTATTCCGAGCGCTGAAATTATGGAAAGTCAATTATTGTGCTTCTATTTGCATTAACTAATTGAATTATGCAACGGCCAATTGGCTGCTTGGCTTATTTGTTAACCAAATAGAACAGTTACCGTTTATGAAAATATTTATACGCATATTCCCACAAATAATTAGGATGTAGCCTGCCTGGCAGCTAGATTTATGCACTTTACACTTTTTACGATACACCAATTATTTATTTATTTATTCAACTAACATATTGTCATGCTACACTATCCGATAATAATAAAAATCACGGCAAAAAAACAAGGCAATTACTGAAATATTTACTTTAAATCTGTTAATCTGGGTATCTGTGTGAGGATTTTCAGTTGGAGCTGCCATCGACCAGGAGCTGGAGTTGAAACTGGAACTGAAACTGAAACTGAAACCAGAACCGACTGAAATTTCGCAGTAATCGGAGAAGCTGCTCTTGTGCAGCGAGCAAAACATTTTAGATTGCCCTGTCAGTCAGGCAGTGAGTTGGTTTTGGGGGGTTAACAACTGCACTACCGCTGGCTGGGGGCTAGAACTGCACTCGTGTGTGACCGTTGCGATTTTCAATCAGCGAAAACTATTCCGGCCGTGCTCCAATTGAGAATGTCCTTTCTGAAAAAAGACATGAAATCATCGGGCCCGGATTATCAAGGATGTATAATAAGTCAATGCTGCTCCTCCTGGAGCTGCCTCGGCCGAGATTAATTTAATGCGCCCGAATGAGTTTATCGTCTTTGTTGTCCCATTGCCATCACGGACCAACTCCTGCTCCGGCGCTGCTTCATTTAAATACTAAATCGCATTAAATGCCATCAAGTGGAAAATTCCCAAAAGCAATAAATTCATTCCTTCCAGCCGCCAAGGCTGCTCTCGCTTGTTGAGTGAAAGCTCCGCGCTCCCGACAATATTTGCATTATCCCGGAGACGAGAGGCAACGGCGACGGGTGATGGAGACCCACTACGGTGAGCTGTTTATCCCCAGCCAGCAGCCTTGGCTTTCTCTTTGTCATCTTGTTGGCCTGAGCCTTAGCTTGGATTTCGGTCTGGAGCAGGCTGGATGCCCTCGTCATATTTCCTGGCCCTCGCTTTGTTCTATTCCTCGGCTGCGACACAAACTACAAAGACAAATATTTAATTGAATTAGTGCAGCAAGCGTTAAGCAGACGCAGACGTTGTGCAAGGACACGCCCACTCCAGGCCGGAATTTGAATTTTGTGTTTGATTCATCAACAGGTTCGTTACCGCCCGAAGGCTTAAGATATGCGGCAATTGGGGCTTGCCTCGGGATCCTTGCCTTTCCGCAAGCGTTATCCTTTCTTTCTGCTGCCGCTGCTGCTCACTTGGCTAACCATTCTTATGTTAATTTGTCAATTCCAGAAGGTAGCTCGGCACCGGCACATATTTTGATAATTACGCCCGGGCAGTCAATTGACCCGCCCATAGCCCGACTCCCAGCTAGTTTAGCCCTTTTTTAAGCCCCGTCAATTTGCCGTTTAAAAATAGACGCACCCTTAACCCCTGGCTGGCCATAAACGGAGACATTTTGCGCGCATTGTTGAGCCCGAGCTTTCCGCCTCCGCCGCCGGCACCTTTAATTAGCATAATTGGTGACATTGAAGCGGGACGACGAGCAGAACGAATGTCCCTCGGCCCGACCTCTGGAGCCATCAAAGCATGATGAATGTGCTCAAAAGCCAAGCCGCAATGGCACAAAAATATTCGCTGCTAATTAAATGTCGGGCCTAATCAATTAAGAACTCAACCCCGTTCACTGGCCAGGAGAAAGGAAAAAATAAAATAAAATAAAATAAAATAAAAAGCAGCGGGAGATGAGCAGCCAAAACCAAAACCGAAAGGGAAATGCCAAAGTTAAGGTTTAAATTTTACATTAGACTAATTCAGGACGTAAATTGCTGGGTGTCTGTGCTGCATACCAAAGGATGCCCAGTCCCAGTGCCCAAGACCAAGAACCCTCTGCCTTAGGTAAGTGAAAATTCAATTTAAATTGATGTCGACTGGCCGGGCCAAGTGAAGGAGTGTATATGCCATTTAGGTTAAGTACCTTGGCCACACACACACACACACACCACACTTTGAATCGCACCGGAAGAGCCCCGGGAACACACTCACTCACACACACAGGCGTTTGCGGGAACGTAAAATAGCTAACAAGTGGCCAGGCATTTGGGTCCTGTGGCCACACGGCTGCCCATGACTGCGAAATCAGCGCCGGCCGCCGCCAAAACAGCAACATTTTTAAAAATTCATAAAAAGGCCAGCAGGAGCAGCAACGGCAGCAGCAGGATCCGCAGGAGCGACCAGCAGACAAGTGAGAGTTGTGGTTGTTTTTGCCGGGCACCTTCATTTTTCAAGTGTGTTTCAATTTTGCACTTGCTACTTGGGAGCCACCTTCGGCGTAACCGCCTGTCGGTGGTAATGAAATTACAATTTTTATAGGCCGGGCCATGAAAAATAAATGAGACTTAAGCACATTGCCCGGTCCGGGCTGGGACGGGCGCTGACTAAACTGTTTGCTCGAGGAGCAAGATATCCCCGAACCGGCTGGCAGCAACATATTCGTGGGCCATTCAACAAGTCCATCCGCCTTTCGAGGCCTACGCACGCCCATAAATATACCACCGAATGGAGACGGGTAGGCCGGCTGGCAATCCCAGTTCTGATCAAACGAAAACAGGAGTTCAACCTTTTCCGGTAGTGTCTGCAAGGGTTCTCTCTCCCATCCTGCAACTGGCTGCGGCGGTGTGAGTGTGCATCCCTTGATACCCTTTGAGCATCCTGGCCGAATTTCAATTAACTTAAAAAACTTTTCGCCGGTCGAAGGAAAATCGTTTCGCTTTGGCCTGCCTGTTCCTTTTAACAATTTCCCTTTTCCACTCAAGCGAAATTTATGCGGCGAGCAAATCGTTGCCTACTTGGAGGCGAGAACCAAGGGGGAACATGAGCCGACTGCGGCCACATTTAGTTTAGTTAAGTGCATTTGATTTGGCATCCCGGGAATGCCCGGGGGGAGCGAGTTAACAGCATGGCATTGCAATTTATTGAATTATCCGGGCCACAGCCCAGATATGCCAGGGACAATAATCGCATTATGCGGCCGCCCGGCCAGTTCATTACGCACACAGCACAGCCCCGCACAGCCCAGAAAGGAAGAGCACATATTTGGACATTGGTCAAATGGTCGGTGACCTCGCATCGGAATCGCAATCGAATTTCGGTCACAACAAATTCCTTTCACGGCCCCGGTCACGTCGCATTGTTGGGCGTTTTTAATTAGTTGTGTCGCCAGCTCCCAAATCGAACTGGCCTGGGTCTGGGCAAGGACCAGGGATCGGGGGTCGGGGGTCGAGGCATTTAATTTAATCACGCACTGTATGCGTCAAATATTTGAGCAGCCAAGGCATTGGAAATTGCGTATGCGCCATGAGGACCCCCATTCCCGACTCGTTGCGCTGTCTGACGACCTCCGATCCACAGGGACCGGTGCCACTGCCGACGGCTGGCAAATGTGTTGACGCATTTTACAATACACCATGGGACCAACATGGCGGGTGTGCGGCAATGCGAGTGTGTGCGTAATTATGAATTCCATAATCATTTCGTTAATATGCGCAGCACGCGGCTTTGGCGCCCCCGCTCAGGATAAATTGCAGCTGTAGTTGAGGCAAGTCGAGGCCTCGGAGGAGCCAGCCTGCTCATTTCGTGTGTGCTTATCCTGCGGGGAATTAAAAATAATTTGGGTCGTTTTGGTGTTATGTTCCATTCCATTCCCCGATTCCCTTTCCCCTAACCCCTTGCTCTCTACGAGTCCTTGTTGTTTGCCATTTGCCGTTAGCTGGCAGGTGTTTACCTGGGCCAACTGTGTGGTGTGCCAGTGCGTGTGTGTTGATTATGGCTTAATTTTTAGTAATTATATTAACATGATTAAATTTGCTTTGATTTGGCAGCCCAAAAAATATGGCCAGGAGGGGGACATAGAGCGCTCCGTTATTGCACATTCAACCGGGGCCTAATTAGCCTCAGTAATCCAATAGTTAATATGAACAACGCGTTCGGATTTAGCTAAGCGGAACATTTGGCTTTCGTGAACAATGCATTTGCATCCGGGGGGAAATGCCCGGAAAATTATTTTAATAAACCAGCGAATGTATGTATCTGCTGGCTCATGGCTGTATGTCTGTATATCTCAGTTTGTATGTGCGGACTTGTGCGCTTTGTTATTAATTAAAAACGCACATGTAGAACTCATTAAATGAGCACAATTTGCAAATTCATTTTTATTTTTATTGACTCGCCCGTAACCCGTTATTATGGCAAGTAGCTAACGGTTTGTTCTCGCCCATTAAGGAACAGCCAGCGGCCAAGTGGCGATGACAAGGATGGTGTGCTGAGGGGGGCGCACCGCCAGCAGTTGAATAAAAAATAAATCTAAAATTATGCAATTAAATTCGCACGTTCCGAAGCCAAATCGTTGAGCACAAACGCTACACGAAATGCGGGGGAAAATACTTAATACATGAAAAGAAAATCTATATTAAATTATTGCACTTTAAAATAAGTTACAGGCTTAATATAAATAATTTATCAACTTATCAGAAGATATAAACTTTATCCTATAAAAATAAAGCAAGTTTCTATACACATGCGATCACAATAAAAGTAAAGAACTAGTTTTTGATGGCAAGAAAGTAATTAAATTATTATGCATTTAAAATTAGTGACTGAATTTACATTTTATCACGTTCCATAAAACCCAAACAAACACATTTATGCCTCGACTATAAATTATTTTCATGACTTTGTTTAAAAATGAGATGTGCTTCTATTAAGTTAAGCCTTTTATGTTGAATAATTTATACATTAAATTATTTATTAAAACAATGAATATTTATTTAAATTGTAAATAAGTTTTTCAGAATCAAAAGAATAGTAATAAAATTTGTATATTGTTATGAATTCAAGTCTATATTTAAAGTATGTGATTTGAAGGATTGGAAAGGACTTGAACACAGAGTTGCTATCTTTTGACTGAAAGAATATTAAAAATATAAATTAAAAATGTATTTAATTTATTTTCAACATTTCCCCCATTTTCCTCGGTGTACATGTATGCCATATTCTAAGAGCAATGGAAAGGGGGCGAGCTTAACAAAGGCTAACGACGCGGGCAATAAGGTAAAAGCGTTGGGCGGGCAAATGCCTGAAAGTGTATTAATTTCTTTAAAACGCAAGCTAGCGTGTCAAAGGACGGGCGAGAGTGGGCGGTGGGTGTTGGTGACTGCAAAGTGGGTGCCAATGCAAAGGCAACTTCATCGTCGCGTCCAACTGCGAGTGCAGTTGGTGGTGCATGGCTGGCCGTTGCTGTGACAACTTCCAGCAACTCGCGAGAGTTAAATGCAGCTGGGGGAAATTCGCAATATTTTCGAATTACCGGGAAAAGTATGCAAGAGCTCAAAAAGAAAATATGTAGTATATAGGGAAAAGGTACTGAGCAGAGAATCGCTGTCGAGTATCATAAGTTGGCTGAACTTTGGCCAAGTCGATGACTTGTGCTCTGTAATTGCGAGAAGCGGTCGCTCCTTGCAGGACTCCTCCTCAGCCAACAGCTTCTCGCAGTTGTCGTTGTCGTTGTCATATTGGCGCATTGCTTTGTGCTGCTGCGCTTTTGTGCTGCAACTGCACTGCGCTTTGCTGCGCTCGTTCACTGCCCTGCTGCAGTTCGTTATAGCATACGCAACTCATAAATAACGCGGGCGTGAAAGGGAATGGGGGGCTGTGAGGCAAGCCAAGCCACGTACTTGCACTTCTGCCACTTTTCTACTTACTTGCCAGTCTCAGTGTGAGTGTGTGTGTGTGCGGGGTGTGTGTGTGCCTGTGTGTGTATATGGCACTTCAACTCTAATATAAAGTTTGCACTCGAAATGTGCTGCCAGCACTTTTTGGTATTACGCAAAGTTTTTGCAACCTCCCGCGGGGCAGCTGCGTGAGAGGTGGGCCAATGTGGCCCGGATACGGGATCGGAATCGGGTAAAGGGATACTAGGCACTGCACGGAGGAAAATATCAATTGGTGTTTAATTCTTTGGAATTTGAAAGAAGGATATAAGGAAGAAGGATATATTCTTAAAGCAGCGCCTAAAGTTGCTTGAGTATTTTCAATAATTTCAATTCACCTATCTTTCTGCTATATCTTCAACAATATTTGTATCTGTATCTTTTTCTTCCTGTGGAAGGACATCTCTGTTAGCTGATTTTGACGGAGAAAAACGAACGGAGAGTGAAAAAAAATTAAATTGCTCGCAATTTGCACAGTTCAATGCGCTTTAGCTAAGAGAATTCCCGCACAGATTTTCATAACTTAGAGATGTGCAGTCAATGTCTTTGAGCGCTGCAACAACTCCTTGGAAAGTTGTGGCGTGCGACGCCAGCATGTGTGTGTGTGTGGGTGATGGCAGGTGTAAGGTGTGAAGTGTGAGGTGTAAGGTGTAGCCAAGTACAGGTGTGCAGAGTTGTAAACTAACGCAATGACAAACGCAATCACAATAAGAAATTTCACAGTTAGTTAAGTTTGTCTTGTTGGGGCTTTTGTTTCGTTTTGCCTTAAACCTCCTATGCTCCCGTTGCCATTTTGGTTTGAGTCCTGCAAGGGACTCTCCTTACCTGGCAATTTATGGCTCCCACCTATGCCAAACGTGGGCGTGCCGCCTTTGTTCGCCGGAGAAATATGCATAAATAAAGCCCACAATTTCCACGCAGCTCCTTTGCAATTACCAAACATTTTCAACTCATCTTCCCTGTGCCGCAGAAATACTCTGGGAAATTATCATTAAGACAGGACGAAACGAAACCTCCTCCTTTGGCCAAAAGGGCAATAAATTGCGACTGATGCGAAAGTTAATAAAAAAAGTTCAATAAAATCGAAAAGGGTGCTGATTTCGATGCCATGGAAACTGGGGAATTGGGTGTCTGGCCCACGAGAAAGGGATTCAGCCCGGGACCCTCATCATAGTTCATTAAATGCGTAAAGAAATAAAAAATTTCCCCAAAATATTCCATAAAATCCAGCCTACCGAGCAGGGGGTGTGCCGAAGGGCGTGCTGGCGAAAAGGAAATCGTTTGGGAACGACGAGACACACGCATAAAGGCATTTATTTTGTCTGCTTTTGGGCTGTATTGCATTAAAGCCAAAACAGAAACGAAAAGCGCCCAGCGAGCATAAATAAATTTTGTTTTATGCGTCAATAATGATGAAGTTATTACGACTCTATTAGAAGGCGGCCGAACTTCCAGCTTCCAGTTACCAGCAACCAGCTACCCAGCCTCATCCTTTGCGGCCTCCATAAAACGGCTGCATTAAAAAAGTTTACAAAAAGGCGAGGCGGAGCGAGCACCTATAGGAAAGTATATAAATATATATGTATATACGCATGCTTGTGTATTAACCACAACCTCGACAGCGCCGCCACTCCTCCTCGCCCATCATCCGGATCCACTTAAGCGACGCCGAAACTTTTTTATTAAACCGTGCAGTCCGGCTAATAGATGGTAGAGGATGAGGGATGAGGACGGATGCGGACACGGATACCCGTAAGCAGAGTCAGTGGCCAAAATGGCCGCTCGGTTGCGCTTAATAAAATTTATGATTTCGACGCACGGCTTTGACAGTTCAAATTAAAATGGGTGCGGCCCTCGAAAAGTCTGAAGTCCCGGAGTCCAGGTGGAGACATTGATCAAGGCACCCAAGAAGGCTCAGGCCAAGGCCGTGGGCCAAAAGTTAAATACAAAGTTGGGAACACAAATTGATAATGCCGGGCCACCGGACCACCACTCATCTGGCCATCTTTTGGTCGAAGTTATAATGCAAAAAGCGACTTGGCAGCCGCACAATATGAAAGATTATGGCATGCAGCGCAAGCAGCGCGGAACGAGCCAGGACTTGGATTGGGATTGGGATTTCGCGGAGTGGTGAGCACTCCGGAAACGGCCAAGACGAGGACGACTCGAAGCGGATATGCCGCTGCCATCAAATCATTTTGCAAGCGGAAAATGGCGCTTGACAGCATACTCAAGCCCCCGACGAGTCATTGTTGTTTGCCATTGTGGGATGTCGGCATTTGCGGCGCTATATAAAAAATGGCAAGCATTTCCAGGAAAGTAAAAATTAAAGTCAAATAGTAGCGACTTGAATATGACCTGTAATCTAAAATTAATTATTTTGTAAAGGCAACACTCAGTTATTTTAATTTAAATTCAAAATTTTATGTATAGACTGCGCAATATATATTTTTAAGTATACCCATCATTTCGAGTTTAAATGCCTTCATTTAAGAGAAACTAGAATAAAAAAAAAAAAAACGGAGATTTAAATTAAAGAATACATTTTGACTATTGTTTAAGTGGACTTAAATTGGTAAATGCATACTCATATGAATTTTGATTTGTTTAATATTAAGTAGACAGCCAGGGACAAATCATTTTGAATCCGATTAATGAATAAAATAATTGACAGGACTTAAGGAAGCTCTTATTGTTGTTTGCATGCAGCTTATTTTCGCTACACAGTTGCCTATATAAAATCTATTTATATTTCTCTTTAATAAACGAAATATTTTGGATACTGGATACTCTAAGCGCGTAAATCGGAGACGTTCTGGAAAAAGCTGAAAAACAGTTTCGTCGAGTTGCCCGAGGAAGGCACATAATCAGCAGGGACATGGACATCGACATGACGACATGACCGTCCGGGCGTAACTCGCACTGACCATCGAGCCACGTTTCGTTGCGCTTAGTTATTTTATAAAAATTTCTTCATTTTTGGTCTTCATTCTTTTTAGCTGCTGGTTCGTCTCCGACTCGGACTTCGCCTTGGCTATCGCCTGGGTCCTGACTGGCCCTGGTCTCTTCTTGTTGGCTCTGCCATTCAGCACGTTCCTCTGTTTGACTTTCATAAACTTTTAACGACTTTTGCCTTTGCCGCCAAGGCTTACATGTGCCAGCAGCGGAGCGGCGGTGCGGCAACGCTGAGAAAAATTGTTGAGAAACTTTGCACTTATACGTATTTGTTTGTAAGTAATTTTGCCACTGCTCCTTCAGGACATCATCGTGCTGAGCCGGACACGCTTCATTTCCCGCCTCCTGACGCTCGATTGATCCGCCTGAGACGGTTCGACCAGTGCTAAATGCCAAGCTAATCTGCAGCTGTGGTCTGCCAAGTCGAGTGCAGCTCATGGCACGCCAGCAATTCGAGCAGAATATCCAAATTAAATCCCACACAGATACCACACCCTGCCTGGGCATGGATGCTGGAGTTAAAGCCTCTGCGGTTGCACATACATCATCTATTTATTTGTACAACTCCCCCATTATTGCAGACATTCCAGCATCCACATATGGATATATTTCGGCCTTGTTGCTGTGCCGGGCTCGTCCTTGCCCATTTACACTGGGGAAAAAATTTATGAAAAGCTAAGACTCAGCTGAAAATATATATCAGTTGTCATTTCATGAAATGTATTTAAACGCTCAAGTCTAAGGAATGTATTTAATGGTAATAATTCTTACCTCTTTGAGTAACATGTAAGCCTGTTTTAATCGAAGTGTATCCTTCTTTTTCGCATCCTTGTGGCCGAGTGTCGATCCGCTGGTAACCCACTAACCCCGATCCGAACCGAATCGACCAGAGCCAAGCCTCGTCCTGGATGTGTGACACCATGGAGCGCAGCCGTGGCCTTTGCAATTAGTCAGAGCCTCTCAGAGCCTACCCATATTATTCCCATTCCCATCCCAAAACCCTACCCTCGCTGGCCAGCGGCCACAAATTAAATCATATAAATGCACAATTATTTAATGTCATGGCGGAAGAATCGGGAATGCAACAATAAATTAACATTGTTGTCGGCCGGGACCGAGCTGCGGCCAAGTAACAGTTTCATTGAAAATACGCTCAAAATAAATGTAAATTAAAATACATAATTTATGTGTTTTTTGCAATTATTTACAAACCGACACATTAAAACGCCAAGAGATAATGGCGAACGGCGGGAGGGAATGGAAATGGAAATGGAAACGGAACCGAGGGTTGTGCCATTTCGCTGGGGAAGGTCAGGTCACTGGCGGTGGATGGGCGATGCCTTCGGGAGGGGTTCTGGGTGCGGCGGCAGCAGTCAATTGCTCATTTGGTTTTGGCAGCACGCAGCTGCTGCCCGCAACAATGAAGTCCCTGCGGACCAATGAATGCGTAATGGCCGCCGGAATACCGGCAGTCCGGGGGTTTCCCTGGGTGGCGGGGTGTGTCAGATACGCACGTGTGTGCGTTTTGGCCAGTGCTAATTGCACGTCCGCGTCTGTGTGTGTGTGTAAGTGTGCTTGTGTATGTGCGTGTGAGCCTTATCGGGAACCACCCGTGGAGCGAGTGTCAGGTCTCAACTGAAAGTCGCTTATCGGGTGCACAGCTGAACCCTTTGGCGCTTCCAGCGCTGATAATTATATAAATTAAATGGCGACCCGACTCGACCCTCCGCGAATTACTCGGCCCGGTGCAGCCCACTCTGTGGTTTAAGCCCTGGTAACTCAATCGAAATGTCAAAGTCACACGAAGCAGCAGAAACGTAAAAATGCATTAATTTACACTAGCTTAAATGGGTTATCACACTCGGCGGTACAGAAAAATAGGTGCTTGTTGTTTATTTTAATTTTTAAAAATAGAAAACAATATGAAACAATAACTTTATACTTGACTTAATCATCTTCAACGTTTCTAGGAAGAAAACTGACTGAGGACTCTAGAATTTATTAATATATTTACGCATTAAAAATATGTAGTTTCATGATAAAGTTGTTTACTATTTAAAAAAACAATTAAATAAATCTCCGTCTTGTGAGAATCCTTTGCCTTTCAAAATCTCTTTGGATATCATATTTTTCGGTTACCATCAAAGGAAAAATATGAAAATATTCCGAATGCGGCGAGAGCTAAGAACCAGAGTCAGGTGAATGGCAATCTGTGACAAATACTCGCGGCAGTGCCGTTGGCCCGGCGATTGAGCGATTTGGTGGTGCGCTGGCCAAGTAACTGTAACTCGAGCTTAGCAGCTCATGAATATCGTGCTCATGCAAACGGGTAACGAGCTGTCAGAGATTAAGTTGCAAGCGTTATTTTTTATTATATTTAGCGAGGGCAACAGCTCGAGCTCCAGCGCAAACTGGGCGCAGATAAGGGGCAAAAACAACCAAGGCAACAGGAAAGCAAGAAAAAGTACATTTTGCATATGGTTAAGGCAGGGGTTGGAGCTGAGGCAGGAGCAGGGAAAGAGTGGGGCTTGCTGCCAACGAGCCAAGGCAAAAATCGTTTTGACCAGCTCACTGGCAAACAAACAAACCAGAGAGCGCACAAAAAAGGAACCTCCGAACAGGCGAAGGGCAGATGAGAAAGCGCAGCAAGCCGAAACGAACACTTTGCGGGGCCGATCTGCGGGAGAGCGGGCGCTTGTCCAACCCCTGGACACCACCCCTGAACACCCCTGACCAATCCCCCCAACCCTGAGGACACAGTTGCAAGCGAATTTATGCGCTTTGTTAAACAGCAACAGCAGCAGAGGCCGCGGCGGCAAAAGAAAAAATATGGCAAAACGAGAAACAAGCAATCCGCGCTGCCTTCGATGGCAAAGGGGCGTGGCAGGGAGATAGAGAGGTATAGGGTCTGCATAAATAACACAGGAGCCACCCTCCCGATCCTGTTCCTGCTGCTCCTCCTGGTGTGTGCTATACAAATGAAAATCGTGTTTGCGTTGGGTGTAAAGTGGCATGTGTAGTGGTGGACTTGGACGGGGATGCGACCCAGCAGCAGCAGGCAACATTTTCGCTTCGTTGTTGCTTCTTGTGATTTACAACAAAACAAATATGCTGGTAGGAGCCGGGGAAAGAATCGGGAGGGGTCACGGCTTACCCCTCACCTTGGCAACCGGCTCTGACTGACTGATTTACAAGGCTGCAAGTCGAGATTGCATGGCGCTGGGTAAATAAAATAAACGCCAGAAGGGAGTCGGGCATGGAGCAGGCCAACGGGGCAATGGCGAAATGCAGTTTCGCATTTCGCAATTCGTGTCTTGAGCTGCGTCGAAATGCAATTCTCTTTTTCGCATTTCGCGAAATAATTAAAAGTTAAGGAAACGACCCGCCGTCGGCCATCAGATGCAGAATTCACAAGGACATCTTTGCATCTGCAGCTGCGGCGTTGGCCAACTTAGTTGCCGGCTAAGTGCTGTGGGCCAGTTAATTGCAGAGCTCACCTGCAGTGGCAGCTGCCAAGGCTGCTGCTAAAAAATGCAACAGGAACCAACGCCCACGCCCACCAACACGGACACCCACACTCACACTCACAGCTCCAATCTTTCCGTGGCGTTGCATGCTTTTCGATAACTTTTTCGGTTCCGCCCTTTGTTTGCTCACATGCACCGGCGCGGCGTTGCAGATCGGCGTATTTATCAACGGAAATCATAAATAAAAGTCCGCCGCATATTTCATGCAAAAAACACACACGAACCGCCGCCGAAAGCCAACAGCCCGCACATGTGACATATTTTTTATCTTTTTTAATTTACAATCACGCTCATTGCGAATTTTAATTGTTGCATAAACGAAGCGGACAGCGAGCGGCAGGTTTGAGGCCGGGGCACAACTGAGCCGCATTCTCCTCAGCCACTTCGGTGGCAGTGTCTGGTGTCCGGTGTCCTTTCTTTGATTATCAACTGCAATCAGGCTGTGGTGGGAGTGAAAGGACGCAGGACCCAGTTCCTGCCAGGCTCCTGGCCTGAATAATGTGTGCGAAATGTATTCGAATTTCGTTTAAAATTAATTCCACATGTCCTTATGCTTCGGGAGGGATCTGGTTACATTGAGAATTAAATTTTACAAAGCTGTTATGGTGTTTTTTTTATTGAAATTGGTTTAGAAAATATTTAATTACATATGACTTTAACACATAAAATAAATTTGAATTTATTTACCATATAAACATTCTGTAAAAACTTAAAAGTTACCTTGATTTAACTTTTACCTTTAAAGCTCTTTAAGACGCTGCATGAATATTTTGCCAGAGTCAATATTAGACCAGATGGCAATATAGATTATTGGTTTGAGGCCTTTGTATAGGTTAAAATACATATATTTGGCCTACATTGCGTATGAGTAATATAACGCATACGTCGCACCAGCCGAGGGTCACTTTAAGTGAAAATATATAACAAGCGATTCATGCCGGAATCAGCTCGGAAATCTCGCCAGGCTTTGGACACAAAACCCAGTTTTCCTACTAAGGATGAGATTGTGATATATCTGTGCCGGGGCTATTCTGAAAAGCAAAGAAGATTATTGGCTCACCAAAGTGAACCGCAGAAATTAAGTTGAACGGGAAATGCAGCTCTGACATCAGCAGCCATTTCTCATAACCGGAAATCGGAGGAGGAGAAAGAGGAGGAGGACCTGGACGCAGAGCTTTTTATGCCCGGGATGTGGCAGGACTGCTCCTTGGCATGAAATTTATGTTTTCCTGCCATAAGTGGCACGGCGTGGCGAAACGGAGCCATTTCGGAAAGGGGTGGCACCCGGCGGGCGGGAGGCGTGGCCAGAATTTGTGGATGTGGTCAATGTGCTTGACAAATTGGTTATTGTTATGGTTTTTGCGGATCCCCATCGGTACTGGTTGGTTTGGGCACTGAGGCACGAAGGGAAGGGAGGGCTCGGGTCCTCATAGATTTCCAGTCCATAATGTTGGGGCGCTAAATATGTCTGCTCATTATTTTCGGGCTACGTGAGGGCGACCGCCTCGGGTACTTGACAAAAAAAGGAAATGTCGCGCAAATGCGGCCTCGTTAATTGTTTTGATTAATGAACGAGGTCGGGCCCACGACCTCACGTCCCTTCGCATGGAGGTCCGCAGTCCGCGGGATTCGAATGGGATTGCGTCTGCCACTTGGCAGTTGCATGTGCGGAGGCGACCTGAATCCACCGCCCAGCCCATCCCAGTTCGCTGTTTATTCGATTTTGTCGTGCACTGAATTTCCTTATTTTGCACTCTGCTCTGCACTCGGAGCCTTCGTGGCTCCCTGGCTTTATTTACTTTTCGGATTTTTCAATTAATTTAATGCAGCAGTTTGGCGCTTGTTGCATACCCCTGGCTTGCGTGCCGTCTGGTGCAAGGCACACACGCACACACGACGTCGGTAATTAGAAAATTGTGGCACTTTGTTAGCCATGGTCCACATTTTGGTGTATAGGGCCAAGTGTGCAATTTTCAAAGCGGCTAAATTGAGCGATTTGCCATCAAAAGAAGGGAAAGCTGTGGCCCGTATTATTTACTTTAACTTCGCCGAACTAATACCAATTATATGAATATATTAAAATGAAATTACCAATGTATTTGCAATTATTTTCATATACGGAAAATCGGAAAATAATTTGCATACATTTCAGGATAATTTTAATAACATTAACTTTACATTAACATTACATTAACATTAAATTAACATTACATTAACATTGCATTAACATTACATCAACATTTACATACATATCTTAAAGCGAAGAACCTTCCTAGTTAGCAATTCCCCCCTACAACATAGATTTTAATTAATCAAGTTTCCACTTAGCAGCTTGAACAACGACTTGATTTACTCTTCGCCGTGAGGGTCTGGGAAAATCGAGGAAAATTAAAGCTTGCAAAAAACAATGGGATAGAAATAAGTATTAAAACATAAGCTCGGCACCGGAATCTGTTAAAGTGGGAACGGAATGAGAGCCCGGGAGCGAGGCAGAAACGGAGAAGTTAATGCCACTTCAGCTGGCAGCTGCCTGACAACGTCCAGATACCACTATGGTGGCGGCGATGCGATGGCTATGGCCAGGGCCAGGGCTGCGACGGCGACGACGTTGCATGCATGCCATGTGCCATGGACTTGGAGGCTCTGTGACAACAAGCGCTTGACAGCCGGGCAGCCAGTCAGCCAGTCACTCGGTCACCCGGAGTCTCCTCCGGCTGACCCGAAGTCCGGCTGCAGGAGGGAGCAGAAAGGAGTGGAGGAGGCTCCTGAGCCAAGCGAACGGCTCCCTGCTGGATGTGCACTAATTGCGGCCGCTGGCCAGCATGTTACTCGTAAAATGAAATGGATTTCCATCAACAATTGGCCAGCGAAGTGGGCCGAGCTGAGCCGGCGAACAATGGGCTGTGCTGAGTTTCCGAGTGTGCCGAGAGGTAAGAGGCAAGAGGCGAGTGCCGAGTGGCGAAGTGGCGCTGCGATCTTTGCTGCAAATGGGTTAGGCATTTTAACTTATGATGGATTATGGCTTCGGCCGTGTGTGCAAAGTTGGCGCCGCAGTTGTTGTTATGGCAGCGCTGAGAGCTGGCCACAATGTCCCGCATAATAATGCGATTGCCGGGAAGTGGACCGTGACTGGAGCACGGGTCAGCTGCAACCACTAACCGGGCTCCTTTCCGTTCTTTCAGTGCTTTCACAGTGCTCTCCTGCAACTGCTGCCGGAAGGCGAACACATGCTGCCACATGGGGGCACAAGTAGAGGCAAAAACAGTGGCACAGGCAGGAGGCAGCATGCAGGACACCAAAGGACACCACTCCGAAGTGGGTGGCAGCAGGATATGTGGGAGACGGGCAACAAGTGAGCTGGTCCTCGGCAAGGACAAACCAAAGTCAAATGCTGGCCACAAAAATTGAAAAACGGTGTGGGATATGTTGACATGGGAGACATGAGAGAAACCAAACTGAAAGAAAATTATGTAGATTACGTTATTGTACATGGGAAATCCTTGTAGGACACCCCGCACATACACACTTGCACAAGCAGATCCTGTGAGCAACAGTGTGCAATAGAATCGAACAATTGGCAACTGGAGAAAGAGAAACGGAAGTTGTACATGAAGCTGAAGGTGGGCACTGCCCCGGCCCTCGGTGGATGTAGCAGTCCAAAACGACAACTTCGTTGACGCTTACTCCACGGGAATTGCCCGTAGTAGCTTTTAGCGTGGAACAGACCCAAGACTTCCCTCTATATAAGACCTAATTTTGGGTTCATAAGGGAAATTGCTGCATTGAGATAACTTTTCATCAGTTTGTGAGAAATCAAAAAAGATTTTTAATAAAATTGCATCGTTTATAGAAACTTCAATCTTTTCTTAGGGAATCTCACAAAAGACAGCATGGTTTCCATGAGAACTAATTCTTTGTTGGACAATGCTAACAATATTCAACCGAATGTCTTTATCTTCACGAATTCAATATACCCTGGGACCCGGCAAAGTCCGGTTGCACAAAAGGGAGAAACAGCGGACCAAATTGTAAGCGGGGTAAACATATAAAATCGGACAGGACTTCGAGATGGACGATGGCGATGGCCCCCATCGAGTAGGAGGAGACATCTGGGTATCCGACGGAGGTGAGGGCCAGCTTGTCCTGGCAAGCGCTCGCAGTAGTTGCCTCAATTGTGGACATGCCACAGAGCTCACAAGGATGCTTACATGTAAAATCACTGAAAAATTCCGGAGCAGCAGAAAGCAGAAGCAGAAAACGGATGGGAAAGCCAAACGAATGAATGAACAGGGAAAACACAATTTAGCAGAAACAAACAAACAAACAAACAAAATTCAGCGGGCACCGAAGGCGATGCCAGCGGCGGTGAGGAAGGCAGGGCAGAGTACGGGGACGGAAACAGCGGAGGTTCGCTGGCAGAGCCGTTTTTTCATTGAGCAGACATTAAGAAAAAATAACAAAGTCAACAGCAACAATTCTGTGCAGCATAATAGCGGCAACACAGCATTGGCGTCAGTGGCAAGGATACTCTACGGCAACAAAAGAAACCAACAAATCCATGCAAATCGGATTTTCTGATTTGGTTGCTGCCGCCCACGCCCCCACCTCGCCCCTTTCGGTGTCCCTGGCGCCGACAAAACTTGCCATTTGTTGTACGGACCATGCTGCCGCTGCTGCCCCGTTTTTTACAATTCTTTTTGCTGCATTTGACTTTAGTTTCAGTTGCCCCTCAGCTGCTATTTGCTTTGGCATTCAGCTCTGGCAACAATTGCAGCCAAGGCACAGCTCGTTAGCGCTCCTGCTGCCGCTGCTCCAGCTCCTACTGGTGCTCCAACAGTGCCACTGTGGCTACTGCCGGCCAGTCATCCTCTGGGGTCGCATTAGCTGCACATCAATACGTATGGGGGCCTGTTGTTAGGCTATTTATAAATGATATTACGTATACGTATCGATGTCCCAATTTAAAGAGCAAACAAAGGCACATCGTCCGTCAGGAGCTCGACTTGGCCCAAGGAAATTTCCAGCAAAAAGAAGAATGTTAAGAATAAAACGGTCACTAACAAAGTGGGCGACTGCCCATTCATATCCAGCTTACTCAGATCCTCTCATTACGGAGTCCTTTTCAAATGCTCTGAATAGAAGGGTTTTCTGCGTTGAAATTCCCTGAAATTAAATGCTAAAAAAGTCTCTAGATGGCTGTACGCTCTCTTGTCCAGCTAAGTTTATTAATTACGTTTGGAATCATATCGAACTCTACATTGCTGTCAGGCTATGGCAGGTAGCTATCTATGCCTGCTACTCGCGGGTATTTTCTAAATATTTGTATTCAGTTTTCGAATCCACGTTGAGCTGACACGGCACTGGCGGGCCGATGAACAGAGATTGATCTGGATTTGATACGAAAATGAAATCAATTTCTGCTATCGAACCAACAGCCAGAATGTGGCATCCAGTGCCCTGACAGCGCAGGAGAGATGAGATGAAACCTCGGTGACAGCCAACACTCAGCTGGCGGACAGCATCCTGCCTCGGATTAGAGGCGAGTGTCACAAAGTTGCCGGCGGCAGTCAACATCCTGTTCCTGTTCGCGGGCAGGGGCCACATCACGACTCCGACGTCACCGCCACCGCCATGCTGTCGTGCATTATGAATTAAAAACGTTGCCAAGTTGCGGCATATAAATGGCCATGTCAACGGAGCCGTGGCAGCCTATTAAGTGCTTTTTGCTTTTCGCTTTTCGCCTTCATTGTTTCCAGCCGGCCTTTTGAGTGGCACTTGTTACACGCACAGCCAGAATGCCAGTCTGGCAGCTAGCTAGTCAGGCATCCGCATCCAGTGGGCGGCCCTTGTCGGCAAAATGGATTTACCAGCCCTGGCACATCCTTAGCTTTTGTTTTCCATTTGAGGAGTCCCCCTTCTGCTGCTCCCCTTCTTTTCGTTCGGCTAAAAGCATGCAAATTCTTTGCCTATTGCCAAACGCATTACAGGAGACTTAGGAGCCGCTTACCAGGCAGCCGGCTCTGGCAAGCGAATTAAGCTTTTAAAATTTAAGTTAATTTGCCAGGTGGCCTGAGAAGCCTCTCTCCTTCCTCAGCACTTGCCGGGCCCATTTGGAAACGGGCTTAATTACAGGCAGCTTCGCTTTGTCTTGGCCGGGAGACTAAGGTGCATACGTGACCCACTTCCGGTGCCACAAAGGGGAATAGCGAATGGCGAATGGCGGATTGCGAAAATGCAAAGGCGAAAGGTAGGTGTGAAGGCTGCCAGAGTGAGAGTCGTCATGACATTTGTTTTTCTTTTCCCCGGCTCGCCTTCATTATGCGCCTGTTTCTCCCTCTTAGCCAAGTTGGCCTTATTTCGCCGGCTGCGACGTCGTCGCTTTTTAAATCTTGGCTTATTTTTAGCATAATAAATATCGTATGCAAATATTTATGCGGCAGCCTGAGTGTATGTTTGTGTGTATCTTTGTTGGTCTCTTGCCGTGTCTGTATCTGTGAAATTTCCACCTGTGCTGATGCTAGTGGCAGAGCTGCCTCTGCTGTTGCCGCTTGTCGCATTCAACTAGCCTGGCAGAGGCTCGGGGCAGGCACATACGATAAATACAAGCAGCGTCGAGTGGCGTTCGTGTTGTTGCCATAATGCATTAGAAGCGGTAAAGGACTTTATGTAAACACGTCTCACACACACGCAGGCCTATGGATATGCCTGTGCTTCTGTGTGTGTGTGTGTGGGGGCCTGGGAAAGAGGCAAAGACAGAGGTACCGGGACAACAAGTAGCTCATAACGTGAAAACAGCAGCCAAACGACAACAGGAAGTAGAACGGGCACGACTACGGCAACGAGAATGGCATTGAGAACAGCACCCAGAACCAGAAGTTGCAGCAGAGGCGGCGAGGCACTGAAAGAAAAATCTACCCAGTACATTCAAACAGATTTCTTTGGATCTCAAAACTATAATATCAATAAAATTAACTGAAAGTCTCCCTAATACTACGGCTTAAGCATTCCAAGTTATTTAAGTTTTCTTCAAGGCCTTCAAAATTTTTTTTGTGTGTGCCAAAATATAGGTCCTGGCACAGCGATGGGCCCCACCAGGCTGAAAGGCAGTCAGGCAGCCACACTCGTGTTCGGGACGAAAACAATGCCCGGAAATGAGGTGCACACACGCACAGCAGCACATGGGCACATTCTGTACGTACGTGTGCAAGATTCGGGCCTTGTTTGGGTTTTGTTTTTGGCCCCGCACTTCCCCTGGCCAAATTCAGCACACTCGCTTTCGTTTCTGGGCAGGCACGGCGCAACGGCGGCGAAAGACATTTTGGGTCGCCAGTTCTTTGCGGTAATTTCATGCCATTTGCACCTTGCAATTTTCCCGGCTGAACTCTCGGAATTTGTTCACTTTATTCCGCTTTTGGGTAAATTATATATATTATTTTTAAGGTTATTTAACAAATGCAGCGGGGTGCAGGTTCTTTAATGCTCTCCGGGTATTTCATTAGCCAGGCGAACTTTTCAATTTGCCACCACCTGCCTTTCAACATCCCATATCCTGTTGGATGGAATAGATTCGGAATAGGTAAACATGTGGAGGATTTTCCAGCCCCGCAAACACCTAACATATCGCCTGGCTGAGCTGAGCTGCTGATGGCCACACAATGCTGCAGGGACGCAGAATTCCGGGACGCACATGTGATTCGGATCGCATTTAAAATACCGTTATGTCTGTCTGTCAAATTTCCCATTTAAAGTTTTTCCTCGACCCAGCAGAGCTTGTGTGTAGCCAGTCGCAGTCGCAGTCGCAGTCGGAGCCAAGCTACTCCAATCTCTGGCAGCCTGAAAAGTTTTCCATTTTCATTTCCATTCCATCATGTGCGGCGCCGGATGGCAGATGGGCATATGGATGTGGATGTGAACGGAGGATGGGATGGGGGCACAGGAGATGGGTCGTCAACTGTGCCGGCTCACTTAAATGTCTACACAGCCATCACGGGGCAACACACAAAAGGTGAGCCGCCTGCATTGGGCTATGACAACTGGATGGAGTAAATAAAATAAACCAAGTTTGCATTTACGCAACTGTGAGCTCCGGGCTCCTCCGAGCACTCGACAGCTGAATGGATACAGTGCCCAAGTCGCGCCACCATCTGCAGATGCATCTCCATGTACAATGTTATGTTTGAGCTTCAGACGGGCGGGCCAATGTCTCCGGCGGAGGACTCCAAGAGGGCTTGATGAGCGTCATTGACGTGGGATAGGATACTGGCTGAAGGGGATGCATAAATTATGAGAAAATATAGGACAGAACACAGAAAAGGTTGATGCCTCGGGATTACATTTATATGGTAATATAGACTTTATTTATAGTTTTTGAAAAATTTTACAAAATAATCAAATATACATACACATACGTTTCTAGTCACATATACATTCAATACCGAAGATGTCTGGTGTGTAGGTTAGTATTATTATTACTTTAAAGTAGAATTGTACACGCACGGCTCGTGTCTCGCCTTGGTATTTGTTGCACTAACAAAATAGGATAACTATAAACTATAAACTATAACTAAGCTGTAAATTACATACACATCTCTATATATTCAGGTGTACATATATGCTGAGTACCGATTTCATCATTTAGCTAACTTATCGATGGGCTCCAGTCGCCGGACCAAAGCAACTTTGCGTGGGACTCGTGGGAATCGGTTGGGTTTCGGGCTTCGGGGCTGGGAAGGAGGACGGGGCATTGGATCTGGGGCATCATTTTCTGCCGTTTATGTTATAATAATTGTATCGCTTGTAAGTGTTACACATCAATATACATACACACGAACGTAAATTATAAGTTTACGATAATTCACTTAACGCTCTTGCGGCCAATCGTATTAATTACACATATACTTCTTTGTTATTCTGCGGTCCAACTCCCCGGACCGATTTATTAGGTTCTATGAAAGCTGAATGTGTATCTTGTATATGGCTGAGTTAATTCGGAAATCAATTACGATATTTTCCTATACACATATACGTCGTCATTAATCTCAATACAATATTTACTTATCGTCTAGCTCATACGTGTGCGAATGCATCGAGAGTGCACTGGCTTGGCTTTCGGTGTCAGTTTCGGTTTCGGAATGCTAAAAAGGATAATACAGGGTGCTGGAGAGAACCAAACGCGAAAGGTGCGGTTTGCGTTGTGAAGCAACAATACGAGTATCGAACTATTATATCTATCTTGAGATTCGATCGAGACTGTGCTGCAATATATATATATATTTACATAAAACAACCTTGGCCGCACCCTGTGTTCGGTGTAGAGAGTAAACCGCCCGATATCTGGGTGTATGCCTATTGGGATAAGTATTCTATATATTTATTACTGTAGCGACACGTTTTCCTCCTCAGACCCACCCTTGAGGGCCGCTCAACCATCGTGTCAATCATATTTATTTACACTTACGCTCTAATTGTAATCCGAAATCCATAAGGAAATTTCTATATATATGATCCGCCT
This sequence comes from Drosophila mayri, assembly GCA_008042485.1. Taxonomy (NCBI): domain Eukaryota; kingdom Metazoa; phylum Arthropoda; class Insecta; order Diptera; family Drosophilidae; genus Drosophila; species Drosophila mayri. Next base: position 665,308 of record VNJN01004042.1, on the reverse strand, counting down.
TTTTGTGTGGCTGTGGCTCCGCTTGCAGTGGATTAATTTACATACCAAATCAATAGGTTTGTCGACTAATTTAATTGCATTTATGCGGTCAATTAAGCTACTTAGCTGCTACATACATACAAATTGCAAAAAGCTAGAAAAACACCGTCTGCTTTAAGCCATCGGAAATGCAAATGCGTGACGCCTTGAATGCTGCAAATTAGTTTAAGTTTCTCCATTTGTTTATCTGAATTTCGGCTAAGCTGCGTTGCGTGGCATTGGCTCGTATCCGATAATTAGGTAATGCATTTATGTATTAATTAAATTAACTATCTGCATAATGCTACGGATTCCTCCCCTATGCTTCATGATCCGTATCCTTGGTGGCTGTGGCCATACTCTAGCATCAACTATCTCGAGTACTTGCTATTTATTAATTAATATTTGTGTGTTTTCTCTTTCGCTCGTCGAGTGACTATTTCTTTGGTGCAGTTTATTCCTAAAAGTATGCAATAAAATCTATGTACACGGGTCTGGGTGCCTGCAAAATGGTCGGTGAAGGTGCGGAGGAGGAGATGATGGCTAAGGGATGGTATGTGGTATGCAGTACGCTTTAGGGGTCCTAGTTTGAACAGTTGCATGCTCTTTTACATTGATTGTTACATGTGTAATGTATGGTTCCGTTTTCCGTTGTGTGGTTAATTCACTAAACTCGAATGTGGTTTTCCTTTGCTTGAGAAATTCGAATCGAACAATGAGAAATCGTAGCGCGAATGCTTTTAATTACGCTTATTCATAATATATATATTTATGTATATATAGATCTTCCCTTATTCTACCATTTACGACTAGACTGGAGTTGTGAGTAGACGTCGGTCGGCGTTCCATTGCGTCCCCAATTCGAAGTTGAAGTCGAAGTGCTATTGGCGGAGAAATTCGTGGCTCAGATCGAAAGGGGTGATTAGGCCACGAGCAGACTTAGGGCCAGGGTGGCCGAGCTCAGTGCCAGGAGGCCCAGTTTCTGCCGGTTGATGGCACTGCTGCCGTAGAAGGTGACGCTCAGGTCCCGCATCTCGTTATCTGCAATTAAGATAGATGGAAACCGCCTTTTATTAATCCGCTCTTGCAGGCCAGCGATCAAACAAATGGGTACATAGAAATCCGACGCAATGTATGCATTTCAATATCCATTGGGCCGCGGCCATAAAACAAATTGGTTGGGCATGCAAGTCAACATATTTGAAATGGACAAAATTCGCCCTTTTTTTCAAAGGACACAGCATGCACACCTCTGCAGTAGAAAATCTGTAAGCCCTCACCCGCACACCTGCCATCAAAACGGACATTAAAACTTGTTTTCCGTTCATTTCTCCGTATTTGGTTTCAGTTTTCGGCTCTGTTGTTGATCGAGCAGTGAAATGGCACGCCAAATAGTTGCTAAACTACCCGGACAAACGCATATGCATTCGAATATATACAACATATATATTCACGGAATGTCCAATTGGAATTTCTTATTATTTCATTTTCAGTTCCTTTATTTTTTTCAGGATTCAGATTAGCGCAAATATTGCGCAGTGTGTACAAGAGTATTAAAAAATAAATATCATGCGAATGAAAACATGCAAAGAGATATAGAGATGGAGACAGATATAGATACAGATACAAATAGGGAGAAAGAGAAATGTACAGGATAAAAGATAGAGATAGAAAGGGGGAGAGTGAGAGTTAGAGCGAGACTAACCTGACAGACCGTGATTCAAATAGGTTGACAGATCGACAGGCCCATCTGCAATTAGTACGTGGAGCAGTCGTTGAAAGTTAGGATAGTCGAGAGTAAGGGGGGTGCTATCGATAGGGCTTAAGGCTTAAGGTGCTGCTACTATTAAGTAAAATGTCCGCCATCCGGCCCGACATTTAAATCAAATCCATGCGGGCAAATAAATCATTAACGCTTAAAGTGCAATCTGCAATCAGGGGGATTTACTTTTACGCAGACGACTGCGAATGCGAATGCGGATCCGGATGCAGATGGCCAATCAAGTGGGCGGCCAGGAGGAAAGTCAGCAGCAACGAGGTCATTCCTCGGCAGGCAGCTCATTTCGTTAAGGCCGCCAATTAAAACGGCAACGTTCTGCATCTGTCAATAATGACAAATGAGCATTTGGCCAGCGGAGCGCGACTCAAAAGCGAAGCTGACTCTGTAAACACCCGTAAATGAAGGCCCAGCCCGACCGCCGCCCCGATAAGCTGCTGCATATATCATGGCCGCCCATCGACTTTAATGAAACATCCTGGCTGCCAGGGACATCGGCTTCTTTATCGATGCGCTGCACTGCCTGTCAGGAGTTGTGGGCGCTGCGAGCAAAACTTATAAATATGTGATGGCCTGCCAGCCTGCCAGCCAGTTAGCTGCCATATCTAAGGCGCACAGATCTCGCAAAGGACTGCAGCCTGCTGCACCCCCTGCCCCCCATTGATTGCTGACACTCTGAATGGACAGGCAACATTGAGTGGCGAGAGGATAGCGCCGTATGCCGGACGTGATATCAATGTAGGTTGCATGTTGCACACATGTTTGCCCAGCAACCGGGACAGCTTATCTATCGAGGCATCTGGGCTGCCAACGCCTCGAAACATGACACCTTTAATTTCCAAATAGACACTCGAATATTCGCCATAAGTATACACAGAGGCTCTTTTGTGCTTAAAGAAAAATTTCAAATAAAATAAATGTATGAATAAATCATATTTATTAATAAAACAAAGTTATCATATTTTTAATATTCTAAATGTGCATTAAATTTAAAGGTATAGAAATAATTCTTTAGGTTTTGTTATAATTTATGCTTTGTTCATTCATTTGAGCTTGAGCTTTGGTTTCAGTAAAATTGAAACAACATGCAACCTGAGGTTATTTCTAATCCCTTTGTTATAAAGTAGTTTGAGGTAAATCATTAGCAAATTAAACCTTTGTTTTAGTATCCAACAAGTTGCCTTCAAAAGGATTCTCATTATATTAACAAGTTCCATCACATTGAAATACAAACATTTGAAATTATAATAATAACAGAATAACATCAAAGGTAAATTAATTAATTAGCAAATATCTATTAAGTAAGTTGGCCTAAATTGAAAGTCTGCCTCTGGAAATGATTTCTCCAACTGTTGCACAAATTTACTATTCATTTCGCAAGGCCTACCTGAAACTGAATCGGATTCTATTCGCTTCCCAAGCTCAGAAATTCCAACCTTCGGCCATTCATTTGGCCATTTAGTATGTACACGCCGCTAAAGCGACTAAGAAAAATGGCCAGCGGGTGGAGATCAAATGCAACGCACACACACACGGAGGCATTACCATATAAATTCCCCAACTGTCAACATAAAATAAAAGCAAATTGTCAATTGCGGTGCCGGCAAACGCTGGCAATTTTATAATGAAAACAGACGCGACCACGGACCCGTGATGCTGCAGAAGATGCAGGATGCAGTACGGTGCTGGACTCATGACCATGTGGCTGTCCGGCTAATGTGGTCCGCTTCTAAACCCGCTACACCCCCGTCGAATGCTGCACTTCCATCGGCTGTCGTTGCGACTTTTATTGCTTGCGGTTGGCGGCACAAAACCGTAACGTCACTTGTGATTTCTCGTTTGTGCAGCTAAATAAGCGTTCCCGCCGCCATCGATGTCGCCGCAGTGGCGTTGCCAATGTCCAGGCACCGACGATTCGAGGCAGCAAGGGTCCGGCTTTCGGCACCTGTCCGGATCTGGCTCCTTCTCCGCGCGCACTCTTCACGTAATAGCATTGCGGTGCGGCAACAAATACAAATGGCCAAATGCAATCCGCGTGGATTTGTTCCTGGTGCTAGTACACAGACAATAAAAACTACTACCTATACTGAAAAAAAATACGAAAATCTATCTAAGTTTCCAAGAATTTATCACTGATTTTAACTATTCACATTTCCATTGGCTTTTGTTTTAGAAATTGTTTAAAAATTGGTAAAGATTTCAGAATTTTTATTAATCGATTTTAACTAAATCTGAAAACTAATGACAAACTAAGAGGCTTTCCGAAATTAGCTTCCCTTTTTTGTTATTTTAAGTTTCTGATCTGAGTTTTTAATAATAGTGTGATTTTGCTCAGTGTAGTGCTGTTGATGCCGCGTCTGTTGTTGCTGGTGTCTGTAAGTACAGGAGGCAAATCCGATTTTTCGCATAGTGGGCATGACGGGACTAGGATTGGCATTGGCCCGAGGGACCGGTGCCCGGGACGACAGTTTATTACAGATTCGCGAAGAGCTGCGGCCGCCTCACCGCGGATTTTGAAGTTTTTTTTTCCAGCAGCAGCAACATTTCAACAGCGCTCCACACGCACTCACTCGTACCTCGTTTGTCGCAAAATGTCCTGTGCTGACCGCACGGATTTGGCCCTCCATTATGTATATCTGGTTGCTGACTTTTTTTTTTGTGCGACGGTCAAGTGGACTCGGGAACCCGACCCTTAAAGCCCTGATTAAAGTCCCGGCTCAGCTTCGTTTGTTGCTGACACATAATGCACTTTCACATTTCGCTTTGTGCCGACGAGCACTCAGCACTTGCGGCAAGAAACTCTGTCTGCTGGAGGATCCTTGCTCCTTGGTGTTGGGATGGCATTGTGGGACCTGCACTTTACATAAACATAACATTCACGTGGAGAATTCGCATTACACATCTTGCAACTGAGCGCGGTGCTATTTTTGCCAGTGCTTGTTATGCTGCCACTACAAAACTTCTACTTCTGCCTCCTTGGCCCGCATCCTGTCGTCTCCTGCCGTCTCTTGGCTCATTTCCCCTTCATTTTTCGCTGTTCCTTTACGTACATACGTATGCCTTGGCAAACTTTGCAGCTTACATGCCGGCAAACAAAAAATGAAGGCGAAAAAAGCGATGACGCTGCTGCAGTTGTTGGAGTTGCTGTTGTTGCGGAGCCTCGGCTAAAGTATTCCCGCCGGCAACACAAAAGCTTCAAACGCACAGAGACGGCGGCCAAGGAGCTGAGGGGTTTAGGGGCTCCGGAGGAGCTGAATCCGAGGATACGATACGATGGCCGTCGACTAGGAGGAGTAAATTGAAAGTTTCGAGCAGACGCTCGCTGCCAGCAGCGGCGACGCATTCTAAGGGACATGCAGTGAGGGTCCACTTTGTCATCGTTTGAATGCCTCGCCTTGTTGCTGCTGCTGTAGTTGCTGTTATTGCAGCGCTCCTCAGTTGGCAGTTTCAGCAAGTTTTACGCAACTTTCAACGAGTCTTTCATTTTCTGATATTTCTCCCAGCCCGGCGTCCCATCCGCCCAACACAAAAATACAAACAGAGCTAACACTCGTTGCCACACTTTATGTTGTAATTTTATTTAACTTCTTTTTTTGCTTTATGTTGAGTATTTTTTCGCGTGCACAAAATGCATTATTTTTTATGTCTCTATGTGCCCCGGCCCTGTGACCCCTGGCCGGGATCCGCGTGCCATGCCATCGTTACTATAACTGGGCTCCATGATGTAAATAGCTGCATACCTGGCATCTAGCGGAGTCTATTCCACGACCCCAGCTTAGCCTCCTCCACCACCTGCTTACGCAGTTAGACAACGGCTATGACAGTGGCAACAAAAACAATGGCAGCCAGGATAACATCGGCGGCACAAAGGGACGTGTCGCAGGACGAGGAGTCGTAAAAATTAAATGCACTTAGAGGCCATTCAGAATGTGGATAATATGACGAGGGAAAATCGAAGTTGATATGCCCTTTGGGTGTCCTTAGGCTGACCCACACACTAACAGGCTGAAATATTACTTCTGCGTAGGAAACAAGCTATTTGAGTGTTTAAATTATAAGAGCTTAAATATAAATCGATTCCCAAAGAGTTTCGAAACTAATTAAGACTACTCAATGAAACAAATAAAAGTTACGAACAAAATAAAATATAATATAAATAAATAGAAATCTTGTCCCTGTACAAATACTCCCTCCTTTTAAAACTCTCCTCCCTCCTTCCTTGAACTTGTTGAGTTTGAACATTCGGAGTGCATGGTTTTCGCAAACGTCATTTCCAGCACGAATGTGTCTACCTGTGGAAGCCTGTCATATTGTGGCTGTTGGGATCTTAAATGTCCGAAGTCCTGCCTCCCTCCTCTGCCTGTCCTCAATTGCCATTTTCCTTTCTCTTAAGGCCAGGCTAATGTCATGAATGCTGGCTGGAGTCCTGGACCCCAGGACACGTAGTCCGGGTAAATGAACTGGCTCTCTGGCTCTGTTGTGTATGTGTGTGGGTAATAACGGTATCTGCTGGGACGATTGCTGTCCTTTGGCGTTACCGTTACTGTTATTGTGCAAGGACTGCAGTTGTAGTTATGACACTCGAGGCTCATTAGTTGCCGCTTTGCTGGATTGCACCTTGTTCTTGTTGGTAGTTTGCCGATGATGGTTCTTATTGCATCGCATGCTCGGCCACTAATTGCGTAAATTGTTTGCGTTTCGAAAATATAATGAAGTCATTTCCATTAGCACAAAGCGAAGCCATAAATTGCCGCCAACGAAGTTGCGCTTTGAAAGCGAACCTTCGGAACTTCGCATTTCAATGGCGCGCATAATAAAGTTCGCTGGAAGTGCTTTGTGCGAAGCATCTTACGGATACAGGATACGTTTCTCAGTACAGACCGTCAAAAGCAACACGTCTTGCCTGGCGACATTGATACCTTCCCGTCCTTCTGTCCCAGCCCTGTCCTGCCTTGGCCCGTCCCGAATGCGCCATTTTCTGTGCGGCATTCACGTTTTGCTTTATTAAATTTCCACCGCCTCGCAGGACGATTCTGTGCAAGTATCTCACTCGCCATGTGCGTGTTTATTGCATCTTCTTTTGGCTTTTGTTATTGTTTTCGTTGCTGCTCCCCTTGCCGTTGCCTTTGCGACGTTGCATATTTATGCGTTTGTTTGCCAGGCAACGTGGCAGCAGACCCATCAGCGTAACTGCAACAGCCTCAACAGCGGCATTGAACTGTGCACTATTTGCATTTGCATGCATTTCGCATGGCAGCCAAAAGATGGCAAGACGCAGGAACTGGCTCTGGTTGTGGTCCTGCGTCTGACTCTGGAGCCAGTCCTGGTGCCGTTGCCGTTGCCGGCGCCGACAAATGTGCGTCATTTGCATGGAAAATCGCTTTTCTGGCGGACCCGTTTTCGCCGCTTTCCCGCCGCAGAAATTCCGTATGCAATGCAACAATAGTTTTGCATATAAATGGATTTCGAGTGCGCATTTAGAGGTCCATGGTCTACCCAACCCACCTGGCTGACTTGGCCCGCATCTTTGTTTATAACTTTCGCCAGGGCATAGGACCTTCTTCTTCGGTATCCAATTAGCGAGAGTCTTGTGTTACCATTTCGATCCTCATTATGCCGAGTCAAATGTGTGGCCCCGAACTTGTCACCAATTAGTTATGCACACGCAAATGCAGATGCGTTCAACCGTTCCCTTTAAATTGACTGACAACGCGGCGTATACTTGATGGACTCGCTTGCGTAAGTTGGAAAGTAACAATGTCAAGCTAGAAGGCGTTATTTGGCGGACAGCCTTATTAATATTCCCAATTAGGTATGGTTCAATAGATCTGAAAGGGATCTCATTAAAGCCCAGAGGCAGCAATAAACCCCGTTTTTCACCTGAGAGTGCACAAAAAAAATGTGTGATTTAACTGACATGCTGTGCATGTGCGCCAGATGGAGTGCAAGTGTGTGTGCAATATTATGGCTACACCTCTCGCAGCGGATACAAACGAGAGACTACGACGTGTTCACTTTACGCTTCACTTGGTCCTCGTCAGTAATAAATTTAACAGCATTAAGTTATGACAGCCTGAACATATTTTCCCGCGGGCTGCGATACAAAGCTGCTTTTTTTTATTTTCTGTTTGTTTGCGAAGCTGCAGTTTCATTGTGATTTTTGCAGATTAACAGCGAATAATTCGAAATTATTATGCATGCGGGCGGCAACATAAGGTATACAAACCGACAAGGATTAAGTTGACTCTCGGCTAGCCGAGGAGTTAAAACCCTAAATGAAGTATGTAATGAGTTAGACATATATATATCTCCTACTTTTTTTTTAATATAGCAATGGAATAGTTAACCAAACTGGCACTTACCATTCGATGATGTGGAGAAGACAAAACTGTTGGTCAAATCGCTCCATCCGTAACGATTCCTGCAATTGATAAGCATTCTCGGTATTAACAATGCAGCTCAAGACCATTTGGTTGTATTAACATGCTAATTGAGGCTAATGAGTAGAGCCGAATGCAACAGCACTGACAGCTTCACTATTCTGCAGCCATAAATAATACCTCGAATGGCCAAATTATTAGACAAGGCTTTATGCTACCGCGAATAGCGGCTTTGATAGCTGGATACATTAAAAATATAATAATATATAACATAATAGCAAATATATAAAAAGTCATTTCCAACAAACATTCTTAAACAAAATTTCATTAATAATGCATTTATTTTCGTCTTTTCTTAAATTAAAATAACATAAAAAAATGACTTTTATGCGCCTTATTTCGCTTTAATCCTGGCACAAACAATTGCCTTTATTGCCTGTAACTGTAACTGCTTTTGGCTTTCAGGTTTCACTCACCTAGACTGCACGGTGGCCTCGTAGTGCTGGTCAGGATCCAGGCCGCGCACCATGTAGCTCATGCCCTGAGCATAGTGATGCGATAGGGGAATGGCCGGCAGGACGACATTGCGCCAGTCGTTGTGGCCCCAGTGCATCACGTTGCCGTAGCCAGCGTAGTTGCCACCGAGACCGACTCCAAGTCCGGACATGCTGCTGCTGCCAGTGCCAGAGCGATGCGAATGAAGCCCGGAGCCGTACATCTGCGAGGAGGACGAGGAGAGCGAGGAGGAGGGCGAGTCGATGGCGTTGCCAACGACCTCATGTCCTTGCGGCAGCTTGCGGAAGGACAACTTGTACTCCTCGATGGGTGAGTGCGAGTCCACGGCCCAGGAGATGTTGTATCTGAAAGGAGGGGAAAGTGGGCGAAGGGTTAGAGGGTTGGCTTGGCTTGGTGGTTATCGGTAACTTTTGTGAGCAACAGTTGGCGGGGGATTTATTCCGAGGCGCTTCCAATCAATATGTAATTGTTAAATTCTCCATTGAGAGCTGCTGCTGCTGCTGCAGTTAAGGCAAACACGCAAGCTTCAGTCACGTCAGCAGCAAAAAAAAACTGAAAGAGTAACTAAAGCCAACGCATGAGAGGCAGTGCATCCACTTTGTCCATATTCAGGACAGATCTAAAGAATTTTCCGGGAAACATTTTAATATGTTTAAATCTGTACTTTTTTTGAGTCATTGAGGTATTTTTGCTCCGTATTTACAAATACTTTCTTACTCTTTTAAGGATTGCCATTAAAATTTTAGTAAATTTGATTATAATTAATCGTTTTAAAAAAAGGTAATTATTATTTAATTAAAGAACATTTCTTTACAAAAACCAATTAACCCAAAAAGCATTATTTTCATGGAAGAAGTAATTGATCCTGCCTTGTAACTCTCTTGTGTTATTTTAACAGCTTTTCCCCCTGTGATTTTTCTGTTTATTTGCCCTTTTCTCGACCTGTCAGCACTGGGGAAAAGCAGGTCCGGCAGCTTCCAGAAGGACAGCAACATCGTAATCAATGGCAACGTGGCTGGCGACAATGGCCGGTTTAAGATACTGCGTATGAGCCAACCCGCTGCTGCATTGTTGCCCAGCTGCGATGCTGCTGCTGCTGCCGCCGCTGCTGCTGCAGTCTTAACATAATACCCGCTTGCTCCTTTGTTATTGGCTTCTTGTTTGCTGTTACCGCTGCCCCCGCCTGCTAGCCGCCTGAAGAAGCCACACCCGGAGCTGGGGCTGCTCGCACAATGCGTCCATTCAACCGAGAAGCTAACAGTCCTGCCGCACTCTCAGCTCAAGTGTAAATGAAGTTATATGACCGGTCCCCGACTTCTGCCCGGTGCATTGTGCCATGCCGTGATTAGGGAGCTAGCCAGTCACCGAGGAGGGTGGACTAAATGCATTTTTGGCCATTGGCCTCGCTGGCTTTAAGGTTGTCGCTCTCCCCCACCCCCCCGGGGACACAAAGCTTTAAGCTGGAGCGCCTCATTAGTCGCTCGAGCTGCTGATGGATAAAGTTATTTATGGGCACACTCCAGTAGAGCTGCTCGAGTAAACAACTAATTAGGTGGCCCCATCCTCGTTCCAGGGATGTCGCAATTCGCCATTACAAAGGCGCAAGTTCATTGCTTTGCGATAAAGTCGGCACACAATTTGAATGCTAATCAGCACGGGGATGAAGAGGAAGGGAGCTTGGGAGCTGGGGAACTGGGGAACTTGGGAGCCTGCGAGCATGCCAGTCCGTAAACAGAGGTCCTTTGGCCTTCCTGTTTTGTCGGCACGGCTGCCATTATTTGTTTTGCTCTCGATGTATTCTGTATGATTATTGGGCCATGCGAACTAATAACTTGAAGTCTCGGTCCTGGCCCTGGTCACAATAAAAACATAAAACGCCAATCAGAAAAGTTTTCGCATATAGCATAAAACTAACGCAGGCAATAAAAATGATTATTAACAATTGAAGAGCCGGCGACTGGCGCCAGAATCGCTTTTGGTACTTTGTGTGCTCGAGGCTGCTGCGGGCTTTTTGGTAGCTTAATTGCCGGCACCAGTTTCCGGCATCGGCATCGACATCTACATCGACATCGACAGCGGCAACGGCAGCGGATCAAATCAAATGAAATGGAATGAAATCAGCGCAAAAGTTGACATGGCCGCCGCTTGGTTAGTTGCTTTTTGCAGAGTTGCTTTATACTCGCACCAACGGGGCGTATGCGCAATATGGCTTTGACCCAAATTATAATGGCTTCGATCAGCTCTCTCGCAGTTTAGTTAGAAAATGTTTTGTAGATTATTGGATTCAATTCGCGTTCAATTATTGAAAGGTGGATGTGGAATTGGAAGTGGCAGTGGCAGTGACACACCCAACTCCATTTCCAATCCGTGGAAATTTATCTAGCTGTCGTTCTGCCATTTTACTCTGCTGCGACTGAGATGTGAGCTTGTTTGTCGCCTGGCTGACTGTCTCGCCCCCCCTTGCTCTACCTCGCCTTGTCTGCCCACTTAAAAGGCGAGTGTGTTTGTGTGTGCGTGTGTGTTTGATGACAGCTAATCCAATTAAAAGTTTCATACGTAACGTATAAGCAGTGCGCCCCGGAGGGGCGCTGTCCGGACGTCAGTTCGTCAGTCTTTCAGTCGGTTGCCATGTCAGTCAAAGGAATGAATCTAATAAAGTTGCCCAGTGCGGGGGCAGTGCATCATCTCTGTGAAAGGTCCAATGTCCAATCAAGTCCGTGGACGTTTGCCACGGATTTTGCATTTTATGCTCAATCATCGACTAGTGAATGGCTCTTGGTCTTACTTGGTAATTAGGCAAACAAGTCCCCTTGTCTAACTAGGCACGTGTCTGTTCATACTCCACGAAAGGAGTGGCCCACTCCCACTGCCACTTCGCATTCGTGCTACACTTACCTGTCCTTGTACTGACTGATTGGCGGCGAATTAAAAACGGCAACATTCGGTTTTCCACTCAACTGAAGGGTCTTGCGTGCCTTGCCCAGCTGATTCTCCGCCACGCAGGAGTAGTTGCCAAAGTCCTGCGGATGCACTTTGCGTATAATCAGCGTGTGCCGCGATCCCCGTGTCTCCATGATGTGCCGCTCCGTGGTATCCAGTTGCATGGTGTCTTTGAACCAAATTACCTGTAAATAATTGAAAAGTTGGTCAATCGAGGCGAGCACGAGTTGCCGGCTGGCGAGCGAGTGTGCGTGATTGGGTTTGAGCTTGGGATACGGCTGTATGGGGGATGAGATGGGGGGCAAAAGTTAAGACGATTTGCGGCGAGTACTTCCACTTGGACTTCCTCAACCGACTTCTCCTCCACTTGCACTTCGGGCGGCTGTCACTTGAGCGTCAATTAAGCGTAATTCCTGTTGAAATTGAAAACCAGATCGACGTGCCCGCCGATGGGTATTGATTTTCCATCAGATTTTCCACAGCCCACTGGCTGCTAGCGCTGCCATTTGGCCCCTCTCACATGAAATTCAACTTCGATTCCGCATTGTTTGTCTCTATTTGTTTGTTACATATTTTCAGCCAACATTCGACAACATGTTTTGTGTGTCAAGTGCGCCGGAATCAGAATCCGAATCGGAATCGGAGTCGGGGTCCGTATCCACAACCGAATTCGTTGCCGAATCCGAGTCCTCTGCAAACATATCCCGCAAAAGGACCCAACGCCACGTGGTTCGTGTGCGAACTACAAGGACTGACAGCCGGGCTGTGCGTGTTTTGTAAATGAATTGGACGCGAGGCGCTGCAGCGCCGGCCTGTCGCCGCCCTGACAGTTCGCAGACAGGATACGCCGGGATACGCTGGGATACTCCAGGATACGGGCCGCCGTAGCCAGATAAGCAAGGACAGAACGCACGAATTAACAGCGGATAGGGGTCGAGGGGACATGGCGGCAGCAGGTGCTCCACGGCATGACGCACATACCAAAATCCAATCTTCAGTCCCCACAAAGGCGCAGGGATATTAAAACAAATAGATGAAAAAATTACCAGGCCAGACGGGGGGAGAGGGAATGTGGGTTATTCTATACATAGCCTGGCTATCTATGGCGTTTCTATTTCTATTTTCAAGTCTAGTATTTATTTGCTGCTCCCCGGGTGAGATTAGTTAACGCCGGCGGCGGTGTTTTGGGCGCACATTCCATTAAAATGGCTGTCAGCAGTGCATATGTGTTGTCATATTTTCCACTCACAAACACAAACACGCCGAGACACATCCGCCCATTGGCCATGGCCGTTCCCGTGTCCGTATCCGGGCCCGTACGTGTGCAGTTACAGTTATGCCGTCCTGCCATAAATGGTCCTTTTTTCTCAGCTCCCCTGCCGTTAGTTGTCCAAACTGTTGATGTTTGCGTTTTTCATGGCGTTTGCTCCCTCCAGCTGCCGCTGATTCGATGCTCTCCCTTAATTTAAGCTATAGTCTGGCCTCTGGATCAGCGGCAGCTATCATCATCTTTTTGGCGCCACCGCCACCGCCACTGCCACAGCCTCAACTCAACCGTGCGTAACGAGCCGTAAGTGTTGACGTGGCAGAAAAATGGACAGAAATTATTTTATTTAATATTTTTGCCCGTCGGCAGAAGATGGCTAAGCGAATTAATTGCTTGCCCGCCATGTTGTTATTAGCGATGCTTGCATCCTACATCCAGGATGGGGACTTGGGCGATTGATTGGCCGCCGGTCTGTGTGCACTTCATTAATAGATCCACGCAAATGTTGCGCCAATCAATCTTTTGCACTTGCGCTTAATTTTCAAATGCTTTCTTTTCACGCGGGCACGTGAACAAGGGAAAGGAAACGAATCGAATTGGGACGAGGCGAGGCGAGGCGGAACAGGACAAGAAAATGAACAAGAACAAGAAACTTGGCAAACTTTGAAGCTCCCGGAGCAAAACAAAGCACAATGAGATGGAGAAGCGGCGAAAAATTAGCATTGATGAGCAGCAAAGCGAGAAATACCAATCAACACTAATCAGCCAAAAGGAAGAAAAGAGTATGCGTGCCACAGCCAACTCTGGCCTCGCCTGCCCTTCTTCTAGCTCCTCCTGCCTCCCATCCAGTTCGTCCTGCCTGGCAATCTATTATGCAATACCTTCGTTCGCTGGCAAAGCGGAAATTGCCAAAGGAAGAGTGTTGTTAGATGGGTGTTTTTGTGTGTGTGGCAGCTGCGAGTGAAAACGCGCCAAAGAAAAAGGGAAACAACAAATAATTGCAAGAGGCATGTGGGAATTACGCATACGCAGCGTTGGCACGCCAGCACGAACACATGAGAGTTGCGTTGCGTGTGGCACCGGAGTTGCCGAGTTGCCAGCGTTGTGGTATTGGTGGCACGCTGGTGTCGCTGTTAATGGCCACAGTTTGACTTAAGTTGTTGCCTACACCAATTGGCCGGGACTCTGGCCAGCTGCTTCCCAAAGTTGCTGCCAAGGGAAATGCTAATAGATATTAGATAATGACAATAAATAACTTGGTCGTAATTAATTACGGCAGTTTAACAGCAGTTTAGAGTGGCGGAGTTATTAAGTCAATACTCTGGCAATCACTTCAAACTTCTCAGACTCTTGTAAAGGACTCTCAAGCCTCTACACAGATTATGAAGATGAAATCGAATTATATTTGTTAAGGAAAGCAAACTAAATAAGGGCTATATCGATGATTTAACAAAAAAGTAATGAAGAACTTTCTTAAAACAGATTTTTATTTATACACAGCTTGCTGAGGGAAGTCGATTTTACAACTTGAAAGATTGTTCTGCTTATAATATTAATCTGGCTTTAAAAAATTAAATCTCTTTAAAAACTCGAATCTTTAACCCTGCACTAAATGATAATAAGAAGAATGCTTTCATTTTGTGTTTTATCCTATTTTTCCCGCTCTGATTGAGAGTCCCAATCCACCCTAAATCCTAGCTCAGTTTCCCGATAAATACCCACTTTAAATGTATGCGATATATCTAGTAGTTTCCGTGTCGTTGCCGGCAAGCAATTTCCATCCCGACGAATCCTGTAATTATGTCGCAATTTTGCGCCATCTAAACATCTCATTTCGGATCGGGCCAATAGGCCAACTTGCAGTCAGTCCTTCGCCCAACACAAAAACTCATTACGTGCGCTGTGTGTGTGTAAATGTGAAGAAAATTACCAATTTGGAAATTAATTTGCAAAATAATTAAAAGCCATAGTAGCGGCATGGCTGCAATCACTGGGCGAGCTGACGAGCGATGAAAGCTCATCATCGGTACGGTTCAAGGGTCCTTGTTGTTAGGCAAGGGATAAGGGCGGTTCCTGGGGGGTATGGGGAGTATTTACTGGGCCTGTGTGTGGGTGTGCAATGGGTGGGCGTATTAGGGAACAGTTGCTGTCCAGGCGGACGCCCATTAATGCTGTTAGCTGCTGACGTTGATGGCTCTGTCAAATGCTGCTGCATGTTTAATGCGTCCGACATCGATGACGGCGACAACATCGTTGACAATGCCACCACCACTGCCGCCGCTGCCGCACGATGACGTTGATAATGATGTTGTCTCATTGCCGTCGCTCATGTTAATGACAATTGCTCTAATGACTTTGTTGCTGTCCCGCCGTCCCGGTGTACTCTGGCCCTGTTATCCTCGTGTCCTTGCGGGTGGGTGTGGGGAATGTGAGAAATGGGACGAATGGGCGCAGCTTAGTGCTTGTTTATGATATTCATTATGCATCAAATCGACAATATCAATGGATTATGAATATGCCAGACTTGGGCCTGTGGTGCAATGCGTAATTAATATGTAAATATGCACATAAGTGCGATGTCTGCGAGTGTGTGCGTTTAAAGGGGCTTTCAGAGCTCTATCTCAATAATTAATATGCGGCCCCCATAGTCCCTGATTTGTGGTTTTTCCGCATCAAAATGGCTTCGGTTTGTTGACAAGGCATTATTAAAATTCCCACTGTCGCAGGACAATGGTATGTATAGCATATCAACAGCCCATCAGGACTCATTAGTACATGTATTGACGGGCTGGTCAGCGCTTGCACCTTTGTTCCACATCATTTGCAAGCCGCTAATGACAGATCAGAAAATCTAGTCACTGCATTGTTTCAGCAAAATACATCAAAAATACCACAGATAGATATAAAGTTTCAGCTACTGCATACTACTACTGGACTTCTGAACCGCAGGCCTTACATGTGCATAATGTCTCTAATTAACATTTGAGCAGAAAAAACTCATCATCCAAAAAAATAAAAATAATTAAATTTGAAAGGCTCTCTCTTAAAAACTTATATGTGGAGACCCAGTACTTTGAGGCTCGTTGGAGAACCAGAAAAAAATCCCAAAAAGGAAGCGTTAAATTGTATACACTTAGCTACAGGGATACAAATAAAATTGAAACAAAAAATTAAATAAATGAAGGAAAATGACGAACTGCAGCCGGCAAACGAAGAGAGGAAAGCAAATGTAAAAATTGCATGCGGAAATGCCATTCCCAAAGACTACCACTAAATGCCACGCCCAGCCGCCCACCGCTCCGTCAAGCAGCATGGCGATGGCGATGGCATGCACAATGCAAAGCAGGAGGCGTTGACGTTAATGCCGAGATGGCCAAGAGGGGATGGCCAGGATAGAGGGGGGCTCGTAACGGGAACAGAGGCGGGCCCCAGGGAGGGCCAAGGGTAGCAGGGGCAACGACTATAATGAAATGTGTCGGACAGAGCAAATAAAAAGCTGCAGCTAGCTGCAAATAAATAGTTACGCCGTTCGCTGGAAAACAGTCAACTCTTTGCGGCCACAAAACGAGGGCCAGCACAACACACAAAAAATGTTAAAAATTAAATAGCATAAAAACTTAATGCCCTGTCGGAATTCGGGGAACCGGGGCAGGGCAGCCGCCCAGGGCAGTCACTGACTTATCACGAAGCTGGCCCAAAATGAAACGAAACAAAGTGAAATGAAACGGGAGCTGTATAATTTTAAGCATTGACATTTGCGGTTGCAAGTCATTATTTGGGTTTCCTCTGAGCAAGTTAGGGTCCATCTGTATCTGAGCCTTCAAGGGAAAGTTACAATACTATTGGGAAATGAATTTGTTTTTACAGAATTAGCTGAACATTTAGAGAGGTTTCAAATAGTATTATATTCAATTATTTATGAAGAGAGAAAACTTTTAAGATATTTTCAAAAATATCTATTAAATGTATATTTTCATTACAGTTTAATTAAGTTTTATTTTTGAGTAATTATTAGCTGAATTATCTGAAGTTTATGTGTAGTAAATAAAAATAAGATTTGAATAGTTTTGTAGTTATAATTTAAATTCAAGCAGAATCACCCTAGTGCGCTGCTTTTCCCATTTTTTCGCTCTCCTCTTCTCGCCTGTGTGTGCGCCATGTCATTTTGGGTTTTCCTTTCAGTTCTTTGGCATTTCTCTTGCGTTTTTTTCTCGGTAGCTCGCCGCTTCTCACTTCCGCTTTGGCAACTTCCGCAATTTTACTTTGAATTATAGCCGAGCGTATTAATTTAAATGTCGACAAAAGGCGCATAGCACAAAAATAAACACCAGCCGAGAAGGAGAGCTTGCCGGCTAAATGTGAAGTCGAAATTACTACAGAAAAAGCCGTATTCGAAAGTGCAATGGTAGCGGGACGAAAAGGACATACTAGGGTCTCAATGCTGTCTTCCTCCTTTTGGTAGGACTATTGTGAGCGATGTTTGATTAAAATTATGCCCGTCGCCTGAGCTCTTGTCTCTCATCTGCACTTTGTAGTGCACTTCAATTTGCCTTTGTAGACTTTTAATTAATGCGTTGTGGCAGCAGCCATCTGCCCCTGGTTACTACCAAACAATGGACCCGGAGTCGGAGTTGGAGTTGGAGTTGGTCAGGGGAGCCGGCTAAATCTATCGCCAGGATATATCTATGGTCATCTATTTGTGTATCTGGTTGTGCTGCCGCTGTGTGGCATCGTGTGTTTCCAAGTGAGCAAGCGCGATAATGAAAATTTATGTACGAAATTTAATTAAAACATACCTCGGGCTGTGTTTCGCCATGGACGATGCAGACCAGCGTGGCCTCGTGCCCTTCGCCGGAGAAGACCACGGGACGCTCCACGGAGATTTCCGGCGAAACTGTGCGGGGGTAAAGAACGTTAAGAAATTAGTTAATAACATGAATTCTGCCCCGAAAAATCAATGGCCAAATGGCCCCGCCAGCCATCGTGGCCAGAAAGAGTAAATAGTGATGGGAGCCGTGTAATTAGCACATGTAATGGCGACGCCCCCGGAGAGGGGGACAAAGACCGGCAACGACTCCCCTCAAAATTACATATAAATTCTTAATAAATGTCAGAAAGACCGGTGGTGCCTGCAAGGCATTTCAATAATTGCCAGTCAACCAATAAATGTCGGTAAGTGTGTAAATGTAATAAAAGTTCTTCCCCTCTGCGGGCGGAGTATGTGGCGGTGGCTCTCTACAACCCTTTCTGGCCATGGCCAGGACTCCATCATCATCTACTCGACTGCAAGCGAGAGCGTTAAAAGTCAATACCCGTTCGAAATCGAAATCAGATTTTGACATAAATTGAACTGACACTCGAACTCCGTGGCACAGTTGCGGTCGGTAGAAAAAATTAATTCGTTTCTCTGCCATTGTATGAATGAGTGTTATATAAATATATATATAAATACTTGTTCCTTGTACCAATAATATTTTCCAAATATTCCAATTGTTACTGAAGAAATTTTGTTTACATTGATAATGATTTTCATTGAGAAAGTCTAAATTTAATAATCATGAAATGTATTCTTTATATAGAAGTTTCCTTAAGGAAATTCTTTAATATCTCTATTATTTATTATTACATGTATTCTTACATGTATTATTAATAAAAATTCCTCACTATTTCTCCAGTGTATTGATGTGGGAGCAAGTGGCATACTTACACAGGACATGGAGCACGACCTGGCTGGAAGCGGGCTGGCCGACGCGGTTGTTGGCTGTGCATATGTAGACGCCGCCCTTGTGCCGGTCCACATTCTCGATGGAGAGGACGTGAGAGTGGAGCTTCTCCTCGCCTGGAACGGAGCAAATGAAAAATGCAACTCAATAAAAGAAAAACCAGAACCGACAGTGGGAGTCAAGAATTCCGGGAGCCCAGAAGCCGGAGCCCAAGGACTGACAGGGCCAATTACGGGGAATCAACGTGCGGCCAAGTGACAGTGAGGTCACCGGACAGCCGTAACCGCCAAACAACGCAACGCAATCCACACACACACACATAGCATGTGGCATTATATTTAATAACAAAAGGAGGAGCAAGGACGAAACCGAGGCAGGGCATATAATTTCTTTGACTTTCCATTTTTATGGAAATTGTTTAAAGTTTCTTTTACGACTGTATTCATTTACTTTTGCCTCGCCTCCCATTGCCCGTCCTTTGTTGCTCTTTATGATTTTAATTTGCGTGGCCTCTGGTTGCTTGGTCCTTGGTCGTTTGGTGCTCGGTTGTTTGGATTTTTTGTGCGGCTGCTTGGCGGCATCCTTTTGTCGGAGTGTTGGACTTGTGGCTCCCGGGTCCTGGCACTTATGCACAATCTTACCGTTGGGCAAAATATTATTTTTGCGGCTCCAAGTCACATTCGGCATTGGATTACCCGTGGCCGAGCACTCGATGCGCACCGACGAGCCCTTCTTGACTTGCAAATGTCCGCCGGTGCTAATGTGATGAATCCTCGGTGGCACTGTTGGGCAAATAAACAGAGAAGAGAGAGAGAGAGAGAATAAAAACACATTAGAAATGGCCAAACAAACTGGGTCCGGTCCCAGTGTCCCCCGCCGTCCACAAGTTCGCCATCGAAATATATGCAAAGTGGGCCCGGCAAGGACATCACACAATTTGAATAAATAAATGCGCCCCGAATGCAAATTGAATGGGGGAAAACGGCGTTTACGCGTCTCCAACTCGGACTTGGACCCCGACCCCGATTCTGACCCCCAGTTCCGATCCCCCATTCCCCCCGTTCTGGCCCCGCTGGGGCATAGTTTGATTTAATTCGGGACCGGCGTTTATTTATACTTGCGGCGGCATTATTTTACAGCTGTTAAAAATTATGTGCGCTGTGCGGCGGCTAAATCAAGGACAATGGCAGCTGCCGCTCCAGTCGATGTCTTCATTCCATTTTATGGACATTTCTTATGCATTATTATATTTTCTCTGTTTTGTTTTTCTTTTTTGTGGCCGTTGTTTGCCTTCAGAGTTTGTGATTTTGCGCTTAGGTTATTTTTTGTCTTTGCCACTTTTCTACTCTCTTTTTATTTTGTTTAAGCTCTCGGGGAATTCGTTCATTTGGCTTGCCCGTAAATTGTGGCCATGTGTCTATATTTTCTTTTCCCTCACAAATTGCCACATTTAAGTGGCAATATCAAAAGCTACATAAACCAAAAGGCGCAAGGAGACACTTTGGTAGATTCAATACCAAAATAAGAATGGGTTCTGGCCGGGTTGCATCTCTGATTAGGTCCCAATCAAATTATCGCAGAACCAGCCAAGCGAATGGCCCCACAAACATGTGTTATTGATGCAATTCTTTCAAAACATATACGATTTGCAATATATCAAATAATATATTCGATTGCTCTGGCCAAAACAAATAAGCCCTGCCAGGATGGCTGCTGCTCAGCTTGGATCTCTCGTCCTCCCAAGGATATTTGCATTCGAAAGAAAATTACAATTGATCACTGAGGGAGGGAGGAGGGGCGCACAAACAGCTCACAGCTCGTAGGTCATGTTTACAGAGAGAGAAAATCAGATGGTACACCATAAATTCACCTTTGCCAAGAAGTTATTTATTTCTAAAATAAAAACAGAACACTTTTCTGCTATCTTTTATTCCTGACGATATATAATATATCCCTATAGTCCCTTGTATTTTTCTTCCTGTGCAGTGGCTCGAGTGTGGAATGCTGTGTCCTCCTGCAGCCACAAAATATGCATTAGAGTGTAATAAATCATGAGCCCGGCAAAAGGCGCAGCAAAAGGACTCGGCAAGGACTCACTCGCCAATGAAGTTGCAGGCGAGGTCGTGTGGGTGTGTGTGTGCACGCTTGGAATATTCCCAATATTCTCACGCTTTGTATACTCGCATATTGAATTCAATAAATATGTCTCCATTGCGGGAGACTCTTGTGGGTCGCTGGGGGGGCCAAAGCTCTTTTAATACGCAATACCCGGCACTGAAATTGATTTCGACTGTGCGGCTTGTAATACGTGGATTGCGGCGTGTAATGTCATGCAGATGTCGACTACTTAATGGGTCTCAATCTTCCAGACTGACGATGTGCCTCGCCGGCTCAATGGCTTGCGGGCAGCTGGCAAAAATTTTAATAAGCAGCTCTTTCAAAGCATTTGCCGCAGTGGCCACAGTATCTGGATCAAGAGGAGGAGCAAGAGCAGGAGCAGGAGAATCAGTATCAGGACGAGAAGCGGCGGTTGCGGCCAGTTTTGACAGAGTTTGTTTCATATTGATTTCGAGGCATCCACGGCTGGTTGTCGGTTGTCGGTTGTCGGTTGCCGGTTGCTGGTGCGGTGGTGCCTCAACTTCTGGCCCTGGTTTTGCGGCGCACAAAGTTGCACACTCAAACTCGCAGTCAAGCCAGAGAGCCACCCACACATGCCCCTCTGCCTGAGAGCTGGCTTAAAGTTTAGGAGTGCCGGATTGTGGGCGGCACTGGGAAACTTCGGGCATGTCTGTTAAGTAATTTAAATCCATATTCTGTTGCAGCCGATAAAGTTAGTGGCAAAACTTAAGCGGCTGTCGAGAGCTGGGCATTTAATTGTGGGCTCACTTCTGGCCAAGGGTCCTCTTGGTAATTTGTCTCGGCTTTCCCCAAGAAGCTCCGACTCCTTGGCTCCGTGTGTGTTCAGCATTTGTTTATCGTCCTTGTGGCGTATAATTATGACACACCTCGGCTCACCCAGCCCACTTTGCTGCCGCCCAGCATCCTTTGTTATTGTACAAACATTGTTGTTCCGCCCATTGTGCTAGCCATAATTAAATGCCGCCCTTCTCCACACACCTGTCTCCGTATTCGTCTCCTCTTCCGCTTCATCCGTGTCCCATGTCCCTCTTCAGTTGTTTTGGCATATTGTGCATATAAATCACGGCCACCAGCTTCATTCTCTATGCCAAACCGCATACGGTCGGTGCAATAATTATGGTTTCCGGTTCGATGATGCCATTGTTATCGATACTTTAAGTAGAGTCCTCGCCTTGGACCTTTGCGGTCGGCAGGTCCTGTAATTACGCCGCTAATTGCACACCGATTTGAGTTAGAGGCAATCCGCTTTTCGAGCGAAGCGCATTAAAGTCACGCGCGAAAAACGCATTTAAAAATCGCTTCGATGGCCGTGATAAAAATGTGCAAATTGCCGCAACGCCCGACCGCACAACATAATGTTTTGCGGTTGGATTTTGGAGGAGAATCACACTACTACCAGCCTACCAGCCTACCGACACCGCCACAGACACCATGGCCCAAACCAAACCGAAACCAAACCGATTGGCGACAGCCTGCCACCGGCTAATGGATGGATTGTGGATGGGCATGTCGAAGCCTAATTGGTTTTATTAAACGTCATATGAATAATGCCCGCTGCAGCTGCATTCAGCGGGGTTAAATGGACGAGAATGCTTTCAGGTCCTTGACACAGATTCCGGCCCTTTGCCAGCTTCCCCTAGTTTGCGCTCGGCCAACACACAGATATCAACCTTGGCGGACTCATCAAATATTAAAGCCCCGCTGGTTAGACCTCAGCTAGGTGAGTGGCAGATGTCCCGGGACACTGCTGCCAGCCCGCTGTTCCTACAATCATTGGGGTGGAGCATGGGAGAGGAGAGGGCTCAGAGAGGGCACAGGGAGCAGATATTAATGCCCGGGCCATATTAAAAGATTTGTCAACGGGCAAACTTTGGGCCATTGTGTTGCCCTTGCCCACGGGCAGATCGGCAGCAGTTCGGGGCGATGGTGGCTCCTCCATTTTTTGGCCATCGCCGGGCTAATGTCTTTGTAAGTGCTGCGCTGGCCAAGTGCAAAACTTTGGCAGTGGCGCACATTATTTTTTCATCTTTAGTGTGAGCCAAACTGAAAGTAATTTACGCTCGTAAAAACTGCCAAGCCGAGATGCCAGAGAGCGGCAAACTTTATGAAATTTATATACGAATACGTTGGGTGCGGGCCGGCCGGGTTCGGTTTGGGTTTGGGTTGGGATTTCTGATTTTTCGGGAGCGAGAGCCAGGAGGGTGCCGGGGCTGCTGTCCGACTGTGTCTGCTGCTGAGCCTATAAAAACTTCGACAGCGCATTATTTTCCCTGTTCTCTCCTTTGACAATAATGGGGGATTGGGGGACAACAACAACAACAAAAAAAACAACAAGAGGAGCAACAAAAACTGGGCGAGAAATTTACGTGCGCTGCGAAGTTCAATAAACGAAATATTTCTGGCCATGATCATTATTTGGCAAACGGAGCGCATAATAAACACATAAAATAAACAAAACTTTTCAATAATCGACTTTTTTCCCGCTCACTTTTTCTCTCTCTCTCTCTCCCGGTTTTTCTTTGTCGTCATTTCCCCCGCACCCAAGGAGTTTTCCGTTTAATGTTTGCCTGCGGCGACGCCCAAAAAAAAAAGAGGGGAGCTGGAAGCAGGAGCCAGGACCACAAGCCAGGACCGGGGTCTGGGACCAGGGCCAGGACCAAGTTTCAATGACAAATGAAAAAAGTTGTGGCTGCTAAAATAAATACGCATTTTTTATAGGCTGGCCTCTGCTTTGAAATAATGCTCGAGCGAAAATCCATATATCTGTATTTAAAGCGCCTTAAAGTCGGCAATAAAACTATTTTTCAATCGCGCACAGATAGAGACAGGGAAAGGGGACGGGGCACTTTGGAGATTTGGGGAATTGTATCGCAATTTGCATGCACCGCACACGCACACACACACACACACACACTGGCATTGCCAGGACTCGTGGAACAGTTAAAGGCAAGTGTTAGCCTGGCTAAAAGGCGTGGCTCAAACGCACACACACACACAGGGAGGAGGCGTATGCAAATAAAGGGCAACATTGTAATTGGGGGGAAATATATGTAAATTATTCATCATTGCTGATTAGAAGCCCGGCCGAAGAAAAGGGAGCTGGGAAAAGAAACAAAGCTCAAAGCCCGGCCAGAGTCGTGAGCTTGTTAGGCGACCTCTCTGGGTCTCCGGGTCTCCGTCTCCGGGTCTCCCTCCCTGCTTCCGGAAATAGTCGAACAGAGCCAAAGCGGAGCAAAAGGAGCAGCAATTTGCATCCGCTCCAGCCGGCTTCTCCGGGGGATAGGGATGCAGGCATTGGGGCTCGAGGATTCCGGGGCCGGGATGAGCAGCGATTCCGGGCAAATGGCAGATTAGTTTTGATTTTTTCGCCGCTTCAAAAATTCCACTTTCTATTGAATCTTTGGCCGTAAAGCGGCCAAATTGCAGGCAAACCTACTTTGCATATTTGAGTGGCCCGGACGCATAAAGCACTAAGCACTAGGCACTCAGGACGTAAGGATATGTTAATTTGACCAACACACAACACAGCCTTTCAGCCGGAGGAGAGGTGCCCGTGCCTGTGCCCGCGCCCGTGCCCATGTCCTTGCCCAAAACCGGTGCCCTTATGATGAGGCCTAACAATGGGGCCCAAGTGATTTGAGCCAGCCGCATAAATTTCGTCCATAAAAATCCCATGGAACGTCAATCCGGCAGATTGGAACTTTGCATAACAATGCAAAAGTGCCGAAAAGTCGTTCACAAATTTGTGTGAGTAGTCCATGGATATATATGTATATATATTGTATATCCTTTAGTCTTTATGGTACTTACCTAGTATCTCGACCGTATGGGTGATTTCTCGCGGATCCATGGTGGCAATCTGGCAGATGTAATCACCGGCATCTGTGGGCAGGGCATCGCGGATCTGCAGGTTGAATCCGTTCACCAGTCGGACGCGTGGATCGGGGGTAACCTTCACGGAGCCGGCGGTCAGTATGGCAATGCCGCGCTTCCAGGCCACAACGTACGTGTCTGCAAATGGAATCGAATGTCGAAATCAATGTGGAATCATAATTGATAATTTTCGTTCGAGAGTTATTAAATCGAATGGCGGATTCAAGTGGCTGCGTTGCATTGGCAGCGCAAATTGAAAAGTCAGAATTCAAATGACTCAATTACGGGCCGCTTCAAAGGATCTAAAAAGGCTAGGAATTCAATTTGGCATGGACCCCCCAACACACACACACACGTGCAGCCGAAGGCAGATCCACATTCAGAGTGGAATATAAACCGCAGACGGGCGGCGGGAACAGCACTGGATGAGAGTTCAGACAGGCACTCAGTAACACCCACTTGATATCCGCTAATGTGCGGCATTTGCAATCATATGCCAGAATGAGAAGCAGTCAGAAACACCAGGATGCTTTCAGCAGGAGCAGGAACAGTGCCAGCAGGCTGCCTAGCGGAAGGAAGGAAGGCAGCCAGACACATGTGAACATATCTAAGCTAGGGTGGACCATTGATATTAGCTAGGTTTCTTTTCAAAGTTTGCCCTTAAATACTGCTAAACTCTAAATTTATATAACTCTAAATTATTATACATTATTTTCCCATAAAGCTTATACATCTTAAGGTCCAGCCTAATGTTTACTCCAGCACTCATTCACGTACGAGAGCCCATTGGCAATGGCGTATTCATCGAACTCATTAATTGTGATTCCTTTTTCAATTTATGTGAGTTCCTCGATGTAAATTTCCGCGCGCGTGCAGAGCACGAAACAAGGAGGGGGCGGAAGTGGAGCACGCAGTGGCAGGGGAACTGCCAGTGGGGGCAGTGGCAGTGGAAGCATTGAAAATGTGTATTGAAGCTACCGGATTTGCTACTAATGATGTATGACTTCCGTGTTTCGGCGCCAAAGAGTGGCGTTCATTAAAAATTAAAACAATTTTGCCCACCATCGATGACTAAGTGTGCTCTTCTTATGCACAGCTGGGCTCTGATAAATAACATCGCTAACTCAGCTATGTTATATAGAACATTTCACATTTTAAACAATTATTTGAGCAGTAAACTTTCCTATTTAAATTAAGTAAAGTACTTGGAATCTAGTACTAGAATTTAACTATTAAATTAGTTCTTTCTTTAGTTTGTTACGTCATAGATAAATTGAAAATCTAGTATATAAAAGTGTGCTATTTTACTGCCATTTTCTTGGCCCCAGCTGTTTGGAGGCAACTCGTTCTATCTCAAATTGATTTTACCTCGTACGCAAACAAACCAGGACCACACACCAGGACATGCACCAAGCTCCAGTTCCAGTTTCAGCTCCAGGACCCAGAACAGGTGCGAGTGCGAGTGCAGCCTGAGTTGGCTGGGCCGTAATAAAATGCTTATGAAGTCATTTACATGCGCATTCAAAAAGCGTATTTATTTGCAATGAGTTCAACAACATCAACAAGCCAAGCTACGAGCTCCAGTGGTGGCGGCGGTGAAGGCTGCCCGGCTGTAAGGCTGTAAGGCTGAAAACCTGAGAGGCGGCTGGCTATGCAGGCGCAGTGCACTGCAAAAACAAATAAATAAACGAGCACCACCTGCTGTCGTTAGCGTGCCCTAAAAGGAGGAGCTGCTGGCAGTGGAGTAGGTGGCGGATTTGCCGTAGGGGGAGGTGGAGGAATTGTGGTCGCTGGGCCTGTTGTGGATGGGTTTCCCTGCCGCAGGAGACTCGACAGAGAACGGAAAATATAATTCTTTGGGGCGGCGAGGTGCGACGGCATTGATAGGTGGGCTTTGCGCCATGAAGTCCCACTCCTCGCAAGCAGGCTGCTTAGGAATTAGAGGGGGGAACGGAGTGCTGACGTTGCCACATACGTACTTTACGTGCTGGCGATGTGCAGTCATATCATATTAGCCGCCTGATTGAGTTATGAATGAAGCAACGTCAGTCGGTGCTGCTGGTGCTTTGCCAAGTCGAGTTTTGGCGCAGGGATATGGAAATTGGGCAAAACTGGGCTTCCAAATTGCACAAGTCGAAATGCACAGTACAATATCTGGCTGTCAATTATCACATTTGGTTTCGTTTGGGGATTTGAATACGCATACAATTGGTTAATTTCAACGAATTCCGACTAATTGGCAGGCTTGTGTTTCGGGCCTGTCATTGGGCTTGGAAAATATTTATAGAAATATCATTGTTATGGCAAAGGAGCTTACCAATCCGGGAGGCTGCTTTGTTACTTTAAAAGGAATATAAAATTTAGTTCTCACTATTATTTAAAGGTTTTACTGCTTAAAATCCAACAAGAGAGCTATAGTCCTTACGGACTATGAAAATAATTATTCTGCAGACGCCAGTCAGCAGCCTCTTGTTCTCGAGAAGCCAAGATTGAGCAGGACTCGAGACCGGGAATCGGTATTCAGGGACTCAGGACTCAGACTGCCGACTCTGGACTCTTGTCCGATGCACGGCTCACATAAATAAGGAGACTTGTTCATGTGTGCGCCACTGCCGGCTGCAACTAAATAAATTGTTAACTAAAATAACAACAATCTAACGAAAACAAGCAAAACACGAAACGCCTCAATTTCCGGTTTAAGTGTTCTAAACTAAATAGAAACACACAGAGCTGGGTTGGTTGTTTAAGGGGAGGAGGGCGGGAGTCGAAAAGGGGCGGGGCAGGCTAGGCATTACGACAACAATACATGCAAACAATTGCGCCGTTAAGCGAGCGGCAAGCGGAAAAGCTGGAGAGTGGGGCATGTGGGGAAAAGCGGATGAGAATGAACGAGTGGCTGGCATGGGGCGGAAACTCGGTAAAAGCATTTCGGTTTCTGTATGTCGGGCTCATCCTCACTGGGCTCACATAAACACGGCCTCCTGGACAAATGGCCGACCGCACGTCCTGCTGCAGAGAGCCGCCGGTTCATTGTTTACAGCCGAAAGCCAACTTTTAGTTTTCTACACTTCACCCAGTGACAGAGATACATATATTCACACAGGCAAACATATACCAACACACAAGCACACACACTCACACACACACATATGTACATATAACCAATTCAAATATGGCCAATGCTCGCATTGTTGCAACAGCGCCTTTGTGTGTTTGCTCTGGGCATACTGTGCGTACGTATGCGCAATATGCCAGCCATCGCCAGCTCCCCGCCGCCGCTACCGCCTTGAGCTGAATTTTCTCTCAGTGTGGCAGTGTAGCAGCAGGCGACGGACCAAAGGCCGACCAACGGACATGTTGTTTGTCTGAGCGCAATTTATTGCATGTCGGAAAGGCCAATATTATAAGATGATGACCCCCGAAGATAAACGATGTTGCGGCTTAGCCGCCGCAGGCAAACTACATTGGCGAGGGGTATGGCGCAGGGAGGGGGTCAGACTTATCTGCAACTTCTTCGTAAACTTTGCCAGTGTTTGCCAGAGTGTGTTAAGTGTGCGTGTGTGTACGTAAAAAGCGAAATTAGAACTGTAAATGGCATTAATATTGAAACTTTGTTGCCTCCGCTTGTACCGCCGCCGTAGTGCTCAGTCCGGAGTCAAGTGGTCCGTTCTGCTGTTTGCACAACTTCAACTTTTGCGGTACGATTCCATTTCCGCTCTGCAGCAGGGCCAGTGCCCAGTAATAGTAATAGTTTCGAGCGCCGTCGCTCCATCAAAGCGTAATGAGCGTTTGTATGGCCGCAATGACGGGGTTTTTGTGTTTTGAATTTTATTGCATTCGAGTTTACAGTCACAGTCCGTTACAGCCAGTTGCCAGTTGTTAAATGTTTTTGCTCTGACTGTGTTTGCCTGGCTCGTTGTACATAGCTCTGGCCGCCGCTGTTGCTGTTGTTGCTGGGAAACCGCAATGAAAAATTCACACGACACACTGGCCAGTCGGCGGGCATAAAGGGGCTTTGCATGCAGACAAGTTGAGAGCAGTGGATAAAATGGCCAGAGCAATTAATTAGCCGATTTGAAAAAGCTTAAAAATTGCAACAACGTATAACGAGGGCAGGCCGCCGTTCTGTCTCTTTCTTTAATGAAAATATTATGAGGGGAAATTAAATCGGTTTTACCAAGGATTAAGTAAGCTTGCCATCGCTCGGCCACATTTTTGTAAACGTTTTAAGAATGGCCAAGTTTACAAGCATAAATTATATAATAATATTTACTCGTTTCAAAAGGCACAGCCTGGGGATTAACATGCAAATTGGCCTAAGCAAACGTCCGAGGCCTAAACTGATCCAAAAAGAACACTCTGTCACCTGTCTTTGTTTGTTTTCTTTGCCAGGACACCGGCTCATCCTTTGAGTGGACAGGTCGGAGGAGGGGGATATTGTACACAAACCTGAGAAACTAAGAAACTGGTATTATAATTACGCTTTGACAGAATTACGGCCATACCCACTCCCTCTTATGATCAAAGAAATATTTGGTTTTTTCCTCTTGAAAATTCTTATAGCCGGGTTCAAGTATTTCCACTTCAGAAGGTTCTCTTGGCTAGAAGTGCGTATACTTTCGTTCTCTGTTGCTGCCTTTGGGGGAAAACAGGAGTGAAAACAAACAGAAAAACAGACAACAGAGAGCAGACAATGGAATAAACAGACTTTGCGTCCCAGACATTGAAGAGCAAATAAAAATTCAAATGAAATGATAATGATGAAATGTTTCACTGTTTCACTGTTTGCCGGCATCCAGACACGACTATCGCAATCGCAGTGGATTCCCCCCCGTTCCTGCTTCGCCATTCCTTGGAGCACTCGAGCCGAAAGATTACTCTTTCGGGGCGCAAAGCTGCGTAATAAGTGTTTAAAGGCATTTTCATATAATATGGAAATGCTCACACACGCACTCCGACTCGCCGCCTTTGTGTGATTTCCTTTATTTTTCCGTTCGAATTTTACGAGTTTGCATCCATAAAACGGAATGAAAATGCGCATAAATTGTACAAAGTGCCGCTGCAGAGTTTCACTGCAAAACTCGTCGTTTTAGTGGGGCTTTAAAAATTCTATCAATTATTTTTTACACTTTATGTGCGCGGTCATAAAAGGGGATGCGTTCCGGCTCACCTGCGCCCGCAAATCGCAGGATTCCGAATCGCTCCTAATCATATTTCACTCGGCGGCGCGGTGTGCCATAAAGCATGCGTTATTAAAAAGCAAGAAATCGCGCCGCGGCTTCGTTTTTAATTATTCCGTTTAAGGACTCTCCTAAGCCGCGAGCCGAGAAATGTAATGAAATTGTCGTATGGGCACTTTATTAGCATAATGTGGCCCCTTAGCCAGGGGACAGACTGAGGAACTGGGGAACTGCAGGGTGAACCAACGCCCAGGCAATTTATTTCCCTCGTCCTGAATTGTCCCGGCCGTCGCCTTCTTTTCGTATTTACTTTCTTGAGCTCCACTCCGGTATTTTCTGCTCTGTGCCCTGCTTTTTTATTATTAGTACCCAAATGCCCGCAGCTATAATTTTGTTGCAGAAATTGTCTATGTATCGCATCGTCTGCGTTGCCAGCTCCGACCAGCTCGTCCCCGTCACTGTTCTCGAGGAGCGTCCTCGTCTTGGTCTGAGACTTGGTCCGCATCTTCGTCTTCGTCTTAGTTCTAGTCGAAGTTGCAGAGTTCGTCCTTGTCAGAGGCAATCAAGTGCATGAGAAACGCAAATGAAATTCTTTGTTCTGTATTTCCTTTTTCTTATGAACGGATACTCCAACCGCAGACTTCTTCAGCACATATGTATGCCTCTATATAAGCGGTTACATATGTACTAGAGTGTCTGCCAGAGGAAGCAGAGGGGTACACGGCGAGAAATTGCATTAAGAGATATTTACCGAATTTCCAGAAGTCAAATATATTAAATACTTTGAGTAAATGAAATAATAAAAATGTATCTTATAAAGGGATTTCTAATATTTTATTTATTCTTTATTATAAAGACTTTTCAATTTGTTTTCTTTTTCCCGGTGTACACATAAAATGTGCCCCAAGTATCTTGGGTCCGAGTTTTTATGTAACATTTTGTCCACAACGAGTGGCACAAGTTTTGACCATCTTGGGCTGCGCTGTCTTGGCCTCTGCCTGGTTTTATTCCTCCCACATTTCACATCCTCACATGCTGTTGCTTATGCTAAATCCTTGTTATGTACAAATAATCTCGCACACACGACCGCATTTAAATTGAAAAACGTACACGGACGCTGGCCGGAGGAGCGCTCAAATGCCAAGACTTGAGTGGAGCGGAAGACCGCAGCAAAAACGCTGTGACCACTACACATGTCTTGGACGGATGCCACTCGCCAGGCGACGGCCGACGTCCGATGTCCGATTTGACCGCTAGTCCTGTTTTTCTGCGGTCGGGGCTGCCAGAGAATGCCGGACAGTAAGCAGGGAACTGAAATTTAGTCCTGGCCCGGGATTAATGCATAGTTGTGGGCATCGCATAATGTCGGCTTAATTATTTGTATGGCAGAGCCTTCGACCGCAGCATTTAAATGCAAACTGCGTGGGCGAACCTGGTCGTGTCGGTATGCCTGATGGAAAATGGGATTTTCCTGTGGCTATCCGCCTATCCGCCTTACCCCTGCCCATCCCCACATTTCCCTTTACTTACCCGTGTTGGCCACCTCGCAGGGCAGCACTATTGTCTCGCCGGTGATAAATTTGAATGTCTCCGAACGTGATATGAACATGGGCTCGTTCTTCGTCATCAGGCTCTGGGCGGACACTGCAAAGAAGACACACAGAGAGACGGACTTTTAATATCAAATGTCTTTTGCTATTTTCCCACAAAATATAAAGTAAATTACTCAAAATATTATTACACACAGACACATTCGGTTAAGACTCGGTCTGTCGGGCCTGTGTGCACACATTTTGGCTCTCAGGACACGCTCTACACCAGATCCTGGCCATGCAGTGTGGCTAATTGGTTTAGTGCATTTAAGAATATTTGTCAGATGTCGGGCCGAGTTCATAAAGTGCATTTTATTATGCCCATCCAATGAAAGTTGACAAATTTACGGATGGCCGTCAGAGGATTGCGATGGATGGGGAAATAATTTAATGCACTTGCTGTTGATTTGCTAATCAATTTTATATGTCAATCTTCCTATGTGTGTGGGTGTTTGTGCGTCTGCATCTTTTCTCTGATGTGTGTGTGTGTGTGTGTGGTGTGCGGGTGTAAAGTGTTAAAATGCACTTAAATATTTAAGCATACTTTTGGGCCAGTACTCTCCACTGAGTCCTGGAATTAATTCAATTGTTCAAACACACACAGGGAAATGGGAGTGTATGCGTGTCTTGCATAATTTATTCAGCCCCATGGTGACCGCATCAAAGGACCTACTGCATGCCAGGAGTATTAGAGTATTTATTTGGTTTTGTAATTAAACAATGATTATTGCATAAATAGCCAGGCACTGCGGCCAGCCCCAATTAAACTCAATTAAATGCCGCACACCCATCATTTGTCGAGAGGTTTAGGGGGGGGGTCCAAGGGCCCCCAACGGATACGCTCATATCCGGTAACAAGGTAATCGATTACTTTTAGTGTGACAGGACCAAATGCGGATACAGATACGACTACGCTGGGCGCACTTCCGCACGCAAAAGTAAACGGAGTGCCATCAAGGATCCCCGAGTGCCGGCCTGGCCCAGGACGAACCAAACACAAAAAAAATATATATGTATGTATGAAGAAAGCCAAGAAAAACTGGAAAAACTGTGCGTCAGCTACAAAGCTACGACAACGAGGTCCGTCGATGCCAAAAGGCGAGGGCAAACAATTTAATACGTTTAAGCGAATGTGTCAACAGGGCAAGCTGCCTTGAGCCTGGGGGCTCTCAGCGAACAATGAACGGGGCGAGGGTCCTGCCGATGCGGACGCGGATGTGAATGCGAAAGCGAAAGCGGATGCGGGCAAGGACCTAGCACTTTTGACACCATGACAAGGCCTGACGTGGCCAGCCAAGGACCTGGAATTGAATTGATTCGATTACGCTGCGGGCACAATAATGAAGTGTCAAATGTTGTATTTATCTGCTGCAGAAACATTCGGCAGAGGACTAGAGGGGAGTCCTTTGGAGTCGGCACAAAAAATAGGTGGGCCAGGCCAGAGGAGTCAGCCGCACGCACTTGCTAGGAGTGGAGGCTGTCAGGACGACACAGGACTTGGCACGACCCTCGAATGCCATGTCGCTGGCATTTTATTTGATTCTTTTGCTGTTTTTTCTGCTCTTCTGCCTTCATCCTGTGACCTGACTTTTGCCGCCGCCTATTTGGGTTTTGTTTTGTTTTGCTTTGGCTCTTTCCTGGCCTGGCCTGTCCTGGTAAATATAATTTCTTTTGTATCTGGCTAGCTAGCTTCGAGCCAGGCTCGTTGGCTGCGACAATATTTTCGCAAGACGGATAAAGGCGTTGGCAGCACGTGCCTGTGCTCCTGTCAATCGAGTCCTTGATGCGGATAATAACGAAATAATGTCAGCAGAGTCGAGTTCCGCCACGGAAGGGTTTCCGGCCATGCCAGCTCTGCGTGTTGCCTGTTGTCTTGGGATTTGGCGCTCGACTGCTAATAAACCCAATGACTTTGTGCCACTTGGGCCCTGATCCGCAGCCAGTGTCCCGGAGGACTCGCCTCTCATTTGTAGCCACACGAGCCGCAGGACTATATCCTGCATATTTATTTGATTTAATTTTTATTCTCCGCTCCCCAGAGGTGAATATGAACTCATTGAACCGAATCGAACTGAAAGTCAAATTGGAGTTGCAAGTTTTCTGTTTGTGTCTGGTCAGCCCGGCTCGACTCCCTGTCTATATATGTATGTGTGTCCACAATTCAATTTCAATTTTCCAATTTTAGTGCCCATTCTAAGGCCCTGAGGCCCTCCCTCTTCCGCTCCTCCGCTCGCTGGCAACGATTTTTTGTTTTTGCGGTTTGATATTCAAAGTTTTTCCATTAAAGTTATTCGCAGAGAATAAGGAAAGTTTCCCTCACATATACATACAGTTGCAAATATTCAATTTGAGTAGAAAATTATCAAACAAGTTTTTTTTTTAGTTTAGTCGCCCCACGCCCCCGCGTCAGCGCCCCCTGACCTTCGTTAAAAGTGTTTGCTGTTTGCTGTTTGCAGTCTGCTGTTTGCATTTTGCATTCTGTAGTACCCGCCCAGCCCCGGGGAGACTAGGCAAAAAAATGGCCAAATTTGGTAGCACGCAAAGTGCATAAAATATAGAAAATGCCAGGGCTGTTCGTCGTTGGTTGTTCCAGCAACAGCTGCTGTAATTTCGAGAGCTCGGCCCAGGGACGCACCTGTACGGCGCTCCGCTGCCGTGTGTTTTTTTCCACAGGATGGACGATGCAACTGCGACAAATGAAACGGCGCCGGGAACAGCTTGCCGAGCACTTGCGAGCATCCGTGCACCGAACACTCCAGCGCTCAAGCAAAAGGACAAACAAAGGGACAACAGCAAAAACAGAAAAGGAAGGGAAATTCATTAAATGGCGCACTGAGCGCGGAAAAACTACTGACAGCTCGGGCGAACTTTAAGCCAGTGCAATCCCATGATAGAGAGTCGAAGAAGCAGATATAAGCAGGTGCATTTCATGGCAGTTGCCAGTTGGAGGGGCAGCAGCACGTAACACTCTCTCTTGAGCGGCTACACCTGCCAAAGTGGCCTTCGTCTTGACTGGCTGACTGGCTGGCCAGACGTCTGCATAAATCTCCCAAATTCCGGCAAGACGAACCCAGAGTGCAGAGCCCGGAGCTCCTGGCACTATTAACGTGCCGAGCACAAAGGCCAACGTTAGGAAACCGAACTGAACTGGCAAATTTAGCACAAGGGAATCAAGGATTACCTCAACACACACACATCCATGAAAATGCAGAAAGAACCACATATGCACACAGGGAAAACTTCGGTTATTTCTTTCTTATTTACCAAATATGGGAGGCGTGGGTGCGGAGAAGAGGAATATTTTCTGCATGCAATTTTTGAGATTTTTCCCCTAAAAATTATATCCTTTACACCTAGATTTTCCAAAAACTACATACCAAATATTAAAGGGTTTCTTCCTAATACATTTCTCTGCGTGCAAGGACCTAAAATGGTTTCAAATCTCTGGGAGGGTAACGGTGGGCGGCAAGGTTGCGGCAAGCATTGCCAAAATTGAGTGAAAACCAAAGTTTGATACTGTTGTTGCAACGTTACGTGCCACTCCCTCGACTGGCCACGCCCACTTCCGCCACATGTTAAAACAATCTAAAAAGTTAGCGGGAAAACAATGTGATTGCAAGTGAAATATTCATGGAGTGCACTTTTGACATGAAACTTGGCCAAGCCGCAAAAGACGGCGAACAAGTCGAACGCGGGGGCTGCCGGGGCTTGAACACGGGGCAAACGACTGTTGTTGGCCAGGTTAGCAGCAGTGGGCCATATAGAGCTTGGGAAGAACCGCGGAGGGGCAGTGGAGCGCTAATTTCGCAGCCACGCCGGCCAACTGATAGTAAACTCTGGCGCCCACCGCTCCACGGAGCCCGCAATGAATGCCCACATGCTCCTCCTCCGTTGCCGCCGCGCACCGACCTCCTTTTTCGCACACATGTGGCCCATAAAATCTGAAGTTATGTTGAACAATTTTTGGCCAACTGCTGTGGGCAATTTGTTTGCTCGCGTTGCTGCGGTTTAACAACATGTTAGCCAGCCTGCGCCATGAAAATCAATGGAAGGCTTCTCGCTCGACCGCCGAATAAATTCGGAGTGCTTGTCCCCCACAAACTTTGAGCAGATCATTTAAAGCAACAAATGAAGCTACACAACAAATGCAAACGGAAATATAAACAGGAGCAGAAATAGAATCCCAAACAAGGGCAGAAGGACTCGTACTTAGACTAATACACAACAAATGGAGCAGGACGAATGCAATGTGTCACCTTTATGGCGACAGGAAAATGAAATCACGTTGTCCCTCACGTGACAAATGCCCGGGCTATGATAGATGTGGCCCGGAGGCGCAGACGGAGCCTGACCTGCGTGCTTTCCGGGCCCAGTGGCTCCGGGCACGTTCCAGATGGCCCCGGTGACGACAACACGTAGCGAAATGCGCATTAAATTGTGAAAAATGGAATTTCGGGCGAATCAAAAGCGTATTACAATCCCCGAAATAAGTGAGACGCAGAGACGATGGGACGCGGAGAGCGGACTCATCAGGACGGACGACAGGACGAAAAACAAATCAATGTCAATGCTCTGACGTCTGGCAGGACCCTCGGCATTAGACGTAACAAGCTACATACGAGTGCCGTCGCCACGTGATTAAGCCAGGCCTTTTCCCCCCCGTTACGGATTTCGGTTTCGAGCACATGTCGCCCATGAATATCTGGGAGCATATTTATTGACTTGTCGACGGCTTCGTCGCCTGTTCTTGCCCTTGCCACGGCCGCGGCCTCAGCCTCTGCGTCATATTCCTGCCACCTGGCAGTCCTTTGACCTGGCTCATAAGCTGTCAGAGCAACTTCTGGCCGGGAAGAGGGCGCAGACTCCCGGTTTTGGGCTCGGGCTGGGCTCGAGCTTCCTGGGATCCCAGGGAGGCATCGACACGGCAGTTGAGTGCCTGCTCGTGCATTAGTCAACCTCTTGGTGCTCCGCTTATGCCTACAAAATTTTCACACTCAATTGCCCGGGCAACCTTTTCGCAGGATCACGCGCCGAAGCCACCACCCCCTCCATCCTCATCCCTCCATCTACCACCCGCCTCTGCCATACAATCTCATCCACTCCAATCCGCCAGCTACTTAGCAAGTGTGTTGCATGCACACACATCCTTCGTGGCAAGGACAACGAGTTTAGTTTGCTTTTCGCCAGCGGCAGCGGCGCCTTTTCGTGGGCCCTTTGTGCAGGGCTTTCGTGTATAAATTGTATTTTTTGATTGTTGTTGCCGCTTTCGGTGACATTTTTATTCACTCGATTTGGGTCTGCGAGCGTTTGTTTGTGCGTTCCGGGGGGAGGCCTGCATATCAGATTAGCGCATATATCATACGTAATGGTTTCCAAATGACGGCAATGATTTCAATTTCGCGATATCTGAGCGGTGGGTGCTGGAGTCTCGGCTTTAAGCATTAAAGTGCTCTTTTGGCTTTTGCCTGCCGGGCAGATTGAGTAATCAAAGTTATTACCGAATTCCTGCCTGCCGACGGTGCGTATACGCAACGTGGATATGCGTATGAGTAATGCTGCAAGTCAGCGTAGAGAGAAGAATAGAAAGCGAAAGCTGATGCTTTTCTTCGCTTTTCAGCCAGTTTTTCGGACGTGAGAACACGGTCGGCTGTTTTGTAGCCAAGTGATTGACGATAATTGACTGTCGCCGGCATAGGACATCAATCATGATGTCAAAATGGACAGCAGGCAGCATGTAAATTGCATGCGATAAAACTGAAATTGAATTCGGTAAACAAAATGATAAAAATCTCCAAACGGCCCTCGGTCCTCGCCAATAATTTATGCAGGGCGATTCCGGAAGTGAGAACAGTGGGACGTCGCCGGATTCCGAGAGAAATGCTGCAAATTCATGCTATTTGTTTGCCGTTTAATGCGCAACGAAATGAATTTGAATATATCATGACTTTCAGGCAAGGACACTGCCGTTGGGCTCCCTTTTCCCGGCTTCCCGGCTTCCCAGCTTCCAGGACACAGTTCCCATTCGACGGTGCTCCTTGCTTGTGCATATTAAATATTTTTGCGTGTCAAATGAAATTTTTGTAATTTTCGAGGTGGCGTCAAATGAAATTCACACAATTCTCACAGCCGTGGCATGCTCAACTTTTGCACAAGCACAATTCTCTCGGAACCCCGTTTAATTCAGTGGAGTGCGATGGAAAATGTGACATGCTGCACGTGCAGCGGAGAAAGTTTCGTGAGCTGGAACTCAAAACAAAAGAAAAACTAAAGAGAGTGGGAAAAATTAAAAAAAGGCAAAAAAAAAGAAATCCCAAAGCTTTAAACCTGCAGCGGGGAATTCTTTCGGTCTTTGTTTGAACATTTGCCACCCTGGAGGTCTAGGCCAGAATGCAAAATAAATTACCTTTGGAATCGCTGAGCAAAAAGTGGGAATTTACCGGACATGTAGCCAACGATTGCTAGCAGCCGGGAAATTCTGCATCGCTTGAAAAATGCGTATATGCAAATTTTCCTACCTGCATACAGAAAAATATGTATTACACTTTCTAGTCGGCGACTGGCAAGAAAATGGGGAGAAAAACTCGAGCACGAACTCAGCCATTGAGTTGGGGCTCGTGGCCTAATTTTCGGTTCGCAGTGCAGTGCCCGAAAATGTAGGAAAAAGTGCAAGGAAGCGAAGAGTGTGGTGAGGGAGTCGCGGTGTACGGGGGTCAACTTAATTAGGAGGTTTTCCAGGTTTTTCCCGGCTTTTCATCAGTGCGGTTCGCGCGGTGCCGCTCGCGTAAATGCGATTCCCCCACCCCAGCTATATACGTACGTACGTATATATGTCGTATATAATGCGATTCCTGCCTGTTCGTCCGTTCGTCTACTTCCTCCTCCTCGTCCCCCTCCTTTTGCCCCATTGTCCGTTCGTCCTTCCGCTTGCTGTTGACTCACTAACTGGCTTTTTGTTTCAGCTGCCGCATTGTTTCGCTGTGTTTTAGCCAACAGGAGCTGCGGCATGTTGCCGAATGCACGTGTGTGTGTGTGTGCTTGTGTGTAAAACAGAATGCATAAAGTGTGAAAATGCAGGAGCAACAGCAATGGCGGCGGCAACCACAACAGCAACAAAGGCAAAATAAAGCACAAAGAGAAACAAATCGGATTAGGGAGGTGGAATTGTGGACGGAATGTGCTATGTGTGCGTGTGCAAGTCTGACCTATAGTGTCTGCTGGGAAACTCCACTCAGAAGCCGATATCATTGGCAGTTCCCCGTATGTGTGACTGATTGCATAAACTATATGAAAATCGACCGAGATGGCTCTTAAAGCTGCTGCAGCTCGAACGGGGCCAACACAGGCTCAATAGCTCCACATGCGGGTCCTTTTTCCCACACACACACAAACACTTTCTATGTACAACAATGCATGATAACTAGAAAGTGTTCACGTGAGTGTGCAAGGACATGGTACATTTTTTATGGACAGGCAAACCATTTAAATACTTCAACAAAGGCCTGAGCTAGAGCCGGCAGACAAAGCAAAAATGCAGGGAAAATGTATGAAAAATGCGACAGGGCCAAGTGCAAGGGGGCAGCAAGGGGTTAAGGCTGACAATGATGTCGCTTGGAATTTAAGTGGCCACATAACTTAGTCGCCCGGTGACATTAAGCTGAAATTAACCTTGTAATGTCACAGGGACAAAGGCTGCCCAGAGAGTGCAGTGCCCGGCAAGCAAGGGGAAAGGGAATCCGAATGCGAGTGCGAGTGCGACTGGTTGCATGGAAATGGAAAATGCCGAACGGGAGGTGCTGGTGCTGCTGCTGGAGGGGGGAAATTAATTACGCAGCAATGTCGTAATAGTTGGCAAACTAGACTTAAAGTGCCAGCGTGCCAGAGTGAGTGAGAGAGTGGCAAGCACAGACGCAAATGAGATGATGCGCGGGATTACGGGGCGGATGGGGAATCAGATGCCAAGTGAGATAAGCAAACAAACAGCCTTGGTGCTAAATTTTAAGTGTTACAAGGACAACAACACTCGCTCGTCGCTCTGCGTGTGAGTGTGCAAACGGAGATGGCAAATCCTGCGGCTGTTTTCCCACTGTTCGAGTGTGCGTGTGCGCTTGCAGCAACACAGCATGTATATGTTTGGGTGTGTGCCTATGTGTATAATTGTTTGCTGTTAAGTTTACGGCAACCACAGGCGGTGGCAACAATCGGCGGCATAGCCAGCAATCAGCATCGCTTGTGTTCGCCGCAGCTCCCAAGTTCCCAGGCTCCCAGCTGCCATCTTCCAGTTCAACCTCTCACTTGCCTGATGAGCTCGACCTGTCAATGGTTGCCTTTGACACTAATACCCCAGCACGCACAGCGGTTGTCAGGTCGCACACACAAACAACACACACTCCTTGATACACACACTGAGAGAAGAACTATTATAAGGGGTGTGTTCTTGATTTAAAAAGGTTTGATGCAGCCTGATAAATCGAAGAATTTAGGTTTTATGTTTGGAATAATGCTCTTTAATTTATTTAGTATTCCAAGCATTTCGTAGTATACTTCTTTCCGGCTTTTTCTCTCTGTGCAACCACACACACTCAGATAGACACAAGGATCGGCTCATTACGGCTCTCCAAGTAGTTACTGGAGACGGCTTTGTGCTTGCCTGGGCCCGTGTGTGCGATAATTTTATTCATTTCGTTCGGCTAGACACGGCAGCAATCCAACTACTCCGCCTTTAATTACGTCAGGAGCCGAACACCATAATTAAGTAAGCGGCTTATGATGCACAATTAAACGGTTGCCTTGACAGAAGTTTCATCAGCCTCGGCATTGGCATTGGCATCGGCATCTTCGCCAGATTCAGCCGCTGCCGAACCCAATCAAACTTGAAAGGCAGAACACGCATACGCCACGTGGGACGCATACAACGAAATTAGCATAAAGGAGACGCAGGCCAATCGCCATAAACAACTTACAACTGTCACTCTTTGCTCGCATACACTGAGGGAAAATACTGGATCACAAACTGACATAAAATTCCTAATTATTTAATTTGAAATTCGCAAAAAAAACATTAGGTTAAATTTAAGTTTATTTCATTGCAGCACGAGTTAATTTTGAAATGATTAAAAAGTATAGCTTAAATTTGTTAATTAAATAATTTAATTGTGACAATAATTAATGAATATAAATTCTGACAAAATACAAAGGTAAACTCAAGATAAACTTCAGAGTTTGTAATTTAAAAAAAATATCCAGAATACAGTGCAGCAAAAAAGTATATTATTCCTTCGATTTCAAGTTCTTTAATTCCTTTATTTCCTATTATTAGTTATTTTCTTTCTGTGCATACACTTTACCTTCCTTTTACATGTATAATTCAGGCGGGTCGCACCTTCCACCTAACGAAGCTATCAGCTCCGGGTAGGGCCCGTTTGATCTAGCGCAAAAAAAGGGTCAACATTGTCGGGGCCATCTCTCCTGGCACTGATTTGAGCCGCCTGCTCCTGGCTGCTTCTCACTGCTGCCCGACTCGCAGTTCCTCGAATATTTCAGTTTACGAGATGCCCATGCACGCACTGCTCCAAGGGTGCTGATAAAAATGTCAACACACAATTGATTCTCTCGCACTTTGCATCGGGATCGACATCCACATGGCCATCGACATCGGCATCGGCATCGGCTATGGCATCACGTCTGTTGTTTGATTTTATTGGGCCACATTTTTTCTGCTCCGTTTTCTCGGCCTAGCAGCCGTAGCCCGCCGCCGCAGCACTTTTTATTTTCCAGCTTTCCTTTGCAGTTTTCCCTTTTTCCGTGACCCGTTTGCTACCCCGATTCCCCACTTTCCCCGCTTTCCAAACTGGGGCGTTGTTTAGACGACCCGGGCAATTGTTTACAGTCCTTGGGTTTCATGACGGGTCTCTGGCCGGCGCTTGTTGGGCTCTCCTGGCTACATGCTTTGCATGAAATCACGTCGTCATCAGGCTGACATTATGTCCCTGGGATTAAAGTATCGGAATGGCACTTTGAATTTATCGCTCAAGTTGCAAAGTGTGATTTTTATTGATATTGATACTCTCGACTTGCCACTCTCCACTGTCTTTCCCCCTTTGAACTCCTCGATTTCCCCGATTTCCCCTATTTCACCAATTTTCCCGATTTCCATGCTACAAACTTGCGTGAGCGAGACGTTTTATCAACTCGAAAAAGCACGAAGGCATGAAAGTAGAAGCCAGAGCAAAACTTAGTTGCGACCGGAATAAGCGTATGCAAATATTGTAATGAGCGCTGGGAAAATGCCTGCAAAGTTTTACTATCTTGCGGCTCAAGACTCCATTTGCATAAGCCTCGAAATAAATATAAAATATTTAGCATTTAATTATCTGCCTGGCCCCGAGTAGCTCGGGAGGGGCTCTGGAATAATCAACAAGCGGGGCTGCTGCTACTGCTGCTGCTGCTGTAGCCAAAATA
Organism: Drosophila mayri; assembly: GCA_008042485.1. Taxonomy (NCBI): domain Eukaryota; kingdom Metazoa; phylum Arthropoda; class Insecta; order Diptera; family Drosophilidae; genus Drosophila; species Drosophila mayri. The sequence goes on along the minus strand of VNJN01004042.1, from coordinate 623,445 downwards.
AAAACTAAATTGAATTTCACAGTAAATAAAAGTTTATCCTGGAGCAGGTGCAACTGCAACTGCAACTGCATGCTACGTGCATTATTTACAGAAGCCGGGCGGCCAGTTAAACTCCCCCGATTCCCTGGAATACCTGGTCTACCTGGCGTACCTGGATACCTGGCTTAATTGCGAGGCAAGACGTGCGTGAGACGGTGTACATTTTGCGTCAATTAAGTTTCAACTCTCAGATACTCGGCTATTTACGTGAGCCAGTGGCGGTAGTTGTAGTTGTAGTAGTTGTAATTGTTGCTGCTGTTGCTGTAGCTGTTGCCGGCTGTCGCAAGTTTTAAAGCAGATTCTCATTACGCGATTGCAAAACTTTTAATGTTGTTCTTTTGTAAGTTGGCCTTGCCGAGCTTCGCATTGTTTCTCGCCTCCAGTCTGCTGCTCTTGCCAGTGATTTATGTGATAATTCCCGTTTCAGGAAGACTTAGCCTCAGACTGCCTTTCACTATGCTCCTGTTTCTCTCACTGTCAGGCTTCGGTTTCGCTTTTCGTCCTGGGCCTGAGCCCGAGCCTCTCAACTCATATGCGTTTCTCGCAAAACGGATGTGCTCAGGATATGAGCAAGTTTTAGTGCCATAGTTAGTTGTTTATTTTGTGAGCTGCAACTTATTTTTTATGTGCCATGGCAGGAAGTAATCATCTTGATGGCTCTTGAAATTTATAGCGTATTTTCAGCATGTATCTCGGCGGGCTCTGTGTGCGTAGCTGTATCTGCGCCTGCCTCTGCCTCTGCCTCTGTTTTGATATCTGTGACTGTCATTTCGGTTGTAGCTGCGTAATGAACTACACGATTTTGGCATTAAAGCAGCTGCCGCCTAAGCAAAAAGCCAAACAACAATTGCAAAACACATTCACAGCCGCCGGGCCGAGACAAAATGGAGAACATGGCCAAGAATACGCGAGGACTTGTGGGCGTTGGCTTAGAACTCTGGGCGATGTCTGTGGGAGCGTGTGTGTAACCGACAGCTTAGCACGGCCGTAATGCCGTTAAACTCAACTGTCGCTAACGCTTTTAACCTGAGGTTAAATTTTCAATTTGCTTTGCGCTTTCAGCCGGCTCAGACAGAACCCCGAGCCAGCCAAGCCGAATAGACCAAAAACACCCTGGCCAACCCAGTCAGACAATGGCAATTGCTTTTCAAGCATGTGTGGGAATTAGCACTGAGAAAAAAGCCAATCAAGTAATAGAATAATAGTCAGTTTTAAAATATAAAAATTCGGAGTCTAACTTGGCTGACTTTGCAGGGCAGTTTATTTTTGTGTTATTTTTTTAAATACATAAAATATAAAAGTGGCATTCAAATCTATATTTTCCCAGTGTAAGGACATGTGTGCTCGGTTGTGCGGCTTTGTGTGTGTTAACCGACTCTACCCGCTTTGGTCTATGGCTATGGCAATGCAAAGCGCCTACAGGTTTTTCTGCAACATCGCCGCAAATTACTCTCGAGCCGGCTCTTTGTATTGTTTTTCATCTCCGCTTAGGACCTCCTTTTTTAAGTCGACAGACAAAAATACTTATGCACGCAAGCACGTCGTCCTGGCTTTAGCCTTAGCTCTTGCCTCCGCCTGACCTCTGCTCTTGAAGAACTCGAAATTAAATTAATTCTATTGAATTTTATTAGATTTTGCCTAACAGAGTACAGAGCGATCGTGGGGATGGGGGCCAGGACTACGGCGATGTCGGTAGCAAGGACATTGCCTCAGCCAGGCACTCGAAGCGTTTGGCTGTACAAATTGTCGAGAGCAAAGTCAAAAATTCCCAAACAATGTGCCACCCGGCCCCGGAATGCCTTCTGCATTTCTATATTTATATCTTGAGTATATATGTATTGTGTATATAGGTTTATAGCATGGCTAGGAGCTTGTTGGAGTGCTCTTATAATTCAATTTCTTTTGTTGGGGCTTCCGACAAATTGTTGAAGTAGCATATTTCATGCATTAATTTTTGTTTTCTGCCCCCAAGTTTGGCAATTAATTTAATCGCACGGAGCATTCGACAAGGAAACTGTCTAGCAACAATTACGGCCGAGGCAATAAAAGAAAGTAAAATTCAATTAAAAATAAAATTTTGAATTGCACTGGCTGTCCCTTTTCAGGACCCTGTTTCCCTTTAAGATCCCATAAGCACAACAGCTCAGCAAAATAACGTCAACAGCACAAGAAGCCCCAACATGTGGCAAAAGAGGGGAAAGAAGGCAACAAAGGCGTTTCAAGGAAGCCCGAGCAACGTTTGCATGGCATACTTTTGGGCGCTCTATAAAGTTGAATGCAAATGCTTCCGTTTCCGTCAGCAGCATGGAATGTCCTTTGTCTCGCTGTGTGCGTGCGTGCGTGTGTGTGTGAGTGCTGGAGAAACCTTGACACAGAAATGGGAATATGCCCCCACATGGCAAACTCTTTTCATAATTCATCTAATTACCAGTCGAGTCGGGGAAAATAAAGCAAGACACTTGGTGTACATAAATATATATCGACAGACCGTGGCGGGACCTCAGCTCAGCTCAGCTCAGCTCAAGCTGCAAAATGCTCCTGGCAGGCGACCTTCTCTTCAGCGAGTCGCCAAATTTCTGCAAATGACACGAAGTCACGTGTTAGACTTGGCGACTTTGGCGCTTGTTAACTTGTTAGCCCGCTGGCTAATGGCTAAAACGAATTCCCTGTTTGTCACTGAGCGACATTTAAGTCTCGCCAAGATTTAATGAAACTCGACAGGCAGGCGTGCACCGAAAGAAACACCGATCTAGATCGGTGTGAAGAGCCTCAGGTTGGGTTTAGTCTTTCTTAAAATAATTAAGAACCCATAAAGGCAAATACTGAATAAAATTCTATAAAAATTACCATTTATGTATTAATCATTGGTTTTAATTTGAAATAAAATAGGTACTACACCATCCTACTTGACTTAAATTTCTTTATTGCGTTCTCACAAGAATAAAACCAATAAAAAGAAAGTGGGACGTGTGATTTATGTGAAGCAGGACCCCCTTTATGTAATGTTTCTTTCGGTGTCCTGTGAAGCAATGACGATGGCGCTATGTCGGCCAATACAAAAGTCACTAAATCTCTAAAAGGAAAACCAATTACGACCATTACCACATATGGCAATTACAAAGGACCTTTTCCTGTCTGCACGCGCTCGAACAGCAAAGTCTCATTAGTTGGCCACAGAACTGGTAACTGGATGGAGGTGATGTGGACATGGATGCGGATACGGAAGCGGATGGCGGGGGGTAGGTAGTGCCACTTACCGCAGATGGCGACGGATCATGGCTGAGGGGGGGCCTTGGAGAGCCGGCGGAGAGTAATGCCCAATGGCCACGGATGGCTGGCAATGTTAATGACTCTAAAGATGATGGCAAAGATGACGAGCAACGAGCAACGAGGTTTCAGGATAACAGCCCCGCCCGCATTCCCATACCTAGCCATGCCTCGAATGTCCTGGCAAACTGTTGCTAATGCAATAAAGCGACCATTTCACGTCCCACATACATTATTCCCTGTTCAATCAATTTTCCGAATAGCTAGTTGAAAAAGTAATCGAGTTTTCCTTTGGCCACGGTGAAATGCAACACAAATATTATAGCAAACGAGCGCTCGATGTTATACGTTCATTTTTGATATATTTTTATGAACCTTTCAGGCCGGACAGTTTACGGTGCCAAATCATTTTGCACATCTCGCCACAATTTATAAAATAAATATATGAGAGGGTCGGCGAAAAAACGTAATGGAATTTATAGAACAAAAATGTGTATGCATAAATTACAATAACATCTGTCCCGCCCACTCTCTTAGCAGCCAAACTGGCTCTCGATTTCCGTATGTTTTTTCTTTTTGTGTGCTTTTCCGCAGGAATTTCATTTGGCGAATTGTTTGCCTTGTGTCGTAAATTTGCAGTAGTAAAAATTTTGTTAGTTGCGTTCCGCCCAGGACCCAGTACCCAGAACCCAAAACCCAGAACTCGGAACCCTGAACGCAGGACATCGAACTACCGCCACCAACATATGTGCGTGTTTACGGGAACAACATGCAGCGTCAACATAGCACATACAAATTTCACGATATCCCTTATAGTTTATGCCGGGGCAGATGATCTATGGATTGGATTTTCCTTTTCTTGTTTTTCCACTCTCCATTGTTTTCCATTATTGGGCATGCAAAAACCCATTAGCAATGCTATTCCGGGTATGGGGGCCCTTCGTGCTCGTGTCGCGCCCTCCCAGAAATTATCTCATTAGCATATTGCGTGGCGGGCGCCTATTCCCGGCAATATCGATAAGGTTCGTTAAAAAGATTGAAATGTGCGATTTAAGGCGATTTACCCAATGTGGCGAAAAGGCGAAAGGCAATCGAACCAAAGACCTGACCCGGTTGCCCGGAGCTAAAGCCGGAGCCCTAGCAGGAGTTGGAGTGCTCTGTGTTCCCTGTTTTGACACTTGTCACCATTAAGTTAACAGCGCCAACAAGCCAAGGAAGGGTGTCGGGTGTAAGGGTGTAAGGGCGGTGGTTGGGCCAGGGGTGCTGGGTTTCAGGGTAGTTTCCAACTGGGGCTCTGCTTTAAATTCTGCCAAACCGTTTGACATGCCAGCCAAGATGTCGTTCGTCTGCCGCCGCCGACGCTGTTCGTTGTTCGCTTTTTATGTTTTTTAAGTCAGTTTAAGATTTTTGTAGCCCACTGGCAGCCTGTCAATGACAAGCAGCCGGGATCCCCCTCCCGGGAGGCTGCACCCACGCTGCCACGTTTTTGCTTACGCTTTTCCATTTCTGTTAGTCATTTGGCTTTTACTCGGCGCGGATTACGTTTTTATCCCAGTTGCCTGAAACACTTTCACAGCCAATTTTATTATACGCGAGTGTTTCGTTGCGCTTCGTTTGGTTAGCCCTCCTTTCGCGGGAAAGCTGGGATGCTGGGACGCTGGGAAGCCTTTGTGTTGCTGGTGGTGTCGTTGATGTTGCCGCCGAGTCGATGCTGTTGCTGCTGACGCAGTCGGTGCTTCGGCTTCGTGCATTTTTATGCCGCATATAAATAAATCTGTTAGTTGTGCATGTTTACGACTTTTAAAACCGACTCTGGGGAGCGACGCGCTGTCAACTTGTTCATAAGCGTCACTTTTATGCGTACTTCACTGTGTAAACAGCGTAAAATTTTGTTGCGAGCGCTTTGCTAAAATTTATAAAAAGCGGAGAAACAACGTGGGTACAATGGGGAGGGCAAATCCATTCCCGACTTATGCAAATCGAAATGAAAAACGGATGTGGCGCGTGTTCGGGCTTATTGCTAGTTCTTGGCCCAAAGTTCAAAGATGGCCCAGACCAATTGCCGGGCCATTCCGGCTTAAGCACCTACAAATGTCGGGGCCCAGAACCGGATCAGGAGGTGAGCGGCGCTGGGTCAGACAAGTGTCCAGGGTGCCGATTTAATGCCCTGCACTTGAGCCTCAGTGCGTAATTTTATGAGGCCCATTCCCGGTTTTATTAGCCAGTGCCGACAATAAACTGTTTATGTTTATTATTTGCTGATGACCTACGTGCAACAGAGCGGAGCGCAGGAGTTTCCAACATCCATCCATCCCATTCATCCCATTCATCCCGTCCATCCCGGTAGTGCTGGCGCGTCAAATGAATCACTTACGGCCATTTGGCCCAGGGCCGAAACTCTTGCCCGGAGCCTGGAGTCGGAGAAATTACCTCGGCCGCCACGGACTGTCGAGAGCATCTGAGAATGTTCGGAGAGTAGTAAAAGGCGGCCGTGGACTGACTGCGTAAATTACAAATTAGCAATCACACTAAAAGCGGCGCAATAAATTCCCAAAAGCTTAAGGAAATGTGCTGGCAAACTTTTCATATTCAAAGCGTCAACTCATTAAACGGCCCTCGTCCGAAACTACCAGCGGTTCAACTCGAATCAAATGAAGCACGAAAAACAAATCAAAGTTTCACCGCTCGCCACACTCACTCTCAATCCCATTCGGACTTTCATTCACATTCCTACCCATTTTACTCACTCCCACACACAACCGACCCGCACGAACACAGCCATTTCAGATGCCCAGATCCCGATTCCGGATTCAGATACTGATTCAGATCCAGATACAGATACACACATTTACACCCGAGATGCGAGTGCAAATCGGATGCGGATGCGGATGCGTGTGCGTTGAGCAATTTGAGAGCGGAAATCAAAAATTGACCTTAAATCCCTCCAACGAGCAGGCAACAAGGACGCAGAACGCACAAGGAGCAAAGGAGCTGGGCGGGACCGTATCAAACGCGTCTGGGCCATTAAATCGACACCTTCCATGGCACAGGCCCTGGCGAAATGAAGTATAAAAGTAGCAGAATAATAAAAATTTATTGAGAAATAAAAAACAATTTAATTTATTAGTATTTAGTGTAAAAGGAAATAATCGAAGTTATAAATTCTTTATGCCAGGCCAAGCGGCGGCTCTCCTTTGTATGCCAAGTGCCTGTGAATAGGATATAGTGGCATGGCTGATCCACCCCCATCATGGGCAGGATCCGGGCGAGGAGGGAGGCCAGTTAAAAGGCAGAGGGAAAAACAAATGAATTGGAATACGTTGGCAGTCAGTGCCAAAAATAAAGCGGAAATGCTGCCGGATGTCGGAATACATGTATGTATGTAACATAGTATGTGTGCGAGCTGGAAATAAAGGAATGTGTGTGCACACACACACTCGTTGGTTCGTACGTGTCTATTTGTGTGAGTTAGTGTTTCAGAAATGCTCGTCTCGGATGTTGAGTTCCCAACGCTTATCAAGTGTGTAGATCTTACTTATGACTTTAGCCCCGAAGTCACAGGGATTCCGACCGCTTTTCCGGGGGTATTTCGGTTAGGGGGCTCTTCGGAAAAATAGAGGGAAAAGCGGTTAAGGACCGAGGCCTGGCCTGGCCACAAAAGGAAAGTCCAAATTTGTTGGCTGTCGTTGGTGGCCGGGTAATTTAATTTATCGTCTTCTCTGTTAAATGACGCTCAAGAGTATAATTCGCCATCGGAGCACGCGGCTAATGCGCGCACAAATTGCGGAGCCACCAGCGATGAGATATATATCCGACCCTATATATATATATATAGACACTCGTATATATATGGTATCGACAGCACTTCCGACTTTTCATGTAAAGAGAACACTTGTCGATTTTTGGTTTGGGAGCAGCACCACTTAGTGGCTGCATTGCGACAAAATCATTACAGCATCCCGGCAACTTTTAAATAATATTGAAAATAATATTGTATATAATTTTTTTATATTTTTAAACGGATAAGGGAATAAAGAACATACACTCAAAATTTTAAGACTCTTTCATTGTGAAAACAAACCAAAACATGACCCAAATTTCTACGATTTCTTTGCTGTGGAAAATCCCCGGCAAGTGCTCACTTTGGCGTATGTTTTCCCTGGCGCAAAGCGCGTCAAGTGTGCGGCTTTAAAAACACAAACAATCTACAGACGCGTCCCAGAGCCCACGGGTCCCGTATGCAAATGTCGTGTTGCCGAACCCAAAGACAGGCCAGCGAGCGGAGCGATCCAGAGCGTAAACAATGCACATTTTAATTTTAGCCCAGTTCGTTGCGCCCAACTGGAGGGGATATGTGCCAATAAAAAGTTTGGCAAACAAAGTTGGCGTCACAAAACTGCAACACACTGCAGCTTCAGCAGGAGCTGGAGCAGGAACAGAAACAGGAACAGGACTAGAACCAGGACCAGGCCAGATGGGAAGCCAAAAATAAGTGGCAGTGGGGCAAGAACGAAACGTAACCGCAGAGCGGCAAGATATCTCGGGGAACTCAAGCGCTTGGCATAACCTGATTTTCGTTTTTGGGAGTGGGAAACCCTTCCCCGAGCACCTTCAAGTTTGGTCTAAAAAGCAAAGTTAATTAACCCTAATTTGTATGTTGTGCGTGGAGCTGGGTCTCTAAGCTGCTCGGTCTCTTATGTAGCTGGCGCAATGCACTATCCACCTGTCACAGCGCAGCCAGCAGCCCAAAGTGCAGTTGTCCTGGCCAAAAACGACAAGGACACGGACAGGGACGGCAGCATAAACGCCGTATAATTTATGCATTTTATGGAGACCGCAGCAGAAGAAACTCAGCTGTCCCAGACACCAAGATATGTGTATTATGTATGTGGCTGGCACATTTTTCCGCTGAGTAGCTGACTCGGCGAGTGCCAGGACATCCAGGATCCTATTTTTTGCCCGCAAAGAACAAGTGAATTTTCAGAGAGCCACCAAATCAGTGCAAGTCGCTGAAATGCTGGCTGCAAAAAGCTTAAAGCTGAAAGTAATGCAGGGAGCAAAGAACTGTCTTTGTGAAGGAAAAATGTGCACAGGGAAAAACTTTAACATTTTCTAAATATCATCCTTTAAAAATTGTAAATAATAAATAATAAATAATTATTATGAAAATCTTTAAAATCTTAGTTAAGAACTACGTTAAATCAAAGTGAAAATTCAAAGTGTAAACAGGTTCTAAGAAATGCAAATCCATCTTTCTTAAGAGAACATTAAAAAACTAAATTAAAATTAGAATGACCTTAACTAACAATTAAACAATTGTACTTAGCATCCCTAAATCAATATTTTTTCTTTTTCTGTCTTTTCTAACTTGGCGGTTTCAAGTCAGCCAGGAGCCTGGAGTCCTTGGGCATAGCTAAGCAGGCAAATTGGGTGTCCCTTTAAATATGGAAGCACTTTAAAGCTGTGAAATGGGATTTTAACAGAACTATAGCAGGTTGGTTGCCAAGATTCGCCTGAATATTTAAGGCACCTGTCAGTGAAACCATTTTCCATGTCCATACCAAGTGTTTGCTCGCCTACAATGGCCTTGGCAAAATACCAAACTGGAAGCCAACAATTAGCAAACACGAAAGTACTTTTGACGGCCACTTATCCAACAGAGTCAAGTGGCAAATACGAAGGATATTGAAAAACATAACACTTGTCGCGGCTCAGCATTAAAATGGAAATATGTATTTTGCAGTTGCCATTTTTTCCCCTACGAAATACCCCAAGGGGAGAAGACAAGGCTAAGGAACGGACAGTCGTTGGTTTTTACGCCGACATGCTCACGCATTTTAATTAAGAAATTAAATTAAATACAAACTGATGCGTAACAGATTCCTCGTTACTAATTAAAATTCAATTTCTTGCCATTAAAATGAGCAGCAAAGGAAACGCGGCGGCGGCGGCAACATCGCCAATTACAAGCCAGCCCCTTTGCGCCCCCGGAAACCGCGCGAAGAACAACAGACGAGGGGGAGGCGTGGCAGTGCCTCCTACCAAGTGCCACTCCCCCCGCACATAAAGGAGCGCTGGCAAATTAAGCACGCAAAATTAATACGCAATAAAAAGGCAATAATAAAAGTCGGGCCGAACGAAGCAGAGTCGGCGAAAGTCCTCCTCCGTCGATAACTGAAAACAATTTGTTGTCTTTCCTTTGCACTTCACTTTTACGAAAAATTCCCCGGGGCAGGAGGGGGAGTCGGTGCTTGGAAAATTGAATAATTTCTTAATGAGAGTTTGGAAAAAGTTGCAACTTCAAATTTTCCAATTAAGCTTTTATATTAAAACCGACATCTGATTGATTCTCTTAAAGGGAGTTGCCGCTGCCGATGCAACGCAGCGATGCGAAGCGAGATTCGGGCGGGAGGGGATTCACTCGATTGGAGGCCCGGAGCTGTTCTCTATCCAACAATGGCAACCACCAGCCGGGCGTACAAACAAAAGCTGAAAAATACTTGAAACAACTATGCCGAGTTGGCCGGAGCTAAGAGTTCCGAGCTCGGAGTTCCGAGCTCCCAGTTCCGGGCTCCGAGTTCCTAGCTGGAATAGTGGAGGGCGGGAATCCCGGGCCGGGCTCGGCAGTTGGGTAAAATTGTTTGCTATTTGCCAGACTAAACGGCCCAACAAAGGCGCTGAGCCGAAGGGGATGGGGGCTTTGGTCCTGCGGGGGGCACCAAATTACTTAAGAAAACCGTTGTTGCCTTATTGGATTAAGTACACGGAAAGCGACCGAAGGCAACGCACAATTACCAGCGGCTCTTTTATAATTTGTGCCCAGGATCTTGGGGGCAGGACTGAACAACTCGCAACTTAAAGCTTAAACGCGCTCCTTCCCAGGCGCTGAAATGTTTGTCTATCTGCCAACTGTCAGCCGGACTCACCCTTTCGCCTTTGGTTTCATTGTTATGGGCACGTCAAGTCGCAAATACTATTGGAAACCTCCTCCTGCTCCTGCGTCCTGGTGAGCCCCAGCCACAAGTTCACCAGTCCACCGTCGCCATATGCTACGGTCTCGTCTGGTGCGCGTTTATCCCAAAACCTTGTATTTACCCTGGAGGCCCGTTTGGTGTATTGTTATACAATTTTGTTGGAATTTATTTACGGAGTTTGTACCCCACCGAATAAACATCGAAGTTGGCACAATGGGGGACTGGAGGACTGGAGATTGGAGGCCTGGAGGACTCAGGGACTGGAGGGACTGGCTGGCCACAGAAACAAAATCAAAACCCAAGACCAATATCGAAGCCAAACTCTGCGCTTGGCCAAGTTATGGCTTAAATTTCTATCCCAGCTCGCAGCGAGCACGGATATCTGGCAGATTCGTGTTCTGCATGCCAAGCGGCTGTCTATATAACTCTATATATATATATTTCGTTATGGGAGAGAGGCGTCTTTGGGGGGAGGACAGAAAACACAAACAAGATAATAAGTTCATAAGTATTATTTGCAATATAATCTCTCTTCCGATTTGATTTAAAATTCTCGCCAGCCAGTGTCAAAGTTTTGTGACTCCTGGCCATTTCCCGGAATGGGGGGAAGAAACCCATTTCTTTGAGCCGGGATAAGGCTGGGGCATCCTTAGTTAATTGGTCATTTCTGTGGCAAGCTGCAGCCGGGGTCGAAATGAGATAGCTGCCTTGGCTTAGGGATCAAGTGGCAAGTGGCTTTTCCCAGGGCTTAGGGGCTGATTGAGCCACTGCCAGCCCCCCGTGGAGGAGGAGTAAAAATATGATAAGCGCCACGTGCTGTTGCCAGTGCTGCTCCTATTAATATATCCCCCCAAGAAAATCCCGCTCAATTTGCAGTGCAAACTGGAAATTTGTCAAGGACCTCCAGCTAATTAATCAGGCCAACGCCAAGTCGGAAGTAAACAGCAACTGCCACCTAACAGCATTTAGCTAAAGCATACTTTGGCTAACACTTGCAAACTTGGTCCTGCGGATACACAGGGTAAAGAGTACAGAGTGCGGAGGAGAGGCCTGTGGACCGAGCAAACTTCCACTGCCATCTTCTAACTGCAATTTATGAGTGCAGCGGGCCACTGGGCGAAATTTGTTTACAACTTAGGCGTTAATTGACACAGCCACAGAACAGAATGGAGCACAACAAGGCCAAGTCTGAGCCAAACCAACTGGGTTTCACAATCCGATGGCCATGGCCAATACAATGCAGCTGGAGCTGTATAGCTACAGCAACCCAGCTCCAGGACCTCGAAGAGCTGACAATATTTATGCAGGGAAACTTTTCAAATAAAATGTAACACCTCTTGCTGCTGGTGGGCACTTCTGCCGTGTTGTCCCCCCTTTTTTCAACTTTCCAACTGCACCGCTACCATACCTTTTTTGGGGTCAAAACTTGCCCCATGGACAATTTTAATGAGGCAACAAGGGGAGGCGGCCACTGGCCCGGAATCACACCAGATTGTTGGACAATTAGCTAAAACGCCCCACCTCTGCCCACCTACTACCCCCTCGATGCTAAGCTGAGAAGGGAAATTGCAACAAAGAGTGCGAGTAAGCCGAAGGCATAGTAAATCAATGTCGCCTTAATCCTCGCATAAGGCACTTTATCAATCAATGCAGAAAGGATTTAGCATGAGTTTTTTTTTGTCATCGCCGCGCTAATGCCTGACAGGGGGTTGCGAAACGAGAAAAAAACGGCAGAAATAAAAAGCAAAGCCGCACCCAGACAGGATCGAGTGAGGAGAAAGTAATAAGCAATAAGCGGTAAAACAAAGTAAGACCAAATAACACAGTAAATCACAGGATAAGGCCGCACTCACACACGCATCGGCAACCCCACACAGATACAAGCAATCAAATTAAATCCCAATCGCACACTTTCGCAGGATGACAAGGACCCCTCGACGACACGACAAACGGCGATAAAGCGTTATGGTTCATTAGGCCCGCCGATTCGAGGCGCTAAGGATCTGAGGTGCTGAGGCCCGGGACGAGCATGACTAGGCGAGTCCCCCGGCAAGGACAATGCGTATATCATTTCACGGCAGCCTTGTCACATCATCGCCCGATGACATCGAGCACCCGCACAAGACAGACGAGCTCTGAGCCGTGAGAGGAGGACTAAGGCCTGGGGTTTGGCTTGCGACTCGAGGGCTTAGGGGTTGCAATTGTGCCTCTTGTTGCACTGTTAATGTCAATATCATGAAGTGCCACCATATGGGAGCGGCCACCACCACCACCACCACCGGAGACCGGCACTGGGCCACTCGAATGCAGCAATTGTCACCCGGCTCGGACGCTTGGCAAATATTTGCAGCAGGAAATTAGTAAACCAAACACGGGAATCAGAATCCTGCACGGTGAAAAAATATACCTAAATACCTAATGTAGATTTTTATTATAAAGAATGAATATAAGATTCCTAAGATCCCATTTCCTAAAATAATTCATAGGTAACTCTTCTAAGGTTTTTCATCGTAAATACTTTGACCTTGTTTTGCCTACTTTGCTAAGTGGAAAGCATTTATTCTCAGTGTGGATGGTCCCAGGGCCATGTCGAAGGGCAGACAAATAAATAAAACATGCGTCGTATTTGTCAAATCTGTTGCAATTGTTCCCAGCCAGGAGTGTGACCGATTCGAGGACCAGGACCTTAGCCCTTCTGCACTCCCCTTGGTCACCATCACAAGCCAATGCCATCCTATGGCCGGGCACGACTCATTAAACTTGCAAACCCCGCCCCGAATCCCCCGAGCTCCGAACCCGAACCCGATCCCGATCCCTGGAGCTGAACGCCCGGCGCTGGACGACCCTTCCACAAAACTGTTTGATTTATTTGACACTTTGTGCGTTTGTGTCCTGACACCCGAGCTGACACCTGCGCGCCAAATTAATGCAATGAAATTTGCCAAACTTTTATGAACGAGTTAAGGCCACTACTGGCCAGGGGTGAGGCGGGAGAAATAAAGTGGAAGAAAAGCTAAAAAAGGAAAAGAGAAAATACAATATTAATGAGTTTCCAATGTTAATAAGCCGAGAGATGGGGAAGCGGGGAAATGGGCAGAGGCCGTCAGCTGCAGTCCGCTGGCGAAAATCCCTTTATAATTTCATTTTAGCCTCAACTTGAGAAATAATTTAAAAACTTTGTTATGTATTCTTAAAGTCATTTAAACGGAGACGCGCACAAAGTTGCCCGGGGGGCACATGGGGTGGCGGCAAGTATGCCGGCAAAAAATGTGAAATTTTAGACTCTCTCGTTGATGAGCTGCTGATGAGGCGTGCGCCTCTCCCAGTAGATCAGCCATCCGGCAACCAGCAGCTTGCCCCATCCAGCGTCCTGCGTCCTGCGTCCTGCATCCCCACTGGTCCCGCGTTATCATCTGTCAACCAAAGTCGAAGTCGGACTTCGCCAGTTCTTCAGCAGCATCAGCAGCCTGCGAGGCCGAAAAACTTTGCGCTCGCCTTTTGTGTTTTCTTTTCTTTTTATATTTTTTATGTTTTTGTTTTCCATTTTTTATTCTTTATTTTCCACCAGTCGCAACTTTGCAAGCATAAAGAAAAAAACGAAAAATAACTGAGGAGCCGTGCCAGAAAAGACACAACAGAAGGAACTTTTTAAAAACAGGCAATGACACTTTGAATGCTCTGTCTTCAAAGTTTAACATTTGGTTTTTAATATTAAAACCTATATCCTATATTTCAGATACATATATCTTATTTTTCTTTTCGTTTTCCTTTCATCCAATTAAAGGTTTTAATGAAAATATAAATAAGAATTGTCAGCAGCCACTAAACAGAATGAAATCGAATACCAAATTTTTGTTTTAATTGGCAAAAGCTTTCAAGCTCAATTAGAATCGAAAAAAGTGTCACGTTATTGCCAAATCAATAACAATGTACGCATATCTAAAATGAAATTTATGTTCAGCAAAAAACATTGAAAGGTTTGACATATCTCTCGACTCAGGCCACTTAAAGGGAGGATGAATTGTACCTGTCTGAAACCATAAATTAAGAAGGAGGCAGCATTCCAAGGACTCATAATCCCAGACCCAGCACACTTTTGTGATTTCTCGCTTTTTCATACAGCCTCGAATCGCCGCGCAAATCGTAATGATGGAAAAAGTATCTCCTGAATATGAAATGAAGCAGCTGGACAAATGTCGCTGGCGAAAACTCGGTCCTGGCCGGGCCTGAGCCGCCCATTGCCACTTTGCGCCGGGGATAATAATAATAAAGTCGCCTCGCCTGCTGCGGTCGGACAACAGCTGCTCCGCCCTCCGTCTTGCTGGCTCTCCGCCTTTCCGCCTCGTGGCTCCTTTGGACTCCTTCTGTACGCTGGAGAGTGCCGGGGCCGGGCCAGGACGCTTTGTGCGACAGCTGGCCTCGAACTTAAATTAGCTTGTACACACAATCCGCTTTTCACAAACTTCTTATCCGTGAATTTATCTTTCATATGGCGAAGTGGAAACTTTCCCGGCTGTTTGCGGTGCCCAGGGAATTTATGGCAACCACCACCTCCGACGACAGAGCCTTTGATATTGTCGCCAATATAAACATTTTATCATAAAGAGATTAGACGCCGATAAGCGCCGTCGTGGGCAAACAGCCAGGCAAATGAGGAACGCCCCATTCCGGGATCCTGGATCCGGAGAGATCCCTGTACGAAACCGAGACCGAGTCCTTTGTGCCGGACCCTGATTTACGGCTTCCTGATGCCTGATGCCGGGCCCAAACAATGCCGGGCAATTTCCCCATGCGGTGAAATTAATTTGAAGCATTTGCTGGCCACCCCCGGAAAGTGCAGTCTTGTCCGCCCAGGTTCCCAGCCAGCTGAATGGTTCCCAGCCAACTGCAGGGCAGCCGTAAAATGGCCACCTCCCCTGGGCCCTCGGGAGGACAGCGGGCGAGGAGCGGGGCAATCTGTTTGCCCAGCGAGCGAGGAGTGGGTGGTGGCCAAATCCTGGAGTGGCCTGTGAGCTGCACTCACTGTCAGTTAAATCCCGGCGCTGCATTACGACATCCTTTCCCTCCCCTCCGGTCGGGCGACCCGACAAATGTCTGAAGATAAAGCTGCAAAAATATTTTAACCTCCTTTGGCAGCATGTCGGCTGTTGCAGGACACTCACCGAGAGACCAGGGCCCGGGCCACAAGTAGCCCGCAGTGCATCCTCATTGTTGCCACTGTTTCTGCAGCAGCCCAACCTGCACTAAGCAATGTTTTTGTGTTGTGGTTTTTTCCATATTTTATATGCGGCACAATACCAAAAAATAGGTAGAGGACCAGCATTCATGTCCGGGTCCGAGTCCGAGTCCATGTCAATTAGCTTGGAGTGCTCCAGCGCTCGAGAGTTGACAAAGCCAATGCCAATGCGCTGAAAATTAAAATTGCTCAGCTCGTCAGTTGGCCGGCATTAGGCGAGTGCCATAATGAAATGGCTTTCTACTCAAGGGCGGCACGAAATGGAAGGACCACCGCCATCCGTTTTAACCAGAGATTCTAATGAAGTTCCTGCTGCTCCTGCTACTGCTCCTGCTCTTGCCCTGGCTCCTACTCCTCCTCCTCCAGTCGGAGACAGAGAAAGAGTCACTTTATTTTATTAGAAACCTGTTTGCCAAGCATTTGCACACAAATTAAATATGGTCCGTCACTGGGGCCCGGCTAAGTGGTTTCCGCTGCTGCCATTAGCTTTCGCTACCAATTCAATCAGGCCAGTTAGCCAGGTCAAAGCGATGGCCAACTTTGCAGACACGTTAATCGGGCCAACACAATTTCTTCATTTGCAGCGTAACTTTTTAATATCACCTCAACGATGATTATGACCCTGGCCCACAGATGTTGCCCAGGCCCCAATCAAAGGACCCAGGCAACAAGTTTCCCCCTGTGGCCAGGACTCCTTCTTCAGTTACCGAGTCTGGCATGTTTTTTTCTTTTTGTTTTTGTTTTTGGTAGCATGGTAGCCCACACACACACACACACATGCACTGGATGGCCCATAAGCAGCACATTGCGTCCGTCTGCGTTTGAGTGCGATGCCATCTCTGGCATTAAATGCTGCAATAAACCGGAATCGCTGGCTCGGAAGGGGGAGCCGAGCTTCTACTTCTTCTGTGACTAATGTCAACTCCTGACATTCATGGCAATAAAATTTCACTCCTTACAGCATGTCAGGCCGCAGCCCCTTGGTAGATTTGTGCGGCTTGGTTTTATGTTTATGATTTAATTGTCAATAAAATAATCATTTGCAAGCCTTTTGCCACTGCAACCGCAGTACGTGTCAAGCTGGGTTTCAGCAAATTTCTACCAATAAACGAGTTTGGGAAAGGGCAAAAGGATAGATCGAAGGCACAGGCAGTAACAAATTGCACTGGAAGAAAATATATTAAAATCGAAAATCATGAAATCTCTAACAAACTGTTTCAGTTATTCAGAGACAACAAACAAAACGTTTTTTATTGCATTTCAAATCGAAGGACATACCCCACTTGTAGGGATATTTCTTTGAGTGTAAAACAGAGCCAAAATAAAGCGACTAAACTGTGGGGGGGCCTCAGGAACCGAGAGTCCTGGCTGGCACTTAAGTTATTGACGAGATAAAGTTGAGGATTTTGTGTGCATTTTTGTGAAGTGCCAGGCGAAGCCCATAATGACGCAGGCGAGTGGAATATGGAGATGGGATATGGAACAAGGAAGCATCTGGATCTGAAGCTGGAGCTTGGAGCAGGCACAGAGCTGACTGAGACGATGGCGTTGGCGTTGATGTTGTCGACAGTTGTGATGCCTGTCCCAACATCATCTCACGTAGGGAGATGAAGCAATATGTGCCTGGGACGAAGGCTTCGTCGAGTGTCCCCGTTCCCGGCCAAGGCAGTCGCTCTGCGTTGTCCTGTGTGTGCTGGCAGGTCTAGTTTGTTTGCTCAAATGCTCCTTTGCTCATGACACCAGAAGCAGGACAACAGCCAAATCAAACAACACGGAAAAAGAAGGAGGCGAAGGAAACCAATAAAAAGCCAGGCGAAACGGAGGCGGAAAAGAAAACATTGTGGCCAAGCAAAAATGCTAACATAACCAGCATACACAGAAACAAACATAATAATAGTTTCCCTTTGGATGAAGTCTGTAAAACCAGAATATTCGAAATGGCATAATAAAAGCGATTAGATTCAATGAAAATCAATCAAATCTATTTCCTAAATACATAACATAAAACTGTTTAATATAATTTGCATTATTTTCTTTTCATTATTATATTTCATTTTCAGCTTTTAATTAAATTTGTTGTCATAAAATATAAACATCATGCATTATATAAATAGTTGGCAGGAAATTAAGCCTTGTTGGTGAGGTAACAGCTAATGTAATAAAATTCAATTTAAAAATCAAATAAATACTATTTTGGAGAGCCTTTTGATGTTTAAATGGGTTTATTGCGCTGATGATTAATCTTATTGATTTATTTCACTGTGTAGATGTTGGCATCGATTTTCACTTGAGCTGCGAACGCGCCAAGCGAATTCTCTGGAGTCGCACAAGCAAATGCGCGTAAATTTTGCTTAGCGCGCAATTCAAGTGCAAATACTTGACACCGCCGCACCTCAGCCAAGGGAAGAGTGGATAAAAAAGGTGGAGGGGAATGGGTTGGGTGGGAATGGATTGATGGATGGTTTGAGGAGCACCCACTCAGACTCCGGCGATGCCATCAACTCGTAGGCGCGCTGACTCAAAAGCCTCTCGAAGCCACGTCCTCGTCCTCGTCACACGTCAATATCCTTTTTGCGGTTTTTTGTTTTGCTTTTCCAACCCCCGGCTCCCCCCCATAAACATTTGCAACTTTTCCGCCCCACTTGCCGCCGGCTCTCTGCTGCCGATATCCTTTTTTGGCCTTTGTTTATACCAAAAGAAGTTTGGCACTGATGTCTGATTTATTTGCATTTAGGTTTGTGGTCCCTGCAGTTAATAAATTTCACTTACTCTCTCGCAGCCAAGTGTTATCTTCCCACTAGGGGAGGGGAGGGAGGTGGAAATAAGTTTCGTATCGAAAGTTTTGGGTTAAAGTTTCGCATACCTATGTCAAATTGATTAGTTGAGTCGGACAGCTGAATCCGAATCAGGGGATCCCTCCCCCGGGGCCCTGGGGAAGCAGATAATTTGATTGTGTGATTTATGTCACAATATATATTCGGCATTAATGAAGATGAAGGATATAGGAACTCTGTCCGGGCGTTTTGCACTTCATTAATTGTGCAAGGATGCGGTGTAAAAACCGAAACAAGCGAATAAAAAAGGGGGAATTGACTGCAACTGTCGGGCAACCGCAAATGCAAATGCAAATATTTGAAAAAACGGACAGGAGCTGGGATGTCTGCAAGCCAAACTAATTGTTACTGACACTCGCAGTGGCGGCAGCTTCTGTTCAGTTTTCCATCCATCCAGACAAACGTCCTGCAGCAATTGAAAAAAAGGAGAAGTAGGAGCTAGAGCAACTAGTACGGGAACGGGTTGAGTCCTCGAGACAAAGTAAAGTTATTTGCGGTTCATTATTCACTTTTAGATTTTATTTCCTTGCGGTGCCGGTCGAGGCACGATCGAAGACAGTGATGGACAGCAGATTGAAGTCCGTTCGAGACACGTCGCCCGCTCCGCCGGTTAACCCATCCTTTAGCCGTGCCAAAGCTGCATGCAAAATGACCCGACAATGGAGCACCGAAGCTGATTCGCATTCAAATCCAGGAAGTGGCGGGAAAGGGAGCCAGTCGAGACATCGCTTAAATTGGGAAATTCAGCTTGGCTGCATCCGAAGCAGCGTTCGAGGAGCATTTTTGCTCTTTGCTTATTCATCTAGCAAGTTGAAAAATAAATTAATAATGCGTTCTTGCCACTGACGGCAGCTGCAGCCGCAGGAAGAGCGCACGGCAGACGGGGAAATGGAAAAACTCAACTGAGACACTGTCAGGGACTTGGAAAATTCGTGCTGACTTTTTTGCGCGCTAGCTCTTTATACATATATAGATATATATATTCGTACTCTATTTCTGGCATTCGTCTCAGGCTCCGGGACCACGTCCATCTGCATCTTCTTGCTGCTGACACCCCTGGCCCTAAAATTTAATTGCATCTTTTTCAACAATTCTAGCACGAAATGAAAATTCATGCAAACGCTGCTCAGATAAAAACGGAATCCCAAACCAGTCAGGGACCGCCACAAAGGAGGGGCGAATGGCCAGAGGAATTTAAGCTTTCAGTTTAGTTCAGTCAAGATATGAATACTAATAGCCACTGGAATGTTTGAGTAGCCAAAGGACATTGCACTACTGTCAAGGAACTCGGCCAGATCCCAAGACATCGGGCAGAGGCTGGTGGTTTCTGCCCCCTGCATCCTGCACCCGGCTCCCTGTCCTTTTGCGGGCAATGTCATTACTCTTATTTGATTCCGTGAACATTCGCATAAATGTCAGATTGGGTTTATGCACAGGCAAAAGTTGAGTCCTTGAAATGCACCCACTGGCGGGCATTTAAATGCAAAGGCCCCGGCCTAAGAGGACGAGGACTGGCCCTAGACAAAAACGAGGCGAAGAAAAGCAATTAGCAAAATTAATTGCTCAAGTTTCGCTTTTGAAATATTCATCCGTGAGATTAATTCGCCGGCCGACAAAGCTCCGTCATCGAGCGGCCGCCCGCCCGCAATTTGTGGCTTTGTCAATTGAATGGCTTTGCGGCCCGGCCCGCTGATTGACTTGGCCCTCTTCGCGCACGCGATTGAATTTGCAACTGCCAAGGACTGGGTCAGGGATTCATGCTGGCAATGGTAACTGTGTGAGGAAAATGTGGAAAATGCTGCAAAATATGCCTTTTTTTTCTAGTAACAGGTAAGAAACTTAGTAAGAAATGATGTATGTAATTCATGAACTAAATATTCAATTTAAAAGTGGAGTTTAAGCCTGGACTTTAGTGTTTTAAATTAAATTTTTATTAATAAAACTTAAAACTAGATTGGCTCAACTTACCACTCTCGAATTGCAATGCTACCACTGCGATGACCAGAAGCAGGGTGTGGGACAGGCTCCTCATGGATATCTGCCGCTGATCGCGGATATGTCCTGGCTGGCTAATTGTTCTCGTTCCTGCTGCCATTTTAACCGGCTCGCTGTTGGGGCAGTTGCAGTGGATGGGGCTGAGATGAGGGCTCTCGAATTTATAAGCAATACTGCTGCTGCTGCTGCTGCTTCTTGCCGGCTTAGTGAGGTGCATTGAATTAATTATTTCATTGCTGCACACAAATTTGCAGGCCGCAGATTGTGTTGCGGGCAACAAAGGGAGCCCCGGGTTCTTTCAGTTCTCGTTCTAGGATTCGGTTTCCTTCGACTTCCACTTCTCCTTTGTCGACGTCTTCGACTGCAGCACTTACGGAATTTTAATTATTCAAAATAGGTTTTTAGCACAGCAGGCAGCAGGCGGCTGGATACTACAGGTTCGGTTCGTGGTTGCTGGGCTGCACTGCTTTAATTGCTTGTTTTGCTGCAATGCATTTTCCTGGGGCGTTGTAAATTTATAGCTGCAAAATACAAGGAAAACGATATGCGTTAGTTTTCTGCATGACCACAGAGAGTCCCCTACTCTATACTGTCTGTGTGTGTGTGTGTGTGTGTGCTGGTGTGAGCTCCAGGATCTATGTGCTGGTGTCCTGTGTAATGCAGCTAAGCCGCCGTGCCCAAATACATAATTCCTATGCAAATAAGCGTGGCCCAGCACTGAAATTTATGTGCACACAGCGTTTTGCATATCTGCACACAGAATAGAGGCGACCAAGAGCGAGATATGTCCTCGTACACAGCAAAAAGTTGGTATTTCAATAAGATTTCTGGAAGCTAATATTATAATTAAGAAACTATCTCAATTTCTGAAATTTAAGGCATTTAAAAAGTATTTTTCTTGCTTTCTTCTTATAATTAAATGGTAAATTTAAAACCCTAAACTCGTTTACTTCTCTATTTTTCTTATAAGTCAAAAGAATATCCTTTTCCCCCACACTGTATAGGTTTCTGTTTGTTTTTGTACTAAATAAAGATCCGTATTTAACGTTCTAATTTACTGGTATTAGATAAATAAAAGCCGGATCCTTTTTTCCACTGTGCACATACGAACATCCGTATATATTCGAACTGCTCTTCTTGGACTTTTTTCCACAGGCGAATAAAACTCAAGCAGAGCGTAAAAAAATATAAACGACGGCAGTCAGGCAGGCAGGCAGGCAAAAAACAAAATGCCAACGCAGGACAAGCTGCCAAATTAACAGAAATTTGGATCGTAGCCCGAACTTTTAGTCTCCGCAGGATAGTGCACAGGACTCTCTGCGGCCCGCTTTCCATTCCCCTCTCCCTGCAGTGACAGCAAGCCAACTGAAATAATCCCGCAAAATATTGTGTGCGCATTTCGGATTTGTTGTCTTTGATTTGGCGCGGTTTTTCAGCCATTCCTGTATGAGTTTTTCTCGCTTTTCATTCAGCATTTTCTTTTTATTTTTTGTTTATTGCCATTTCTTTCTACTTAACATGTTTTGGCAGTTGCGCATTTTGGGTCCTGCAGCATAGCCGCGAATGCTGCCAATATGAGGCTCATAAACAATTCTATTAAAATAAATGTAGCATATTTATAGCGGCACCGAGTCGTGAGTCGCCCAAAGTGAAAGCAAAAGCAACTTAAATGCTTTATAAATCGACTCGAATTTGTTTTCCTTTCTCTGCGGAGACTCCACCAAGGCATAGGTAAGGAAAAAACCCTGTAGAGCAAAATTTCGATGAAAGGCCCTGGCAGGGAAAATATTGATAAAGATGGCCACAAGGAGAAGGCGGCCAAGAAACATGATTGATTTTATGTATTCGGGCCTTAACAAAAAAAAGAGGGAAAAGAAAAAACAGAAGCAAGCCTAGGGAGTACTGGCTCGAAGGAGCGATGATGATGACGAGCGGAGCAATGAGTGACCGCTCGGCCAACAGGACAGGAAATACGCAAAAGTACACAAGGATATTGCGTACCCAAAGCAATATGAATATACGACTTTTATGCGCAGGACACAGATATCCGAGCTGAGCTGAGCTGAGCGGAGCCAAGAACCCACCAAATGAAAATCGAGAAACCAGGCCGCAAAGCCGCACGCATACGCACACACACACTTGGTGGGGCAGGGGTGCGTATGAGGAAATTTGTGTATTTGCCATAAAATAATTTATCAATTGGAAAATTTCTAGACAGACCCCCTCCTTCTCCGGCGGCGGAGGAAATGTGGGAAAAGAGGGAAGCGAAAGGAGTGAACCGAGAACCGGGAATGCCAGGGAAAAGTGCCCAAGTATTTTGCTATCGCCACCCTCCATCTCGGTCTGTGTGCGAGCCTGTCTGTGTATTTGAGGGTAAAATTATGACAGGAGGAAATAAAAAAGCATAAATTTATTACCGAGTCGAGGACGATGACTACTAAAACTTGGCCACAGGCCCGTGGGGAGCACTCGCTGCAAAGTAAAGATCATAAATAATCGAAAGGGCGACAATATTGGCGCAGGACAATGACAATGAGGGGAGAGGGAGAGGGAACCGAACCCTGACGTTTTGTGGAGCATATAAATATGATTCGATTCGATTTGGTCGATGGTCGAATTAAAGAGGTTCTCCGCCAGCGGACACAAGGGGTTTCCGTGGAACGGCGAAGCCAGAATAATTGTACAACAATTTGCTGTAACAAGGATATCAAATTTGCACAAGCTGAAACCGAGCGGAGAGACAGCGGCAGCAACAGTAACTGCGAACAAAATAAAAAGGATAACGAGCACAATAAAAGAAATGAAATCGTAGCCCCCGAAACAGTTGCTAATTGGACAAAGCAACCGAAAAATGAAAGCCAAGCAACAGAGAGGATATACGCGCCAAGGATTCCCGACCGCCGTGTGTGACCCAAAAGCCAAATCTGCCGGCTCCTTTTTGCTCCCCATTGCCCATCCTCATCGCCATCCCTATCCCACCTTCTACCCCTCCACTCACGCTATTCAAATGCAGGCGAAAAAAAACCGGACAACAAAAAAACCCCCAAAATGAAATAAAAGAGATTGGCTTAGTTAGGTCTAATTTCTCGGGCAGACAAAGTGCTTAAAAAATAATTACACGCTGGCAATCAGCAAGTTGCGGTGCCACAGGAAACAGGAAACGACGGACACGCGACGTCATCCGTCCTTCCGACCGTCTCAGTAACCTTCTGGCGGTGCTGGTGATCTGATGGCGGAGCCCGGCATTCCAGGACAACGACGCAGGACGGCGGTGTGACTCGTTAGCAATTGACCGCTTGCTGGCACGTCAAATTCAATTTAGTTGCTGGGCCCCGAAAACGCCATGCCGCAAATTCGCCAACTTACAAGTAATTAGGCAGCTCCACTGCAGCTGACCACGCCCCCGCCCACAAGGCGGTCAAAGGCCATCCACATACACACAAACACATACACATAGGAACCCACCCACCAAAATACACAAGCAAGGACAACGAGGACACGCGTCGTCAGCTGCTTTGCGTGGACGATGGCATCGTTTGCTTGATTGTCATCGCTGCAGCGGCGAGTGGATGCAACTGTAGTTTTATACACTACAAAAAACTAATTTGTCCCAAAATACATATATATAAAAACTGTAAAATCTAGATTTTACTATTGCTTTGCTTTCGCTGTCAAGAAAATTGATTTCTATAATCAACTGTTTTGGGCCCGTTTACTAAAATTGTACATTTAAAGTCTGGTCCATTAATATTTTCTAAAACTTATGTATTTTCTCTAGAAATCATGGAGAAAGTCTGGCCGATGGGGTTTATGATTCAGCGCCTTATAAACTATTTTCGCCAAAAGCAGCACTCCAATTCAGGAACAGAACGTGACACCAACCAGGATGATGGGCCACCACAACCTCCGCCGGCCACCAACTAAAAGGATCTTGAAGGATTTTCTCCCTATGAAAGCATTGTATTTTACTATTTTTAACGGCTTTCAAATGTTTTGACTGGAATAAATGTTTATAATTTCTTTGATCTTTGGAATTAATTCATTACTCCCGAAAAAGGCTGTTCCTTGAGACTCAATGCTCTTGGAGGACTCTTTTGTTTGCAGTGCAGCTGAAGTCTGTTTAGTGGTGTTGCAGCAGTTTCCGTTGTCGTTGGCTAATTGCACATTGTTCAGAGATGGTAGCTGGCAGCTAGGATGGCACGAGTAGCTTTCTTTGCCGCTCTCTCTTTCTCTGTCGCCTTTTTAAGTGTTTGACATGCACTTCGGCCGGGGTAATTACCAATTTGCGGCGCCAATTTGGCTGCCCATATCCGCCGCACCAAGTCACCACATCACCAACTCAGCTCAGGCAGTCGCAGCCGGCAAAATTTAATTAGTTTGCCATCCAAATGCTCTGTCACAGTATCTGGATAGTAGTCAAAGCAAATGACACTTTGCAACAAGGTCCTCGGACCCGGACCCAGACCGGACCGCAGACTAAGGGAAAAGAAGCGAAAGGAGCCAAAGAAACAGTCGATGGCTGGCCGCAGGCGTCGCGCAATTATGAGCAATCGCAGCTATCCCTTTGACCCTTTGTAATCTCTTTAATGGCAGGACATTGACGATGGCAACACGGGCCGACGGCAGCTGAAATAAAAGCTTACGGCCCCAGTTTAATTTACTTCAAGTGGCCGTCAATTAATTTAATTTAAGCCTCTCGCGCAAAGCATGATTACACTTTGACACTTTGATAACGGCAGCCCTCAAATGATACGCATATCCTGGTGACCCAGGCACAAAAACGAGTCCTGTTGCGGAAAGAGGCCAGGCCAGGTCAGACCGATAAGCGGGCCAAAGGTTGCCAGGACAATCGATGTCACATCTCTCATTTTCCCATTGACCCGGCTTAAGCCAAACTTTAATTAAAGCAACTTTGGCCCGACGCATAAATGTCGATGCACTTGCTCTGTGATTTATGCACCATTTTTCTGGCTACCAGCTCCAACAACAGTCACTCAAAACTGCCAAGGGTATAACAGGACACTCGACCACAAGCGCATACAAATCACTACACTTAGGAAAAAAGGACAATTGAAAAATACATTATTTAATTAATTCTTTACTTTTGAGAAAACTGAAACACAATCAATGAAAATTGATTTATAATTGATATAAAAACTAATCCCAAAACATACGTTGAAAACCCTTTAAAGTCTTGTGTTTCTTAGATAATTGCATAATAAATATATACATCTACAATTTTATTCAGTTAAATCACTTTATTTCAAGAGTTAAAGCTCATGGAGAATCACTTAAAATCCTAATTCAATCCTAATTGGGATCTTTCTCTCCTATTTAGAGAAACACAAGTGCTATGGCAGTACGTTGTTTTTCTGCTACGAAACTAGTGATTTTTTCCTCTGTGCAGGGGCAGGGACAGCAGCTGTATTCGATTTCAAGGACACTCGATGGGGCTGCTGCCTCATCCGGATCCGGCTGGCGCTTCTGCTGGTAGCCGGAAGAGCTCTTCACAGTTTATAGCTCCAAGTGGCCGTTGGCAAGTGCAAGTGGAAATTCTTGAGCGCACTCAGCTCTTCAACTGATTACGGTTTGTTTTCCATGCAAGCAACACTCCGGGGCCCAGACATCGGCAGGAATACGGGGCACGGGTTACGGAATACGGAATACCGGATGTGTGTACGTGTGCGGGCTTAATGCGCTAAAATGATTAACCTGACACTCTGGGCAACAATCGAACCTGGGCCCCTTTTTAATTGGCCCAAACGGAAATCGGTCGAGAGGTTAATGAAAATTTGATTAAATGTCTAATTGATTGGCGGTCTAGCGTGCAAGGCATTGATTTTTGTCCGGACAACGGGAGGGTATTTTTAATTTGATTAAACTCAAGACGCTGCAAATATTTAACGCTAATTAAACTCGACAACCAACAGAAGCCATTCAATGGACATGCCAAGGACTAATTAAGATTTTGTCAATTACTTATGGCGAGTGCCACGCCCAAGGAAGAAGTAGGTGAAGCGAAGGAAGGTCCTGACGCAGCAAACTGCACGCTTCACTGTATCCTCTTTCTCCTTATTTGTGGGAGTGTGTATATGTGTGTCTATGCAATCATTAAAATTAATTTATTGGTTTCATTAACTCGACTGCCGAGTCTTTAGCAGCTTGGAGAGCACATTAGGCGCTTCTATCCCCCGCCCATATTCCCTGGAAGCTGCAATCCCCTTCGTCCTTCGTCCCTTGTCCCTCGTTCCTCATCCTTTCCGCTGCCTTCGAAGCCAAATGACACTCCGACGACACTCTGTTTCATTTTGTGCGGCAGCCAAGCCAAAATCCGTTGAAAGCATAAGCCAGAAAACAGAGGCAGCGAGAAATGGCTCCCTGGTCCGCCCTCGTCGAAGCCTTTGCGCTTGGCTGACCAACAATGAAAATATAATGTCGTCGGATCTACCCCTCAGACCCCCTATCCCGGCCTTATTGTCAGTAGCCAAAATGGCGAAAAAAGAAAGAAACAAAAGTGGAGAATGGCGCTAAATGAAAATGAACTAGAAATAATCATCATTAGGGAGGGGGGGTCACCTTTCTGGCAACAAGTACCTACTTTCCCGGCCAGCTTTTTGGCCTTAAATTCAACACTCGGACAGCTACAAGCCAAGTCCAACTAATTTGGCCCATCGAGTGGGCAGTAACATCAACGAATTTAAAGAGTTTCATGCCTAAATTCGAGTTAAGCTAATAATAAAAGCTAAATTTAGAAAATCTGTATAATAATTCAATGGCAAAAAGTTCAAGGGAGATTGGTTAAAGAGAAAAATAAGTTATAGCTTCATTAAAAATCAATATCAAGAGAATGAATAGTGATTTTCCAACCATTTTCAATCATTCTGAGTTTCTTTTCCTAATATGACTTGAATATAGGCTTGGATTCCATGCGAAACAAATATAATTTCCATTAACCTATACACTGCCATTCGCCAAGTGCACTTTCCTGTTGGCCGGAGCTGTCAGGACTGTCTATAGTCTAAGCAGCTCGACACCACCACACACCGCCGATGCAGTGGCTGCCCCACTCGCGGAAGGCCACCCGCTTGATGCATTGTACTTTGGCGTGTTGCTGACGCCGCGGGCGAGCTGCGAGTGCCGCAGTGCATTTGGCAAATAAGAAATATTGCATAAATTTCATTAAACTCGAAATGTCAAGCAACTGTCGGGGCCTCAAACTCCGCACCCCTATTCCTTTCCATGGGGGTGTGTTCTATACCATACATGTGCCTTTTTACATCAGCGATGTGGCTGTCTGGGCCGCGGCCCGGCAATATTAAAAATTGTGCACCAAAATCCCCAAAGTAATTTATTAAGATGCCTCATGATGTTTCTACGTTCCTCGTTTTTTATATATATTTTTTTTTTGTATTTATTTACGCGCCGCTGACTTCACGCCATTAAAAAACACAGCGCAACCTACATACCCCGAACCCGTTTTATATGCAAAAGTTGTAAGGACTACGGCGGGGCACTTTCCTAGCCCAGCTGCCCCATTGGAGTTCGAGCTTTGTTTAGCCGGCAGCAGACTCAAATGCATCTTGAGGACAAAAGGATACAGGAGTCTGAGTGACGAGAAAGATAAAAATACACTGCTAAAATATCGAAACTAGAAACTACCTATCATAGACTCTGTATATCTTTATAAGCAGCCATAAATTTAAACTCATAAATAATACCTTGTGTCAAATATTTCATTCAAAAGGATACGGCAACAATTTGTATAATAAAGAATACATTTTTGACTCAATATTTTTTTCTTTTAGTTCAGTGCAAAGATGCAGATAAAGATGATACTCCAAGTGGCCGACTAATGCTTCTGCAGAGCAGCTCCCGGCAGATTCGCATTCATCGTTAGCGTCCTGACATTTATATGAGCTTCTGGCTTGGCCTTAGCCATTTTTGGCTTTGATTGCAATTCGCAGTTTTTGTGGCCAAGGCATTGTCATAAATTACTTTGCATTGCTGCCATCCTCGGGTGTGTGGCTGTGTGCGTATGCTTGTGTATTTGAAAATCGTAAATCAAAAGAGTGTGAGAGGAAAGAAAAGCGAGCGAGGGGCGGCGCGGCGTCTTTGCCACACTGCGTATGTGTGATATTTCACAAGCGTGTCATGAATTCTAATTACCTTCTGGCAATAGGGGCAATTGCTATTTCTACGCTTTGCTTAGCCCCGCTCTGCTTTTGCATTTTATGCGCACACAATTCATAAATTTCATTTTTAAATTGCTTTTCAAACTTTTTACACTCCGCACACTCTTACATTAGCCATGTAGGAGTTGGCATATTAAATTCCACACCGCCAGCAAAAAGAGCATTAAATAATCAGAATTATTTTAAAAATTAGCAGATAATGTGAATAATTAAATTCGAGCGAATGCATAACTACATGATAGCATGCAAATTTAATGCGAAACACAATGATAATAATAACAACAATAATAAAAATCAACGCTGCTATTTTTTCCCCTATTGCATATTTCAATGTTTCCTTTGTTGCGCTGTTTTCCACCATGTTTTCCCAGCTTTTTCCGCTCGTCCCTGGCATTTATTGGTCGCCATTCAGGGGCCGCGATTCACTCGGCCATTCCCCGTTAACGTCATAATCTGCGTTATGCAGTTTAGCGTATCAATTACCGCATATATAGCTGCAAAAACTGGCATGTGAATAAAATATATTGCCGCTGTGTCCAGCTCATCAACGAGATAGTGCGATTGAACGGAGCTCCAATGAATAGCGCATAAATGCACTCCAAGGGAGAGTCTCGACTACGCGTTACCAGCTTGCCTCAATGATACTAACTGAATTTGCAGCATAAAAATATTACCACATAAGCCATAACATAACAGGCTTAATTGGGGAAAATATTTCCGGATAAATGAGCTTTTTTTCTTTCTATAACATTTGAACAAAAACATACCCTGCTACCCTGTAGCCATAAGACGAATAATTTACAAAAAAAAAACGCTGCCAACCTTTTTGATGAAAATAAAATTTACAATTTTTCGCATGCAAAAACAGCGATTTCCTTGGCCGTACAAATAATAAATGTATGTACATATATA
The DNA here is from genome assembly GCA_008042485.1 of Drosophila mayri. Lineage (NCBI taxonomy): Eukaryota > Metazoa > Arthropoda > Insecta > Diptera > Drosophilidae > Drosophila > Drosophila mayri. The sequence goes on along the minus strand of VNJN01004042.1, from coordinate 593,996 downwards.
TCGGGCAAATCAAAAATTGATTTGAATTGCCATGCGGTAAGTACAGTTGAAAGCAACCATTCAAAAGTTGGGGCCGGGGGTGGTGAATAATTGAATGGGGGTCCTGGTCAACAGTACAACGCTGATGACATGAAAAATTCATTAAACGCGTCAGGCCGCAAAAAGGGGCAACCACAATGGGTGCGGTCCTCACCGGCGACTGCAAATTGCAAAATGAGCCACTGACGTGTGGGGAAACTAGCATTAGAAATCTCAAATTTTCAAAAATTCATTTTAAACAGGACGCAGCAGAACGGCCAACATGTCACAGGATAGCCGAAAGAATGCTAGCCCAAGGCTCAAATTAACAAAATGCGGCGTCCGGCGATGCCACCACACATGAAGTCTGACAAATATTTGGCTCGTTTTCGTCCACCGCCATTGGCTTAGTTAATAAATTAGTAAAATGTTCCTCTCGTTACAATGCTTGTTGGTCAAGCGGTTGTCACACGGCTGGCGCGACAATGGCTATGATAATAGAATTTTTGCCGCATTTTTGTTCGCATTTGGGATGAGCGACAGCTGCAATAATAGCAATAATAATAAGAACTACAACAGCAAAGGCATCGCTGGCCACACCCGGCAACATCATCATCGGAGGCAGCTGAAAATATGTTAGACAAGCGCCAACATTAGCAAAGTGTTTGTAAAATATGCCAACAACTCGATTTTCCTGCATGTTATTGGAATATACATACACAACCCACCAGGATACACACTCACACTCCCTTGCAGTATTCTAAATATTTTGCAAAAATTCCCACCATAAATGCAGATACAGGCGAGTGTATAAAATAGAGACCAAAACAATAGCAACAGGAAAATATAATATTTTTGCAGGTTTTCCATCTGTATCGTTTTTATTAAAGTAGATTTTATGGTTATATATATAGAGTAATTTATATCTATGAATATAGGAGTAATCTCAACTGAAAAGATGTGTATTTATTCATGGCAGGAATACTAAAATAAATATAAAAGACTTTGGCATGTTGTATTCAATATTAAACCAGCTTCATTTTATAGAAACCCTTGAAAGATGCATCAAGAAATACATGCAGATAATCCTGTATATGGGATTTCATATTAAATATTTGAATAGACCCATTAATTTGAACACTGTTGTAGATGGAAACCACCCACGCACGCTATTGTTGAGGTCGCCGGCTGCCGGCCGTCGCTTTTGACGTTGCAATAAATTTCCACGTTTATTTATTATTGCGCCGCACGTCACTGATAATTAAAAATAAATCAATTTTTAATGGCTCCGGCTCTCTCTGTGTTGACCAGCTAAACCGAGGGCCCTGGCACGGCTCTTCTGGCTGAGTGGACGCTGGTTATGAGGTTTCCACTCAAAAGCAATTAGCACACGGTTAGGGACGCAAAAATGTAATAAGGTGTCCGCAAGGCAGACCCGTGTGGGCTGCCCGGAAAAGCGAATGCCGAGCACGTAGGAGCGAGTGCCAGACACGCTTTTAGGCAAATCAGTTTATGATCCAGAAACAATACTTCATCAGGCGGCGCCTTTCACTTAAGCACACATATGGCGAGGCCGCCACACGAGCCTGTTTGTCCAAATGGCCAACAATAAAGCTCACTGCGGCTCAGATCGAGGAATGCCAAACAAAAACGAATCAAGGATAAACCAAGCAAAATTGTGAGAGATAGAAAACGTTGATGCGTCACGTTGTTGCAATCATTAGAAAGCTACTGAGAGAAGAGTTTGGTTTAGACAACAAAAGATGCAACATTTATGTGGACTTTCTATGTGAAATATTTTTTAAATTATTAAATAAAAATATTCCTTGAGCTTTTTGTTATTTTGAAATTCTTTGACAGTAAATAATGACTTTGAATATGCTTTATATTTATTTATTTTTTCCCAGTGCAAAGTTAGAGTGTGTTTGGAATCAGCAAACGTGCCACATATGCCGCTCAGATGGCTCACAATTGTCCAGGCCAATTGCCAGGATTCCGCCTTCCACTTATTGGCTAGATAGATGGTGGAAAGCAACCAGTTTAATGAACTTTCTCCTGGCCTAAGCATGATTGAAGGTCGTCGTGTTCCCCTTTAATTATGCAGTCAACTCTTTGCGGTTTATTTGAATGTCTGCCTTTTTATGGCCGCATCAGGAGCAGCATCAGCATCTGCAGCACCCACCGCCCGCAGTAAATCTAATAACATAAGCCCCCGTCACAGTTACAGCTCCAGCTACAGAGGAAAAGTCGGTGGAAAGTCAGAGACCCTGTTATTTATATGCACGCATAAATATCAGGGGCAGGGTCTGACCACAGTTGACTTGGCAGCCGCAGAAAATGGCATAAAAGTCAACATGTTGAACAGCGGCTGAAAAAATATAGCCCCCGATATTATGCTACAGTGATGCGTGCGAATGTGTGCGGGACTTTTCATATCTGGCCAGGGCTATAAAGTATAAATTACGGCAAATGCAGAGCGTTACGGAGAGCAACAGTCTGCACGCACAACTAACTAACAACTATTAAGCCTCTGCCTCTGCCTCTGTCTCTGTTTCAGTTTCTGGATCTGGATATGGATATGGATATAGCTCTGCTCCTGGCTCTGACTTCATCTCCGGGTGAAATACGGCCGAAGACAGCGCCCGTAATCAACATGCGTGGCGCTGTGTGCGTTTTACACATGCGCCATGCCATTTTTCCGGTGATTAAGTGTTGATAAGTCTATAAATTAACTCGAACACACGCGTCTGCCGAGAACGCAAGTCAGACAATGCCGGGCATTGTGCTGCATGGGGTACGGCACCCATGTCGGCTACGCAATGTACATATACGCCGAGAGCATAGACACACACGTATTAATCATGCGGCAAAGACATTTACATCTAAATGGTCGGTGGTCGGTGGTCGGTAAGGAAAACTGTTGCCCACTTTGTGGCAGGGAAAAATGTGTGGAAAGCAAAGCAAATAAGAAATGCAGGTGATTACAGTATTGAGACTTTAGCAAATTATAGCACATGCGTAAGAACACAATGCATAACGTATAGTTATATGATAATTGATTGCTGTCCACTGATTGTTTAAATTCCTGGAATTAAAATTGCATTTTTAACAAAGCTTTTTTTAGAATTCTTTTTCCAGCAGAGACTTTTTAAAATTCCAGCTTGATTTTATTTGTTACTATTGCCAACTGAATCCTGTTCCTATTAAATCTCAGTTTATCCAATGGCTGTGTTCCTATAGTCCCTTTCAAAGAATCCTTGTAGTATCATCAACAATTCAACAAATAATATCCCCAGTTGTGGCCTCGAAAAGCTATCATTTACCTAACCCATTGTTAAGGGATAATTGATTATTGTGCGTAGGCTGCTTGGCTCTGTTTCACAGTCAATTAAATGCAATTTACTTTTGTAACAACAACAAATACCTGAATATCCGAAAACTGGCTGGTATAAATACCGTGGCCACTGGACACCCCTCTTTAGTTTGAGTGCAAAAATGATATTTAACTATTTGCGAAAGCCAACTCCCTCGAACCTACTTCGGTCGCCAGAGGCATTTAGGTACTTTGAGTACGGAATGTTCTTTATGGGCTGGTGGTCCCCCCGGAAGTACAAGTTATTCTACTATATTGCGGCCGCTTGCATAATGGCTTGGTGCGTTATATACCTGCCGATCGGGATAAGCATTAGCTTTCTGAAGGATATAAGGAACTTCAGCCCCAGCGAACTGCTGACAGTGCTTCAGCTGTTCTTCAATTCCGTGGGAATGCCATTCAAGGTTATGTTTTTTAATCTATACTCTTGGCGATTCTACAAGGCCAAGGAGCTGCTGGAAAAGTTGGACGAGCGGTGCTCTCGCCTGGGGGAGCGCATGGAGGTGCATCGCTGGGTCGTGCACTGCAACAAGGCCTATCTTATCTATCAGACAATCTACACCAGCTACACTATATTGACGTTCCTGTCGGCCGCAGCTGCAGGCCAACTGCCCTGGCGCATCTATAATCCCTTCGTGGACTGGCGGCAGAGCAGACAGAACTTATGGATAGCAGCCATTCACGAGGCTATGCTTATGGGTTGCGCGGTGACCCAAACCCTGATGAGCGACATCTACCCTCTGCTATATGGCCTGATCCTGAGGGCTCACATAAAACTGCTGCGGCTGCGGGTAGAGAGACTTTGCACGGATCCCGAAGGGAGTGAGGAGGAAAATCAAGAGGATTTGGTCAACTGCATCAAGGATCATAAGCTTATCAAAGAGTTAGCCACTAGAATGATTTTTGTATGATATAATTATGTTAGTTAATTCTTTATAGATATGCCGAAATGATTCGACCCGTCATCGCTTGCACTATCTTCATCCAGTTCTTGTTGATTGGCATTTGCTTGGGTCTGTCCATGATCAACTTGCTCTTCTTTGCCGACATTTGGACGGGTTTCGCCACTGTGGCCTATATCAATGGCCTGATGGTGCAGACCTTTCCGTTCTGTTTTGTGTGTGACTTGATAAAGGCCGATTGTGATCATCTAATGATGGCTATATTCCACTCCAACTGGCAAAACACTAGTCGGAGATACAGAACAACGCTGTTTTATTTTCTACAGAACTCTCAGAAACCAATTGCCTTCACCGCTGGCTATATTTTCCCGATCTCCACGAGCACAAACATAAGCGTAGGTCTTAAAGGAAATAAACCACTGCAAATATATATCTTTTTTTTTATTTTTAGGTTGCAAAATTGGCCTTTACTGTGGTCACCTTTGTCAATCAGCTAAATATAGCCGAAAGATTAAAGAAGGACTAGTATAAAAATTGGAAAACTCTTGCACCCAAAAAAAAGTAAAGCAAATATTGCAAATAATGCACATTTACTTAACTTCTTTACATTTATTTACTCAATTTAAATAATTTAGATCTTTAGAAAATGTCCTGCTAGTCAAAATAAATAAATATCCATCCATTACAAAAGCCAGGGATATCACCTCCTAAGGTCAAAGTGATGAGTAGAAATTCGCAAAGCTGTCGGGTCGAAGAGGGCTTAAAATGAACTTAACTGCCAGCACACATGACCTAAGTACATATGTATGCTCTCTGCTTAGCTTTAAAATCAATTTAACCAAACCGCAAAGGAAACATATCCGTTACACAACAACTACCAATTTTGTGGGCTATCTGAGGCAAGTTGAGGGAAAACAAGTGAATAAACAAACAAATAAAACGGCAGACGCAGCCAGAGGAGGTGGAGGGGTAGATGGCAAAGTCAATTAAAATTCAGGAAAATTAATTGCTTAAAATACGCATTGAATTGATTTACAAATTCGCCAAGGACATCGTAAACAAGAAATCTGTTTTAATTGCGGTTGAGCCGAGAGCAAGGACTCAAGACCGTCCTTCCCGTTCCCAACTCGATTTCCTTTTCTCAGGACCCCCAGTCCCCCGATCCATTCCTGGGACCCAAGTTCAAAGTCTAGCCGCTAGCGAAAATGTTCTTGCCAGTCTTTGATGTGCAGCAAATGGCACGGCACGAGGATAAAGCGGAGAATGAAGAGCCGGAGACGGAGTTGGAGCAGGCCAAGATTTACATAAACCGAAAATAGAGGCCACCTTGCCGCACCGCAGAGTTGCAGAGCACTCATATTTAATGGGAACGCAGCGAAAAGCCTGCGGAAAATTAATTTGCATTTTTCCCCAAACAACAACAGAATGCTGCGTGGCTGCCTGGCTCTCGCGTACATTTGCAATTGAGTTTCTACATAGTTTTCCGCCGCACGGCAAGTTTTCCGACACAAGTTTTCACTCGCCCAATTCGCAGGGGCATTGTGGCAGCGTCGGTGGTTGCGCTGGTTGGCTGATTGCGAGGGTGGCTCGGTGGCACGGTGGTTCAGCGGCTTTGCTCCGGTCGCCTCCCCTTCGAGGCGCCAAAAACTTAATTCGCACAAATGGCCAGCAACAACAGCACGCCGCCTATCACATTTGCCCAGGGCTTACACAGTCGTTGTCTCCTAAAGGAGTGGAGTATGTCCTGGCTGCGGCACAGGATTCGAGTCGGGGGTTCCACTGACGCGGCACGCGTAGACGCATTAAATCAAATTAAAAGCCCCGCTAAAAGAAGTGACAAAACCCCAGGTAAATCCCATTTTAAATACAAATAGCATGCGTACAGCTCGAGGGGATGCGGATGCGGGAGTAGTCTGTCTGCCGTGAGTGGTTTTGCGGATCCGGCACCACATCCACCAGTTCTCCCCCCCAACCATTCGCAGGACTCCGCTCCGGTCGCTGGCACACATTTTTCTGCAGCTTAGCGGGACGGCGCTTGTAATCTTAGTTTAAGTTGATTGTACGACACTCAGATAGAAAACGACAAACGCTTTAAAGAAGGACCTCGACTAAAAAGTACCCCTGTAAAATATATATTATTTATTTGTTCAGAAATTTGTGTGAGTAGTTTATACTAGCTTTCATAATAATTGTTTAGTGTTAGTAAAATCTTAAGTTTTGAGAAAGTATCTCTACTTAAAAAGCTTCATTTTCTTTACTACCCGAAAACAACAAACCCTTGGAACTATACAAATACCGTGTAGAAAAAAGCCAGGGAAACGAAAGAAACACGATCCCGGTAAAGTGCTTTAAATAAAAATTTGTGGGCCTGTATTAGAGGTGGCAAATGTGTTTGTTTGTTTTGTTGTTTTGTAACTCGGCTGTGTAAGCCAAAGGCTAAGGGTTGCGCTGAGTTTGAGTTCGAGTCGGAGCTAACTCTTTGCGGAAGCGAAGAAAGGAGCGGTGCTTGGCCAGGAATTGCTTTTAGCGTAATTGCAAGTATTCCCCGAAGGTGGGCCAAACACCGCATCTCCCCAGTGCCTCCGTTTTTAGGCCGCCGGAGTTTCTACGGCATTTTTTAACCGTGCCGCATTTCAATTAAGCCGCTTCGCAGGATTTTGCCCGTTGCCATGGCTGCTGTTAGTTTTTTTTTTGTTTTTTATTAGTTTTTAACCCCACGGCCAAAAACAACTAGTTCAATCAATCAAACGATCAATCAAAAAATTCAATCACCATCACTTGCAGGCGGCATAAGCAAACATCCCGGGAAAATATAACACCAACATCGGATTTTCGATTCGGGCTCATTCATTAACCCGAAAACCCTTTGGCCAAAATCCCGAAAATTGCAAAACGGCAGTTCAGTTCAGTTGAGTTCATTCGGTTTCGATTCAATTCAGCAGCTTAGCTTACTTGACTATTCAGCCACAAAAAAAGAAAGTTCTGGCTTTTTCTGTGTACTTTACGATGCCTGGTTGATTTTTTAGCATATGAGGACGATGACTGGAGGACATGTGTCGGTGTCATTAAGTGACTGCCAGTGAGTGTGGCTTGTAAAAATCACTTTTTAAAGCGACAGATACACGCATTGAAGCGTGGGCACTTTTGCGTTTTCCAGGACCAGGACCCAGCGCCAGCCCAAAAACCGAAGGACGAAAGCAACACCAGGAGCTGGTCCCACCCGTTGAGGCAGTCAGCCAGCATATTTATTTTATTCCAGCTCGTTCTGGCAGTGCATAAAACTGTTTTTAACATGTCCTGCTGCTTGTTTTCCCTGCTGCTCTTCTGCCGTTTTTGTTGGCAGCCCTTTTTATGCCAAATGTAAGCGATCTGCACGGAACTGACACAAATACGGGGCCGCTGAAGTGCCACTGCGGAGTGATGAGGAGCGGAGCGGAGCGGAAGCCGAGTGTTGGACAAGCAGATTTAAACCGTTACGGTTTACCTGCCACCACGCACACACACTGCTCGCCCAGTATATATATTTGCGTACACACGTAGCACACCATACGTATACATATTTAAATAAAACGTTTTCGCATCGCCCAGGACAACGCCGCACTTTGCGCAATCACAGACTCAGACACCGGCGAGAGCGCGGCCAGTCGAGGGACAGTTTTCCGCTTCAGTTTTCACTTCTTCCCACGAATGCAGGGCAGAAGCCGGGTGGCGACGGCTGACTGAAACAGCTTCCATTGATTTCACACAGCTTTGGTGAAGAAAAACATATAAAAGCCGTTGCAGGGCCACAAAAAACGAGGAAAGCTTAACATTATAAAAGCGGAAGCAAGGCTTAAGGCTGCGACTATGTGGTACCTAGTAGTTACTGTCCTTTTTAAGGATTTCCATACTTTTAAAATTAAAAAATTATATTGTTTATGAATCAATAATTTCACTTTGATCAAATCATCTTGATCAAATTCTACTTAAATTTAAATTGAAATTAATATAATTTTACCTCTTACATCTTTTAAAATTGTTGAAAAATTCGTTTCTTATATAATCTTTTATTGAAAAGGTTCATTTATTAAATAAATACCTATAGCTTTCACAATATTGATGTTACTTTCAGTAGAGCTTTATATTTTTAAAGGATCGTCCATTTTCCCTTTGGCATGTTACATAAACGCCCAGAAATACAATATATTCCGGAACCCCACGAGTGCCGGGGTATATTCTATATAAAAAAGAGAAGCCCTCACACAAACACAAACCCAAATGCAAATACAAATAGAGCAACAAATGGGAAGGGCTAAGGGGCGGTGGGTTGAGGAAAATGTCGTCGTCACGTGGCCGCTGCATAAGCTGAAATGAGTTACATCAAATGCTTTTGGCTTTCACAGGAAATGGCAGTGCAATGCATTTTTATTTACATCTAAGGACTCCTCCGAGTGGAGGGGGTCGAGCAAGCCATTAAGGAATTGCTCGGCAATTGAAATGGCCAAGTCAAATAAAAGGCATCCAGGCATTTCCAGGGGCCGGGGCGGGGTGTGTCGGGCATTTGATTAAAATTAAAAATACGTGGACCAAGCCGGCTTTGATGTCGACCACAGTGCCATGTCAGCGGGATATCCTTTCGCTCCCGTTGCTCCTGCTCCTGCTTCTCACCCAATCTGTAGTTTCTCTCACCTGACATTGATTTATGTGAGGCAACTTAATGAAAGGACCATTGCAGGCTGTATCAGCTGGGTCAGGTTAGGTAGCCAACCGGCCAGTAGTTCGATTAAGCTGAGCGAAAATAAATTACAAGGTATTAGGACCAAACGACTGCCAAAAGTGTTCTCTGCGTTGCTGCGTTACGCATACGCCCCGTTGCCTCGCTGGAAGAAGAAAGAATTTCTTGCCTCGGGCTTCGAGGCAGACGGCAATCAATCATCAATTACGTTTAAATCCATCAGGAATTATGCGTCAAATTGATTGAAAGTCAGTTGGCACATTCTAGCCGGGTCGGACACTGAATTATGGCATTAAATCAATTTTCCTTTAGTTAAATCAACGTCGCAACTATTGCACTGGACCAACTTGGGCCGTTAGCCCGGCTTTGGCTTTAGCTTTAGCTCGGACTCTGGCTTTAGGCCAGGGCACTGGCATTGGCATTAGCATTAGCTGTACCCGTCAGTCAAAGTCAACCAGCTGGTTGAGCTGATCTGAGCTCCGGCAGTGCCAGTAGCTGCCGCCGGAGTTGAGCCGAATCTTAAATCGCCCAGACACCGGCTCGAGTGACGGCACAAAACTTTTGCCGGGCCAATAAAGTACGGCCAAGTGATGGCTGCAGACCCAGAGAGTCTGTCCGTTCGTTCGTCCAGGCAAGGCATAGCAATCCTCGACACTGCGACGCAACGACCTGGAGTCCCGGACTCCGCTGTCGTCCCTTTCTCCGTCTGCTTCTCCGTCTCCGAGCTTGGAGAATCCCTAAGAAATGAAAATATTTTCTTGCAATTGGAGAGAAATGCAATGGCAATGGCGATGGTGGAGCATAAAAAAGCAGACCCAATGAAAACTGCAAATCGCAGTGTCTGGAGTCTCGGCGAACGGAGCGCGTCAATTGACTGCAATAATTCTGGAAAATGTGCAAAGTGTAAGGCCGGACTGTCGGACTGCCAAGTAATTTATTTATCAAGCTTCAAGCTGCAGCTTGAAAACTTAATACGCCGCCAAATTGAAAGCAGCACAGCACAGTTGGGCGGCATCTTAAATTGCAGACCCGGCTGCGGGTCTAACTATAATCAAGGAGAGTCCACAGACTGGCTAAAGGCCAGCACTAAAGCCCGATAGCTGACTTTGCGGGGGCGAATGGCACTAACCAATTTGCACTTTACCGCAAAATTCAATTTACGCATCCTGCAATGCTGCAAAGCCCTGGCCAGTAAGTAGCAATTCATGCGTGAACCTGACAAGGACATCGCACCCACATTCGCACCGCACCCCCATAGTGCTCTCCCACACATTCACCCAACCAACATAGGCAAATAAAAAATACGAGAAAAAACATCCGAGCGAGAATCCTTTGTGCAAAGTATCGAAATGACATTTATGCTGAAAGACATATGACGCTGAGAACTTGACAACTTTTCTTTGTGCGCCAGGCCAGCCAGGACACCACTCCAACCATCGCCCTCCGCAAATATTTGCAGAATGCAATAACTGGCACGATTCGAGTGCAGTTCTGGCTAAAAAGGAAAGTGTGTCTGCTGTCATTTTCCGTCTTTCCCCAGCCGCCACTAGAACCCAATTCCGTGAGCCCTTGCCCTCGTTCTTCGCCCACTTGTCAGGCATTGCCAAGTTTGCCTGGATGGCCAACAAACGCCGTCTAATCGAAGGCACAATATTCAATATAAATAATTGATGCGCACTTTTTCCAGTGGGTCGCAGTGGGTGCAACTCTGACGACAGCGGCGATAAAAACAATGGCAATGCCAGCTGCTGCATTGGCAAAACAATTTTGCATACGCCTCCATATATGCATATAAACTACAGACTACGATAAGATTATAGCACTGAGAAATGTACAAGTATTTCTGTGGCTTCCCTTTAATCAATGTTTTAATTTAAGATCCCACTAAAAACAAAAGCAAAATGTTGTAGTTATAAATATGACTTCTAAAAATTAATCCAAATTTGGCAAGAACTGATCGACACTATTGCTTTGTCTGCTGCTGTAACTGCGTATGAATACCAGGTCCTTGTGCGCATTCTATTGCCCACTGATTGATGTCCTTTTGGCTGTTGTTGCCATTGTTCTTGTTGTTTTCGCAAATTGGTTTCTATTGGGCCAGGATGCATGCATATGTGTACATAAGCCAGGGCGAGGATAGGCGGCGTGGGCTGTGGTTTCAAGGTTGCTGCCGCATTAAGTGTCCCACACACACACACACAACAGGCGTAGCACAAACAAAAAATAAACCTTTGCATACTTATAAGGGCAAAGTGTATAAGGCTCAATTAAAATTTTACGCCCGTTTGCATTTTAAGTGCATGTGAGCGAGTGTGAGCATGTGGGAGGGTCTGAAGGAGCCTGAAGAGTCCTAACGAGTATGGGCATGGGTGTGTGTTAGCCATAGGCCCGTCTGTTTGGTAGTTTTCTAGCCTACAGCAACTGCCTACTTGTTGTTGTGCAACTTTTCCCACTGCACAGATGTGTGTGCTTGTGTGTTGGCATTTTGTTTGGGGCTGCAGTGCACAAAAGCGTATTTAATGAAACGGAACTTGAGGCATAATTGAGTAAGGGCTGCCCTAGCAGATTTGACAAAGCAAAATTGCAAGGGCCAGTTGGGCTTACACTCGCTTTTTGGCCCTCTCAAATGTAAAGGATTGTGCTGAAATGGAGCTAACTATTAACAGGGGGATATACTAAATTGCTATGTGCTGACAATAGGCCGCCAAACAGGGATGTTATCCTGTTGAGGCAGCTGGCCAAAAGCACACAGTTCCACTGTCTACTAACTTACTAATTTTATTTATTTTAATTAAACAAGCTTGTAATAATGTTCGGTGCGGTATTTTAAAGCGGACTAACTGCTAAATCTGCGGTGGGATTTAGTCAAATGCGATTATCGCGTATTTCACAAGTTAAATCAATAATTACATAAAGTAAATTTTGGGGTATTTTGTTATTGGTTAAAAGATTAATTATTTAGGATAATTATTTAGGATAACTGAACCGTACTACTTTAATTTTACTACAGAATAGTTGGTAAACACGGCTCTTACCAGCTTAGCAGAATTTCCCGGTTTTGATTTTTAATCTCCAATAATATTTACTTTAACGGCCGTATAGCCGGAAACTTTGACAGCTTCAAAAACTATTACGACAGCAATTGCAACTCCAGTGCCTAACATCCACCGCCCACCACCCTTCACCCACCACCCACCGCTTTGTCTAACCCGCATGTGAAATTCATTTTTTATTATCACTGCCTTTATTGTTTTGCCGCCGCCAACGTCGCTGCTCAAATATAAATAAAAACAAAATCAACTTGCAAAATATGTTGAATATTTTACATGGCTCGCAACAATGGCTATAACTAAAAGGCGGCAAATGAAATATGCAACAAAAGCGAGCGTGCAGCATGAGAATAAATTGAAAAAGTGCAAAACAAAATGAAGCCCGGGAAAATGGAAAAGCAGGAGGGGGAAATGAGCGAGAACTTGGTTAACAAATTGCTGCGAATATTAGAGACGAAGTCTAATGCAGCGGCAACAGACAATGGACCCATATTTCTGACAACGAATTAAACAAAATCCGACTGCCAGCGAGTGTGTGGATGCCGGAGCTGGACGGCTGGATGCCCGGAGAGCTGGATGGGATTGGCAAACCAAATAAACAGCGAGACAGCGCAGGCAACGAACTAAAAATGGCAAAAGGCGAAAGGACTCGTAGCTGGATCGATTTTACTCGCAGTCGACGAGAGCAAGCTGATGATGTGCAGCCAGCAACATGTGTGTTTTTTTTTTACTTCTATTTTATATATTTTTATTTTTTTCTTAGATATTTTTCGTTGGGCTTAGCAAAGCTTTTTTTCCTTGGGATGAGGTTTGCCTGGGTAGAAGCTTTCATATTTCCGCCTTAGCCTGCTGCCAGGACAGTTTTTAAAAATTCAATTTTCCTTAACATCTAAGCGGTTAGACTGTGTGTTTATGTGTGTGCACTGGGGGAAAATTCTATTTAATAAAAAAAAAATGAAAGGAAACTAGATTAAGGGATTATTCTGGATATATTGTAACCTCTTTTCATAGGCTAATAAAATCAAAATAAATACTACACAAACTATATTATATGATTTTTGAAATTTGGAATTGTTTCTTAAAAAAAAGGAATTCAAATGAAAATTAAATGTTTATAGAAAACGAAGTGGACATTGACAATAAATATTTTCAAACAAGTTCAGAAATATTTAATATTTATTTTTAATATGTTTTTTCTCTGTGTGCAGCTGATACAGGTTCCGCTATATAAAACTTGCAGCCAGGAAAGACTATAGAAAATTGCCTTTTGCGTTTGATTCCCTCCGCAAATTGCAAAGGCCAAAAATGAAAACAAAAATATCAATAGAGCAAACTAAGAATAAACTATAAAAATAAACCAAAAAGAAAAATTGGAAACACACAACAGAGATATTGAAAAAACATGGCCTAGCTTGTGCCACGAATCCTTGCCGTTTTCAAGTAAAATGGAAATGGAAAATTGCACAAAATGCAATTTATGCTCATGAAGTTGAAATTGAGAGAGAAACACATACATTTTGTTGCGAATTCACTGATGTGATATATGGGTGAAGGCGCAATTTCATTTATTTGCCAGACACGCCCACCCGGTCCGCCCCCCGAATGATGCATGACCCCAATGGAGTGCCGGGGATTGCTCAGATGTGCGTTGATGTCTAATCCTTAATATTAAATCCATACAATCAATTTGCAGACCTGAAACGCAGAGGGTGACATGGCAATATAGCTATGTATTTATGTACAAGGGGACCAGGATATCTGGAATTCAATTTTCTGCATAGATACGCTGCTGCTGCGAGCGATATGAAAAATGCAGAGGGAATAATGAAAGTCACCTTTGGCACAATAATTCATCATTGTGTGTGCGGAGGGCAGGGGCAGAAGCAGAAGCAGAAGCAGGAGCAGGAGCGTGAGGAGGAGCTGGAGCTGGGGGCCGCTTCGTCATATCGTCATATCAAATGAAATGCATAGTCATGCGATGTCAGCGCCCAGACAAAGCAGCTAACGGAGAACTACTATATGTACCTAACAACGTGGAAAAACAAATAATGCAATTTTTTGCCAGTGCCACCGCTGTGACATCAACACATATGCACATCAGCTGCTGCTGCGACTGCAATCTACGCACGCAGACGGTTGATGTATGACCCACGACCCCTGGCCGCTCCAAATGGGCGGGGTCAACAGCCAGGGAATTGCCGGATAGATGAGCACACAAAACGTTGGCCATATGTCAGGGCATCAAATAAATATCATAAATTGCCCGGCAAAAAGGAGGTGGAAACGAGCTGCGTTCGCAACCGGAATGTAAGAGAGAGCAAGTGAATAAGGATCCCCTGCGAGGGACCAGAAACAATCAACATTCCCTGGCCAGTGGCTGGTCGAATGTCTTTTAAGAGACCCAAACCCCCATGCTGGGCCTTTCCATATTTTATCAGCACAAAGAAGGCTTAAATATTTACAGAATTTATTGATTACAATTTAAGTTGCGAGGGATGGTCCCGATTTTACTCTTTAAGTTATGGCAACACAAATTATTTATGTTTATCCTTTCAACTCTTACTTTTTCTTGTACAAATAAAATGCTTCAGTTTTTCGTTTCAATTGCTTTTAAGGCAAGCAAACATGCTCACTGAAATTCCTTAAGGATATTTCAGCCAAAAATAAGTAATACTTCCCACTGTCTGGGTATTAAAGGGAAACGACTGGGAGGACGATAAAAAAACGGATTTACGCCTTTGATTCAAGTGACAGACCGACAAAGGAAGCAGGGCTCGACTGTGAACAGATAATGTCAATATTAGTCGCCTGCATAATGTACAATAAATGGCAAAATAATACAAAGGCAGCGAGTGGCAGGACCGGCCGCGGCAAAGGATGAAAAATCAATAGCCCCAAGCAACAAAGGGACAATGAAAAGGACCCAACGCACACACACACACACACAATGCCACCAAGACGGGGACACCGGAGTGCGTGTAAAGTGGGCGAAACACTTTTGTATCCAAGCCCGGATGCCAAATAAAAAAGAAATTTGTCAGTTATGGTTTATGTGCATTTGCCGCAATGTTCAATTAATCATTCGCCGTATGGATGGACTTGAAGTTTTCCTTTCCTTTCGCATTTTTCCGCCTCCTTTCTATATCCTTCGGATTTGCATTGGTCGCACGCGGCCGACATTTTTATGAAAATTACAAAACAGTTTTTGAAAAATGAATCAAAACATGCGCACGTCATAAATTCCGTAAAAAGCATAATAAATAAAATGAAATAATAACATTTTTATTACACTGCAGCCGAGGCCGAGAGACCGAGCCAGAGCAGAAGAGGCAGTGGAGCGTTGCCAAGAGCTGTCGAAGGCGAACCACCCACCAAGCCACCCAGAATCGAGCTGAAAATATATATAAAAAAAAAAACAAAATCCAGCCCGGCGGCAACAGCTTCTAATACTTTCGAATGGCAAAAGTTTTGCAGCTCACCGTTTGTTGCTTTTAATGATGCCATCATAAATTATTACATTGCTATTTCATTTTATTGTTTCACCCGCGATTGAGCAGCTGGAACTGTTACCTAGCGGAGAGCCGTAGTCGGAGACGGAGCTGGGGGAGCTCCTCAGAGAAGCCGAGATGGCTGATGGTGAGCGAACAAGGCTAAAAGCAATTATTATTACTTTTAAAGCATTTTTATGCCCTTTTATTTCCCGGCCACACGATTTCGCTATTAACAGCGCACAGCCCGGGCTCCTCCGTCGAGAGTATATAACAATCTTGGCGGCAAAAAATTTCACTTCAGAGTTTATTATGATTTTTTATGGATATAATATAGGCCAGCCTACCGCCCAGCCCCGAAAACTGGCGACAGTGCGCACGTGCAGGCCTGCTGCTGGGGAGTCCTGGCATCCTGGAGTCGCCACCTGTGCGATTCCTGGCTCAGCATATTCCAGGACTCTCATTTCGGTTGGGAGCATATTGATGATGGTTGCGGTGGCTGGGCGGAAATTGTTAAAACTGTAATTGCTAAACGAATTTTAATGAGCTCATTAATTTGATAAAGGGATTTACACGGTGTTGCGGTCTGGTGGGTTGCTGACGCTGTCCTCGTCCTGGCTCTCGTTCCAGTCCTGGTCCTGGCCAAATGTTGCTATGCGGTTAACTCCGCCGCCGATCCCGACTGGTGGAATATCCTTCCCCCCTTTGCTTTGTCTGTCTGCGTCCGTTGGCATTGCTGCCGGCATTAATTAAAATTTGCTTCAAATTATTTTCCATCGTTTTTTTGTGTATTTTTTTTCAGCAGCCCCTTGTTGGGCAAACAAAATTTGTTTGACTTGCTAATGTTGTTGGCGGCTTTCGAAACTCGAAACGGTTTTGCTTTTGGCTGAAAATTGCACAACAATAAGTATACGCCGTGTGGGTCGCAGTGCGAAAAAATGAGGCAGAAAAACAGCGCGCAAAACTAAATAAACGAAGCGTTAAGAGATATGCAACCGGAAGCGGCACTCTCTGTGTGTGTGTGTAAGAGTTGGCCGCAGTTGGTTGCAGCCACAGTGGAGTTGCGATGACACTGACAGTCGCAGACAACACAGACATATAGATAGGCCACGGCCATATTCACTCTGCTGGCAGAGTGCAAAAATTTCGCCGAGTTTTTTCGTTTTATCCATTTTTTTGCAATGCCAAAAGCTCCTTTGTTTTGTTTTGTCTTTTTTTCTCCACCCAGTTCATCACATGTCGGCGAGAACGACGGACAGTTCGTGGCGGAAAGATCCAGCGGAGGATACTATTTCGACGGTTACGGCCGACCCTGCCATTGTTGGCGGGAGTAAATGTAAACGCCTTGATAAGCGCACACAGAAAAGCTAATTGGATTTCGTTCAATTGAAGAAACAAAATAAATAAGTAAATAAATAAAATGGGTAACCCAGTCTGGCTGGAAAGGATTCAATCAATAAACAATCTTCACAGTTGCCAGGCTTTGGTGTTTCATATTTCAGAAGAGTTTTTCTTAGCACATTTCTTTAAGACCTTCGCCTGGGCCAGGTCAAGTGAACTGAAGATAAAGCTTTTACTTTAAGATTGTTAATATTATTTTTATTTATAATCCACAAACAGTTTGTTTTCCCCTTCAACTGTTACCTTTATCAGCGTGAAACGTTGTCTTAAAGTAACAAACTCTAAAACCCTTAGAAACTAAACAAAGCACAGCTGTAAGAGAAGAAAGTTCACGGAAAATATTTTAGAAATGCATAGATAACAGTTTAGAATTTTCTTTCTTGGCCATCATCCCTTTGAACAGCTTTGTTCCCTCGCAATATTGCTGGATCCACATAATTTTCATGGCATTTCCACTCGCCCACAAGCTGAGCACAATTTGCACTCATAAAGCAATTTAAATTCATGCCAAAGATGAAAGATATCCTTCGCTGGCCATCCAGGACAATGGCAATAGTGTGCAAATTGCTGGCGCTGTTTAAGCAAATGTTGCCAAAGAAGACAAAATGGAGCAGGGACAGGGACAGGCAAAGGATCAGGAAGAGGACTAACCGAACGCAGAAACAGAAGGTAAAACACAACCCAACAACAACAAAAAAAAAATAGAATTCCAGGGACAATTGTCACCAGTTCCCTGGCTGTAAAAGTTGCCAGCACACCTGGGTTGTTGTGAGTTAAAAAAAAAAAAACAGGAAAATAAATATAAACCGAGAAAAAATATATGAAACAAAAAACATCACGCACAACCGGAGCCGAAGAAATAAAAATAATAAAAATAACAATAAAGATAATATTTTCGCAGCCAGTTGTTGCATGTTGCGGCCCCATTCTCGTCATTGTTTTCACACTTTTAATACAGAGCATTCTGCAGTTGCATAAATATTATCCCACCATCGATGGGCCGGACTATGCGCCGTATTTCGTATAAACTGGGTTTTAATCAAGCCATCAAAATATTGCCAAATATGCAAATTGTGAATTGAAGACCGAACTGAAACCGGGCGACACTGGGTCCTGGTCGCAGGATCCGGCAGCCTGGCCGGGGACTAAGCCCATTAGCGAGTGACGAGAAAGGATTTTTGGCGGGTGAAATGATGGAGCCAAATGTTGCCAAGGCGTCAAGTCAAACGATAAAATATTCAACAAGCCACGCGGCAAGCTGAAAAAGCGCCAACAACAATGACAACATTAGTAACATTTGTTTGAATTAAAATGAAAACGCTGACAATCTTTGTGACTTTGAATGCCAAAGGCGCCGGCGGCAGCAGCTTGTCCCTCCCCCTACTGGCTTTCCCTAAAACTGGGTGTGTGTCTCTGTGTGTATGCTTAAATAGAATTAACATTCGTCTTGCCAGCAGCAGCTACAAAAAAAAGAGGAGAACAAAAGTACGCAAAGCAGCGACAACAAAGCCGTGTAACCCTGCAGCCAACCTTTCTCTGGAAGCGAAAACACGACAGCAGATTTGCTCGGCAGCTCATTCATTTTGCGCAGCCTGTCGGGGTGCTTAGATCCCACGACCTACCCCTACCGCCCACCGCCC
The DNA here is from genome assembly GCA_008042485.1 of Drosophila mayri. Classification (NCBI taxonomy): domain Eukaryota; kingdom Metazoa; phylum Arthropoda; class Insecta; order Diptera; family Drosophilidae; genus Drosophila; species Drosophila mayri. The sequence goes on along the minus strand of VNJN01004042.1, from coordinate 575,410 downwards.
ACCGTCCACGCCCCCTTTTCAACCCCAAACACTCCCACTTCCCCCTGGCATTTCATTTGTATTCGAAGCATTGTGTCCTGTTGAACATTCTTAATTAGGTTAAATCTACTGTGCGACGCTCTGCTGTTGCCGGCTCTTGGGTTGGGCCTTAGGATTTGGGTCCGGAATGAGGCATATACGGACAGGAGCCCGTAATGAAGTCAGTCCTTTTGGGGTGCAGGGGCAGCCGAACGCGTGTTCCCCATTTCACATAATTTAGTACCCCGCCGGCCGCCGAAGACACAAAACTCATATTTGCAATTTAAATCCTGGAAATGAAACAATTACAAACTTTATCGGTTGCCATCAAGGCCTCCCTCTCTCGTTTCTTGCCCCCAAGAACCCGGCCATGTGTGGCCCCACTTATGGGCGCAACTAATGGGGGCCTTATATCGCAGAAGGAACCCAAGGATACACAAGGATTACCGTAGGCAATTTCTATTCCAAATGAAGCGTGAACGAAATTTCAAAATTAACTAAGAAAAGGGGTTGGTAAAATAGTTTCTTTTGAAACTGAAATGCTTGAAATAAACTTAACTATTTGCACTCGAATCTTTAAATAGTTAAACTAATAAATTAAACATATGTAAATTTTATGCTAAAAAACAATTTGTTGAATGCCAAATTCATCTCAGTTTTACCCCATTTTTCTTTTGTTTTCGCAGAATTATATATTCTTCCTAACTGCATTCCAGTGATTTCCCGAACTTCTCAGAAAAGCCTGCTGTCAGTCTGCTGCCAGCTCGAGCGCTTATTATAAATGAACTCAAATTTAATTAAGAGTTTGCCATATTTTGTTTCAGTCTGTCCGGGCAGTACCCATCCCCGTCCACGTCAACCTCGCCATCATTATCATGGAAGTAATCATCCTCAAGATGCTTTCACTGTCTCCATTTCAGGCTTCATCACGAACAATATTAACGTCGTTGTGCGGCCGTCCACTCCAGGTTGGGCGCCCAAAAAATGTTGTTAACTAAACTTTTACGCGAAATAACACAGGATAGCAGAGCACAAAACCGTAACCGTAAACGTGGCCAGGAAAAAAAACTTGAAATTCGCCTCATTCGCGTTGCCACAGAAAGAGGCGCTTTCTCTCTGGCTGCCAAAAGAAAAAGTGGGTGAAAATCCGGCTTGTGTGCGTATGTGTGTGAGTGTCCTTTACCCTGTGTCAGTGTCCTCTCGGCCTGCCGGCTGCTTTCCCTTTTATTAAATTGAATTTCGCCCTCGGACACGGGACACGGACTGGGCCCAAGAATTCAAAATGAGACCAAGGCGATATGTTTATGATGCCACTTGTCTCGCAAATACAATTTTCTTATTTCTCGCATTTGGCGTTCATATTTCAGCGCGTGCCCCTTGACAATTTCGTAGCTTTTAAATTTGCTTTGACATATATATTGAAAGCAACCCGAACACGTCCCCTCCTCCCACCGTTAAGGGTTCGGTCCGGGAAATCGAATTAAAAACTCATCTTTGCTCAATTTGTGTCAGCTCCTTGCCATGTTCCCGGCATCCATATTTTCGCACATCCAGTATCCAGTCGCTTTCGGAGATGATTTGGGCTCGTGTCCTGCCCAAATACCATCCATCTATCCTTGCCAGCAGCCTGTCGATGCGGGGTGCGCATGTGTGTGGGAGAGTGTTTGCCTTTTTATTGTTTTACTAGCAGAAAATCTGTTTTATTCGTACGCTTTTATTGTTGCTACGAGTAATTTAATGTGTATTGCATTTAAGCTAATATTTGAGTTGTTGCTCAGAGGTTTTAATGCCGCCTTTACGATCTTTTTATGGCCTTTTTATTTGCTGGCCCTGGACCTGGCCCCAGTGTCACTGACTGGTCAGAGGCAATTGTTGCCGTCGTTTTGCCAACTTTACTCAACTAATTTCAAGCAATTACAGCTGGTCAGCCGGAGGAAGGGGAAGCCACGGCGAGCCCCCTTTTATTAATTATAATTTCCCTCTGCCAATTGCTCCATTTATGAGAACCAACACCGATATCAATCATCGTAAAAGGCCAGTGCTTTAGCCTGAGCCAACAACCCTTTAAGGACACATTAGACACACTTGGCCGGATGCTTTATGCGATTGTGGTTGTGTGTGGGTGTGTCCCTTTTGGGGTTATGGGTGAAATGTGCGAATTCTTCATTGGCTTTCTTAATCCCAACTTGGCTGGCGGCGGGTCACATCAAAGGCTGGCCACAGCTGGAATGCAAACAAAGATAATCTTTGCCTCGATTTATTTACCTTTCGCTGACCAAACCAATTTACGATTTTAATCAAAGCCGAGACGTAACAGCCGGATGAGCAGGAGCTGCCATCAAAGCAAATAGTTGAGCTGCTGTCACTAGCGAGGGCAAAGGGCAAAGGACGCTGGACTCTGGACGAAGGTCCAGGGCAGCCAGCTAATGCCCAGTGTCCAACCTAATTTGACGCTGACGAGAGAGAGAAGAGATACTCGGACGGAATGTCTGCCTGTCTGTTTGTCTGCTCCTCCAAATGTCTAACCAGGCAACTGACTAACTGACGGACATGTCGGCCGCCGGTCTGTGCATAATGCTTATTACCACAATCATTTACAGCGCTTGGCCATGGCCTGTTTTCGAGGCTCCCAACTGCTATCCTATTCCTGCCTTTGCTCCTGTTCTCGCTGCCCCTTATTCCACGAGGATTGCAATCTGCAATCTCCAGGCAAACGCTCTCTACTCCCGCACATTAGTGAAAGTGTTGTGAGTAGCAAGGATAATAAACAACTGAACTGAACTAGCTCTGAGCTTTTCACTATCTATGCCATTTCACAGCCTTTACTGCACTGAGACAACCAGTGAATTATTCTCAAAAAGATACTGAACAAAACTTTAAATAAAATGCATTTCTATACCGCTCTTTAGCTAATTTTTTCCAGTGCAAGTCTCGGTTACATTCAACAGTTTCCACTATTTAATGGCGATCTCCGGGAAGCTCGCTCTCCAACTGGTTAACACTCAGATGAGCCTGCATGTGCGTTAGTGCGGTGTCATGTTGGCTATTATGAATTGTGCAATTGTCGTCAACGCCAACGCGTTGGCCTCCACGATTTTCCTTTTCTACCCTTTGACGTGCTCCATCTCCAGTTGAGCGGACAGACAGTCAGTCAGTCAGGCAGTCACTTCCACTCCAGACCCCCCTCCCCTCTTACACTGCTCGTGTTAGTCACTTCTAGTGCTTGGTTTCATTCCGATTGCCTGCTCATCATCCAGCAGCTCTTTGTTTGCGCCCAGCAGCGAGGAGGACGGCACACACGGCGTATACTGAATGCCGTCTACATTCGCCTTCGTTTGCCTGCAGTTGCTGCCATTTTTCAAGCCACCACCACCACTCTATGTCCTACGTACGAGAAGCACTAGCAGCATTGTTTTAGTTATTGTTGCTGCTCGGCACTCCTGGTAAATGACTCTTCAACGTTTGTCGTATTTGTCTGGCGGCAGCAGCACTTTGAAGTGCCAAATATTTTTCCATTTGTATACGGCTGCTTTTGTCATTTGTTCCCATGACGAATGTAGCTGATGGAGCACCCCGATTGCCACTCAAAAAGGTGGAATTTATGATATCGGCACTACTCTCTTAATTAGGCCACCAAGTGCTGCAATCAGCCAGGTCGACGGTTAATCAAACGAGCAGCTATTTAATTAAGTTGGGCTTCATTACGGTCTTCGTGCCGTAAAATCTTTTACCGGCTTTCCGCAGGGCTCCGCTCGGGGCAGGAAATGAGGGTGAGTGGGTTGCATTGCTTTAACATTTATGCGATTTTCCGGGGCGCATCAAAGTCATCAAATGAAACCAGCCGGCATGAGGCTGTATATATAGATTTATACTATATATATTCGGATTCATCGCTCCGGTTGTGAGGCTGTCAGCTAGTTTGCATTCATCAGAGGCAGCGGAAACGGCGGCAGCAATTGACTGACACCATCCTCCAGTATCATCATCGCCGTCATCATCGCCATCATACCCATCTCAAAGATTTACATGACAGCTGTTGCAGTTGCAGTTGCGATTCCGTTCGCTATTCATTTGCTGGCAGCTCCTGTGATTGCTTGTATTAGTGATTGTCAGTTGGCTAAAGGGAGTGGCTGTCTCTCCGTTTGATTGCCATGGCATCACGTAAATCTCTTATGCTTATGAATATGCGAATATACATTGCGAATTTCGAATGGCGAATGGTGAATGGCGAATAAAATGCTTTTCATGTTTGTCGCTGCGCATTGATTGAAGTGTGAGTCCTTCCATTATGCGAGTGCAACTATCAGTGGGGCTCTTGAAAGAGCTCTGAGCGCTTTTGGGGATTGACGAAAAGCAATTTATTGATTTCTCGCTGCGCAAATGAATAGTGCCCAAGGCAATCCCCTGCCCCCAAAATCACCAAACAATCCATCCGCCATTGTGTGTGCTGTCGACAGGGGCTTGAGTATTTAGGCTATTAACACGCAAAGGTCGCCGAATAATATTGATTATGACCGCTGGCCAGACAGCGGCCCAAGTCCAAGTCCAAGTCCCAGAAACGATAACAAATAACAATAACCAACAATCGGCGCAAAGAGTCCGTGTTTAATTTGGGGCCGGGTTTCGTCTGGGCCAAACTTTGAGACTGGGTTTGTATTTCCAAACGCTTTTGGCTTACCCCGTCTGGCTGTCTGGCCGTTTGCCAGCCACTCAGCCGTGGAAAACGTTTAAGGGCAAGTTAAAGTCTACTTAAATTATAGCCGAATGGATGCAATTAATTCGATCGCATGTTATTATAGTCAGCTGCCAATAAAGCTTGCAAGGATGCATGTTTAAAGGTCCTTTGATTGCTCAGAGGACAGAAAATCGTGTAGCTGGTTTAAATTTTAATTGATTGAGTTTAATTTTATTATGAGTGTTTGGCAAATTTCGAGTTTCATATAATTTAAAATCATATAATCCTTTGGAATTTCAACCTATTCAGGTGCAAAAGCTCGAAAATTATGAATGATTATTCCTTTTATTTATTCTCCATCGTAACCTTAGCCACATTTTGATTTCTAAAGAAGAGTAAGCGTAGATAAAAACTTATAGCTATCCGGATTAAACTCACTTGTAAACCAATAAAAATCTTGCTATGAATATCTGTAAAGAAAATCTTTCATGATTTGGTAAAACCAAGTCTTTTATTTCTGTATCCTGTATCCCTCAATCTCCGTCTCTTTGATGGCTTAATGTACATCCTGCGGCGCAATTGGAAAACAAAGTCATCAATAAAAAAAAAAGTAGATACGCTTTTTCAATAAATACCATTCGTCTTTGGGCATGAAAAAGTTGCACAAATATGCGTTTATAATGTGCAGGATTCCAGCTAAGAAGCCCATACAGCTCGATACGAAGAACATGTAGCGGAAGTTGTTGCCGCAGTGCGTTATCGAGGCCACTAGCAGGGTAAGGGAAGTCCCAATGCACACGAAGCCGCTGAGTAAATTGAACACCATCGCCTGTGGACAACACCCGTTGGCATAATATCAGCACAGAATTCTGTAAATACACACAATTGGATCCAGGCCCACAGTGCGGCAGAAAATCCGAAAGATGGTGAAAATCACAGTCTGCAGTGTGATGACCGGCAGAAAGAATAGGTACAGCCATACCGACATCCTGTACTCCTCGCCCAGGACGCAGTGTGAGAACAGCAATTTGATGAGAAAGTACAGGGCCACAATCTCGAGTTGCTAGTGGACAATAAAAGATACGTTAATACCTCTCCAGATCTCAAAGATGCCAGTCTGAATCACCGCCGTACAAAACAGCAACACGAAGTTCACCAGACGAAAGGGGCAAGCCATAATGGTAACAGGAAAATTTTGACAAATATCTGACACTAAATCAAAAGGTGGATCTATCGAAAGTTGTGGGGTTACGGAAAAGTCTGGAGGAATTTCTTAATTATTACTTATATCAACTCTAAAGTTTACATTGCAGATTTTAAGATTTTCCGACTTTATTTTAGAAGTTGAGGGATTTGGCCAAGCCAAATTGTCATATTAAAAGCTTTACAATTAGAACATTTTCGTGATCTGGCCCAATCCATGAAAGGTTTTTACGATAATTTTCTGCAAACCAGACTTGGCATAAACTCAATATCTGTTTATCCACTTGGCAGTCACATTTTATAGCTTTCTGTTGTTCTGCTCGGTTTTATTTGTACTTTTTCTGTTTCGCTTTGTTTTGGCCCCGCTAATCTAATTGGCCTCGATAGAGCTTGTTGAGGAAAGTCGTTGCCCCGCGACGCATTTGTTGCTTTGTTTGCACTAATTTCATTACTTGTGGAATGTGGCTATGATTTCATGCAATTTAAAGCCGCATTTTTCAGTGGCAAGGCATTTAGCATAGTACGAGTACCTGACCGGAACCCGGGGCCCATGAGCCGTCCCATAACCAGAGTCCCATAGAGTCGCTGAGCCGGGCCCTGACCCACTCCAGGCTTTTATAATAATTGCCTGTTGACACGGGATGGCCAGGAGGCAAGTTGGAAGCCACGAGAATGTGGGGTCGGAGCACGCTGCCTGGACTGGGATCGAGCAATGGGAATGCCGTTGATAAATGAAATTTTCAAAACGTGAACCAACGAAAGGGGACAGAAAACAAACGAAACCAAAAAACCGAACAGGACTGAAACACAAAACAAGCGGAAAAAGGGGGCGGCAAATATAATTTCATTTGTCCGCTTTCAAAAAGGTGCTCGACCCTCTTCCTTTCGTCTCATTTTCTATATCCCAAACGGGGTTGGGTTAAGCGTTGATTGAGCAAAACACTTCATTTATTAAAAAGTCCTTCCTCTGGTCGATACTCTTTCAAGTCAATTGCCGAGGGTTCAGTCACTCTCCCGAGCGACATAAATTTTGTCAGCTTTGCTGAGACAATTGCATATTAGCCGAACATGACAACGTTTCGCCTTTTTTCTTATGTGAAAATTCATGGGAAAAATGTTCTAGAGACAAAAACTTTCGACTTGAAAGAGATGCGAAGTGAAGTGAACTCCCCAGAGCAGTCGAAAGGAACAGAAACCGAAAAAGTAGCAGCAGCAGCACCACCAGCAGAAGGAAGAGAAATGTTCTCGAATAAACAACAGCGGAAATGTAGGCTATGATTTGCTTACTTGCCAGTCGCACAGGGGCGTGGGGCTGATCCCGCCAGGGGAGTTGGCCCAATGACAAGGGCGGTGTGGCAAAAGTTCCGAGACGCAGAACGGGATCTGGCGAAACATAAATCAAATGCATGTAAAATTTTGTACTTTCCGCACACATATCCTGATCCTGATCCTGTGCTAGTGCATTGGGCAGCCCCTGGGCAGGACAGCCCAAGGACTGGGCGGGCATTATGGCTCCGGCCGGGGCGGAGGGGGCGGCATATTGGTGGCTCGATTGGGGCAGTGAGTGTGAGCGGGTGTGCGTTGTGTTTTGTGCACATCCGTTAACTTTGTCATTTTTGCTCATTTCCTTCCGGCATGTGCAAGAAAACTGCACTGGCAGCAGAAGGAGCAGGACCAGAAGCAAACGGAATGATTCCCAGCAGTGCTCCACTGAGCCGCCGTGCCACTGAGTCACTGAGCCACTGACAAGTCGTAAGCCGTAAGAAACCCAACCGAACAGCAAACACAGGGCTGGCTGGCGAAACAAAAGCAATGCGGAAAGCGGCAATAAGTTGAGGGCATAACTTTCAGTGCCATCAAGAACACACACACTCCAGTGGCATAGGGATAAAAGGGGCTGGGAATCCCATATAAAATGTATATTCAGACACTTAACTTTACTGACAAACCTGTTTGGCTTTTTCAATCAATATTTAATGCAATTAAAATCACTAGTGACTAAAGCTTTGATTATGAAACTATCAGCAATTATTTTGTTGTTTTCTTTTAACTATTTATTTAATTAAAATTCCATTAGCCTATATGTTGTTGGTATCATTTAAAATTAGTTTTTTGTGCGGTTTTTTAATTCTGGAATCCTACAGAATCTAACCCCGAGAACAATTCCTAACTACGCCTCTGTCACGATCCTGCAGGAGCCCAGAAGGGTGAGAAGCACAAGCATTTTGCATGAAATTAGAGTCGTAAGACACAATAAGAGGCAGGCAAAAAGTCTTGGGTCTATAACTTGCTTGTTGGAATTTAATTATTTTGCAGTTGCTGTTGCCTTTGCTGTTTCTGTGATGCAACTTGGTCACGGGGGACTTATTTTTTGAACATTACACGCCGCCCTCTCCTGCCACAAGCCCCGCCCCCTTGGCCGGGAAACATGTGCCAAAAATAGCAAAACTTTGCTGCAATTTTCATTCGCATTTATTGTGTTGACATGTTGCCACACTGCGTATACGTATTACGTATCCTTGATGCAGCCAAACAATTTATTTATTTAAGTTGAGTCGTGTTGAGTTGCAGAAAATGGGGGCAGGGTGTCCTGAGGAGGTAAAGAGGGCGAGAAAACTTTTTTCCCCCCATGTGTTTGCGCCGTTGAGGACTGGAAAATAAAAATATTTATACACTTTCCGTTGTTTGCAGTGTCTCCCATCCGATTTGATGGCTTTTGCTTGGCGCAACAGAAGTTAACACAAACCCCACACCACCTGCAGTGCCGAGCATATGCATTCAAAGTCAAAGCCACATTAATTAGCATGCTTAGCTGACTTTTATCAAAAACCAATTAAATCCACATACTTCCACACACACGCACACTCTCAGCGGGCACAAAGTAAACTTGATAATTAAATGAGTCTGTGTGAGTGGCTTTGAGTTCAAAGTTGGCAGCCAGCTAAAACTCTCTGAACATCGCTTTTTTATTTATCCTTCTTTTCTCTGTGACACATGCGACGGAATATACTTGAAAAAAAGAAATAAAAATTAAAAAATATATGCATAAAGGCGGCCGGTGAGGGGAAATAGGGGAGCGTTAAATAAAAATCACAAATAACATTATTAACGTTAAATTAAACTTTGAAATTTCGTTTGCCCCGGCCAGGGACGAAGAAGCCGAAAGGAGTAACTTTTCAGAGTGAATAAAAGTACATTAAAACAGGAACCGGAAGCGAGAGCAAAAGCTTGTTTATGTTTACCGTAATCTGCGGCTCGCTCTCAAAACATAATCAAAGACTTCAAATAAAGCCACAGAGTTGGCTGGATCCGGATTTCAGAATCCTGAATCCTCTGCAAAAGTGGTGGTAATCGAGCATCTTACCTAGCCAGAAGTGTGTGTGTGTAGTGTGATTTTTACCAGATTTTTTTCCCTCCCCTCCTCCAGCGCACAGCTTTTCCGCCCCGACTTTCTTCTATTTGTCAAGTTGCAAGTGTATGCGTGACACGTAGTAAATTAAATGTGAAACTCTGTAGCAGAGTGTAGCTAACTGAGAGTTTAGTGTTTGTGCGGGTGAGTGTGAGAGCCAGTCGACTTTGAGTGGCTACAAAGAATGCTGTTGAGCAAACGTTGGCGCTGCTATTGCCGCATAGAAATAGCTATGGCCATGTATGGCCGCATTCCCATTCTCCTGGCCCGGCTATAAATCATCAAAGTTCAACGTTTGCCATTTTGTCTACAATGTGCAAGAGACTGTGCGCTGTGCCCTGTGTGTGTGCGTGTGTTTGGGTGTTTGTACCCAAATGTGTTTGCTTTGCAATTTCCTTTTATTTATTTAAAGTTCTTTAGCAAACATGGCGCTTACCGCCCCCCTCGCCCCACGCAGCAGTCTCGTCCAAAGTACCCGGCAATGTTCACATCAAGTTTTCTGCCAAAAGTTTTAACAAGTAATCTTTTAATTAAGTGCCAGAGCCATCCTCAGACATCTCCTCAGACACTCTGGCATTCGGCAAATTCGGGCGGGCATCACAATCCCCGAATTATGAGCGCAACAGGACGGGGACGTGGTGCTCAGAAAAAGGCGAACTGAAATCTAATTTGATTAATGGTCAAATGCTAAGCTTAATTAGTAGAAGCAGCGGCAAAAAACGCGCGAAACCAACTGGAATCGGCATTAATGGTTGCCACACAAAATCGGAGGGAATAAGAAATTAAATAAATGGCCACAAAACAACAACTAATTGCGCCACAAACGACAATGGGAAGGCAGCCAGTGAAAAGGAAATGCGGTGGAAAAACGCGAAAAGGGAAAGAAAGTAGAAAGTGAAAATATTTTGCAACTAATAAAAACATTGCGGCGTACTAAATCAACTGGAAAACTGTAAAACACATTGAAACAAAGGTGAGCGCGAAAAGTGGAATGGAAAGGTAACCGGAAAACCAGGTGGAAACGGTGAAAATAAATGAGAAAGATGGTAAATAGTTTTCACCGGAGGTCCAGCAAGCAGAAATAATAATGGCGACTGGCATTTGACATTAGTTTTCTTGCGAATGAACATTTATTTTTCCTGCGGCCCCAATTAAGTAGATTGTCATGAATATAATTGCACCACTTAAGCGAACTGCACATTATCTTTAATAAGCATATATGCAATGCGATATACTTCAAGGCTTAACATCTTTTGAATTGGATTGTATCTTTCTCCCTTGTTCATCTGTGCTATGCTATATTCGCTGTATGGTACAGTGTTCCCTTTGGAAGTGAAAACTAAAAGGCACTTGGCAGCTAGATGGTTAAATTATATTGTATTTACTGTAGTCACATAAAATATAGAAGAGCAAATAGGACAACATGTTGATGTTCTTAGTTTACAGTGCACAAAAGTTCACTCTTCAGAGTGTGCTGTGACCTTTCTTCTTTTTTTCCAATTCCCTGGCAGCGGATCACATTTCATACAATTGCGAATTGGAGTGTACATTGTCGGGAGACTCTTTTTTATCGCCGGGTAATTGGACTCCGCTTTCAATTGCCCGGCTCCCTAAGCGCCCCTTGAGCTCCCAACCTTAATTGCACTTTAGCAACGTTTCGGAGTTGTTTGTGTTTGTGTTTGACCAAATTTCACTGCAGCTGCCGTCGGTCCCCTTAGTCCCTCTTGGTCTACGGGTTGATTGATTGATTGATTGTTTGGTTGATTGTTGTTCGAGTGCCTTGGCCAAAGGGGGAAATATTTGCATAGATTTAACTAATTGTCGAGGCCAGCAATATGTATCTCGGACTTAAAGCAAGTGCAATCCACTTGAGCAAATATTTGCAAATGGATTTTTTACCCCAGACCCAGAGACACTTTAAGCCCGTTTGTCGGGTTTGGCTGGCTTTTAATTACGGCCGTTATTAGGCCCACCGAGGGGGAGTAGAGAGTTATTTCCAAAATTGACAGCAGATCAAAAGCTAAACGACAATCATAATTAAGTTTCCTGCCAAGCGATTTCAATTAGCTGAAATAACAACAGCAACACGGAGGCCAGAGGTCAGTATCCAGCCGGACAATCAGCCGGGCTCAAGACCTTTTTGGCCGGGAGTGCAAACAACGAGATGGAAACTTGGCCAAAGTTTAGCCATAGCTGGGGACTCGCCAGCTGCCTCTAATTAAAGCCGAAAATCTGCTGAAAAACTAAAAGGGAAGAAGGGACCGACGCTAAGCCACTTTTCCAAGATAAACGACACTTTTGACCATTTGTTCGGGGCCCCATTCTGAGCACTTTTTGGCCAACACATATTTGGGGCATTTTAGGGTACACTTTTGAGGCCACATAACATTTCAATTTCCTGGCCATGAATAATGGCAAACGTCCAAAAGCTGCTGCTGCCCAACTAGAACTTGGAAAAGCGTAAGCAGAAGATTTAGTCGGGATTTTATGTTCTTATTACAAGCCACTGTGAGGTTTCAGTTCCTATATTGCTGTACTGCTGTTCTATATTGAATATAAACTAAACAAACATAATAGAGGATATCCTATGATTAATAAATTTTCCATTGCAGTGGCCAAGTGTTTTCCCCTGGAACGGAATACCTGGACAAGCTCTAGTCGAAACCTTGTGGCCAAGTTAATTGGGGAATGTTCGGACACAATATCGGAGAGAAATCTGATAGTTTAGGAATTGATTTTTATTTGTCTTTTAGTCCATCATTCAATTAGTTAAAGTAAAACTCTTTGGCTCTCATTTCCAGGTTTGAGCTCTGCTGCCATGCAAGTTTATTAAATGATATTCCTTGTTAACTGACAGCGTCCTTGCTTAGTTTTAACATCAGATTTGGCTTGCCTCACTGACAAGCGAGACATTGACATGAATATTCACTTTTGCGAATTTTATTTGCGCCACTTAATAAAGCTGCCTGTTAATATTCGTCTCTACCTCCGTTCACTTGTCACTCATAAAACTCACACCTGAAAAAGGCCGCACCTGGATGTGTACTTCCATATTTGTGGTAAATTTTATACAAACTCAATGCCCATTTAATTTTGAAGCCCTCTTCATTGTGCCGCCCCCATCCGGCACTCAAATATTATTGAAAGTAATAATTGATATAAAAAATAAATAAATTATCGAAAATTTAATTACCTGATGGCTATTTGCGTTGGCTGACGTCTGTTTTAATTGGAATCGATGCGACAATGGCGACGACAAGTGCATGTGGCCTAAAAATGACAAGAGGTTAAATCCAGCACAATTATTATTGTTCATATTGTGCTCAATAATGCAGGGAAAATGTGTATATATAACTGGGAGGCCTGGAAATATTTTTGAGGTCAAGAAAATGTACAATTCAATCAGTGTTCGTGTCAAAACCGCCACCAACCGAGCCGCCGCATCCACAATCACTAAAAATTAATTTCAATTTCATTGCAGCCCCGCCACGAATCCACGGCGAACTGATGGATGCACGGTCCTCCTCATTTCGCGGAGATTGAGGTGGATATGCCAGGCCGCAGTGAGGAAAACAAAAATCTGAAGCATGGCCAGCTTGTCGGGTCGAGTGAAATATGCAGATCAACCGGGCTGCCAAGGGGTTGGGAGCGGAGAGAGCGAGGGAGTGTGGAGTGTATTTTCAGCAAAAGCCAAACATTTATGAAAATGCAAAAGCGTTTTTAAGGTTTACCCCAGGTAAGCTGCTACAGCGGAAACACCAGAAAGACCAGCAGCACCCGAATCCCCGCCAGCAACTGCACAGCGATATTAATGTGAATGGCTCGTTGGCTGGTTGGGTGGTTGGGTGGCTTGGTGGCTTGGTGGCTGGCAAGGTAAAAACTCAACTGAAACTGAACTAAACTGGCAGCAGCTGAAGGGGCACTGCGATGCCAAAAAACAGAGCATGAATTTGCGGTTTAAGCATTGAATTATGAATATTTCTTTACCACGACCCCGACCTGGTTTCCTGTACCGCATTGCTGCAGGGGAGCATTTATCATCCTGGCAGCCGAGATTCTGATTAAAAGCGAGAAATGTTTCGCAATAATCCCCGGCCCAGCAAACTTATTCACAAAATGCTAAAATCTCGTCGCTCAAAATGTACGCATCAGATTGCAAGGAAATCTATGCCGCGAGTGCCTTCCCCCTTGAGATCGAGGAGACTTGTGCATTTCCCCGCTCCGCGCAGCCCTTTGTTTAGCTGAATGATTATGCATAATGAAGAGGAGGAAATTTTCATTCAATTTGTGGAGCAATTCACTCGCTTCTTATGCTAAATGGCAATGGCATTATATTAATTCGACAAAAGCGGCAAACTTTCGGCCAGAGTTGAGTCTGTTCTGGTCGACCAAGAGCTCAGCGCTGTACCGGGAACCTCAGCCGGCAGCATAATTGGCACAACTTTTGCTCGGTTAGCGTGAAAACTCATTTATTTCAGCGCAATCAACATACTATACTGTGTATATATAGGAAACTGCCTGACAGTGTGGCGAACAGAGAGTGGAAGTTATAGCAATTAGCGGACCTAACTGAATGGAGCCAAAGGAATTAGGCAACAATCCAGACGCTCGTAGCCAGGCAACGCGGCGAAAAGCTGAGAAAAAAGCCGATTGAAGGGAGCCTGTCATGAAAGGATATTTCTCTTTTACGTAAACTAGACTTTCTTGCTCTAGGAAAGCCCAATATATATTATAAAAGGTATAAATAGTCCATGTTCTGAACAGTTGAGTATTTTTATCAGAAGCATCAAATTAGGGAAATACTTTAGTAATTAGGGCAAAAGTATACCTTTTCCGTGACCATTTTTCATGGAGGAAGTATATATTTACATGAACTACATATATATATATATATTTAGAACTGGAAAAGTGTATTTTATAAACATATTGATATACTTTTAATGTATGTTAAATACAGCCATAATTTCAGATACTTTAAAAATATAGTTAGAGGTTATTTCAGTACTTAGTATGATTATTAATGCTTTTTTAACGAAACTCATAAAGCAGTTATTAATGCTTATTTTTGTAACTGTTTACAGTCAGTTTTTCATCCCCTAAGATATTATAATCCATATTAAAATGTTATTTTTTATATTTTAAGGCTCTTTACATAGTCAATGCACCTGGATTAAGCTCTCCACTAATATTTAATATCAGAAATATATAAAGAACAAACGGGTAATTAGCCGATTGTTTCATTCTGGCCTTTTTAATTCCCTCCATTCCGCCCCATGAAACGTGTTGCAATTACCAACGGCTGAAAGTGTTCTCACAACAAATTTGGTCGAATGGCAACCTTGTATTGATTTATTGAATTTTATCCTTTTTTCCCCAGAAGCCAACTACTGGCCGAACCATTTATTGAACTCATTAAAGTCTATTCATTTATGGCCTTTATGAGAGCTCCATTTGGCATTGTGTGTGACAGGCTTTTGTTTACTTTCCGCTGCTTGGTCTGCCGAAAAAATGAGTTTGTCATTTAATTAAGTCGGCAGACAGAAAATAATTTGCGCAATTTATGCGCAACGCAAATTTGCATAATGCAGCGCAACAAATCACAAATCAAATGTATATTAATGCCCAGACATTGGCTAAAACAACCCGAAAGCCATCCTAGAAATCCATCCCCAGGCCCCAATGGCCACCACCGAGCAATCCATATCAATATCATTTTGCATTTGGCAAACACGCTTCGCTGGCCTGTCCCCATAAATTATGTGAAAACAACTCAATCAAAATGCAAACTGTCACAGCACAGCAGATCGGAGCAGAGCAGCCGGGAAAAATCCCAAACAAAACATACAAAAAAGTGTATATAAAACAAGCAACTGGGAACAAATGAATTAGCCATATCTATGCTCGTGTGAGTGACGGCGTGATAACGCGTTATTACACTATAAAATCATTAATATGGCGGCTCTAATGTCCCGGATATGTAAATGCAGGCCCCCTTCCGAAGGGAATCGCGGCTTCTGTCACGCGAAACGCTTATAAAAAATATAGACAACGAGGACAGAAATGCGGCATTAGCCGCCTATAGCCGAGATCCTTTGACAACGCCTACCATTTGCCGCCATTACCCAACACTTTGGCCATAAAGCCTAGCCGGCTCGCTGGAGTGTGTCAAGGCAACGGAATCTATTAGTTTCCCGGCGAGGCTTGGCGAAAATTTCACTTTCCCTTCCACGGAAGAGGTGGATGGCAAAAGACAACGCACAGAGCGGCGACAATTCCGTAAATTTGATATGCGCAATTTGTTGGCAAACGAGGAGCGAGACAGAGTCGGCGGAAGGCGCTCATATATGTATATATAACTACCGAACTGAAGCGCCTGGCAACCTGTTGCCTCTAACGCTTGTTACGCACTTTTATGACGCCAGCGGGTGGGACTCACCTCGAGTGGATTGCGTGTGCGTCGCCATCCAACGCCAGGCCGGGCCAGAAAACAACCTCAAAGTAGACCTCATAAAAGGTAATATGCCACATGACTCGCTGATGGAACCCACTCTCATACAAATTGCACAAAGCTATAACATAATCAGCCTGGCGACACACCAGATGGGTTGCTTCGCAGTTCATATTTTGCGAAACGAAAGCCGGAGAGGATAATTTAAAACTAACACGAAAATATTTCAATTTTCTCGCAAGGTACAAAATTAATCTTAAGTGCTACGGTGTATTAAATGCCATGAAATTTAAATATCCAAAGTATGAATAGGAAACAGGACTTGCATCTCAATTCAGTTGAGATCTAACATTTCAAGTTTAGCAATTTGTTTAGAAAATGCGATTTGTTCTTTTAATATTTTGTGCTCTCCCCTCATTTGATATGCAGAGCATAAGTTCGGCCAAGGCCCCGATATACTTATAGTTTATACTTGGGAAAATCTCAGGGCAAGACAAAAGTAGCCAACTTAACTTTGGAACTTTCTTTTTTAGCCGTTTCTGTTGCAGCTTTGGCATTTCTTATGCAGCTGATTGCATTTGGCCACGAGCAAAAGAGAAGCAGCAGCAACGGACACTGCAACTGCCAGTGCTACTACGGCTGCTGCAACTGCAATTGAATTTTATAACAAACAATTTTACGCTTTAAGCACACTAGACCTGGCTTTTGTTGTAGCTACCAATGAGGCTGCTGCCTTGAAGTGCCCGGAGTGCGTCATTGACTTTGCCTTTGGCCAAAGGCACTTCTCTACTTTTTTCTATTTATCGTTATTTACCATTAGCCGGCTCTGTTCCCTTGCAGCCCCCCCTCAAGGACCAGGACTTGGCTCGGACTCTGTAACGACCACAATAAGCATTCAACGCTGACTTCCCTTGCCTTCCTTTGGCCTCTGTTTCCTGCGGCTTCCTTTGCAGCCTTGAGTGTAATCGTGGCCCGCAAGCATGCACAAAGTTTAATAGAAAAATGGAGAAATAAAAACAAAATCAATTCACCTACCTACTGGGCAATTAGGGGAAGGGGAGTTGTAAAAGTTCAAACTTATGCAAAAGATCCTTAATAAATTAAGTTTTGGCTAAGGAAGCTCGGACTAAAGAGGTTTTATCAAATATTTTCATAATGCTTTAAGATTAAGCCATTGCTCAAAATCTAATTTTCCCCAACTCTCCAACTGATTTACTTACCATTATAAATATTTCGTGTGGATTTATCACATAAGCATTTCTCTCAGGCCATAAGCACTCCTTGGCCCCGAGAATCATGACAAAGTTTGCACGCCCTCTGCTCCAGCTTCTCCCACTTCCACCCACTTCTAATCCCATTCCCCAGCCCCAAGTGTATAATTATTCTATCTGTCGCATATGCATGAGATCAGCTATAAGGCAGCACTCGCGCGTCCTGCCCTTCGTCTCCATCGCCATCTTCGTCCTTCTGGCAGGCTCTGTATATGTATTCATATGCGTATGCCGAAACTTCCTTGCCCTCCCACTCCGCTGCTTCATTAGCAACTTTGTGCGTATTCATTAGGAAGCAGCAACAGGGGGCTCCGCAGCCCCAGAACCCCCCCTGCACGGAGGCCCACAGCTGCGACTGGTTGATAAAAGATTTATGCGAGCACTGATAACCCGACAAAACGCCCACTACCATAGACATACTGTCAGTCCTGGATAAATAAACCCAAAAAAAAAAAAAACAGGAGATGAAAAAATGGGGGGAAAACAAAAAATTGAGAAACCAGAAAACGAAAATTTCTATGGCAAAAAGTCTCAAGTCGAGGAGGCTAAAAAAAAAGGAAAATACAAAAATTAAAGCACATAAAGGCAGCTGCTTGATTTGGCATTCAGCACAAAAAGCAACGCCGTCAGCTGGGGCTTCGCCATGCAAAGCCAGTCTGTCTGACTGAGTTCCCTTGAAAGAGGGAAGCTTTAGACCCACTTGTAGTCCCCTCGAAAGCCAGCCCCAGTCGCTGTGTAACCGCAACTTTTTCCAGGAAATGTTTCTGGCAAAATGTTTGGTAACTCGACGGCGGCTCTTTCACATGTTCATAAATTAAAATGCCGCAAATCAAATTCACATAAGGCTTCAAAACACTCAAACGCCCGGCTCAAAGCCCCGGCAAAACTGACGGACACAGAGGCGGCGAAAGCTGTATGGGGGATGAGAGAAGAGGGCGGGAGGGCCTGGAGGGCCTGGAGGAGCGAAAGAAGCGAGGCAATCCTTGAACATTGTCTAAACCAAAAAACCCAAAAACTGGCGCGCCGCTGCATGTTAAATTATGTTCACACTTTTGTGGGCTCGGCTCTGCTGGACGGACCCAAAAAAGCCCGAATCCGGACCCGGACACGGGCCACGGAGTCCATGTTCCCGGCTCCCGACTCCTACTGGATCCTCCCGCCGCAGGGCTGTCGAGCGGAGTCCATATGGGTGGGCGGAGCCATGGGCATGGTGGGTGGTTTGCATGTGCGGTTTTTATGCTGGCCAACCACTTAATCTCCTTTCGGTTTATGCCGCTTCTGCCGCGCTGTCTTGCTTCGTTTTTTAAGTGAAATTTATTATATTTTAATCACTCCCCGGGGACTTGTTGTAGCAGTTAAAGCGTATTTTTAACTTCTTTCTTCGCACAGTTCATTCCTTGGGCCGCGCGAACGCCTCGGAAATATTAACGAAATTGCCTCCGGCCGAGGAGTGTGTGCAGGGCTTTAAATTGCTTTAAGCCTGGCCAACGCCAAACAGACGCAAGCCCGTCATATTTCTTGTTTCACCCAGACCCAGACCCCTTTTTGGGGTGTTTATGGTCGTTCTGGTAAAAGCAAACGGCGAAGGGAGAACGGCAAACGCGGCGTATACGCAACTTTCGCAATGTGCCTGCCCCCCCGGAACGCACTTAATCATTTTGATTGTCGTAAATGGCGCATTTTTAGTGCGTCGCAGCTCGTTTCTGCGGTTGCCGAAAAAGGAAACAGTTTCAGCTCATTAGTGATTCATTTATTTATGCTGGCCATTACTTAAGTTATTATTATATGATTAGGCGAAAGTGTGGCTGGCTCATTTATTATGCATCAGTCGAAAGGCCAAAGATCAAGTCGAGGCCCTTAAACGGAGCTAAAGGCACTGCCAGCCGGGCGCTCACCCAACTGTCAAGTACACCGAACATCGATCGACTTGGACAGCTATTAGACATAATCACGGCCGATTCACACAAAGCCCACTGAGGTGGAGAACGGGCCAAGTGCATGGAAGGGAGCTGAAGGATTGCGAGTGCCGGAGCGAGTGCCGGAATAAATGCCTGCATGCCTGAGCTGGGGCAAACGGGCAGACGGGCAACTTCCGGGCGGCAAGGAATGGAGGAGGCAGGGCTAAATGGCAAGGCAAAGGCAAATCACGGCCGAGAGAGGCACACACACATACACACACACACACACAAAAAAATCGTCAAGCCACAGGGATGTATTGATTTTGCCTTTCGGGGCCAACTACGTACATGGCCAAAAACGTGAACAAAGACAAAAATCAAAGCCGCATGCAGAACGCAGCCTGCGGCCTCAAGGCGCTCTTCTTCTCGTTCATCCTGTATCCTGCTCTCTCTCTTCACTCCCCGGTCTCCCTGCTCCGCCTGTCCTTCTCATCCTATCTCACTTTCTGCCTCTATCGGCGATGACTCCTTTGCTGGAGCGTTAACGAGCAGTTTGATGGCTCGAGGAGCAGCAAGATACTTTCTGGCACGAAGAGAAAAAGGAACTACCCAAAAAATAGGGAATACGTCAAAGATAAGCTTTGGAAAGGGTTTCGTAAATATATATTCAAGATTAAAAGGCTTTAATTCTTTAGTTTTCACTTTATTTAATCTCTTAAACCCTATAAAATCTTAGTTATCTGATCTTTAAAACCTAACTCCAAGCTAAAAATACCTCCTAAGCACCCTTTGGTAAACTGCAAAAAAAATTTTTTTTGCTGTGTAGCCTTGCTCAGTGCCAGCTTAAATTGCCCTTCCTACAGTCGGCTTTAAGCTTAAATTTAGGCACACAACTTGGCCAACTGTCCCACCCTGACCCCTCATAGATCAACGGCACTTGTTGGCCAGTTTTTTCCGCCGTTTCTGCACTTTTTCTCAGCCTGCTCATCGAGGTTTTTTATCGTCCGCTGGTTTCATCGTGTTGTGTTGCCAGCAGTGTGCAAATGTCGTAACGGGCAAAGCGCAGCCACAAAGCGAAAAATAACATTGCCTCACTCCGGTCGCACGCCACATGATGCACGTTGACTTTGACGGCTCGCTCCTAGAGCTCCAGCCCATAGCTGCCACATGCAATGGCTACGGCAGTGGCAGTGGCAACAATGCATTCTACACGGACGCGATTCGATTCGGTTCGATGCGATTCGGCTCTATTTTTGGGGTCGTCCTTGCCACAGTATTGGCAGGAGCAGCAGCAGCAGCAGCAGCATTCTGCGTTCTGCGGTGGGCCTAGAAAAAAGTGGCGAACAATTCTATTGATTGACAGTTTGGCAAAACGCACGGACCAACAAAAGCAAAAATTCCGAGCCAAAAAGTGTAGAGCCGCAGGCGTTACCGTTGCGGATGTGCGCTTAAAAACGTTGCTAGCAACGTAAAAAATGCTTCCCCCATTGATTTGTTATGCAGAAAGGTGCAGGCCTGGCCAGAGGCGTCGCATCGGTTTGGCTGTGGTGCGGAATGGGGGTTAGGCGCGATTCCGCGCTGAAATTCTTTAAATTGTTGCCGGCAACTAATTGACTTGATTGGCGGTGCGTGATTCCCTGGGAATAGAAATTCTCGCAGCTGAATTTCTAGAACCAAACATATTTTCCAGCTCGCTTGATTGATCTGCTTTCGCATTGAACGAGTGCACCTGCCAGTGTCAACTTCAAGCTGACCATTAATCATCATTAATCAACGGGGAATCGCACTTGAAAAGCCAGGTGTCGAGCTCTATTTATACCTGGGTTTAATACCCCCGTCGCGGCATGTCTTCATTTATTTTTTATCATGCAAATTAAATTTAATTGCTTAACAAGTTGTGGCAATTGTTGGGCAAACACAGTGCTTCTCCCATTCCATTCACTTTACCGTTTTCATTTTCATTACCATTCGCACTCCCCCTCCCTTGTCCTTGCCCATTGCCAGGCGAAAGTAAAAGCACAGGGCTTTCACAAATTATCTCTGTTGGGCCAGCAAGCCAGACATTGCGGCCTGGGCTCAAACAATAACTAATGTCAGCCAAGCGCAAATTGCTTTATTAAATAAAGTTCAGCCAAAATAAGCAAGCCAAAAAAAGGAAGTATCCCCACACATCCCCGGGGACTAGGAGCAGAGCCAGAAGGAGCGGGGCACATCCCAGGCGGCCAAAGGAATCAGAGTAAATTGTACAATGTGGCCACTACCGGACCCCGGTCCGTCTAATCATTGTGCACACACTCCAACTGGCTGTGAGAAAGCCGAGTGAGAGGGCCAATGGGGGACAGCAGACAAAAGGGCTGGTAAGGACATCGCCAGGCGGCCACAAGGACTGAAAGTATTTTTAGCTAATATCAATTTTTCATAGTTCAAAGATTTCTGCACAGACACACACAAAGAAATCTCTCTGTGTGCACATGTCGGGGCCATTGGGGCAATATGAAATTTTCTGCTCTTCTGATTATAAACGATACTCCGCAGTGTCCTGGCTTTGGGAATGAAACCGAAAATATTTCGTTAGAGAGAAAGAGCTAGCTTTTCGGTCGCACTTCCTCCCCTTTTGATTTGTATTTATTTGAGGCTCTGCAGAACGGGAAATAGCGCATACGCCGGGGGGGCCACCGCCTGCAAGTGATAATTTATGGTCAAATGAAGTAGCTTCGGTGCTAGACATCGAATTGCAATTCGACAGAAAGGATTTTCTCAGATCCTGGCTCAGAGATTTCATTAGCTGCCGCCGTAGTTTAAGTCACCAGTCAGGTGCACCGATAGTGTGCTTTTTTCGGGTCCTGTTCTGCGATTCAAAGTGACAATTTCAATGTATGCTCGTCGTAAATTTTCGCCAAGCGTTATCGACACCGACATCCTTGCTGCCGTTGCTCCTGCTGCTACTGTTTCTGTTTCTGTTTCTGTTTCTGCCTTCCCTTGCTGCAGGAGTTGGTCCTGTGTGTCACTCTCCTTGGCCGACTTGCAGCTGCATTGTTTATATTCTCTGGCCCGGCTGGAGTCGTGTAAATTCTTCCCTTCATCTAATGGCAAATTTATTTGGTACGTAAACAGTTTTTTGGCAACCAGGCTCACAGGGATGTATCGGAGCGGAGCAGAGCTTGGAGATTGGAGGATGTCGCTTCTACTCGGGGCCTTTGTATTGTCTACCCTGCCGGCAGGATGGAGTGTAGAGTCAACTTGGAGAGCATGTAATTCCTGTGTCAGACTTAAATTGAATTCCTTTGCCAGCCGCTGTGCGAGGTATGGGTTAGCCAAACTTGCTAATAATGCTGGGGTATAGAGCTCCGGAACAGGACTGAAACTTTTCAAACTAAGCCAACAGGTTAGACATCGACTCACTGAGTGATTGTCTGAATGTCTGACTGCTTGCTGGTGGTGCTGGTAAGCCAGGACTTGATCAAATTTCGTATGCGTGTGTGCTGCTCTTGTTTTCGGTTTAATTGCACAAATCCATTACGCATACGCAGTGTTGCCACAAGCACTCACACACAAAAACAGTGGCATAGACAAAGTGGGCGGACGGACAACAAAAAGCGAGCAACAAAATTAATTTTTCTCAGCCGCAAAATTGAAACCGAACAGCGTCGAAGCGCGTCGGCAAATTTACACACCATTAAGTAGTTTACAAACACACAACGCACACGCGTTCACAAGGTGTGTGTGTGTCGATGTGAGTACGGCACACCCGCCCATAGTCAACCACACACTCTCACTCCCAATGCGAACGATCCACATGGATAGTCATTGTAATTTGATATTATGCTGCGAAATGGAGGCATGTGTTGGCTGATGGTGCACACAGCGCCTGAGGCGGCATCGCCATCGGAATCAGAATCCTCCGGCTAAGGCGGATGATAGAGAAAATAAGTAAAGTAAAGCCGGCGAAATATGTATAATAAAATAAAACCCAATATCCGGGCCAAGCGTGAAAGGAGTGCCTGCGCCAGCGAACTATTCAATTCGCTCATTTCATTAAGTTTCTTGTCGCACTCGAGCACTTGACGTTGACAACGTGCCGTATGCGCAATATGGGGGCATTGTAAGTAGGTGGAGCCCATGTTTATCAGGCCGCATAACGATGTGTCACTTGTGCGTGGCTCTGAATAGAGGGACCCAGTCCGGGCTGTGGTCCGGATGGGTTGGGATGCTTGGGCTGCTCCGGGGGAGGGGATGGGTGCACACTGCATATTGATATGCTAATCGAGCTGGCAGACAACAACAACAACAACAGCAGCAGCAAATTGCTGGGCCCGTGCTTTGGCAAACGTGACTGCGTGTGTGTTTGTCCGCCTAATGGCACAAAGACAAAGGCAAAGCACAGAAAACGGCAAAAACGCAGAGCGTGATGTCCAGGACCCGGGAGGATCTGGGATCTGAGATCCTGGCTTCAGAGGTGGGTAAGCGCTATTAAGCGCATTATTTAGCCATGGACACAATGGCAACACCCACACACGGCAACAGCAACAACCACAACAGAACAACTGTGTAGATAAGCACTTTTGACGCTGTAATGGCTCCGCTGACCACTTTGTATCCTTGTGTAGCCATATGCTCGCTCGTCCCGCTACCACCTTTTCCACCGCTCGCTCCCTCTCTCTCTCTCTGGTGCACACACAAACACATCTAAAGTGCCCTTAAGTGTCCTGGGCAGGCCACATAAGCGACGACACCTAAGCAAAACACGCAAACAACCAAGTCAAGCCAAGCCAAGTGCTTGTTGTCCTGGCCATTTGGCGTGAGAGTCGCTTCCATTGATATGCCAAAACTCTGTTCGGCTTCTGGCCATGTCTGCGGTTAGTTTCGGGCCTCTAACTAAGTCTGGGCGATTAAGCGGTTGCCTTCTCAGGTGACCACCTACTACTTGACGGTTTTCACTTAAAAGATGTTTTAAATTGTAAAATTTTAATCAAATCGAATAAAAAATTAAAGAAAATCAAATATCTCATATTTTATTAAGAGCTTATTGAAAACAAACCTAATTTTTCGGCCAAGATTTCACAAAATACTCATAAAAATCCATTCGTATAGTAAAATTCACATGACACTTTAGGGGAACCTTAAATGATTGTGCTCTTAAATCTCTACTGACTTTGGTAATATCCCCCTATATATATATTTTTTTTTTTATATTTATGCATAGCCCAGCGACAAGTTTGCTGTGCAAAACAATTTCCCCGGTTTTAATAAAAGTAAACAACCGGGATTAGTTTTGCAAAACCTCCCCCTAGGAATGGCATAAAATTGGGCAGAAAAGAATGCAATTTTCGTGCCTATTCAAAGGACAACGCGTATTACTCAAAAAGGAATTAACTTTTCCTTCCCATGCTAGCAAAGTACACCATTTCAGGGAGTGGGGCCGTGCAGATGAGCTCACGTTAATCCCAAAATCTGCCCAAGTGCTGTCTGCCGAAAGCAACAACAAAGGCAGAAATGCCAGATTCTAGGCGAAAGAAGCACGCACACAAGTAAGGAAGCGGATGGGGAGGGAGGTAGAATGGGGCGGAGGAATTACGCACATTCTGGCAATGTACACAGTGAGCATTGTACATGGCTGCGTATACGCAATATGGCTCCACTTTCGTTTTAATATGAATGCTAATAGGCTAAGTCGGGATTTCTGGACTCGCTTCCACCCAGCCTCTCTCACTGTCTCGTCCCTCCCCCATGTTTTGCCCTCCTCGAAACGTAATTTTCCCACAATTTTTGTTCACTTTACGCATGGGCCCAGACAATGCGAGACCGAATGAAAGGAACACTTGGCAATATGGTGCAGAGAGCAGCCAGCAGCAGTGGCAATACACAATAGCCAAGCCATTTTTATCGCTTTCTATGCCAGGGGCTTATGTTCTGCAGTTAACCAGAGAAGCCCCTATAAGCCCCTCCGTGGGCACTGCGTCCTGCGTCATCTCCATCCCAACATCTCTAGCCATTTAATATGACTCTACTTAGGCAGACGCCCACCGAAAAAGAGCGAAAACGAAGAAATCTTTCTCATATTATGCAAACGTCTTAGCAGGAGCAGTGACCCCCAATGACCCAAAGCCTGGGCATGCACATAAATAAGCAGGAATACGTACATATGTATTTTTGTGGCAGTACACAGAGATAACATGAAAATCTGGGGTTAAACTGTTCGTTTAGGAGGAGGATTTAGTCTTTAAATTAAATATTCAATACATAATTTTATTGTATTATTTTAAGTCAATAAATCTTGCGACAAAGCCGAGATCAAGAATAATTTCAGTTAGATAAGTCAACTTAATATTTATTTAGACAAGAAAAGTATATATTTAATAAAGAGTTAAAGGAAATAGTCAAATTGGGAATATAAATCATTAATGCATCAAAGCTTATACAATAAATAATTAGCTAAGTATTATAATGTCAAATAATATAATGCTTTTAAATGAATTTTTGCGCTGTGTAAACTCATCTTCACTGTATAAACCATCTTTCGTCGTTAACAAGCTTGCACTCTAATTTAGCCGAGAGTCCTATTGTGGCTATTCCTTCCGTTGTCAGAGGAGGATGTTTATCGTGGAATTTACGCTGTGTCCCTGCCGCTATAATTGGCTGTTAGGTCCGTTAAGATTGCGCTTCAATTTCAGATAGGTGACATTTCGTTGCATTTTAATGAGCTTCATTCCACGGGAGGCCGCGAAGCCACGCCATGCCATTCCATTTCATCAGCGGCTTATCGACTTATCTGCCGGCTGGTAATTGCGTGCTAAATTTTATGCTGACTCTGGCCAAAAGCCATCCGGCCCATCCACTCACCTAGGCCATAAAACGCCAAAACGCCGCCCGTCTAAGAATCTGTCTAAGCAGCAGGTTTTATGAATGCATGGAATATGTATGGCCTAATCAAAGTCAATGCCAGTCAAATGTGTCTAAATAATTCAAGTGTTTCGAATAAACACATTTAACAGGTCGACGCCAAGCCAAAAGCCAGCCAAAGGGCAAAAGCAACTTTTGGCATTAAACAAAAAGTCAAAAAATGAGAGAAACGAACAAAAAAAACAGAAACAGAAAAGCTCAAACGGCAAAAGACCGCATAAATGATGCAAAGTATTCTTTTTCCTTTTCCCTCAAACAAGTTTAAACAAAAATCTCTTGTTTTGGGGTAATGAAACTGCAAGGAGCCACCGCCGCCGCCGCTAGCAAGGACACAGGAAAGGACCGAAAGAGGCATGGCAAGCCGAAGGTGGGGAAGGAAAACCAGCTTGCCTACACCTGCTGACAAAGACATTTACTCAAAAAGTTTTTGCCGGCGCATGGCGCAAAATAAAAGGCACAACAAGGTATGCGGCAACATCCACATCCACTTCTACATCCACAAACTGGGACACCGGGGCACGACAAGCATTTCTGGCAAAACGCCCGCGCCCATTAAGGGAGCCCACAAAGGGCGCGTTTTTCATTACCATCGATGGGTGGCAGGTCGTGGGCGGTTGCTGGCTGCTCCTTGTTGGGAGGGTCTTAAAAACGGCAAGTAAAAGGCAACAAAAGTCAAGGATACTGTCAAAAACTGCTGGCGGGCATTTCCTCACTTTCCATTTCACTTGTCCTTGCAATCGCCCAACTCCCATTCCAAGTCCGTCGACTGTTGACTGTTTCTTTCTTATGTTTTCCCTTTTTTGGATTTAATTATTTGGGTTCCTGCGGGCAATGCCCCCGCACAAAGCCGTAACCGAAAATAAAAATAATAAAGGAAGTGTTGTCGTTTTTATTTGTATTCCCTTTCAGGTTTTTGGACTTTGAAATGAGCAACGAACAGAATCCTCCAGGCCTCGTTTCTGCCCATTTATTTAAATACAATTATTTGTGCCTATAGCCGACATCACCCAGTTCATTTATCATTCGATTTGTTCACTTAATTAAACTGCATTTAGTGCCAAATAAAATTTGTTTGTTTATTTGTCCATGTGTATCTTAGGCAATTAGACGAAAGAGCGGCAGAGTGGATATTCGGCCACAATAGTGGCCACAATTAACCGAGCCAGGTAAAGTGCAACAATAAATAATTCTAATTAATTCGAAACTGAATGGATTATTATAAAAGCAAACAAATATTAATTTACAAATTTAGTAAAATAATAACGCAAAGTCAAAAACGAGAGCTAGGAATAATAATCAGAAAATAAATGAAAAAGAAACTGTGTGATATTTGGTTTTAACACATTTTAACTAACTTCCATTGATTGGATTATTTGAAAACATGTCAAATATTTTAATTTTATTTTTTAATAACTTTTTAATAACTGACTGTATCCTCTGCCATTCATATTGATGGCAAATACATATATTCTGCCTGGATGTGTAAACATTGCAGCCCATAAATGGCCAACCACAAACGCCAGTTCAAATGTTTCTCATCAAATATTTTCTGCAGACCGTCGAAGAGTATTTAATGGGTTTTCTCCAAATAAGTAAATCCAAATGAAATTTTCATTTGGCTAAATAATCATTAAAGCAGAACAAGAAATTCACTTATTTTATTTACAATTCAACATGAAATAATATTGTATTTCCCATTTAACTATCTGAAAATCAGTAAAGGTTTTGACTTCTTGTTCTATGAGAGCTTTCCCAAATGATATAAGAACGCGCTGTAGGTTTCCCCTAGGCTGCTTCATTTAATCCCGTACAGAAGTCAATTACTTTGCGAAACGAAATATCTCATCAATACAACGCTACGGAAAATGGTGGCTGAGATTTCCATCTTATAGTTGAGTGCAGATGACCCCGCGGCTAATTAGCAACACGCACTCACCTGCACTTACACTCACACACACCTGAGTGCCCCCATAACGACAGCTTACAATTTAAGCTAATTACGTGGTGCACGTGAGGCTATGATTTAGCGTTTAGCATTGCAATTAAGCCGACAACTGGCCGACGGGCCGAATGGAGGCTCCGGAGTCGGGATCCGGGGACCGGAGGGACGGCAGTCGGTAGCTCTAACTAACCTTATCATATCAGAGGCAGCACGCAAACCAGCTAAGTAGAGTGTGTCAAACCATAATGGACAAGGGCGACAATAAAACCGAGAGGAGAACATATTCCGGCAAATAAAAAACACAAGCCAATGCCCCGTTGACAAGCAGCGTAGGCCAGAAGGAAAGCAAAGACCGGCCCAAGGATACTCGTATCCAAAACGCGGATGCGTGCACGCAGGGCGTTAGTGGGCTTAGTTACGAGGGCGTTGCCAGAGAGAAGTGCAACAATTAAATTTAATTACCAATGTCATAAATATGCCATGTCACAACAGCCCAGCCCCCCTCTCCACCCAAGCGAATGCAATTGCTTTGGCAAAATAATCAAATAACCGGAGAGCCCGAGCCGGAGCCCGATCCCGGGCCCGAGAGCGATTCACAACGGCCGCCCGAGCGAATGCCAACCAAAAAGCCAGTCGACCAACGTGTAAATTACCACTGCACAAATTAATTATTCAAATGTGCACACTCGAATGACTAAACATACGGCGCATCTGGGCCTCCGAGTGTGAATGTGAATGCGAATGTGATTGGGAGTGTGTGGGCCTTGGTATTAGCCATCTGAAATTGTGGCCGCTGGAAGCTGCAGCGCCAACTGCAACGGCATCCTAATTAGCCCTAATAAAGCGACTAAGCATGGATTTCGGTCAAGCGGAGGCTGGCTAACCGAAATTGCAGCATAATTTGAAGCCGGCCAAATACTGTGAAATCAAGCGTCAAACACATAGTGAATTTATACACAGGAGGCAAAGCTGCATTTTCAGGATGCTCGGCATAGTTCCCCTCACCATAAATCCTTGGGAAATAACACAATTTCTGAACCACAAATATATTAAATACAATCTGCATGCGAATGTGAAGATAACAATCAATAATTACATTTACATATTTCAATTAATTTGTAAGGAATGTGTAACTAAGACAAATCGAAATTTTACAAATAAAAAAATATATCATTATAGTTTTCGACCATATAATTTCAAATCATAAAGAAAAGTCAACTACTTATACTCGAATTTCCTTTGCCCAGATTTTGCCACGTCCACTTTGGGAAATATTGACTATAAGAGAAAAACGTAGCATTCTTTTCTGCACCGCCAGCAGAATTAGCCATTAGCAAATCAAAGATTGTGTTTACCCCCAAGTAATTCTCTGTCCATGCTCCTTGCTCGAAGACGTTTTCATATTTTCACTATTTTCACGCTCATTATGCGCCAGGCAACGCTCATTGCCTCGGTTCTTGGTCCTTGTTCCTTGGTTCTTGGCCCTCTTACAGCAATTACCTGGCAGGGTCTGCCCTGCCTGCTGCTGGCTCATTTTTATTTTCCTTCTCGCGCTACGATTGCTGCCACATTTATTTTACTTACTCGCTGCTTCTACAATTTCTGTTTCTTTTTTATTTGGCCTTTATTTTTTTTGTATTTTTGCTATTTCAGCTGGCCACAAACAAAGGAGGAAAGAGAAGAGCGTGGCTCGGCGTCATAATGAGCT
Organism: Drosophila mayri; assembly: GCA_008042485.1. NCBI lineage: Eukaryota > Metazoa > Arthropoda > Insecta > Diptera > Drosophilidae > Drosophila > Drosophila mayri. The sequence continues at coordinate 545,938 of VNJN01004042.1, read as the reverse complement.
CAAATTTATTGGGTCATTTGGAAAAATACGAGAAATCTACTGCGGCTCCTCTCTTTATACGAGGCATGGACATTCCTTATTTTGCTTTTGCCATTTAGCCAGAAATTTTAACATCAAGCAAACACACACCGTGAACCAGAAAGGGAAAACGAAGGAGAAGCCGAAGCAGTTGCTTATTATGGCATCTAGATCCCTTTCTCCTTTCCGTTTATTTTTTTTTTTAATTAGTCAATAGTTGAGAATGGCGCAAACCCCAGATGGCTAAAGCAAAAACTATATTAAGTACCTTGGTGTGTCCGCGTATAATTGTGAAAAGAAAATGAACTGTGAAATGGGTGATGTGAGCTGGATAATTGTCCGAAAATTCATATTTATAGGTGGGGGAATTCGAGATATATAAAAAAGGAAGCCAGGGATAATAGAGAGAAATGAAAATGCTCGAATAAAAGGATCAAATTCCATTTTTACATTCCCCTTAAATGCAATGTGTGCTTGAATGAGTTCGATGCTCTATCCATTAGCAGACACAGAATAAACTAATAACTAAGAAGCTTAAAATTTAATACTCAAGAGCTACCAATATGCGAATATGCCACACGATCTCACAGTGATTATCGAGATTATCTACTTTCCCACATTTGTTTGTACTTGAGCTACTGCCTTAGTGACTAAGTAACCAACTATGCCCAAGCTGGCAAGTCTATTAATCTCTCATCCGGCAAATACAATTTGTAATTAAATGTTGGCAATTAATTATGAATTCCAGCCCGTGTGGCGAATGAACTGAAGCGTTCTGTGCTTCACATTTATCAATGGCAATAGCAGGAACAGGAACAAGGCAGGTCCGGGACTGGGACTGCGACTGCGACTGGGAGCTGTAGCAGGTAATAACCAAGGACCAATCGATGCACGGACAATTGAATTAAAGCCAATTGCAGCCAGTGCGTGCATGGGACTCGACATGGCTCGTTTTATTGTTATGAATTATGCCAGTTGTTATTACCGTCGAAGCCAATAGAGTCGGACATATGCATGGAGCGGCTGGTTAGCTGCTTGTCTGTGGTACGCCCAGTCCCATGGATCCGGGTGGATGCAACTACTATTTACATTATTCCATTATTATGGAATATTTTCGTAATACCATTTTGGCCGGTACGTTCGGCAATGTTTGTGTGTGTGCTGGCGTGTTTGTGTGGTCATGTTTAATTAGCCAAATTTATGTATGAATGCTTTAAAACAATTACCACAACAGCCACGCCCACTCGCCCCCAATAACATGAGCTATGCGCTTTGGGTTTGAATTTGGAATTTTGAATAACAATCGGAACTTAATAGAGTTGCTTGCCTGCCTTTGCCTGGCTCTTATATTAAATTGCATTTTGCCCGCGCCGTTTGGGGGCATGGGAATTAATTGCGCCTGGTCAGGAAGCAGGAACCGGGATGCAGAATCCTGGGGTCCTGAATAATGGCTATCGAACCAGTCCCGCCCGATAAATATAAATATGAATGTCTTTTAACTATTATGCCACGAGATTGCTGTGGCTTTCGACCGCCTTTAATTATTTAACCATTATGTGCGTTGACTTATTTATGCCTGTGCGTGTGTATACTGGGTATATGCTGGGTGTTGGCTCCCCCACATAGCCTCCGCGGGCGGGTCGAACTTATTTATTGATATGTCTTTCGGCCGCAGTATTTAAACGGAAATTAAAGTAGCCTTTACCATATATTGGAGTAAGGGAGTGCGCGTGAATATTTATGTATGTTTAAAAACCAATTTTCACCTCACACAGATACATTGAAACAGTTCAAGGCTCTCTGCCCTGCAGCATATTTTATTAAATATGATTTTTGACCTGGCTATCTGATTTTCTGGAAGTAATTCCGAGAGAGTATACTAAGGAACGATTTCTATCGAAACAAATTACTAAAAATCGTATTTGGAAATTGCATTTCATTAAAGAATTAAAGCTGCCAGCTTAATATGAGTTAATGCCCTGTGGCCATCCATAATTCATCTAGATATCAATCGGTTAAGCCGTTGTGACATATTATGCGAGTAAACGAACTGTGATTGTCACATCGAGAGCTCTGCTTTTTCCTTTGGATTTATGCCAATTCAATCAGATCGTTCGATGTTTTTGCAACTGGCGCATAATTGTTTTCTATATAAACTTCAGTTTTACACAGTGTTTCAAACCTTTTGCAATTTGCAATTTGCCATGGCCCAAAGCCTACGGCAGTTGACAATTTATGGCAAAAAAATGATAAACTCGATGTGAAGAGAAATAAAATAGAACGTGGACAGCAATTGAAGTGCGAAAACACAGCATACATATTTTTAATTAATTGTTAAAAAATACAAACAATAATGCGGCGACCAACAAAAAAAAACAATTCGGAGTGATTGCGAAAATCGCATAGCTTTATTTTATATTAATTATGCAGCTGAATGATTGCAACTCGGCCATTAAATATGCGGCCAGAGACAGTGAGTATTGAGCAACAAAAACAATGCCTGCAATTAAATTGTGCAATTGCTTTATTTCCTGAATGCCACTCGTCAACAGGGATACACTTGGATGTGCGTATGAATAATTGCATTATAAGGACTCCACCCCCTCCCAACCTGCGACTCTCAACAGGTGACGGAACTTACCTCACAGGAAAATAGGTCTGGTCACAATTCTGTTGCTTTTGGGTCTTTTAGCCTGACTAAGCACTTTGACCCGATTGTCCGTATGTTTATTTGTTTGCTTGGCTTTATTTATGGCTCGTTTGGCTTGGAACACACACACTCGGAACGCCACAGGATCACCGGGGGACACACATAGGATACGGATACGTCACTTTAATATGCACATATGTCCTGTCGTGGAGTCCTAATTTAAAATGCCGCACAATTTTCCGTGAGCAAATATTTAAATATTTAATTTCCGGTGCTGATTGTTTACATTTGCTTCTGCGGTGGCTGGTATTTTTCACTCTTAATTTAATTAAAAATCTTCGTCTTGCAGTAGCTTTTTGAGTTGTGTTTTTCGGTTAATCACAACTCGTGGTATTTAGTGTTGTTATTGGGGGGCCAGGAAGGAAGTTGCTAAAATTTTGGTTAGCGTTGTAAGGATAATGGTATTTCACGTGAGAGAGAGAATGCGACCGGCGTCGGCGAGAGAGCACGATAATGGTGTCAGTAATGGTTAAAGGTCCTCCCGAGAGGCAAAATCGAATCAGAACCGAAATTCGCGAACCACGATTTTTTTTTTTTTGCCGGTTAATCCTGCACAATAACTTGATTATTTTCCAGGATAATACAGTATCTAAGATACGATAAGTTTTTTCCCACTATGGCTTTATCCCACTTTATATCCAACTATCCTTGACAGAGTTTAAAAGTTGATTTACGAAAGAAAGAATCTCGTAGTTTTCCAACTTGATTTTTGTATATTTTGAATCCTTCGACAGTTATAGGAGATTATTTCCACAATGATCTGATAATTCGAATAACTCTTTATGAAACTCTTGCAATTTATTAAATTTATACTTTATTTATTTACTTTATTTCTTCGGATGGCAGTGGGACGAGAGCACAACCGTCTGCTTGCGCGTTTCGAATAGGACTGAAGACCGTTATTTCTTCATCGTTTGTTGCACGAAGGACCCCGAAGCGGCGCTCGGCAACCACTCGTTGATTCAACAGTTAGCCGAAGCGGGCACACCCGACAGCAGTGGGTGGTTGGGGGGTGGTTGCACGAACGGCTAGCACAATATAATTGGTATTACAGCCTCTTCTGCTCGCTGTGGTTGTTGTTGCAACTAGCGATAGTTTTAACCGCTGCTCTTTTCGTTCGTCGTTCGCACTACGGCAATAAATGTGTGCCACCCGCAAAAAGAGAGAATTTCCCACCCAAAGTGGGTGGTTTGTTGTGGAACTTAAGAGAGAATACCGGGGTCGATGTGGATCCAAATCGGGCCAACCGATTCTGATTAAAACAATGTTTCATTTTAGTATAATAAACATTTTAGTTTTGAGTTTATGAGTAAATAAAAAAAACCAAAAACTTTAATTTGTCTAAGCAAGGTTTAAATTCTTTTATAGTTTGACTTGAGGTCCTATAGTCCACTTTAATTCGATCCACAGCACTTAAGGTTTTTGCTCCGGAGGAAACTGAATTTAGTACTATTCTTATTTTACGTATGTGGCCTACTACATCTTACAAAATATTATCTATTTATTTTGCATTATTATTATTATGTTTGTTTTTTTAAACAGGGTAAACAGTAATATCAAACGATTGTTCTTTATATTATATTTTGTTTATTACACATCAAGTGTTAGCTGGAATATTAATTTCTTTTATTGCCATAAGGTCTTGAATAAAACAATACTTAATTTGCGTAAAAATCTATAATACGATTAATAATTAAAAAGTCTAAGTTTAAGCGGATAAGGCTACTAAATTACTTTATTTTATTAATCTTATTTGAAGAGGAACTGCCGCAAAATATCCTATTCAAAAAGCTTTAAGCTATTCAAAGCTTGACTTTGATTTAAATGGAACATTTTGTGAGCATTTCCTTTTGCTTTATAACAGCAAAGGAAATTTTCTCTTTATTTATATTTTAGCGATTTTGTTTCTTAATTTTTTTATTAGTCTTTCAGTTAAAAAATATTAAATATTCAAGCGTTTTTTATTAAAAGAAAGACTCAAAGAATGTAAAGAAAGATGATTAAAAATGACGATAACTTTATTTACCAATATCTGTTTGTCAAGAATATTTTGTTCTATTTTCGAGAGACTTTAGCAGGTATTACTTTGAATTTAGATTAATTTTATTATATTTATATTCATATAATAACCTTTTCTTCTTTTTTATCAAAATATTTTTATATATTATTTAAATTATTAAAAATTGAAAACAAAAAATAAAAAACTGCAAACTACAATTGTTTACTAAGTCTGGCTTCCCGAATTGATCTTTCTAGCTTATTTTATATAACTTTTTATATTATTATTTATAATTTATATATCCAAGAAACGTTCCGATTAACTTGATTTTATTGATAAGTGAATTTTTCACCACGTTGCTTTCTTAAGAAAAAATTCCAAATTTAAGTAAGACGCCCTGCTAATTGACAGCTTTGTGGTCCTGCCGTCACCCGCTCTGTCCTGTGGTGTTACTTGTTATTTATAGTTGCCTGCTTTTTTTTTGTGTTTGTCTGGTCCTGTTCCAGTACCCATTTCGGACATCTTGGCCATTTTGGCCATCTCGACCGTGGACATGAACTGGCGGCATCGGAGTCAAACTCAAGCTTGGGTTCGGGACTCATCTTCACGCTTCAAGGCCGCCACACACTTGAGATGCGCCCTCAATTCATTTTCTTTTCCTTACTTACGCTCCTCGAGCCAGTTTATTGTTATTTTGGCCGTTTCTGTTTTTGTTTTCTGGCAAACTTCTTGTACCGCCATCTGCGAAATGAGGCGTACCGCCCACAGTAGCCGTCCCAGCCGGACTGGCCAGGATCCAACGTCCAGCGACCAACGTCCTGTGTCCAGTGTCCAATGGCCGTGGCCAAGGCCCAGTTTGCTGGCTGCCCCCAAACTATTTGCCATGGCCCACTCCCAGTCCTGGCCAGCACTCGCTGGCCATAATGAATATTTATGAAGATTTAAAAAACATTTTCTTCGCGTCTGTTGTTTTATGATTTGCAAGTGTGCCTTTCTTTTTCCCTCCACCAGAGCGCCGTCAGCTCAATGGCGTGCAAAGTTTTCTGCTTTTCGCCCCAGTGATGAGTGCTCCGGAATGCCACGGATACGGACAATGGACATTGAAGGTTAAGCATTGGACGACGGTCATCGGGCATCCGTAAGAGGAACGACATCACACACAAGCCGCAAGGCAAAATCACTCTAAATACGCAAACTGTCGCTTCGCTGGTGTCTCAATCGATGCAGTTAAAAAATATGTTTCGATATAATAGAACTTTTTGTATTTAAAATAAAATAACAAGCTAATTATATTAAATAACATTGATTGTATTAGGTGTTGAAAAGATACAACGAAAGACTAACACATCCTTCAAATGTAACTTCTTTAAAATATGTAAATTTTTAAATAAAAACAAACATATTGTATATATTTATAAATATATATTTCCGTTTTATTTCTATTTTGTTTAAAACTAGTTACATTTCTGGGTTTAACTTCATTTTATTCAAAAGAGTTTAACGCCAGGACCTTTTGTGCTTTTTTCACAGTGCTCCTTTGGTGGCTGCCACTTCTGCCGCTGTTGTTTTCATTTTGTAAATGATTTCATTATGTGCTACAAACGCCTCCATCGATGGCGGGGTGGTGATGTCCATTCGTGCTGTTCCAACTCCTCGCACTGGTCCTGATGGTTGTGATGGTCCTGATGGTCCTGATGGTCAGGGTGGAGTGATGGTCATGCTGTACTGCGCAACGTGGCGTATACTTGCTATTGCCAGTGCCATCGCAGAAGGACGAATTTGCGTCCGGCATGGCTCCTTGGTGGGAATTTATTGATAATTTAATTTGACATTTGCGGTCCCTGATTGTCATGATTGTTTTCATTTTAATCTTGTTGTTTTCCCAGCATTTCTTTGTTCATTCCGTCGCCGTTGTTCCTTTTTCTGTTCATTTTTATTTGCTCTTTTATATGCATTGTGTATACGTTTTTTACATCGAACCTTTGGCTATTTGCATTTAGGTTTTATGCCCTTGTTTTTTCCACTTTTCAGCGGGGCCTCTCATCATCATTGGCAGGCGTAGTGGAGATGGGTGACGTTGGGAAACAATATCGATGGGGCGTGCTAAAGGAATTTACATGCCGTTATGGCCCTTTAAAGGATCGCCCCGTTTAACTTTTGTTTGCTGCTTTGTGTTTTGTGACTTTCTCCACGCTTTGTGTTCGGCTTGGCACACTGCAAATTTGCATGCGAAAACAATGAAATTCATTGGTCCTTGGCTGCCCGGCTTGGCTGCTGCTCCGTGTCTTATTGAAATGTCCTTCGTCCTGGCAGGTCTCTCCAAATACCTTTAGAAGCATCAACAGCATCCACAGCAACAGCAACAGCATCTACAAAATGTAATGCCCTTAATGACATTGCCAAAGGAATTTTAATTAAACTATTTCCTGCCTGACTTGCCTCCCGGTCTGTTGGCAATGGGCGTGGCTAAGCAGCTTCAAATGTGCACAAATATTGAAATATTTATGGAACTAGCACACGTACACATGCGAGTACAGTGAGGAGAAAATTGAGAACTTTGGCTTTTCCCATTACTTGCTATTGCTGCTAACGATAAATAACAGAAATCAAGCAATTGAAAACTAGCGAAAATTTTATGAAAAGCTTATATTAAACCTTATTACCCTTATTTTCTTTAGCATTCGAAACTCCTCACATATGTATACTTAGTTACGATTACAAGATAACTTATAATTTCTTTAAAGAGTTGCCCTAAAAGGTATCCTATAGTTCTCAAGCAGACTATGGCCTACTGGAAATGTATTATGATATGGAAAAATATCCAGTTTCGACTCTGGATTTTCTGTGTGCAGCACCAAGGGCATCAGCACACTGAAACGAGGCGGTCCAAGGCGAAAGCCAAACCAAATCTGAGCCAATACGTTGCCCGCCCCAGCCCTTGCCCCGTAATGCAATTTTAATTTCAGCCAGCAGCAGCGCAGCAGCTCAGCAGGCAGGCAAAAGTCACGGGGAGGTCATGTGGCAGAGGCATCAGCTGTGCAGCTGATTTTCCACCATCATCAGCCTCGGCTACAGCCCCAGATTTTTGCCAGGGCACCGCCCCAGCGGAGCAGCCATCCATCCACCTTGTCGCGTTCCGTTTCCGCCACCGCTGCCATCATTTCCGCTGCTCATTTTTGACTGACTGCTGACAAATTTGTATGTCTTCGCTTTATGTTTTCGTGTTTGTCTTGTTGGCTGATTTGATTGTCGAAATTCCCAGCAATTTCGATTGTCATTGTCTGTTTCTGTTGCTTTATCTATGTATGTGTGTAAGTGAGAGCCGGAGTGAAGCAATCAGCAGCCAAAAGGTAGTATGAGATGTTGCACCTTAAACCAGCTTAAAGTGAGCGAGGTGCCAGAAAACAACATAAATTGCGACCAGAGACGTTGTGCTACCCAATAGCCCCAAGTTTTTGCACCCCCAAAAACTTTGCATCAATATGCAGGCGAGGAGGTGGGAGGAAAGGAGTCAAGGAGCCGCCCACAAGGTGGAAATGCAGCCATAAGGAAATTTCATTATTACCGCGCTTACACGCTAATGAAGCATGTAAAATGTCAATGTAGAGGTGCGAGTATGTACTTGCATCCTTCACACACACACACACCGGTGTATCAATGTGTGTGTTAGGGCGTCCTGTGCCTGAATTTGTGTACGAGTTGGGTTTCTAGTTTTATTGCAAATGTGTGTAATGAATGTAAATTAGTAAAAAGTTTCCGGACGGAGGTGCGGGCGCCAAGGAAGCTGCTGCCAAACTATCCTGCGGCTGGCAAGGATCTGCACTGCTCCTTGCGTGAACATATGGGTGTGTATGTGTGTGGGTTATGAATAGCATTCGAATTAGGATGTCAGGGAAGACAAACTGCAGGTGTATGGCTGTTAATTATGAGCAGCAGCTATCCCCCGGATTTTACACAGCAAAAACGAAAGACTAACAGAAACATTTTAGTGCTAATCTCTTTGTTATAAAAGCTAAAATTATATAAGTACTCCCATTAGCTGGTAATTAAAAATGAAATTAAATGATCCTTTATAAATAAGATACTAATAGAATGTCCAAGTAAAATACATTTTCGCTCGTGTATGTAGGTATTACGCCGAAAAATAGCAAAAGCAATGACCCTCTGAGCCAATTAGTTGGCTATGCAAATTAGTTGGAGATATTTCGCAAGTTTTCCAACTGTTAATTATCATTTAACTAATAACATTTAATGGCAAACACAGCTCTGCACTTTGAGGCATTAGGCGGAGCCGGGCAAAAACTTTAAACTTCTTTCACCAACTGGTGCAGGAGAAGAGGTTGGAAACCGACAGCTGCAACTTATTAGATGCGTTGTCTGGTTTATGCAAAACCAAAGGCAACATTGGCCCCTGTCCCTTGGACACCACTAGCGCCAATCCTTGCACCATCTAGCCACCCAGCCACCCTACCACCCAACCACCTAGTTCCATTTAAAATAAGCAAAGCAAACTAACAAAATTCGTTTATCAACGCCATGCTGTCTGCAGCTCAAGGAAAGTTCAACCAAGGTGCAAAATAATTTGTTGCAATCAGCTTAGCCTGCAGGCTGAGGCTGCCCTTGCATCATCCCGAAAAAGGGGGCGTGGCACCTTGGCAGAGTGGCAGCTAGGAATGGGCCACATAAAGCGACTGCGTTACGTTGCCAGGCGGGCAAGTTTTCAATTTAAGTTGAATTATTATGACCTTAATTAACACGTCGTTTCATCATCAAATGCTGCACTACATCTTATGCTTTTGTTGCAGATATTTCGGCACGGCGCCGAGCTTCACAGCCAGGTGGATGGCTCTAGGACGTGGGACTGGTGGGTATGAGGGATGTTGAGCTGCTGATTCGATTTTCTGCAGACATGCACTTTTCCCAGGCAAGGAGCAGCAGCAGCATCATGAGCCGCAGGAGCAGCAGGAGCTGCGGGAACAGCAGGAGCTCTAATCCCTACGCCAAGTAACTGTTGCTCCGGCCGGTCGGGCTGCTCAGGACCGAACCGTGCTGCCCTGGGTTTTACTAATTTTGGTTTTAATTAAATTCAAACTATGTTGACGCTGCCGGCACTGACGACCTCCGACGCCCGGCAATCACGTGGGTGATGGCCACGATCCCCACTGCTGCTGATGACGATGATGATGATGAGGCTGCTCTCCATTACTTATGTAGCTAAATTTTATGCACCTCCTAATTGAATGACCGAAATGTAAATTGAAAATGCCTGAACAGCTTAAATGGCTTCGCACTTAAAGAGAGTGCACTGAAAACAAGTGTCGCCAGGCAGGATAAATAACTGAATATACAAAATAAATATAATAAACCGACTCTGCTTTATTTTATAAGACTCTTTTGTCCCAAACAAATAAAACCTAAATTTAGCTTTTCATACAAATTTAAAATAACTTTTATCCATACTTCTTTAATGCGGGACAAATTAAAAAGACTTTAAGACATCTGTTTATGAACAATTTAAAAAGAGCTTAAAGCTGAGTACATCTCATAAATCTGGGAATTGGCCAGCCAAGGAAGTCATCATCAGATGGCTGGCTGCCTTACACTATTTGCGTTATGATTTCTTTTTAATTTCCCAGCGGTATTTAGGAGAAAAATTTAATAATATCAGATGTGAGGACATAAGGACGGGGCACATGAATGGGGATTGTCCAGTCCCGTGTATGCTGGACATGCACCATGTGTATTTTTTGAGCAAACAATGCGATCTCGCTTTTCCTCACATTTTCCAACCTCTGCGCATCCTCTGTGGTTTACCCCTTACGGGTGTGTGTGCTTGTGTTTGCCCGGACTTCCGCTTGGCTAAATTTGTTTACACTTTTTACTCGACGCGGCTGTCCCACTCATAATTTCATTTTGAAACGGTTTCCCCGCGACAACATTACTCGTTTTTCCATTGTTTCTCACAGCCTGACATATGGCACTAAGCCTGGCCCACTTTATTAAAACTGGCGACAAAAGACAAACCGAAAATTCACAGAATTCCCAACAAGCAGGACACCAAGAACCGAGCTCGGTCCATTTAACAGACTCTCACTCCCTCATTATGGGCAGAAGGCGATGGCTGAAACCCTTGGCAGCACTCAGCACGTGATTTGCATACACTTAAGCCGCCACCGCCGCCCACGTGAACATCTGGCCCACACTTAATTACATGCCAAATGAAAAGTTGAAGAAACCAAAAGAAAAGAATGAACGGGAAACCAAAAATATAAACAGGAAAAAAACAGGAATTAAATGTGCGTTAAATTGCCAATAAACATGGCCTGCATCTCAATGGCAGCATCAAGCGAAAGGGTTTTTAAAGCCGCCAACAATATGCGTAAGACGGTTACACTTTGGCAAAAAGTTGGTTAATGAGTTCATCATTAGTTGGGCAAGTATAAAAATATTTGGTTATACGTGAGAAAGGATCCCAGGGGGGAAAGCTAACGAATATCAGCTTTAAGAATAAACAATAATAAAAATAGATTCATAAAACATAAATATTAATATTTGAAGTACAATAAATCTGTTTAAAATATGATATTGCAGAGAGCTATGGTGCGGTATAGTTGGGTATAAGCAGGCGATATTTTGCTAAAAGGCTAAAACTGCAGCAAAGTTGGCCCTGACATAGGTGCTGCTAGTATTTGACCAACTGGAAACATATCATTCTCACGCCGAGAGTCAAGGCGTACATAACATATACAACGTTATTAGTATTGACCAAAAAAAGTACACAAGTTTTTGAAATTTTCTACTTGACTTTCATTTTGTGGAAGGGGAAGCCTTTATAAATTCCCATCAAGAAATGGAGTCGACGCGCACAAGGGCCGCTATGCGTATCAAATCTACAGCTCCGTACGTGAAACCGGAAAAGAAAGTAAGTGAGAGAGTTATCAATCCTTGGCAGGTTGTAGGAATAAAACTATGATATCGAACTGCAGGAGACCGTTTTCACCGATGACGAAAGGAACACGATTACCGAGCTGAAAAAGCTCTACTTGGAGACAATTAATTTGGATGTGGAGCTGCAGCGAGACATCTACAATATGGAGAAGAGTTACGAGGAACGCCACAATGTCATATTCGAAAAACGTAAAAAGGTCCTAGAGTAAGTGTCACAAACTTTCCACTTTTTCTCAAACTAAAATTAAGCCACCATTTCCAGGGATTTCCGGAAACAATCCCACGGCGATTCAACGCCAAATGAGAACGTCAGTAATTTTTGGCTCAAGGTGCTCAAAGCCTCTTACACAGAGTTCATCAGCAAGAAAGACGAAAAGATATTGTCAGTAAGTATATCAGACTTTGAATCTAAATTTTAACCCAAATTAAATAACCCAAGAAACTTATAGAATCTTGGATATTTTCTACAGTTAATACTCCAACTCTTTCTTACAGGCCTTGATCGATGTGCGTTCCCGGCTTTATAATGACCCGGAAGTTAAGTTCGACATAGAGTTCCACTTCGATAAAAACGAATACTTTACTAACAGCGTTCTGAAAAAGACGTATTTTCTAAACTGCTTACCGGACCCGAAGGATCCGCTTTCGTATGACGGCGCAGAGATTTACAAATGCGAAGGCTGCACCATCGATTGGAAGACTCCAAAGAACTGCGAGAATGGTAATAAGCCAAGTGACACTGACCCTAATACCAGATACCTAAAGCTAACTCCTTGAACAGGCGAGTCGGGTAACCCATCGTTCTTCAACTTCTTTTCTCCTCCCAGTGTGCCGGGGGACCCCGAAGATGAACAGTTCTGCGACATCAACGTGAGAGCTCCATGGTTTATTTTCTAGACACCTAACTAACTTCTATTCTGCACAGGCAATACTTCAAAATGACTTCGAACTGGGTTTCTATCTGAAGGAACGTGTAATTCCCAAGGCGGTTATCTTCTTTACGGGCGAGATCGCTGACTGCCAGAGCACCTCCGAGTCTGAAACGGAAAATACCGATGATGATTCAGACGCCGAGGAGGAAGACGAATCCTCCAACGGCACCGACAAGTGAATTCAAAATGTCTAAACATGTTTACAACTTTTACACTTTTCACAATTGTTTTTCACACAGAAGTACCCTGCCATTAATTGGTCTGTCCTTACAAGATTTACCAAGCTGCCAAATAAACATTTCATTTTACGTATACCAATGAGTTCTTTAATTTGGCGTTTAGTTTTTGCTTATTGGAAAATCACAAAATGCTGACAATTACTATTTAATGAGCTGAACAAAGTGGGCCTTGTCATTTGCGCTAGTTGACTTGAATTACATCACAGCCTCATTGCCTCATTCTTCACTCCGAGAGTCGGCCGAAAAAACATAACAAATACTAGAATTTAAACAAAAAAAAAAAATTAAAGGAATATTTTATTCAATTTAGCGAGAGCAGCCACAAAATGGACTCTACCTTCGCAAGTATCCAGGAGGAAATGAAGTCGGCGTTTGTAAAAGAAGATAATGTAAGTGAAATATTTATCCTCGGCAGTTTATGCCTAAGAATCGGTTCAATCTTCAGGAAGCCGATTACACCGTCGAAGAGAGAAAGACAATTACAGATCTGAAGCAGCTCTACATGGAGACTATTAAGTTGGATGTTAGCATGCAGCGTGACATTTACAAGATGGAGAAGAGTTATGAGTATCGCCACAATGCCATTTACGAGGAGCGCAAGAAGATCCTAGAGTGAGTCACATGCATTTTGCACCATTTCTGCAACCAAGCTTAAACTGCGTTTCTAAGTGAGTTTCGCAAACAAAACCACGGCGATTCAAATGAAAACGTCAAAAACTTTTGGCTCAACGTACTTAAGGTCGCTTGCACAGAGTTGATAACCAAGGAGGACGAGGAGATTTTGACAGTGAGTTGTATCCCAACTCAGAAATATATTTGATGATACCTTACTGATCCACAGTTTTTGTCCGATGTCCGATCGAAACTTTATGTTGATGATATTGTAAAGTTCGACATAGACTTCCATTTCAATAAGAATGAATATTTTAGTAATAAAATTCTGAAAAAGACGTATTTCTTTAACTGCCTGCCAGACCCAAAAGATCCGCTCTTGTTTGACGGCGCCGAGATCTTTAAATGCGAAGGCTGCGCCATCGATTGGAAGACACCAGAGCGCCGTGCTAAGAGTAGTAAGTATTTACAGTAAAAGTTCGATATTTAGTTCCATAATTTAACGATAAACTTTTGTTTTATATTATAAAATGACCCTTAAATGATATATTGATTATTTTCGATATGATTCAGGCGAACCCTCATTCTTTGACTTCTTCTCCCCTCCCACTCTGCCGGAGGACACCGAAGAGGACCATTATATCGACATTCACGTGAGATCGGTTTGGTATATATTCTAAAAATGTAGCTCACTTTTATTCCCCACAGACTATATTGAACAATGACTATGAGATGGGTTTCTACCTTAAGGAACGTGTAATCCCCAAGGCGGTGATCTTCTTCACCGGCGAGATCGTTGACTGTCAAAGCACTAGCGATTCAGATGAAGATTCAGATGCCGAGGAGGAAGAGGCATCGGACAACGCCACTAGCCAGTAAATTCCAGAACTTAGAACCTTCAACACTTTTTGTCTTCATCCAGAGTCTCTGAAAAGTTAATTGGTTTGTCCTTACATGTTATATATATAGCTACCAAATAAACATTTCATTTTACGTATACCAAAGGGGTCGCGCGTTCTTTAATGCCTAACTAGAGGATTGGTTTTTTGTGGAGTTCGGATTTTTAGATTTATACAGTGCACTGAGCCTGGCATATAGTACAAGGGCTTGATTAGTTTGGAACGTAATACTAATGGGCTGAGCTACAGCACTCGCTTGTAGCCAGCGTTGTGGGATCGTCGGCTTGGCCATGTCATCGTCCTCTTCGACGTCTTAAAGTATCTCCATGCAGCACGGCCCATTTCCACAGATAAGTTTTCACGGAATACAACATGATACACACATATAGTTACTATGGGATCACCAGGACCGGCGGCGGTGGCGGTGGCGATTGCGGTGGCTGCTGATCATGTGCGTCCGCCGGTCCTTCTTCGTTCTGTGCCGCCACTTCATCTTCTTGCTCCTCGATCGGAATCTCCGCGCCATCTTCATCGTCTACTGTCAAGTGCGTGGCCACCACCTCACACTCCGGCTTGCTGCTTTTAAAGCGTCGCAGACCCGAAAGCGTTATGCTCGTTCCGCTCACATCTATGAAAATCAGATTCGGCGAGCACTGCACGAGATGCTCCAGGGTGTGATTCGTTATGTGATGGTAGTTGCGCAGCAATAAACGCTCCAGTCGGTTGTCCGGAGAGCGGTTGATGTTCCGTATCCAAACCACATCCGGCTGCACGGGTCTAGCTGCTCTGCCAAAGCTGTAGATCGCCCGATCCGATACATAGCACTGCGGCGGAGCCGGGCACGTTGTTGGACGGTGGCGCATTCGGCGAGCACAGTCCCGATCGAGGGGGTCTAGCATGTTCCAGAACATGGGATGCTGCACCACCTGGTCGAAGTTCCCACGAGGATGGGATCGGTGGCGGCGCGAGTGCATCACAAGCATCGGCTCTCGAATGGCCATTGCCTGCGGATTCATGTAGATCATCTGATCGCGACGCGGCAGGAAGCGACTATGGGCAGGATTGTTTCCCCGCCAGGTGCGCAAGTGGTCCGCCATCTGCTCCAAAATGGCCACCATATTGGGTTGCTGCCGCGGGTTCTCCTGACCAGGTGGATGCACCTCGGGCACATAGATGTAAGCGCGTGGTGTGGGCGACGGTCCAGGATTCTGGCCATCAGGGTTATCTGCATCTGCTGCCGGCGGCACCGCAGGTGGTGGATGATCGGCGGCCACACTGGGCAAAGCAATAACAACCAGTGGCGATCGAACAGGAGCACCGCCATTTTGGCCATTGCCGCGCGAAGCTGCACTCTCCAGTTTGTCCGATGAACAGGAAGATGTTGAGGAGGACGTATCTGTAGAGGCCGAAGTGGAAGAAGTATCCTCATCTTCGGATTCTGAGGAGCCAGTACTCTTCTTCACCAGTGGTTCCCTAGTATTGGCAGCTGGCACTGCTGATGCGGGCGGCGACGGCTCCTTTCTCTCGTTGCAATTATCCGAATTGAATATTTCACCATTCTGATCATTCCCCTGCGCAATCTTGCAGGCTCGCAGGTGTTCCATGGCGGCCCGCGATGTAGACGGCTCGTCGTCGTTGAGAACTTTTAGTGATTCCGGCTGCGGGGCGACAGCCTCGTCATTGGCATTGCCATTGTTGGTTTTCTCCGGAGTGGAGATTTCAGCGGGCAGGTTGGTCGGCGACTCAAGAAACAGCTCCTTGAGATTCTCGATGGCGCTGAAGCACTGCAAATCCGAGTTATTGATGGGCGTTAAACGGAGGTCTAGCACCTGAAAACAAAAGATATCAGAATATTTTCCATGTATATTTTTTTTACGCCTAGCAAACCTCTAGTTTGTGGAAGCCAAAGCGAGCAGCCATGCTGCCGTAGGGAACAAACTTGCACAGCATCTGACAGCCCTTGAGACTAAGACGTCGCAGCGAAGGCAACTTTGAGAGGGCCATAATGTAGTATGGTTCGAACCAGTTGTTGTCCTCAATGCTGAGATCCTAAGCACAAAGAAATATATTAATAAATTGATAATTTAGCTAGAAAAGAAGCTCTTAGTTACCTCCAAGTCCACCAATTGCAACTCTATCGTGTGAAATATGCTCTTGACCAGATTGCCAACCTTCACACTGCAATCTTTAAGCATTAGTCGCTTCAGCGAGGCGGGAAACTCGGAAATGTGTATCTATAATCAGGACAAATCAAATTAAATACTAGAAGACAAAGGAATCCTATTGCAACTCACATATTCGAAGTCCAGACTGACTCCCTGCAGTTCCAGCACTTTTAGCTGATTTGCCACCTTGGGAAAAACGGAATTCAGGGTCATGGTAAACTGCCGGAATTCGCCGGCCACATGCTGCGATGATGGCGGGCCGCAAATCTTGATGGTGTGTGTCTTTTCGGTGGCTCGACCAAGGATCTCCTCCAGAATGCCCATAGGTAGCGGCCCATTGCTGAGATCTATGCGGTGCCAGAAGCGGTGGTCCAGAAGCAGGCTCTCCAAACGAGGCGAGCAGCTAAATATATTAAATTTTTAATATAAGAATCTCCTTTAATCAAAGAACAGTTACAGAATTACTACAGTTAAAGTATTACACAACCTTTGAGTCATGAGACTGGATACCATATGATATGCCAAGATATTGAACTACATAAATACATTCCCGGTGAGAATGCTGGTTATATACCAGCAAATTCAGATATTTGTAAACAAAAATATCTGAAATGCAATATGTATACTGTGCATAAATAATAGTATTCATATATCACCCCAGTTTGTAAGATAAGATAATTTTGAATTCCGGGAAATCCCTATTGGACGTGCCCCCTACCGGATTTCTCGGTATATGTTGTGGAAGGCCAACTAAAAGGGGACTTACTGCATCACTGCCATTATGGAGGGCGTGTCCAGGTACTTGAAGATCTCGTAAAGCATCTCGTCGCAGAAGTCTAGCAGATTGTGCTCTATGCCTGGGATGCGTTGATCCGGCGACTGCTGCTCCAGTTCCTCCCTTCTGCGTTGTTTCGTCTGCGGCTCCTCTTCAGGGGTTTCTGGTGACGGGAGTTGCGGGGGCGTGGCGACCGGCTCCCGCGATGGACGTTCGCTGGCCGAGAAGCGGCGCTTTTGCGCTGCGACACAAGCGCTGCCCACGTCGTCCATGCTGCTGTTGGCTGATTTTTATTGCCAATTTTTTGTGTAGTTTTTTCCAGCTAAAATGCAAGTAACCAGTGTGACCGCAGCAAAAGCGCGAGACTAACAGCGGGATACTACGAAAAAACCAAAATCCAAGATAGAGCAACCGGCAAATAGGGATGCAAAAATAAAGTAAAATTCCCACTATTGTCGCTAGAAATATATCAATCTTTTTTAAAAATATTAAACAAATTATGTAACGGTGTTATATTAATCTATGAACCATTGACAAATAAAAACTTTAATTTAAAAGACAGCATAGAACGCACGGTCAGTGTTGGAAAACTTCGCAGGTCCATCGCTAATTTCTGGACTCGTGTGTTTTTGTCTGCGGATTTATTGACTAAAAATGCATCTGCTGAGGCAACTGCGCCAGCTAAACGGGCTCCGGACCCTGCGGCAGACCACCCGCCAGGTGTCCAATGCCCCAACAAAGCCGGCGACGCTGCAATACGAGCGGGATCCGCAGCCGCTGTTTACGGACACAGAGACCCAGAGACTGCTTCAGTCCATGACGCAACTGAACTTGGATCGGGTGTTCCGCAAGCGCACGGTGCCGGATAACAGCGTCGAGACCAAATTTATGACGGACGAGCAGCTGGACAGTGAGTTCCAACAGATGGTGGAGCGGGCCAAGCACATGCTGCAAATGCCGCCGATCGTTACGATTAAAAAGGACAAGGAGCGCATAATTACCAAGGATCCGGCGTTGAAGGACTTTGCCAGCACAAAGTACGTGTTTACGGACATCACCTTTGGTCTGCGGCAGTCGGAACGAAAGGTAGTGGTACGGGAGACCGACGGAACCCTAGCTTACGCCACACTGGAGACCACTAAACGAATGAATCAGCTGTATTCCCCTCTGGAGGGCCGTCAGTCTTACATCCCCCGTATGTTCCTGTTCGAGGAGCTGCTGGCCAAGTGCCTGGCGGAGCACAAGTACGAGTTTGTGCTGGATCGTCTCCTGGTGCAGTATGAACCCCATGAGCCGGAGTTCCACAATATTTCGGCCCGCGTCTTCGAGCACCTCAACGAATCGAAGCAGTTCGACCTCCTGCGCTCCACTCGGCACTTCGGGCCCATGGCCTTCTTCTACGCGTGGCACCGCTGCATCGACGATCTGCTGTACGACATGATTCGCCGGGACTACCTCTCAAATGCCGTGGAACTGATTGCTCTCAGCTACAAGATTCACAAAGTGCCAGTAGAATATCTGTCAACGCTGGCTCAACTGGACGCCCTGCAAATCACACCCGCGCAGCGCGCTTTGGCAGAGCTGAGAAGTGTCTTCCGAAATCGGGAGGAGCAGCAGGGCATCGAGCAGGAGATCCACACGGCCATTGGCAAAACGGAGCAGGACTTTGCCGCCGACGAGGTCAGCCTCAAGTTCATCGAGCAGTACATCGCCAGCGAACATGCCCTAAAAAAGGTGCAGCTGGAGCTGGCGGTGCAGACACTTAAAGAAGTCAACCAAGAGAAACTGCTGCTTTTCCAGGGATTAAAGAAGGCGCATGGCGTTCAGGCGTCGTAGGACCATAATCCTATTGTTATCGATTTCTATTTGCTAATAAATACAAACTAGGTCAAAAATGAGTATATGTTTATAATTCATT
The DNA here is from genome assembly GCA_008042485.1 of Drosophila mayri. Taxonomy (NCBI): domain Eukaryota; kingdom Metazoa; phylum Arthropoda; class Insecta; order Diptera; family Drosophilidae; genus Drosophila; species Drosophila mayri. The sequence goes on along the minus strand of VNJN01004042.1, from coordinate 526,723 downwards.
CAGCAACGTCTTGCTCAGTCGGTTGTGGTAGCCGAGAATGCACTTCCTTCTGTGTTTATTGCATATCCTCTCGCTGCTGAAGCGTTTAAGACAGACTGAACAGCATCTAAGATCGCGTTTCTCCTTGGGTAGCTTGTGCTTGTTGAACAACGCCAGACACTTGGCCTTGGAGCAGCCGCTCACGGCTTTGCGATGGATAAGAAGAGTGGAGGTGGTCTTGAAGATGTGATTGCACTGGAGGCATTTGTAGGACCTCCGGCCGTTGTGTTTGCCCAGATGTTTGAATAGCTGCACCTCCGAATGGCGCTGGACACTGCACAACGGATGCGGACACTTGAAGAAGATGGTGGGTTTCCTGGGTGCCAAGCCCGAACAAGTAAGGTTGTGGCGCTTTACCAGCCTCTCATGGGCTATCCTTTGGCCGCAGTGATAGCAGAGTACCTTCGGACCGTAGTGCACCTTCATGTGGCCCTGGTGCTCGGCAAGAGAGCTGGATACTTCGCCGCAAACCTGGCACTCCAGCATTCCGTTGGGGAACATACTGGTCTTTTCACTAACGTAGGTGAGGAATGCGGACTCATCACTGTTGGAATCTTTTGTATCCTTTACGCCGTCCACATTCTTAGAGTCATCCCAGTCCCAGTCGTCCGCGTCCCGACAACACTGAACGCCCACGTCGGATGTTTCCTTTGCCTCCGTTTGTATCCAGCGTTCTCTCTTGGGAAGGTCACCGTCTTGTGATATCTTCGAGACTGCTGCGCTCGCCCGCTCCTGAGGCTTCTGGGAAACGTCTGTATGGACGCCATTGACCATCCGCTCAGTGGTTCTAATCACGTTTATATGATTGTCCATCGCGTTCTGCTGGCTCACAAACTTGGTCTCCACACACAGGTATTCGGGTAGATCGTAAACGGGCACGCCGATGGGTTTAATGTGATTAACTTTAGGTATAGGTCGGCAATTATTGGATATTTCCGCTTGGATCGAAATGTTCATTTTGGCCGAAGCCGCGGTGTTTTGTTTTATTTTCTGGTAGTGTGACCAGAGTTGTGAAAATACAAAAAACATGGTTTTGGAAAAGTTTAATTTAAATTTATTTAAAATTTTAATTTTAAATCAATGAAAATAATTATTATTAATGAATTAGTTTAGTATTGAAGTGGACTAAAAATTTGCAAAAAAAATAATATTTATTATTTTTTAAATTATTTTGCCTTATTCTTCCTAAGTTTAATAGCTTCCCAGTAATATTTAAATAGAAATAAATGCATTGTCTCGGTTTGAATTAAATTTAATAGAACGATTGCAGACAAATAAAGTAAAATAGCAGGTCGTACAAAAATGTACTACTTTTTGCTCTTGTCCTTGTCCTTAATGGTGTACTTGTCATAGGACTTTGTGGGATCGTACGGCTCCCAGCGGCTGGCCGGGAAGATGTGCTTGTTCCGCTCGTACCACGATCGAAGGAGCACCTTGCCGGCGTGCGACTCCTCTTTTTCGACGGAGGCGTCGCTGATCATGCGCACGTCATCGTGGACGTCGAACTGGAAGAGCGGGCCGGACTTGCCGCGCGCCTTAGTCACAATAAAGTCGTAAAAGGAGTAATGGTGCGGCAGGATCAGATCTTCCTTGACGTACATCAACTGGTCGGCCATCACGGTCTTTAGTTCGATAAACTCCTTGCGCAGCAGCTCCAGACACTTTTGCAGGAACTGATAGATGGAGTTTCCTTTCTTCATCAGGACGCTACGCCGATGGCCGGATCCATCCCAGTAGCTGAACGTGATTGAGATGTCCTCGTCCTTAAGCTCTGCCTGTTGCATGACCCATTCCTGGCGCAGTTGTTCGCGCAGGCGGTTCTCCTGCTCCTCACGCTCACGATCTGGCAGAAAGGACGTGTCCACATCGGGGTTCTTGCAGATCTTCTTTTTTTTTAGGGGGACAATGGCGTCCTGCATTTCAGTCCATTTGGCCTTGGGTTTGGCCTCCTGCTTCACCTTAATTTGTAGCTCCTCATCCTCGTTGCCTTCCTCATCCTCCTCCTCGTCCACGTTAAAGGACAGCGCCTGTATCTGCCGCTTCTGCTTATTCTTCTCCGCTTGAATAGCCTCCAGGGCGCGCTGCTTCTCCCGATCTTTCTCGTCCTTCTTCTGGGCCAGCTTTTTTTCTCTCTCGCGCACAATGTCCTCTTGTTTGGCCTTCATCTCGTCGAGGGTGACCAGGCCAATGGTCGAGGACTTGAGCTGCTGCTCCACGGCATCGTAGTGCGTCGCGAACTTGTTCTCAATCTTGTCCAGTTTCAGCTCCTCCTCGATTTTCTTCTTACGGAACTCTATCTCCTGCTGTTGGATCTCTCGCTTCTTCATCAGCTGGGCAGCACGGCCCGCCTCACTGGCGGCCCCCTTGTAGTGGGCCATATTTTGCTAATTCGGTTTAGATAATTAAACTTTGTTAATTATTTTCTGTTTCCAAAGAGGAAAAAAATGTAAACATTTGTCCAGTGTGACCGTGATTGAATGCGTGAAAAAATCCACACCATCAGGTTGCTGGACATTAACAGTAGCAATTACGAAGCGTTTGGCTTTTGTCACTTCACGTTAACGTCAGTTAATTTTTGATTTTTTTGTCAAAAGCTTTCGCAGCTCGTCCTTTAAAGTCCTTCCGACGAGCTTCCATCTGCGTAGCATGTTATTTGGAGCTGGGCCCACGCCGTTGGCCGTTTCAGTTACATCGGAACTTTCAAACCAATTGGTTGAACGCGCGTATTCAGACACGCTGCGAAAGTGTTAAGAAAAACTAGTTTTTGAACCCGAAAACAGCAGTTAAAAGTGTCCTAAGTAAACAAAAAAGTGATTTTGAGCATCAGATCGAACTGTTTGTGGATGTAGTGGAAAAATGGTTGAAGATTTCGCCTAGCAGGACCTGCAAATATGACCCAGTGAGCGTGTTGTGTTGCCAAAGAACTGCTGCTGTATCCTGGCATTTGGCAAGGACATTACGGACAAAGAATCGTGCTAGGAGATAAAGAGGGGCAGTTGGCAGTTGCCCTTTGGCGAGTGGCAGCTGATTCGGAAGCGGAAGTGCCAAATTGAAATGCCATTTAAGCCAGACGAGCCAATTGCCCGACTTCGTTTACGGCTCATCCGGACTCCTTCGGTCAGGGCTCCTTTTGGCACCTCTTTTGCACTCAGCTGTCCAAAGGGAGATCGGGTTTGGGATGGGTTTGGTATGGGGACTCCAAGTGGGATTTTGGGGTGTTGAAAGGATGAAGAATGGCAGAGGGCGGGAATACCGCAAGCATGGGGATCCCCAGACGACACTTGGCGTCTGCGTTGGCGGTCCCTGCTCTTGACATTGATTATATTCATGAGGCCAAGTCATAAATTCCCAACCCCAACGCCTGTTTACGAGGATGCCGAGTCCGTCCTCCTCCCCGTCAAGATGTTACCAAGTCAAGCGGAGTGCCAATAAAATCATTAACTGTTGCAGCGCATTAAATTCACGACCCAGACGTAGTGCTTCTGTCGTTATTCAGGCAGCAAACATTGCCATAAAACCCCGACCCGACCCAAGCCATATTTCATCTCCTCCGCCTTCGCATCTTCGTCTAATTGCCCGGTGGGCAAGGATTCCGGGCGGGGAGGCGTGTGAAAAACTATTAAAAGGCCATCCAGGACCATAATTAATGGCGACAATGACTTGATCGGCCGATAATTAATTTATCGGCGTTTATATGTATTGCCAAACTGGAACGCAACCACAGGGCCACACATGGTCGCCGGAACTGGCGGAAACCCACGTAACGGTTGTCGCTCCGTCCCGCGAGACCTCGTAAATTGTCCGGCTGAATTCCTGAACAGCTCCAGAGTCCTATTCCCAGTCCCAGTCCCCGAAGTTGGCTCTCCCTCTCAGCCCTTCCTTCGGTAATTGACTTTAATTTCAGGGCCAGCGCAGGCGGCAAAAGTTTTCTCAAGAAGGCGAACTGAGCCCAAGTTTTGGTTGGTTCTATTGTATTAACTTGGCTTTGGGTGCCGGGGCCAGCACATGTATAGTTTGGGCTTGCCGGAGGATTAGGCCATTCGGATCCTTAGTATTTGCATTCCGTCGGGCGGACTTTATCCCACTTCTTAGTTTGCCAAACTATTTTCGTGCGCCAAGAACTGGCGACGTGATGAAAGTTGCCAGAAAAGTTACCTCCTGCCAGAATGAAATCAATTGAAAATGATTGAAACCTAATTTCCCAAATGGACTGAATACATAAATCAATAAATAAATTAGGTGTTTTCAAGGTGGGGAGCAGCGGCAGAAGCACCGCACTCATTAGGCTCTGTCTGGTTTAGTTAAGGGTTACCTATCGATCCATTTCATTTGCACCAAAAGGAATGCTTTCCCAGATTTCACATTTCCATTAATTTATTTATATACATGCCGTGTTAGTCTGCTATTAAATCAAATCGCTTAAATTCACTTATCTGAATGAATAAATAGAATTGTTAATGGGCTATGACAGTGCTTGGTTGCTGTTATTAATTGGAGCAGGAGAAACATAATGGCTTACTATAAGCAAATTACAGAAAGAGTAAAAAGATGCTACATTTTATAAAAAAAAAATATATACATATATTTATGATTCTTTTCAATCAAAAATATTCGAGCAAACATCATAAAAGTGTTCTCCTTTGCCTATAAAAATTTTTCATAAATAAAATTTTAACTTAAAACATTACGTTAAACATTCTAACAGGGCAAATATTTAATTTTTGTAATTTCCATGTAATGATCTATACAATTTCGTATATAAGTAACTCTCAACAGTTTCCCCTTTTAAAATGAATTCAATTTAAATAATTTTAAACTCAATTATTAACCTTTTAAGTCTACCACCTATCAATAAATCGCACTTTCACATTGTTGCAGTTTTGATTGTTCTTTAAATCAAAAGCAATTTTCTTTAATTACTTTATTTCTACTTCTTTGTCGGGCTTTTAATCAAATTGCATAAAGTGTAACATTTTGATAGCATTTTTTGCTGTCTTTATTAAAGCTCGTCTGGTGCGTTTTTGTGTGCTAAAATTGTAAATCTCGTCAATGGCATCCCGCAGGGATCGAAGCAGAAAAAATAAATATTTTCGCTTCAGTGGACCGCAATGAACTGTTAAGGCCGACAAAAACTATGCTGATAGGAGAAAGCTTTGTCCCCATTCCAGCCATCAAATAGTGGCCATATCTCAGTTTATGGCCCTGCGCTTAAACCCCTTCTCTTGGCAATTAATAGTCGAGAACGCGAATTTCATTGGTCTCCTTAGGGTTCCCAGCGAGTCTCTGGGAATTCCCGGCACTCGAATCTGCTCTAGATACTGTCGTAAAGCATACTTTGTTGGCTTTTATCCTCACACTTTTTGCGGTCCTTGGTCGCCTTGTCCTTGTCTTGATTTGGGAAATTGTTTTTGCCCGCATTTCATTTGCTCGCCAAACTTTTCGCATTGCGCTCGCTGAGGACGGAATGGCGAAAAAAAAAATTGACACAATTTAAACTTTTGTATAAACAAAAGCAATGCAGAGCAGTCGAACAGAAAAGGTTAGCCAAACGAGCCATTTGTCCCGGCTGCTGTTTACTTTCTTTTTGCTCTCTCCTCTATTTTCTCGTCCTTTTTTGTTGCGGTTCTTCTGTGCTCCTTTTTGGCAATGCCAGTTTATTATAGCCGGGTTTTTTGGAATTTGTCAAAAGGGCGGGGCAGCCATCGCTGTTCGGTTTCACCCTTTATTTTTGCCGTTCGGGTTGCTCAATTCCCATTAAATTGTGCACATTTGAAACAATTTACCAGCAGCGGCACACCCACTCACACACATGTGTGTATGGATGGGCGGGTATTTATATTCACTCACTTGCACTTTTAACATCAGACTGCATTCGGGGCCCTTTGGCAGAGATTTATGCAGGCTTTTCATAAAGCTGACAACATGACGTATGATTAATATCGCTGCCTGCTCTCCGGATTGCTATGTTGCTGCACATTTAATTAAATCTGCGAGAGTTGATTAAGTGCTCATTTTACCAAACAACAGCCAGGCCCTTAAAAAATTTATAAAAACACAAGAACGTGACTGTATACGTATAGACATGGCTATTTCTGGGAGCAGGCAACCAGCCAGCCAGGCAGGCTCCTTGACAACTCAACCCAGCGCCCAGGAATAATTTGAATTGCCACTAAAAATATCAACAAGGAGCTCTAAAATTATGCCATCCGCCGGCGAGGACAATGTTTTCCGTAAAATGGGCGGCATAGGACTCGGAGGAGTGGGCGATATTGCACATACTGAGGACGACATGGTCTCAATAAGTTTGTGCATTTCATGACAATGACGTCGCAGGCAACGACGACGGCAATGCGTTTGGTGAATTCTGAATATATGTACTATATATATAGTACGAGTGAGCTTGCGCCTGGCTGACATTTCTTGGCCTCCCTTTGTTGTTTTTGTTTCGTGTCCGCCATATGTGCGAAAATGCCAACGTTCATTGCAATGCAATTAATAAAAACTGCAGCAGTGGCCCAACATCTGGGCCAGGCTACCACTGGAATATTTATTTAAAAAAATAAAATAAAGCCTAAGTTGGCACAATTTTCGAACCAAATATCCTTGTTAAAGGTTTCATTTTAGTGATTTATTGGTTTTATGCTCCTCTGGAATAAATTAAAAGAATTTAGTTGGGTAGAAAGGCTCTTTAAAGAGAATTTAATATAATTGCTGGATATTTTGTTACCAATTCCTGGAACACTTGACTTGGTTGGCAAATTTTACTGTAAGCCGGAAGGTAGTTATTCTAGGAATAGTTGATTGAAAATAGGTTCGGAGAATCTTAAGGGAAAACCAAGAAAATTACTTCCTTCAAATTAATTACAAAATTTTATACTGTAATTTTCAATTTAATAATATTTATATTTTCTGTAATAACATTGTAAATTCATCAAAGCCATATAGGCAAAAATTAGAAGAATATTCATAGAATTTAATTATAACATAAAAAAATATTGCATTCCCATTGACTATTTTTCACCGAACACAATATTATGCAGAATTTTCTTGCAATTAAAAATTCTCAATTTCCCTTTAAATTTACATTCATAGATCAAATGTGTTTTTTTCCTTAATTATATCGCTTTTTATGGAATCCGCTCTGCGATATGCCAATTAGCGTGACATTTTATTATGCGTTTGTTTTGCTGCGGTCCGTTTTAATTGCACGTTTCGCTTTTAATTAACGTTTCTAATTAAATACCCCCACTTACGTCACAAAAGTGAAACAATTTCCTTGCTCTGAGTTTTCAAATTCAGGCAATATCCGGCTTAGATATTAACATTTGCGGAATTTTCAGGCCAGAGCTTCTCTTCTGCCTAAGAACAATCATTGTGAATGGGATTACCTGCTCGTCCTGGCGCCGCAGTCAATTAGTATGATATCCTTGGGGCTTATCGCAGTCCTATTACCAATTCGGTTGCTCTGTCTGCTCCACTTTTATGGTTGATTAATGCCCGAGATGTGCACTGGATTGCGCCGGGATCTCGGGCTAAAACAATGGCAGGAACAAGGACCACGGAGCACGAAGCACCGAGCACGGAGATTGGAGCTTGGAGCACGGCGCACGGAGCACATTGATTTGTGCCACCTGGCTAGGGAATGGCCTCGGTTGCCCAGCGGAGACGCATCGTAAATCATGAATGTAAAAGTCGTGCTGGCATCTACCCTCGGATTTTTCCTCCTCGATTTTCCCCTAACCCCATACTCCTCGCTGGGCTTTTCTTTTAGGTGGGAACCCCAATCCGGCGATTACCGAACTGCCGGTAGCGATTTTATGGCTCTACTTCTGTTTCTGTTTTGGCAGCATAAAGTTCTTTTTTGCCATCGATTCGTTCGTTATTGGGCTGCAATGAAAACTGGCCTGCTGACTTTCTAGGCAAATTTTCCTGCCATCCATTGCCAAAAGGTGTTTTTCAAGGGGAGAATCATAAAAAGTTTGCTCGTTTCTTATTCGCAATTTCTTTCACATCATCATCATCATCGTTTCCAACGTCATTATTACATTTCCTTCTTTTTATACACGCTCGCACAACAACGGAAACATTCATTCACGCGAACTAATGAAGTGTCAAAAATGGGCGCCCCGAAAACTGTGCTACGCTTTTTCTTTTTAAAAATATTATGTGTGCGAGGGTGGGGTGTGTGGGGGTGTGGGGCCGTGTGACCTTGGACTTTAACTATAGTTATATATGAGCGAGTGCTGACAAAAATAGCTCCATAATGCCAAGGCGGGGAGGGGGTCCGCCCGCATGTGTATGTGTTTCTGTGCAAATGTTTGCAGTTGAAGGCAAAGCGCAAGCAAACAAAAAGCAGTTCCACTGCTGCTTCTGATATGGATGGCCCTCGAAGTCGGTCCAGTTATGCCGTCTATATATGGCATACACACACACACACACTTTTGTATTTATAAATAGTGTGTATTTCACCCTGTAATTCAATACCCTTCCCTGACATCGATTCAATTTGTTTTGATCTCAGTTCGAACTGGCTGCATCTAAATTACAATTACGCTTGAAATCCATGCTTTTTGTTGTTTCCAAATTAGAGCGAAGGGAAATGGGAGAGTCCTTGTGGCTCAAATTGAACGTAATTGTCTTTCACTCCCTATCTCTCCTCTCTAGTTTGCTTTGATGTCCTCCCGATCCAGCTCCCGCTCCCCTCGAATATGTTTCGTTCGTCTTGGTTTATTTCCTTCTGTGGTTGATTTGTGTATCTATTTGGATTTCCAAATTGTTTTTGGCTACACAGAGAAAGAAGAAGAAATGCAAGAGTTATATAAGAAAAATATATATTTCTTGGGATTTTAAGAATGATGGTAATATTTTAAACAATAAATAAAACAATACAATAAAACAATTATCTAGACAGTTGGTTCATATTATTTTTGGATATTGTTTTATTTCTTTTAGTGTACGTATGGTCCTGCCATCGATTTGGTTGTATAAGTGACGCATCGCTGGATTGGCTCATAGGGAAATTACATTTGTAGGTCGTTTAGGCTCAGCGCCCGCCCTTCGCCTCGCTGACTTCGCACATGGCCCTGTCAATATTTGGCCAACTCCAACGCCAAAACTGTTTGTCGATTGGGTCGCCCCCATCCAATACAAATCTCTACGTCTGTCATTTTTTCCTGGTACTTACAGCTTTAATATGGCCCAAAACCGATGCTTGCTTGGGATTTGTTTACCGAAGCGCAAATCTGTTTTACGTTTGGTGTTCCCTCCGGTTTATCTACCTCACGTGTTCGCTGGGTATTCGCCTTTGAGGGGATTTCCCAATCATTTTTTCCCCGACATGTCCGTCTATCTGTTGTGTTGTGTGTCTTGCCAATTTGCGTTTTTGGCAAAACCCTCGGCCGCCGGACAATGCCAATCAACACGCATACGCCGTGTGGCCGCGCGTGGCAGTTTAATGCCGCTCCCACTTCTCAGGCCAGTGGATTTACGAGCTGGTGGCCAGTTGATCTACGGCCAAACTGTAATCGGGTACTTAGCCAGTTTGTTTCTCTAGTTCCGTACATTTTCATTTCGGGGTGTGTAAGTGCTGGGGCTAAGATAAATTTAATTATAAAATGCAATTTATTCGGACCCAGTCATGTGCAGGGATGGCTCGAAATTGAGTTGCTTGGAATTGACTTTTGCTGCCAATCGGCTTTTATCTTCTCGGGAATGCATTGCCTCCGAGGGCTGATGTGTAAACACGAAATCTCGCTCTAATTTCGCAATTATGCTAACGCAGGCAGTTATCCCTGGAGTGCGGAGGCAAAAATGGAAATTTTGTGTTCGTGTTTATCTTTGCCTTTTCATTATTGGCACTTCAAGTCCTGGCCGAGGGAGGGCTGGAGTGAAGTATTAATTGTGTTTATCTCAAATTCCATTTCCAAATTGCTTTTGCGGCTGATTCAATTAGTCTGTCAATTAGCACTTCTGACGTGGGGTCAGGCGATAAATATACTTGTCCCGGATTAGGCATTTTGTGAGTTTAACCCCAAGTCGTTGAGCGTTCATCAATCGTCGAATCACTTCTGACCCGGTCACAGTCGAAGGACGACTTGCCACTCGCCGGAAAAGGGACACTCACGGGTTTCCCATCCACTTGTCGGGCTCAAATTGGCGGTTAACTCACAGTCGCCCTTATTGCCACGGGCAGTCATCGTCCCACAGCTGGCTAATTATATTTATCCCGAAGCTACACATTACAGAAGCTCCTCTATAATTTCAAATTTCACGGACCAAAAGAAAGAAAGAGAGAGACCTAGGCAGGGCACAACGTGGCGTATACGCAATGGTCTTCTAACATGTTACGGCAATTCATTTGTTGATTAGCCGCGGCAAATTGTTGGCAGCAGAGTAAGAGTAAAAAAAGGAAGGAACAAGCAAAATATTGCCCCGGGCCAGTGGCCGGAATAATAAAGCCACAAATAATAAACAACGAAGCGTGTCCGCGTTCGTGTCCTGCCTCGTTGTCTCCTTGTTGTTTTCCCGTGTTCTATGCCATTTCGTGTTGCTGCCTTTCAGCTGGCTTGCAGTCTGAAATTTCAATTTAAAAGCTTGTAATTTTTCAAGGCTTCCGCCACTCAGCTAGATATGTTCAGAGGATGAAGTGTACATATATAGGATCTGGCCTGGTTGTCATTCGTTTTCCCAGCATCATCATCATCGGCGCGCCGTTCATACATATGTGTGCCCCCGCATCCACTCATCCATACACTGAACAGACAGTAAAAGTTCGTCTATCAGCATTTTCCAAAAGTTTCTGGCAGGCTTTAAGGTTCGAAGTTCGAACATGGCAGGAAATGTAAGCTCAAAGTTGAAAGAAATATGCTAATCGAGTTTCCAAGGCAGACATTTATTTAGAAAGAATAATGCCTGTAAGAGGAAATGATTGGTTTTATTTGAAATTTATTGGATTAAAGTAAAGTAAAATTTAAACTTTAACAGGGAAAATTTGTAGACCGTTTTCGGTTTTGAGTTTATATTGGATAGATGTTAATTTGATTTATGGTAAAACCAGCCAATATATGTACACTTTATTGGGCTAAACTTTTAATTACATTTATTGTTTTGAAGTTTTGTTTTCTAGTTTGTTGGCAAAACTTTCTGTATTAAATGGACTTTACAAATTTTACAATAATAGCCCTTTAAATTAAACAATAAAATTGTTTGTTAATATTTAATTTTGTTTTATTTTTACCCAAAACCTTTATAGAAATTTTCTTAAAATAAGACTATATTGCAGTTAGTTTTTCACAGAACTTATTGAATCCCTTTTAGCCTATGTTCACTGTGCTGTGTCAGTTTCTCTTGTTGTTGGCCAGCGTTGGTTGGCTTTTTTGTTGGCTTGTTTGTTTTTCGGCCGACTGCATGCAGCGAGGCATGAAATCTCTGCAACCTTTGCTCGCTTTTTTTTCTCCTCTACAACCCATTGCCTTGCCCCGCCGGCGGCCTGAATGAGTGTGTCCCGATTGTCCTGTGCCCGAGAGCTATTTGCCAGGAAAAACTACTGTGTGAATGTGAGGGTGTGTGTGCGCCAGTCAATGGCGGCATACAATTTCCACCAAACAAAAAGGCAAAGTGGGGCGGGTGGCGGCTGCCAAGTGGGAAAGTGGCGGAAAGCTAAAGAAAACAAAACTTGGCAACTTGAACCATAAATGCTGGCCAAGTCAGACGAAAGACAACGAAAGCATCCAAATACACTCACACTGAGAAAATAAATATGGCGGAAAATGTGTTTCAAAATTGAATATATTTTATATAAATTACTGATTCTATTATTAATATTCTTTATTCATTATTTTCCATTAAAGTATTTATTCAAAATCTTATAATTTCTCGAAATATTCAAGTATTTCCGTTTTGTGCACTCACCATTTCCTATAAAAATACTTCTCAAGGCTGGCATTTTCATGGCTGGACGCTCGAATGAAAATAACACTCATACGCCCCGTTGTCGAATATGTGTCTAACTCCTCCCCCAGCTTTTAGTTAGTTTTCAGAGCTTGTTGCCTGAATGTGAATTCCCTAAATACTGGCAACCTGATGCCGACAAAAAAAAGAAAAATCACCTTCAAACTCACTTCACGCAACCGAAAATTCCGGCCCAAGGCAATCGCAATCCTCTTAAGGCGCCGCCTTGTTAACATGTCGCATTTTATCCGCATTATTTACGCTCACCCAGTCGCTCATCGCCTGTTTTGACGTCGTGCTTTGTTTTAACGGCTTTTGTCAGCCCGGCTATTTACACTGCAAAATTGTACTCAAGTGCTAATGTTGCGGCCCATGGAGAGATGGCGATAAGGGCGTACATTTTGCTTGGCCGACCGAGTGTTGAGTGGCAACTGGCTTGATATGGCCAGACAATGCCAGACAAATAATAACTCGGGTGGCAGGTCAAATGGCAGTTTGATGGCAGGACCTAAGCCGATATCGGAGAATATCCATACAGCCCCATAGCGGGTGAGGGGCGGTCTGTGCAAAACTAGGGCAATTTTCAGTGAGGTGCAACGAGAGTGCTTGGCTTAGATAAGGATTCCTTGGCTGAGGGAGCAGACACAGGCTAGCCAATGAAGCCACTCGTATTGCCGCAATGTCTGAGACAATAGAGGCCAAAGGCTTCGCCACAAATCAGGGGATGGAAGCCAAATTATCCTAAAATTAGTTGGTGGAAAGACTATCATTTGATTTATAACCATATTGAATATGTGGAATATATAGTTATTTATAGCTGAGTTTATCTTATTTTAGATTAATGGAAGTTCAATTTTGGGTACTCTGAAATGCTATTATAATTATGAATTATTTGAGCAAGATGTCGTTAGGTACTTTAAGCCGTATTTCGACATTAATAACGTTAATTATACTACTTTTAGAGGCAATAAATCTACCAAACTTATCTCAGTATGAAGAGTAAAGTGCGAACATTTTTGAGCCGCGCCTCAAATCAGCTTATTCCAAATTCCAATTAGGCTGTCTGAGACAAATTTAGCGAGAAATTTCCAGGCCCCAATCCAATCCTGTCGGTCCCCCCGTCCTTAGCCGTTTGGCGAATGCGGCATGTTGACAATTAGTCCTTTAAATTAGGTGGGCAAAACCGGTCCTTCCAACCGATATCCGTGGCTGAGTCCTTGTAGCTTAAATAAATTTTATTGTACTTTTCGCTGCCGCCCCCCCCCGCTGGGATTCTTCGGCTTGGGCTGAGGTGTCTTGGCTGAGAGCTGTGGAATGAGGCGGGATGCCACTGAGCTGCTCGTTAGTTTAAGGTGTTTTGGTATTTGGCTTCGTGGCCAGCCGACAATGAGACGAAAGTCGAGTAATTAAGACAGAGGCAAACACTCAACGGAACCACTTAAGCGCCACTAAGGAGCAGGGAGCAAAGAGCAGGCACCCAAGAGCAGCGGCGGCACAAAGGACAAAGGTCAGCGAGCCACTTGGCTCGTGTTTATGCGCCTTTTATGCTGCAACTTCATTAAAATTTACTTTTATGAGAGCAAACAAATCGTTAAAAACATCTCAAAGCTTCTCCACAATGACTGCCACGCCCAGTGCCCGCTGCGCCTGGCGTCAGGAGCAGGAAAAGTAACAGAAACAGAGGAGCAGGCGCAGGATCGCAGGACAGCCGGGGCAGGAAACGTGGCCGGACAACGGTACTTTTAATTACTTTCTGCATAAATTTGCACTCATTTCCGGCCCTCGCTCTGTCCGTCTCCCACAGGAGGTGTAGATGTCTGGACCAGCTGGACGCTAAATGGAAAACAAATTTGGCAGTTACAAGCGCGGTCGAAACAATAGTTGTTCGAGCTGAAAATAAGCTCTGCTTGAAATATATGTCTAGGGATTAGCAAATGGGTTTATGTAATGCAAATGAAATATTAAACTTAACAAATTATAATAATCTATTTAAAGCTTAAAGCACACATTTTGTTAAACAAATTTTATCATACCAAGCACAGCTGTTAATATATATTTAAACATATTCGCTGGGCCCCAAAGCTTAGCGCTTTGTTGTTCCGAATAAAAAATTATGCAAAAGAAAAGTGCAAAGGCGAGAGAGGTCCTGCTGGCCCATAAAGGGAGTTGGTCGCGTTCGCTTTATGCCAGGCACTTTGATGGCGGAGGACGGCTCTTAGGGCTCCTGCCACCCTGCACATGTGCTGGCGTCCTTTGGGTGTCCCCCGATACGAGCATCCATTGGCTCGGTTGTCCCCTTCTCTGTTCGCTGCCAAATTGTTATTTAATTATGGCATCCTTGCCCCAAAGCCGGGACAAAGATGGGAGTGAAGTCGTAGTCCTGGACCGCAACCGGTCACGTCCCGGCGTAATGGCGAATAAATCAACGGCGGAAGCGTTGCAGGTGACGTGCTCCCGATGTGGTTGTGGCCGCCAGCTCCACCTGTCCAGGATGTGTCGTTTATGGTCCTTCGCCAAAGGACCTGCTAAAGCGGCAGTGTCGGCTGTGGCGGCAGTGAGCGTGAAATGATTGACTTTAAAGGCAAATTGCGCAATCTAAGCCGCGAGCACTGGAGCCGCGGGCTTGTACGGAAATGACTTGCAACAGAGGCTCGGGCTCCAATCAGCGGCAGAGCCTGGCATGACATTCAATTAACTCGATGTCGATGCTGTGAGCAGAAGCCGGAGCCGGAGCCGAGAACCGGGTACCGGATACTGGATGACTAACCTGGCCAGAAGCCAAGGTTATCTACTGCATTTGGCGGGGATAGATATTCCGGAAATTAAAAAATAAAGATTGGACTTTGTAGGGGCATACTTTGCTATTTATTATTGAGCTTTAACGAAAGTCTAATTAAGTACTCACTTTTACTTTCTGTCAACCTTTTTCCGAAGACTTTTTAATTATTATTCTCCTCCGCACTTTAAAATCAAGGTTCTGGCTTTGAGGAATTACATAATGAGAACCAAAGGAAGCTACTTAATTCAGGAATAAATTTCTGCTTGGCTTCAGGAATGAAACAATTTAATTCTCGATTGCAGACACATATTCCCATTTCATCCAGTAACTGCTATCTCTCCGATTTTGTCTCTGTTTCGTGCCGGGCGACTGACATCCATCTGCACTTGACAGCTTCCGGCTGTGATTATCAAATCAAGAAATAATTGCTTCGATGCCCCCATTGCCAGTTGCCTTATCAAAACGTAATGGCTCCGTTTGATTCGGGCTGCTTGGCCAGCAGCTTCCAGCAATTATTTCTGGCAAACAGAGCTCATCAGGAATTCAGTTAGCCGGGCAGGCAGGATCTTCTCGCCCAGTGACCCAAATACGGACAGCATCATAATCATTTATCAGAGGAATCATTGTCGGCTCTGAGGACGACTCAACCAAGGACAACCAAGGCGTGCAGCAATCACCGACTTACCACGATTTCTGAGCGCCTGCCCATCCGCTCGTAAATAGTTTTCGATTGCGGCCAAGCAAATAAGTCAATATTAAGTTAACCGACAAGCAGCACTAAGAAGCTTTTGTGGAATGTCCCTCAACTCGGCTTCACCGGTTTTGGCTGCGAAGCAATTTCTTATCCTTTATCAAGGCAACTGTCGCAGACAGAGCGCTGTACAGCGGACAAAAATTCTATAAACAAAATGCTTTAGAATAAAATAAAGTCAAAGAGCTTTATGAGTTAAAGAAATTAAATTTTCACAAGAATCTCTCTTATTATTATTTAAAATTTCACTTTCTCTTTTATAAAATTAATATATTTTCCAACATTTTTCTCCCAGTGCCTGCGTGTGAGGTTGAGTCCTAGGATGTGCGAGTTTGAGTGCTGAAAATGTTTTGAAAATCCACTCAAGCTCACTTAGAAGTCAGCTGGCGACGCTGTCGCATTGACAGCAGGTGGAAATTGGGGGGGACGACGGCAAACCGTCAGAGCACTCTTTGGGATTCCGGGGATTACCTTTTCCCATACCCTTACCCTTTTTGCACACCAATAAACTTGACAGTTAATCCGTAATTGATCTGGAAAAAGGTACGATTATGATAATGAAGCTGACAATGAGAATGCTGATGGAAGTAGAAGTGCTTGCCGCTGACAATAAGAGACAGCTCAAAGAAAACTCAAGGAAAACTCGAGAAAACCCCTCAGATAACATAGATAGAGTGACCGAAAATAAAGCCGCCATAAGGACACTTGTTTATGTCCGGTGTCTGCTGTAGCTGCTGCTACACTGTCGCTTTCGGTTAAAGTCCTTTCGTCCTGAAAGCCACATGAATTTAAATTTTTATTTGACAATAATAAAAGAACGAACGTGGCAAGATAAATGTCCTTGGGTGTAAGCGTCCCATGGCTGGGGAAATTCGTTTATGGAAATGCGTAAAACGTCGGGATATTCGCAACTTACCTAAGCAGCTATAACAGCAGATCATAAATAAAACAATATCATATGAATGCATATTGCGCGTGTGTGTAATGGAAGGGAAGTGGGCTATGGGCTAAGGGCGATGGGCGATGGGAGATGGCCTGTGGGAGGTGGGCAATGGGTGGATGTTGGTGTCCTGCGACAAGCAAACACAATATTATTTGCTTCTTGGCACGCAATTGTCGGGCAAACAAACGAGGCTGCTGGGAGCACGTGCAGGTCCTGCCAGGATATGTAAATCCAGGCGTGTGCGCTCATAGCCATAACCATGTTCCTTCTTTGACAGTTCCCTGCTAAGATGGCGATAGTGAAAGCGTTAGTGTAACACGAACCCGAAGCCGAAAGTGAGCAAGGACTACGCCGGGAGCATACCAATGCCAGCGCAATGGCATAAGTTGTTGTAAGTGGTGCTGCCGCAAAATAACCTGCCAACGGCAGTCGGTACACGAAACAGCAGCGCAGCATCCTCAGCAGCAGCAGTAGCATCCTCGCCAATATCACCAGCAGGACCACGAGCAGCGGGAGCAATATGGAGGATACTGCAGCGGGACCGGCAAAGAAAAGCGGCACCACGCTCTCCGTGGACCGGGCGGCTTTCCTCCTGCTGCGCGTCAGGAAAGTGTTCAAGAAGAAGCGACAGCAACGCAAGGAGCGACAGTAAGTCGAATGTTTGCCATTACTTAACCACTGCGGGGGGTGATTTCAGTGCGGGACGGAGCTGAGCGGGATTTGTAGGATCCCCGGGATTTGACGCACCGCCGAGCAAAGCCCAACGAATTGTCAGCCAGCCGAAGGCAAACAGAATTAACAATCTGTTTGAACGGCGGATGGAAGCTGGATTGGGTCGCAATCAAAAGCGATTTAGCTGCCATCGAATGGCCATCAAATTGCTGGTCCGAAACTTTAATACGTTTGAGAGATACAGTTATCCAGCTTTAAAATTTTTCGTAAATTAATTTAGTATTTAGTATCGAATAATTATCACCAAGCACAAACGACTTAAAAATCTATGGAAATAAACGAAATTAAATTGTTTTTGTAATCAATTTGATTTGCTTGTCAATATATAATTAATAAAACCTATCCAAAGTCACTAAAGGCTTCGCTGATTCGCCAAACATGATAACTTAATTGAAAACATTCGAGAATTTCAAGCAATTTAAGCAAAGCCTAATTAATTGGGAGTTTCAAAGGCAAACAGACTTAACTTTAATTTAAAATACGAATTTTTTTTTATAAATAAAACTATAAACTAATAGCCCTGTCAATATTTTGAAATTTCACACAAAAATGGAAGCTTAACAAATTGAAAAAAAAAAAAAATGTTGTTAGTCAATTGGAAATTGATTTCGATTCATTTATTAAGTCCTGCAGGATTTGTTTTTCATTAATTTCCCATTGTGTTGCGTCGATTTGGTGTATAATTTCTTATATATATATAATATGTATAATTTAAGGATAACAATGAGGCAAAAATCAATCACCTAAAATTTGTTCATTTTAATAAATAAAATATAAATATAAATTATTTTAATTAGAAACATTATTTGAATTAACTTTGATATTTAATATAATTGTTTTATTCTCTTTCTGAGTTGGTGTATATTTTAATAAGAAACAAAAAGGATTATTTAAGTTTACATAAAAAGGAAGCTTTTAATTTGAAAAATACTTTAAACAGTCAATTGTAAATACCTTCTTATTTAAATATACCAAAAGTTTATAATTTCTAGCATTTATTTTCCTAGAATTTCATTCAAAATAAAACTGAGAACTTCTTGCACATCTTGCATCCTTTTTTCCGGAAATGAATTGAAGAAATCACCACATTTCCTGCTTTCTAGATTCAACTTCGCTGCCTGCCAACGCATTTTCGAGGCCGGATGCACCGTGTGAAGGACCCTCAAGGTGCCAGATAAATAGCGCGTAGCACTTGGCCCCGGGAATTCTTCAGCGGCCAAGTGGATGGGCGTGGCACGGTGCAAATGAGGTCGTGGCAGCAGCGGAGTTGAACCCCCAATCTCGATTCCTATGCACGTCCTGCTCCTGCTAGTGCTCATTTGTCTGGTGGGAAAGCTGCTCGTTGGAAATTCGCAGCTATGTTTTTCCGCATTCCCCTTTGCTTATTGCACAGCTGCTCTTTAAGAGTGTTTTTCTCCAGGACGTGAATGTGGATGTGCGTGTGGCCGTGCTCCTTCCTCTTTCAGCAGCTATAGCTGCAAAGTAAATTTTCGAAATTTTTTTGCCTGGCTGCATCGCCGTCGTAATGAAAATGCTTTTTATATCCTGGCATTCGCATGCTCAAAATTTGCTTAAGCAGGGAGCCCCGAAGAATGCCAAGCGGCAAACTCAATTAGGCACGAGCAGCCCGTTTCCGGCGATGGCGGGCGGGGTTTTTTTTTCAAGTAGGTTCCCTTAAAGTTTATCCGCTTATCCCGGAATTTTCCTTTAACCCGTTCGTCCTTCGGGGCGGCAAAAGGTCCGCCATCCGATGATTTGATTACACGAACAACATTTGCTCTAATTATGCACGCACATGTAAACACAGCACACAGCAAATGCAATTACACGACCCCCCCACACACATACATACATACATATATAGAGAGAACACACATGCTGGATTACAGGGCGCACACACTGCGTATGCGTAATTTGGCAAAGCCTTTCGGCTTAGTTGGCCTTTTTCAGACAAATGCCGCCCGAAATGCGACAGAAATGATGTCGTAACTGATGTTAATGTAGCTGATACCGATGTTTACTAGAACATCCATGTGTTTAGGCCAGGAACTTCATTAGTTTTCCGCTGGAAGTGTCCGAAGCACTGCCTATAGAACTCCTCGATTCGAGTATGCAAATGGAAATGCAGATGATCTACGAAAGTGGAGGTTGTAATTGAATCGCAAATTAAGCACGAGGTGACTCTGAGTGATAACCTCTCCCTTAAGGGCCTTTGATCTGCTCGGCATTAACTCTGTGCGGCTGCTGGGCGGCTCATTAAATAACACGTTTCGCTCTCGCATGGCTCCATTATCTGGGTGTAAACTTTTACGCAGGCCGAGCCCCGTCTTAAAACACTTTTCACGGCAATTCCGGCAGCATGTTAACCTTTTTTGTTCACTCTTTCAGTCTCCCGTTGTTGGTGGGTAATGTACGATTTACGGTTACGAGTATTTCACGTCAATTATGTAGATCCGCTTTGAGTTATGTGAGTGGGCCGTGGCGGTGGTCCCCTCACCTCTCACCTCTCACCTCTCAACCCTTAATCCTTAATGCCGAGCCCTTAACCCTACGGTCCCCCTGGTCTTTGGCGCCTGCTTCCTGGCTTTGTTGGTTGCGTTCGCAGCTCCCTGCTGCGACCTGTAACAGCTTGGCTTTAGTGGGTGCCACTCGCATGCTGCTTCCCTGCTAGCGTGTTTGCCTTTGTGCTCAACACTCTCGACAGAGCCTGCCGGCGGAACTTAAACCGCTCAGGCTGGTTGCACAGCCAGAAAAAAAGTCTCGACACAGGAGGAGGTATTCTGCCAGGAAAAAAATTTAAAGGTGAACTAAAGTAATACTATACAAATTATTTAAACAAACCCCATTGTTTATAAGCTGAATATATATTAAGCAAGGTGTATTCTAGTTAAGAGTTTAATATTTATGGTTGAATTTTCGTAAAATTTAAATAAAATCAATTGACCTTTGCTAACAAGCAATATTAAATCTTTTACGACTATTGGCTTAATCGATTCCCATAAAGATTGATGGCTTATAACTCAAAGATAAAGCTATTTGCTATTCATATAAAAGTTAATTCATTACTAGTGCATGCATTTTGAGCACGCCAATGCTGTCAGCCAAAACTGTTTAGGCCACGGAAATGAATTATCGTGAGACACGGAATGTGCGATTTGGGAATTGGAAGTTTTTTATTTAGTTTATGTTTTTATTTCAAAAATATCGAAGACTTTTTAAGCTTATGTTATATATAAACTAAATCTAGTGATTTAAATGGCAAACAATAAATTGCGATTGATTTAATTTACTAAAAATTAAATAAATATGAAGAATAAGAAATAAGAGTCTACATCCATTTATAATTCAATTACTTGAAGTGAAATATGCGTGAATGAATACAAATTATTAGTTCCTCTACTCTTCCTCAATGAATATTTCCTCAATGTTTACTTAAAACTAAATTTAAACTAAATCCCAACTAAATAAAAATTAATAGCTTACTTTAATATTTATTTACGTTTCTCTCTGTGTGCCATTAAAACAAAAGAGGCTCCGTGGGCCCCCTTAAAAACTTTAACTTATTTCTCTAAAGCATTATGTAATTTGCCCCTTTATTTATGTGTGTGGACATTGTGTTGTGTTGCTCTTTTGGCAGCTTTAACTATTTCTCATGTTTTCTCAAGTTGCCCGCGTTGTTTGGCGCCCATTCCGCCACTTTCCTCTGCCGGCGATGCAAGGACGCAGATAAATTGCTTACATGATTCCTTCTCAGCCTCTGTGCTGCTGCAGCCTGACTCCAAGGACCAAAGACCAGAAAGGCGGGAACTAAGTGCGGGTGCAGCCATTCCCATTGAATGTGTTGTCCCTAGCCGGGATCTTGTAAACGCCTTTGGGTAGAAAAAAGTTTTGCTGATTTCTGTTCGTTTCAATCAATATTGCAGGGAACTCGATGGAACTCTGGCGGATATTCGGGCGCCTTGGCAAAATGTCAAAGTCAGAAATAAATCAAATAAAAAGTTTCCTACTTTTTTGTTAGTATCGATAGCTTCATTTTTTTTTTTCTCCTCTTTTGCATACAATATATGCGTGCAGTTCAAGTGGTGGGTGTGGGCATGGGTTCGACAGGACAGATGTATCTGGCATAGGCGTCGAGTTGGGAATCGAGCTCGAGTGCCAGGAATTCGAATTCAATCACACATCACACAGGCTGCAGGAATATCTAGGAGTTCATGCAAAAACGGAAAGAGGCAGCTGTCGCGCACAGCGGATGTCGGCCTGGTTTGATGATGGGCGGCGGTCTTTGAGGTGTTGAAAGTAATTTCCACACAACAATCAAATGTAATTCACATGCGAGTGCCAAAAAAAAAAAGGGAAGAGCAGAAATGCGCAAATCGACAGCTGACAATGACACTCGCCCAACGCACTGTGGCTGGAATTAATAAACAAATTGCATGAGTGACAGTCAGGGCTGTCGCTCGCAACCAATACTGAAATATGCTGGGAACAGAAATCTGTGGAATGTAATAAAAAGGGTTTGTTATTAGCACTTTCTTTATTTTTTAATTTTTATTACTTATTGCTTTTACTTATTATTTTTCTGTGTTCTTGCAGTTTAATGGTTTTATCTGAAGAAAGATTTTTGTGAATTCCAATATAAATAAATATTCTTTCATAAAATCCCATTTTAAAGATTTCAGTTTGGAAAATTTGCCATGGTCCAAAGCACTCAAGGGGCCCCCACAGCATCAGTGCTCTTACGACTTACTTTGTTATAGAATTCCCTATAGGTTTTAGCTTCAAACTGGTGGTGATAACGACTCTGAATTTTAAATTCGGTCAACATCAAAGCTGATGAAGGAAGTGACAGCTCACTCCTGAAATAATTATTGTGCCCTTGAAAGGACATGTGTGAATGATATTATATTTTTGTTTGATTATAAAAAGAAAGAAAAGAAAAAGAAAAGAATAAGTATTTTCTTTATTGTTTTATAATATTTAATATTAGTAGATTTTAACAAGAAAATCAATTTTAAATGTACTAAATAAGTAGTCTTCGTATAACTTTCCCTTAACATCAAAGAATATAGTTTTTATTTCACACAATCTCATCTCTGTCCCAGTGTGTCAGAAAGGGTGTTAAGATGTGGGCTGGTGGAACGTAAAGGGGGGATGACACATGCAAATGGAACGGAAAAGGCATGGAGCTGTGCAATGAGGACGGCGAATAATTGCATTTACTTGCTGACACTCCCCACTCGTCGCACTTAATAAATAATAGCATTAACTTATTATTGTCACTTTCTTTTGCTCTCCCGCACCGTCGCATGTCCTTCGTGCGGCGTGTCGCATCCCTTAACACTTTCTCACTTTCACCTCTTTCTCTTTGTCTGATTCCAGGGCCCAGCAGCAGAGTGGCGCCGCCGCGGCAGGAGGTGGCGGAGCGGGCGGCGGTGGCTCTGGATCCGGATCCGGCTCACAATCGCGCACGGGCAGCCGCAAGCTGCCGCCGCCATTGTTACGGTCGCGCACACTGCCCGCCATTATTGTGCCAGGACTTCCGGTCGTCTCGCTGCACACGGACAAACAAACATTTCAATTGGGTGCGTACATGCCATTGCGTCCGAAACAATTATAACCGGTTAATTATATGGCAAAGAGGCTGAAAAATAAAGTGTCAAATTTAAATTGCGTTTGTTCTTCATAAGCCGCTTATTTATGAAAGGACCGTAAAAACCGAAAAATCACGTTTCACCAGTTAATAAAGCAGAAATAATAGCTTCCATCTGCTATGCGTTGTGTACACGTTTTCATTTCGGCATTTACAGTATTTATTCTATTAAAAGAGTAATTAAGTGGAACATTTTAAAGACTAATTGATGCATTTTGTGTACTGAAAGAATTTAAAAAACTGCTTTAAATATTAGGCATTCTGAAAGGCCTAAAATCGATATAGTCTTTTCGTGTGCCTTTCTTATTTTTACAAATATTTTTATTCAAAATAAAACAGTTCAATTGAGATAACATTTGGGGCTCGGCTGGAACCGAAACGGATTCGAATTGATTTATTATAGCTTAGCCCGATATCAGGCTCAGGCCATTACATAAATGTCCCTTCTTTGCCAAGGATGCGCTCTGGATTCATTTTAAATCCTTCCACAGGCTGTTGTAAAATGTAAATGAAAATTTTAAAGAAAAATCAGTTAATCAGAATACTTTACTCTTTTTGCTCTTGTGGCATTCTCCTGAAAGCTAAGTGATGTGTGTGTATATATTTCAGAGAGTCCTATTCACTAATCAGATTCAATTTACTAATTAACCTGAGGAATAAAAGAATGTTTGCTGCGCAAAAAAGTGTGCTACAAAAAATTGTATGCGAGTATTATTGAAAAAGTTAGATAGTGAAGAGGAATTCCAAGGGAAATCTCAAGGGAAAAGCGACACAAAACAGGAAATACCTGTGTCAGTCTATAAAGTTACCATATTTTTTGCTATATTAAAGCTTTAATATATAGCAAAAGCTGCTTATTCTCATTTGTATATACAATTCAAAGAAATCCTATTAAATATAAAGGTCAATCCAAAATAAACTAAGGAAGCTTGAACTACTTTCTTTCGTGGAATGTTCGCTTCCCGGAAAACCATTACCACGCTTTGAGGCAAAATAAAATAGTTAAATAATGAAAAACGCTTTGGAAAATTCCTTCTGCCATAGAGGCCATGTGTGGGTGTGGCATGTTGTGGCTACAGGATATGTAATTAAAAACTTTTGACAGCTTTTCAGCCCTTGTTATGATTAATAGTAGGGAAGTGCATTTGGGACTTAAGGCCACATACGATTTCACCCGCCGATTTAACTGACTTTTCCAGACGAACGTTTGCTGGCCAGCAAGAGCCGCAGCGGCAGTGCCAGCGGCCATCGTTGGTCGCTCCTCACCCGTGCCACCAACAACAGCAGCAGCAGCAGTGGCAGTGCTAGCACCGGCAACAGCAATGCCGCTGGTAGCAACAACAACAACAATAACACACATTTGGCCAACAACAACAACACGCTGATGGTGAAATCATTGAATTTGCCGAAAGACGACAGCAATTTGGTGTACAGGCGCAAATCCTCGGGCAGCACACCGCACCAGCATCACGGCACGCACCACAACCACCATCATCACCACCATCTACAGCAACAACAACAGCAGCTGCATCTGCAACATCAGCAACATTTGCAGCAGCAACATCTGCACCAGCTGCAGCACTTGGGTGATAGCTCACTATTCCACCTCTCCGACGACTTCGAGTGCCATGCGGATGGCTCCCTGCTGCTCAGGTGGGTCCAAAATAAATAAAAAAGACATCGAATTTGATAGTTTTATTGCAAAAAAAAAGTTTGAATTTGGGAGAAAGAAATGCCAATAAATCAAGAACATAACTAGGCTAGCGGAAGGAAACTACATTTTTCACAAAACGCAATCAACTGTAGTCGATGGCTCTACCATCAATATCAAATGAAATCCGGCTTTATTACATTTTCAACCAATTCAAAAGTAAAGTAAAAGGTTCAAGTTTTTAAAGCATTTCAATTCCTCAACCAGACCCCAAAATTTAGCTCGGCTTCGTTGTAGCAACAACTGGATTAACATGCAAAGAGAGAGGCAGAGATCCTTAAAGGTTGAACCTTATAGATTACTGTTATCTTTTGACAACTCACAGACATTTTTCACCGTCCCGATATTAATCTTCAATATTCGCATTCCAGGATCCCCGCTCCGCATGTGGTGGCAGCGCGTGCCTATCGTCTGGCAGCCCGAAAGCGAGCCGCTGCCTCTTCGGAGGCCAGCACTCCTCTGGCCCGGGAACACACACTCCACGAACTACCGCTGGCCGAGGCGTCTAGCTCGGGATCCAGCTCTGGATCAAGCACGACCTTCACGCGGCTGGCAAAATTGCTGCATCAATCAAGCACCTTGGCTGGCAGGTCCAATCTGCAGCCACCGCCGCCGGGTGACAATGCGGTCCAGAGTCTGGGACTTGGCCTGGGCCTCGGACTCGGCGAGGAGGCGCCACGTCGTCTGTCCTGGGAGAGGTGCGTATACGTAATTTACAACCTCTTATCCTGTCCTGTCCCGTCCCGTCCTTTGCATTTGTGAGTGCGCTGTCTGCGCTGTCAACATTCACCTTGACTGACTGCTGAACTGGGGGCGGTGGGAAGGGACTGTCGGACTGTCGGAGAGCTGGTGCAATTAGCTAATTTCATTTGCGCCCCCAAGCTGGAAAACTGATCTCGGTCGTGCGTTCCCGTGTCCGCCAGATACCTACCTACCTAATGGCTGGCCACATGAGGTTGGACAAGAGCCCGTGGACATCGGGTGTTGGCGGTGGTGATGACAGGCCAGCAGCTTGGCCGGCGGTCGAGTGCCGCATTTGTCTTCATTCGTTATGGTTCACGGCAGGCTAATGGAGACACATGCAGTTGCAGGATTACAACGCCCCAGGACACCTTCTCTCCCTCCTCTCCTCCGAGGATGCTGTGTTAATTAACGTCACACCCGCTCCACACGATAAGTTGCACAAATCAAACCGAAGCTGGAAGGACTTGGGTGGACTTAAGGGTCCTTGTTCAAAACATAAGCTCTGCCCGGGGAAACCAATTAAGTAATAATCCAAGCTTATAAACCAAGCTGCGACACAAGAGCTGATTAGTCAAATAAAGCCAATTAATATGGGTTTAGGAAATTTATTTAAAACAAATTCGGATCAATATACAATCTATATAAATACACTAAAAATATTTCCCTTGTTTCGCTGCGGTTTTATTCGTGTTTTTTGGGTTTGCCAATACTGAATAATTGAGCAGAGATCCATGTTAAATGAGTTATACCAATTTTAGCTCAGTTGCTACTACAAAATTCACACGGTTCAATGCCTCTGCGGCTAAATCAAACGTGTCCTTATTAATTATGCAAGCACATTTATTGACTGGAAACAAGAGGCAAATAGTAGTTGGGCATCATTTATGGGAGCTAAACCCAGACAGGCCAATAAAATCTAGAAGTGCACTGTGCCACATGTCCCTGACGGGTTTAAGCAATTTACGAGCAGAAAGATTACGCCTTGAACTCTCGTCTCCACTCTGAAGTAGACCACTTGCCAGCGACCATGGTCAGGAGTGTAAAATCATTTTGGCAAACAAGCCGCAGGAGGTATGGAAGGACCTCCCGATTCCCCGAACTCCCACTGCCACTCGAGCACTGATTGCAACGCTCGTCGCTCTTTTTCTCTCTCTTTCTGACAGCAGGACATTGAGCAGAGAACAATGGGCAAAGAATATCCTTTGTTCTATATATATTTTCCAGTCATTATGATTGTTGATTAAATTGAACTATTTCTTGACTCATTAAAACATGATAAACATAAATATCGAAAACATTCCGGTGGTATAAATGTAAATAATATTAACTTTTAACAAGAGATCCCAGGATTTATCCCAAAGTGCACTTGAACAATGAGCAGCAGGGATGGCAGTACCCCGAGCACTGTTTTATGTGTTTAAACTTTGATATTTTAAAATGCAAAAAAGCACAAAGCTGAAACAAAAGGAGTCGAATTTAGGGTCGTTGTTGTTCTGTTTGTATTGCGTTGGGTTGCTAAATTTAGAGTGAACAAGCTTGTAAGCAAGCAAACCGACGCAAGTGGCAAAAGTAGAAGTAGAAACCGAAGCAGCCAGCAGTGCGCATAATAATAACTGCTGCACAGTTCGTCCAGGAGCGGTGTGAGTTAGTGGCAAGTAGGGATCGTAGAGAGCTACTCCCCAGTTAGGGTCTTAGTTGGGGCTTCCTACAGTCCTCACTGGCTTAATTGTGAATGCATTATTCATGAGCCAAACAGCCAAAGAAAGGAAAGCGGCGGACAGCCCAAACTTGCTTTGCAGCCATTTTAAGAAAGTTAAGCCATGATAACTTGATATGTCGACTATAAGTTACCGGTTATTTTATTATTGATATAATGAACAATTTTAAATGAAAAGAATTGAAGGAAGTTATTATCATAAGTAGATTTAAGCTTTGGTAAATATTGTTTTATCTGCAAGAGTAACCCTGAAAAATAAGATATTTGTATAAATATATAAAACATGCACTCTTTGTTCCCTCATATTAGTACAAAAAATCTCACCTTGATCCTTATATTTAACAAGGGCTAACATCCTGTAAAATATTTCAAATTAGGTAATTATATATGGTATTTTCCTGAGACCCATAAAACCCTTGCCATATAGGAGTACACGGTATGGCAGACATTTGAAAGACACGAAGCGAAGCCAATAAAACAGTGTCCTGCCACCGAGTTACCAGTCAGATGTTGAGGATAAAGTTTTTTGCGTCTTGTTGCCGCCACCGAGAGAAGCCGAGAGACAACAAGAAGCTGTGACTGGAAGTTTGAGCAAACGAGCCATAACTGAAATTGCGTATACGTCATGTGCGCCATGCACACCAGAAACCCTCATCAACACACAGAGAGTCAGATGCGAAAACAAATACAATGACAAAACTCATTAGCTTGACTGCGTGGGCGGCGGTAGCGGTGGCAGTGGCGGCAGGTTATGTAGTGTAAAATTTTATAAATTGCATGCGGCTCCGTTTCCAAAGAAAAAAAAAATATATAAACAAAAGTTTACCTAAAAGCCTCGGTAAGTCGCCGAGTTGCTGATGTCAACATCAATTTGTGTAGCAACGCCGCCATTCTGTTTCTGATTTATTTTCAGTTTCACTTTGCGGCCTTTGTTGTGGGGTGGTGTGCACTTAGACAAAAAATTCCAACAATAAATACAACTCAGCAAGGAAAAAAGGACGCTCTTGATATGTATTTTAAAATGATAAATATGATGTCTTTTTTGATTAAGTCCCTTTTCCTGTTCAAGTCAATATTAATAACTTCAACTTTTATAACAATTTAGTATACACTTTTCTCCATGTGTATGAGTGTATGTGTTTCGCATAAAAGGTCGGAAAATTGGAATGGAAACTCTGAGGCTTGATGATGAGCGACAGACAAACGCAAAATTTGGCAGCTGCGACCCTGAAAGAGTCGCCCGGTTGAAGTTGGCCAGCAGTCATTAGGCCTAATGTACGGCTCATTTGTCCAGGCCAAAATCAGAGACCGAAAGGGATATCGATCGCCATTCATGTTCATGTTCACAGAGTTAACCAACTTCCCCAATGCTTAAATGCACTTTTCACTCACATCCAATTACTTTGCAGGCGACACTAAGCCATGTCCCAGTCAATTGTTTTGAGTCTGCCAACCCAGATCTGAATCAACTGGCAGCCAGCCCTTATTAAGAGCATTTTCCACACTAGCTTGACAGTTTCCCCAGTTCTCTCAGCCCAGGAAAATCACCTTGAAAAGCATTAAGGAGTTTTCCAGGTGGCACGCCGAAAATTTCTATAGAATTTCATGCCACTTTTGGCGAACAAGCAACGCATACCTTACCCTTGTAAGGGAAGGATTGTGCTCATGGATGTGTCACCTGTTCTTGGCACATTGCCTGGCAATCGCCGGCGATGGCTTTGGGGCGTTGAGGGAGCTGTGTGAAAATTGTAAATACGGAGCCAAAATGACAAACCAGGCATGGAAAGGCACTCAGGAGAAAGCATTAGGTGCCCTAATTTACAGAGAGAATAAGGTTTTCATTGGAACTTGAATTATTCAAGCACGAATTTACGTACCACAAACAATTGCTACAATATTAACAAATGGAATTTGAGATGTTAGTAGATATTATTAAAACTTAACCAACCATGATACGATGGTTACTAATAATATCCATTGGTTCGCTAGAGATATAACTTATTTTTCCCATGCTTTTTCTCAGTGTTCAAATGTTTATTCAACATACAGGTCGACATGCTCACCTGCCGACCTTGTCAAACGGAATACTTGGCTCTGTTGTTGATATTTTCGGTGTGACATCGCTGGGAAAACACAGGCCAAGTTTCTATTTGGCAGACCTCTTGACTTATTGCCGCCAGTTGGCAGTTAGTTAAAGTGCTTGGTCCCGCCGCCTGTATGCATAAGTTAATAACAATCATTACTATCGACAGCTCCTGCTCTGAGGTTTGCCGGCAAACACGCTGCAATCTGGCGGAGGTTAGTCGCCAGGACACGGGGCATATGGTCGCCTGTCAGTCCTCATCTGCATCGTAGTTCGCCTGCGAGAAGGTTGACAACTGGCAAGGACAACCAGCCACAGGAGCAAGTCAAGTAGAGCTAACTAGTCTACTTTGCCGCCTGTCGCCTTCCATGAAATATGTCTGTGGCTGGGGTTCTATTTCTTCCGTAATTTTCACCATCCCCTCCCCCAAAACCGAATACGAACCGAGCCCCCACCTACCATCAACGATGACGATGACAGGCACAACTTTTTACACCACACAAACACTCAAAGAAATGAGCTCCACCAAGTCCTTCTATCATCAGGTTATTGGTGGCATCAACGCCCTGAAGAAATTCTCTACTTTGTGCAGAGTGTAAAAGGTTGATGGGTAAAGGGTTCAGGTGGGGGGCAGGGGAAGCACTTCGTTTGTTGCTTAAAAGCGTCGTAATTTGATTGAATTTGCGTTGATTAAGCGTATTTAGCTGTTGGCAAATTATGAATGTGTTTAATTGCAAACTCACTTAATTGTCTCTGGTGGGTTGAAGGCAAGCCAAAAGGCAGGCATCGCAGAGGGGGCTTCGGTTTATTATGGTTTCGGATTAACAGAATTAGCGTGTGTACAAATGCATCTATCGGCAAGAGGACTTCGTCTTGTCTTCCGTCTGGCATCCCCCCGCACTTTTCTCGCTAGTATTAACTTTTGCGTGGGCGCTGAGATTGCCGACAGCTTTTGCGGTTTTAATTGAAAATGTTGCGCATACGACGTGATGTACCAGCGCACACGAACACTCATAGAGCCCGCATTAATATATGGGCTTTCATTCGAGGACAAATTGGTTGACGTTGGCATAGGGAAAGTTGCCAAGGCTGGGGCGTGCTTAATGTGGTCGAGTTTCGCAACTTGACTCTGATTATGCAAATGCTGTAAATGAGCAAAAGAGCGGCGGCTGGGCGGGGGTGCCAACCAATTTGTATGTGCGGCTTGTGAATTAATTCAGGGCACTGTAAACACAGCAAAATGTGCTGCACAACACAAAGTTTTTGCAACTAAACTTCGCTGTGCAGCCATCAGGGCAGTGAGGGGAATCGTGAACTGCAAGTTATGGCCATCCAAGCCAAGCCCATCCCAGTTCCCAAGCAGTTGGCAAATTAATCCATTACTAGGCCGTCAAGTGGACCGTAAATTGCAGTTTACTTTGACCCGCCATCCAGCCTCATCGCTTACCTCGACTTGTGGATGGCCATAAACATGGCCAGTCATGGGCAAAAGCGTGCCAGCCAAGAAAAGTGCGGAAAAAGCACAGAAAACTGTTTAGCTCGAATGAAGAAATACGCTCAGCATTACCCACAGCACCGCATTAGCGCCAGCTGTCCACTGTGGTGGGTGCACTGGAAGAAAGTCTCTTATTCTAAACAGAATATATTGCACAATTTGTTTGTAATGAAATGATAATAACGATTCCCATAAACACTTTGATGCTGATTTCGTCCAAGAATGTTGGCCATAATAAACACTTATGTATATCCCCCACTTAGCTTGAATAATTTCTTTGCAGTGTTCAGTGGCGGGCCAACTAGTCTTGCCGCTTCCCCGGCAAACGGCTTTCTCCACTGGCTTGGCCATAAAAAATAGTCACATTATGGCAACTAGGCCGGCCAGTGACCGCAGCGTCGCTTAATGGTCTGCGGGCAGCTCATTAAAATGTCCGACAGCGTGAAGTAATTACGATACTCTCCAAGTTTGCACTTGTCCCTAGATCAAGTCCCACCAGCCATGTCCCCTCTCCAAATCCCTACTAGAACCCATTGAGCTGCTCCTCATGTTTCCTGACTTTGCTTTGCACTTATTTCTTTTTGCAGGCGTAAGGACAGCAGTGCTCTGCAGCGTTCGGCCAGCATCGACTCCTTTGCCGAGATTGTGTTTAGCGACCTGCCTCGCCCCTCGCTGGCCGTTACGGCGCCAGGTACCTCCGCCTCTGGATCCGGAGGAGCCCCATCTCCGTTCAGCAAACGTCCCTCGGCCAGCAGCCTGTACTCCAATTCGACGACAAGCTCCTTTGGCTCACAGGCACAGGCCCAGCTGAATGTCAATTACGGTGACTCGGCGGCCGGATCCGGAACTGGGAGTGGAGCGGGCACGGGTCACCATGGTATAACGGGCGGCAATGGGGCCAGCAGCGCCAGCAGCAGCCGGCGGGAGAGCATGCTAAGTCCCTCCTCCACGCGACGCTCTAAGCTGACCAGAATCATAAACGGTGAGTGCAGAATATCAGATTCGGACTCGGAATCCACAATTTATTCTCCGCTGCAATGGCGGCACAGGGGGTGATGCGTGCTATAGTGATTGGGTGAATAGAGTTGGAAAGTATCTGGTTCTGTGTACAAATATTTCCTTCACAGGTTCCCAAATGATGTTATTTTTATACAAAAATATTTGTTTTTTTTTAAATTTATTTTTATTTATAACATTATGCTGAGCCCTATTAAATTTACAAAGTTTTCCCTAAGTTAAATTTCCTGATCTATTGTCCCCTTCCCATCACTGTTCATAAAGGAAACTAAACCCACTGAACGGCCAGAGGAAAAGTGGGAGTGAATGGTAGTAGCTCATCGTTCTCGCCATCGGTGGCTTATTTATTTCGCTGCAGCCGGCTGATTGAAATTCAAATGCGCACTTGAGTTTTCCGGATGGAAAGCCGGGCAGGCGCGGCATTAAATCGATTGCCACTTGGCCCAAGTGCTCCCAACTCACAGCTCCCAAGTCCCGGGGATTGGAAATCAGAACGGAAAGAGTCTAAATTTAATGAAAAAATCTGAAGTAACTGCACTCTGTTAAAGGTCGTGAATTTCATATTGCACCTTCGGAAGTGAACTTTTAAGGCCTCAAAATGGTGTAAAAGTTGAAGGTGAAAACTTTTTCTTTGGTACTTTGTGGCTCAATCGGTTGGAATGGTTACTAGAGTTAAAGCCAAAGTTGTTCGAAATCCCTGAGTGGTTTTCTTGTAATAAAACTTTGTGCTCCTCAGGATCAAACTTTTCGTGGAACAACACTTTAAAGCCTATCAGAGCGTAAGCTAAGAAGAGGTAGGCTCTGTGAATAATGTAAATTAATAAATGACGAATTCATATTTATTTTATAATTAGTAATAATAAGTAGTTAATAATGCTTCTGTCATTATATCCACATCCGGGGGAAATTGATAATTAAATTTATTAAATGTTTCTTACACGAACAAAGGGATAA
Source organism: Drosophila mayri (assembly GCA_008042485.1). NCBI lineage: Eukaryota > Metazoa > Arthropoda > Insecta > Diptera > Drosophilidae > Drosophila > Drosophila mayri. The sequence continues at coordinate 494,159 of VNJN01004042.1, read as the reverse complement.
GGCTTAAGCCAAGATAACAATAAATAGACTTTTAAGGAAAAGGGTTCTTTCCCTTAATCTCCCTTGCTTTATCGCTGTCCCCAACAGAGAATGAAGTTGCCGACCAGCCAGAGTCGTCAGTCTAGCTTTTGACGAATCAAATCAAGATTTTCCCATGGAAAATATAATAATATATATCTTAATACATAATTAAAACTCTAAAATCATGGTTTATTCTAACAAAATAACTATGATTGGTCTGCGCACCTAAAAGTACACTCGCTTCTAAAGGCAAAGTATCTATGAGATACATTTTATATATTTTTTTACCGCTAAGATCAGCTATTTTTCCTGCCAACACTGCGACTAACTGTGAAGCGTTGACCATTAACGGCCAACGCCAACGCTTGCGTCGACTGCGAAGCTACGTCGGCCCCAGCAGCAATTAAAAGATACATTTTCTTTAACTCTTTAAATATACTAAAATATATTCAAACAGTTGATCGTCTGCTAAGGCCTTTTATATATAAATTAATATTATCGTGTGTTTAAAAATATATGTATATACTTTGTATTTAATGTATTTTTCTAGCCTTCACAAAAGAAAAACCATTTGTATCTTATAGTTTGTGGCCACTAGCCCACTGTGCGATCGCAGAGCGGAGCTGCAGGCGCAAGCAACAACTTCGCTTGCCACTCAACTCGCGTCGGTCATTCCACAGTCAACTTTTCAACGGTTCGGGCTCGGAGAGCGAGCGTCGCGAATAAGATACATTTGATCGTTACTATTTTTGAAAAACGCTCGCGCAGCAGTCTAATTGGCAAATACCATATTCAGCAGCCAAGTGCGTTATTATTCCTTTGAAAGTGCTGAATAAGATCTGATAACTTGTGGATTTTTATGAAAATTGTGCAAATGAAAAATACGCATCTCAGAGCGTTTCGTTTCTGCTTCGCTTGTTGCGACTTGCCTTTGTGTGTGTAAGTGTATCTATGTGAGCGCTACCTGTTTGCGGCGGCGCTGTGTGAGTGTGCAAGAGAGAGTTGAGCCGTGTTGGTGTTACCTGCGCCGACGTAGCGGAGAGAGTCGGTTTCAGGGAGAGGAAGATATATTTTGTTGTTGCTGCTGCTGCTTAAGAAGTGTCAAAAAACTAAAGGCGTCGCTTTCGTTTAAAAAAGAAACGTAAAAAAAACATGAGCCCCAAAAAAAAGATACAGTAAAGAGCCGCGGGGCAAAGAGAAATTCATGTGGGTTTGTGTGTGTTTATTTGCAATGTTAATTAAATATTACGTGCCACTAAAAACTGCAATTTGCTGGGAGTCAGTTGGACTCTAACGGTAATTGGATTGCATGTCCAACTCTCCTCTTGTTGTTATTTTGTGGGAGCTACAACAAAAAACGAACGAAACAACGAAAAAGCTGCAAAAAGATACAATTGCGAAGGCGAAAGATACACGGAGAGCGAGAGAAGGGCAGCGAAAGTGAACTTTTGCTTTTCCGGGACAAGGGACAGCAGAAGGGGCAAGCAATTTACTCACGTGTCTATCAAACTGTCTTCGTCTTGATGTTTCTCCTTCTTATTATTCGTCGTGCCGCTGCAACATAATTACAGCCACTCACCTGCCTCTCACCCGCACCAGCAGCCGCATACAGGGAGGCCCTGCAACTGTAAAAAGCTTTTTGCAAACTGACTGATCTCTGTTGTTGTCTTCTTGTTTCACAGTCGACGTTTTCATTAAAGTGGTTTTGTGCTGCAATTTTAAATACGTTCACCGCACAATGAACAGGTAAGCTCATACACAGCCACACACTCATACTACATCTCAAACAGATACTCAGAGGCACAAACAAACTCAGAAACCCAGTGGTAGACTTCATTCTGAGGGGGGTTTTCTACATAAAAAAAAGGAAATTTAAAGGGATTCGCATTCACACTATTTTATTATAATTTAGGGTTTCTTGGAGAATTTTAAATCTAGTAAATTAGTAGCATTTTAAAATAATAAACCTCTAAGGAAACCTCTCTAAAATTCTTTTATAATATTTTATAGAAATGCAGAAATTGCAAAATTTTAGGTTTATCTTTCTAATTCCGCAACTAAAATGCAACATACCAATTAGAGCGCACTTAATGTATCTTTTAATCTTTTTTTTTAATAAAGCCCCAAGAAGCGTACGCCTCTGCACGAAAACACTCGCGTTCACAAAGGCAGCCTCTTTGTTGTGCTTTTTTTGTTGTGGTTGTTGTTGAATGGGAAGGGGGTTGAAATATGCAACGACATGAAAAACTTGAACTATTGCAACATTTTTGCGTTGTCTTGGCTTTTGTAAACCAAGGTTTATTCACACCGCAGGAAAGTCAAAGTTGTTGGCGTCTGAAAAGGAAAATGTTTCATCTGTTACTTGGAAAAACCCGCCGCTATAAAACTCTCGTCAGGTCGGTTGGTTTTTCTTATCCCGATGCATGTCGTGCCTTGCGGTTTGTTTACTGCAAAGCTGCAGTTGACAGCTGAAAATTTTCTCTCAGCACGCAATTTTCCTAAGCCACCGACTAACAGGCCAACCTACGCCATGGTGCACCACCCACTTTGCAACCAACCTCCCACCAATGGCCATAGAGGCCGAAGTTCATGCTGACCATTAATATTTTAATGGTTGTTTTTGGCCATTGTTACTATCTCGGTTCGTTTAGCAAAACAATTCCGCGAATCCCCCTCCATAAAGTTCAAGTGACGTATTTGCCTCTCGTTTTTTTTTCATTTTTTGTTTACCCGAAAAATAGTGCAAAGTTTAGTAGCCTTTAAGTCGGGGGAAAAATAAGTTTTCTCTGGCTATCTCGCACTGGGAAAAATTTAGAAAACATTTTTCATGTGGAGCACTAAGGATAATATTAATTTTCCAGCAAATTAGTAAAACAATTGGCATTTAAATCATTGGGAAAACTGACATTTTTAACTGGATTTGTGTTCTTAAATTAGAAATAGTTATTTTCCTATGTGTAAGCCAGAAGAAACCGGTGAGGTAATGGGACGGGCATACACCTGGAGCACTTAAGAACGCCCCACAGGCCAAAGTTTATGTTTGCACTTGCTCTTCTATTTTATTTACAGTTGCGCTCTTATTAAAAAGTTTTAAATGTTTGATTAAAAAAGAATTCATCGCAAAATTTGTTGTGGCACATTGCTCGTAACTTTTAGCAATTCCTTAAGTTTGTTTACTTTCAGTATTCTTCTTTTTCCTCTTCGCTCGTCCGTCTTATAGTTATCGCGGTTGTGGGTTTTGGCAGCTCGAAACTTGGGCAGCTCATGGCTGAAAAGCAAACATAAGCAACAAGGCAACAACAAGTTGCAGCAGTACCAGGCTAAGATATCAGTTGTCGTCGAAGTATATTGTATAATATGTCTGCAGATAAGGTTAGTCTCCCCGACCCCGTCTATGTACACACATAGGTGTGTTCCCCATGATTACGCCAGAATGTGTGATTCGAGGCGCTGGACATTGTTTGCTGAATGGGGAAATAGCGTGACTTGTTTGGTAACGAAATTTGAATAAGAACCGCTTTTATAGCGCCCAGATTCGAAAACAAAAGGCAGCTCTGTGAGCAGCCTAATTCCTCGAATGACAAATCTCATTTTTTTTGTTCACACAAGAACACAAGTTTAGTGTCGTTAAGGCAGCGAAGCAGGCATTTAGCGTTTTCCTGGGCTTTCATTCATTCAATGGCTTCATTAGCACCGGATCTGGAAACAGCTCCACCCACGCCTGACTCATTAGCTTCCAAGAAATGTTAATTTATTGAATCTCGGGACGTAATAGGAGCAACTCTTTAAAGGCCCTCGCATCGATTTTCGAATTTCAAACAACGAGCCCAACCAGTCATGCAAATTGGGAAGGCCAAATGGGTCTAAGGGCCCTCGTCGCCATCGCCCCCGCTTCCAGTAACCCAGCTGACCTTAGACTCTTCTCCGGTTACCTAAAGCCATGTCTAGAGCCACAGCTGCGGTCACAGTAATAGCCTTAAGGCATTTCACTTGGACTTTTGCATCCCCTTTAACTAAAATGAATATTAAATTCAAAATAAAAAACACCTTTGAACCTATTATTATGACGCCAGTTGTATGCATGGCCCCCCCAAGCTATAGTCTTTGTCTGTGTGGAGCGGCTGTTCTCATGGAAATCGCTTTACAAAGCAGATAAGCGAGTGAAATCAATCAAAAGACTTTTATATCAAACAATATAAATGAAATGCTCGTCGTTGTCGTTAGAGCTGTGATTCTTTCGCCTCCATATATGTACATACATACGTACAATAGATATCTTTGGCGGCTGAAGCGCTTTTCGAAATTGAAGTTTTCGATTGTCACGTTTGTCGCCAAAGAACGCAATGGGCACGTAGAATCCACACGGCGAACCCCAGTCCAAGCGGAGAACACGGCTGCATGGAGCCCGGACCCAAGCCCAAACCCAGACCGAGCCCAAGCGGATATCCACTCATAGATACATCCGTATCTACACGCAGACATACATAGCCAAGCGAGCATGCAAATGAATGGCTATGGGCGTATATATGTATATATGTAGTATGTCAAATGCTCTGTGGCTGCCGCCGAGAAAACTTGTGCGACTTTTGAACTTAATGCCCTTAAAGGTCACACGCACTGCCCTTGTATGTGTGTGTGAGTGACCCTAATGTGTCGCCTGAATTTGGGTCTTGGTACCTTCTATGGGTTCTCTACGGAACTCGTTGGGAGGCGTTTAATTCTAAGAAACCAAAGGGAAATTCAATAACGTATTCTCCGAGAAATGTAATTGAAAAATCTTAATAAAAGTCTCGACTCAATTTGGCCTCTTATTTAGAAAGTTAGAACTGCTTTTTATTTAATTCAAAAAGTCCTATAAAGTGGCTTAAACCTCAATCCATATTAATGTATGAAACGTAGTAAGCAAAAGGCTTTAACAACACTTAAATCAACTGCAAAACAGAGTAAATACAAAAAAGTAACACTTATTAAAGCTTGGGGAACTCGCTAGCTTAAAGAGTCGGAAATAAATATTATGATAAGCCACAATTGACAAAATGCTAAAGAAATTAGTAAACCCAAAGTTGGTTGTTGGTTTTCTAACTTTTTTTTTTGCGTACGTTTATTTAGACATGTTAATAGTTCATTCCCTGCAGCCCAACCACGTTTCCACATCCCGCATAAACTTTTCAATTTGCGAGTCAGCAGTCCACGGACCAAAAAAAAAATCAACGCAAAAACCGAGATCCCTTTATGCACGACAGATTTGCGCCTTGACCCTGCCCCAAAAAAAAAAAGTAGAAGTCCCAAAAAACCAGCGTCAAAAAGTTTGTGCAAATCGCGCTGGATTTACATAATTTTAAATGCTGGCTTATTGGTTTGTGTTTGTTTCCACAGCGGATCAGGCGGAAGATGGCATGGGAAAACGGGCCAGGAAGTCGGGAGAGTCCGAGTGACCCGGCCGAAACGTTTATTGCCATTTCGGCTTCAACTTTTTCTGTCCGCAATTCAAATGAGAGAATGTGTGGGCCTTGGTTTTTTCTTCGTTTCCAAGTTATTTTTTGGCTCTTGCGATAGCGACGAGGGTCCCAATTTGCATATCTGATTAATATGAATACATTAGTTTCGTAATTTGGCCCAGTAAACCAATAGAATTAAATGCGTTTACTGATTGCTGAGACAAAGGTCAAGTTCCCTTCCTGCAGAGTCCCCCACATTATCCCGTCCGGAATGCCTTGGGGTCTGGTTACTTAAATTCAATTAGCGTTTCCGCTGAACTCCTCATAATGCGATTTGCACTCGAAATCAGAGACATATAAAATATGCTTTTTGTCTGCGCTTGTCTGCCTGCCTGCCAGCCGGGATTCCTCGCCTTTCCTCCTCACTTCCATCTCGACTCCGGACAGAGACGAGGAGACTTCAGAGGCGAAATGTTCTCCGGGCTTTTATTGAGGAAGCGGCAAATTTATTTAAATTAAGTCGAAAATGCTTGGTTGCTCGCTCGCTTGCCTGCTCGTAAGTTTGCCAAATGTGTGGTAGATTTGACAATTATGACAGCGCAGAATGTAAGATGAAATCGGCATAATTTACAGAGGGTCTCTGGCAGAGGGTTCAAGCTTGAAGGATAGCTTGGAGGGGTAGGGGTCTCCTCTTCTGTCTCCTGTCAGGAAACCCCATTATTGGGACTCTGTTGTCGTCTCTATTAAGTGGATTATGTTGTTTTGTCTGCCAGGGAGGATTTGGGAGGTCCTGGATGACCTCTGTCCTGTCGCCTTTCCTCCCATATCATCTCACTCTACCGCTAGCGCTGTCGTCGAGAGCGTTGCCTGTGATTTATGTTGGGCAATTTCGTGCGGCGTAGCTTCATAAATTTTATTATCCTGCAATTGCAAAACCGAGGGCCCAGGGTTCCCAGCCTCATACTTTGTGTTATCCCCTCCGCTCTTTTTTTCAAGTTTATGGGTCAGGAAATTTTATTTATTGCACGCCCTCAATTGACAGTTTAGTTTGATTTGAGCGGGGGAACAGGCGACTTTACGCCAGGATAGTATCAGTTAAATAGCCCTAAGCTGAGCCGGTACGTGTCACAGGACATTGTCAGTCATCCTTGTTGTTTAAAAAAATAGATTCTTTATTATTAATAACTCTTTAAAGTGTATTTTTTTGCAAGGTTCTTGTTGTGATTTATAGCTAGTCAGTTGCAAAGCTATCATCAATCAATCTCTAATAGAAAATTGTTAAAGAGTAAAGAAACCTCTTATATTTCTTTAAAAATTATATTTCAAGGTCTTGGCTATTAAACCTGTGCTCTATTATTGTATATTAATTAAAATACAATTAAATGACTATGGAAACCTCGACGAGAAATAATTGGTAGTAAATAACATTAATCAGAAAACGTTGAAACTATAAAAAAAATAATATCAGAAAACTTGATTAGCTTTAAGACCTCAAGGTGATATAATTTGTAGAAAATAATGCTGATATGGTTCCCTTATCAAAAGATAAAAACAAGAAAAGTATAAAAAATAGGCAAATATGTTGACTAAACATTCCAATGATATTGTTTTCCAGTTCGCGGTGAATCAATTGTTAATACATATGTTGACGAAGCTTCAATTTGAATCTAAGTCTGTGTCTTGGCTTAGTCACCGCATTGCCCTTCGTCACTGACCTCGCCCAAAACGTTTAAATATTAATAAACTGTTTCCGAGACATACTAATTCCCAGTATTGCGGGGAGCCAAGTGGCTGTTGACAAGTGGACCAAAAGCAGCAGCAGTGACGTGTGGCGGGCGACTCTCATTCATTCGCATGGGACAATGTCTAAAATTAGCAAGCAAATGGGAATCAGGCGAAAAAACACACACAACACACGTAAATGGGAAGCAATTTGAAAAATGAAACCAGTTTCGGTTCGATTGAGGGATGGGAACCCTCAGTTCCAATTAGTTTTCTATTTCGGAGCTAATCAGGGACAGGGGACTCTCCGCCTGACTCTCGACGACTCCTAGTCGCGACACAAATTTCATTTGTTCCATTTGTCTTCATTTCCCGAGGCGACGACGACACCTCACAGCCGTCGACAGACGTCGATAAATCAGGGCCAGGGATCGAAGACACAACAACAGCCGCAGGAGCCGTATTCGTCCTCCAAGGACCCCAGCTTATTTGTGTTCAGTTTTACGACGCTCGAAATACCCGATAATTGATTTTACAACAGCCGCACATACGGACATACACATACAACACAAAAACCCGCGAGGCAGCATCCTTAGGTATTTTTCGGGAATCGCGGCAGCTTAAGCGAGTTTGAAGACAGGTACATATATTCGTGTATCGCGGCCCGTCTAAATTTAAACCAAAAGCGCAAAGTCCGGTAAACAGGGATCAAGTAGATTGGGTGAACGATATTTCCTGAAAACAACCTTTGAGGGTAGGTAGCGCGCTGAGAACTGAATTGGGAGAGAGTTCGAGAGGGAGGATAACAACCCTCAACACCTAAGGGCATATTTTTAGGGAAAACGAATATAATATGTAGAAGGGAATCATTTTAAACTATTTTCATCACCTCCACTGTACATATAGAGATCGTGAGAGGGATAATTTTGAAAACAGAGAGCCTGAGAGCCTGCGAGTACTGAGTGTTATTCACCGAATCACATCCCGATTCTACTCTCAGTTCGAGTTTGAACCACGCGACGCGCACAACGGAAAATCCTGGCATAAAAACCCAAGCCATAGAAAAACGGAAAGACTCACATAAGTGGGGTTTACCTTCCTACAAAAAAGAATTCAAGGAATACTAAACATAAAAAAATTAAAGTGAAAAAGTGAACCAGTTTTCGGTAACCAATGGAGCGTCGCAAGGCTCTGAGTTCCTATGCCAAGCTTCAGGATCAGCAGGCGGCGGCTGCAGCTACATCAGCAGAAATATCGACACCGCAGAAAACCGACAAGGACGAGAGCGGGGACTCCCTGCCCGCCCTACGTCGTTCTCACTCCGTCCGCTCCTCGCTCCGGCGGCTGAAAAGCAAGCTGCATAGTCCCGCCCTGCCGCTGCAGTCGCCCTTTAAGCTTCGCACCCAGCTGCACATGCGCAGCCGCAGTGGCCGAGGATCCTCGACATTGGACAAGAGCAAGGCAGCCAAAGCACTGCGAATGCTGGGCGACCTGGACGCGGTGACCGTACTGACAACCAAGGTAAAAGGCAAAAGCCAATTTTTGCCCCTCCGTCGAGAGATGAGCACCGAATCCTGCGACTCCGGGGAACTGGGAATCGAACGCTTAATGTCCACTCTCCCTGTGGGTGCAACGCTGCCGCGAAAGGCTTGCAAGCTGCTACAGATCCCCGAGAGCTACTGCCGATCGACGGAGGCACCAAAGGCTACCCTGGACTCTGACTTGGAGCGGACTTTCAGCGGCGAGGAATCTGGTACCGTGCTGGCAGATATCACCAAACATGCCCAGCATGGCATCTATGGAACAACGCGCATGCGCACGGCCACCATTCGGAAGCCGATGCCTTACCTGAACAGTCGTAGGTGTCCTTTTAAATCCTTTTCCGACCTTTCAAAAGAAATTTGATTAGAGAATTGCTGGTTGCCTTTGAAAAGTGTTGTTTGTGAAACGGAGAAGATATTTGGAAGTGTTTGTAAACTGATTAATATTTGTGAACTATTCCGGAACTGTAAGACTTTTCCAATTTAGTTTACTTTAAAGTTTTATAAGTAAGAGAATCAAACCATATACGCTACAAAGTTATTTACCTTGATTACCATCCTGGGAATCTTCCCACACAAACCAGTTCTCAGTATTAAAAACGCTGAAATATCTTTGTGACCTAACAGGAAATGTTTCTCGGTGCTTTAAATAAAAAGGAATGTTTCATTCCAAACAATCAAAACCTGGATTAAGTGACAGGTAAAAATGATTCAATGGAATTTTGTGGTTCTTCTCCACCTGAAATTGGTGGCCAAACATTTCTCAAGAGAATCAAATACAGATTACTAAGTGATATTCCCGGAAGTGCTGAGAAAAAGGGGTTAAATTTTGGGAGGGGTTGATAGGGCTTTAATATTGCCACCACAAAAGGATACGCTTTCTAATCAATAAAATCTCTCATTAAATATCCGCTTAAAAAGCTACTAAAATTCGATTTAGTAGAATGTATTCTACATTAAGTATATATTCTGATTTCTTTGCGTGCGTTTTGCCAAACATTTTTATTGCACATTTGCCCATCAAGTTTTGATTGGAGACTTGTATTACTTCTCAAGTAGGTCAACGAACTATTTGTCAGACAAAAATGAGGCAGCAGCAGCTGTGTATGTCTGTCTATCTCAAGGGTAGGGTTTCCCAGGCCAGATATCCCCGTGAATTATGATTACATCACGAAACCGATTTTCCCGTAACTCGTTTGCATTCCATTTGTTTACAACCGAAGAAGCGAAACCCGTAAAACGAGTGGGAGAAGATGGAAGTTGGTAGTCTGAGGATGAATATTCATTTCATGAGTGTGCATAAATACATAGATACGGCTGCACACATGTGAAGATACTATAAACTGGCTTAATCCATGGCCAAATCGGGTCGTTAATGTTGTGTGCTCTTGCAGATGCTACCACAGTGATAGCAATAAAGCCCCCAATCCGCCCCACAAGCTTCAGATGAGCAGCTGTCTGCGCTCTCCGGCGGTCTTTGTGCGCCAAAAATCGTTTCACACGCTCAACGAGCTGACCAGGTTCTGTCAATTGAAAGTGTCCCCGCATCGGGCCACCTCCTCCACATCGTCACCGTCGGTGTCGGCACAACAGCAACGTCGGCACAGCCACTATGCCATCGATGGTAAGAGATCGGTAGTTCTCTGTCTGCCCGCCCTTAACCCGTATATGCAGCCCCCTATGAGGGCTAATTAAAAACTGCTCCACCCCCTATATATATATCATCATAAATTCTCTCACAATCCATATATACACGGGGAAAATAACTATTTAAGAAGCTACATTATTGATTGAAAATGTTTTGTTCTTGGAAGATATTAAATCTCAGAAACTGAAACTGAAACTGAATTAACCTTAAAAATATTAACTTATTTGTTAGATTTCATTTCTGTAGTTATCAAGAAATCTTCATAATTAGTATAATCTTTCTATTATTGAATTTTCCAATTATTAACTCTATTAAAAGTGTTTTTAAAAAAAGGGATAGCTTTTTAAATGAAACTTTTTCTTATATTTTCTTAAGTAATAATACTTTGAGAGTAAAACATTCTTCAATCAAGAGTTTTTTGTTTCTTAAATTGACTTCTCGGTGTATCTGCTGTACAGAACTGGAAGCGGGGAATTAACGTCAATTGGACGGCAATGAAAAGTGCTAGGGAGCGAACATAGAAAATTGGTGGGTGGGTGGCTTTGCTGAGCTAGCGGCGGGTGCGTTTAATTTGGGACCAGGTGGGTGGCTGCATGGAGACATTACTTAACACACTCACACACTTAAACACGCTCCTCCTCGAAACACACACTCGAAACCCACTCAGCTACACACATAACTTGCATCCACAACGGTTTGCGCATAATTAATTTAATTGGCTTTGGTCATTGGCGGAAATTCCGAATCGCATAGAATAATAGCAGTGATGAATAGGAGAAACGGCATTTATGTTTAATATTTAATTAATCGCAACGGCAGCAACAACAATTATTGTAATTACATTTCCACTCATTATATATACATACATATCTGCTACGATAAACAGACGCGCGGTGAGCCTGGTCATTTGCCATTGTAAATATTTATTCACACACACACACACCTAGGTTTAATTTCTATTTAATTTTCATTTGATTTTCATTTTTGCATCCAATTTGATTTCCCCATTTATTTATGTTTATTTCACACAATCCCCTCGACACAGACAACATACTGCCGCCCCAAGATAGGAGCGACGGTGACATTGATAGTGTGGTCAGGCTGCGGGAAAAGCCGGGAAATCCGAGTTCTGGAAAGAACAACAACAATAACAACAACCAGGAGGATTATCCCACCTACTATCCAGCACCACTGCTCTCCACCAGTCGCTGGTCGGAGCAGCTAACGCAGCATGCAACGGTAGCCAAGATACGTACCGCCATCTCCTGCCACTCCCAGGATCTCAAGGAAATGGAATTCCTGCTGCCCCACTCACGTTCCGATGCGGCATCACAATCGCAGTCGCAACTCTGCATCTCGCGGCATTCACAACCCAAGAACGCCAAGCTGCGTGACGAACACGAGGAGACAGACTCCTCGGAATTGGACTCTCCACCCTTGGGCGCCGGAGATGAGAATGCATCTGGGAATGTGCAGCAGCAGCAGCAGCAGCTCGCCGTGCACAGGCAGCCGGTGCAGCTGCGTGGCAAGATTCCGGGAAACACGCCACATCCGCGGGCCAGTAAAATGACCAAGAAACAGCTGAAGCTGGCCCAAGCCCAGCTGGACAAGCTGACGCAAAGCAATATTCACTTGCATGGTATGGTTCCAGTTCCACTCTCAGATACTTGGCACGCATCGCCACCTTAGGCCTTACGAGTTACTTTATCCCAACCCTCAATTAGTGTTTCAACGGATTTTTAATTACATCTCCTCTGTTATCTCTCAACAGCTCTGTTCGCGGCGGTGGAGCATGGACATCTGGAGAAGGCGCGCACCATTCTGGAGTCAACCGATGTGGATGTGAATAGGTGAGCTTTATTTTAAGCACGTTTTCTTCTTTTTTTTTGAGGAAAACAATATGTAAAATCTGTTTAAAAAATATTATTTATTTTTCCATTTTCAGCATCAACAACGATGGACTATCCGCCCTTGATTTGGCCGTTCTAAGCAATAATCGTTCCATGACCAGGATGCTGCTCCAGCATGGCGCCATCGAAGGCTCCCAATGTAAAGTGCCCTTAGTTAAATGCCATTTGACTGTTCATTTCACCGATCAATTTAAATTTGCATTGCAGTTTCTGTGGACACCATAGGCACCAAGTTAAACGGCCTGCTGAAGGACGCCGAGTCGCGCATCCACGATCTGAGTGGACCAGAAGGTCTCTGCCCACCCATGTTCGCCTCACGTCCCTCCATCTCGAGCATCATAATTGGTGAGTGGCCGCCATTGAGCCGGATTGAGTGGGCTCTTAATCAGCAATTGTTCCTGTTCTCTGCAGGCAACTCAAGCGCCTCTGTGACCGGCTGCACCGGCAGTGAGGTGGAGAAGCAGATCGGCATTTGGGAGCGCCGGGTCAAGGGGCTGCGCCGCCTGCAGCTTGGCTGGGATCAGGCCCGTCCCCCAGATGCGCCCGCTTCTGTGGTCGTTGACGTAACCGGCGACAACTCCATTAGCGTCCAAATTCTGGAGCCCTTTGAGGGGGCCATCGGCACGAAATTCAAAGGTAAACCGCAGCTGTTGCAATGTCAAGTGGCTGTGACTGTCGTCAGCTCAGTGGGATGGGGCCTGTGATTGTGGTTATTCTGTCGCGTTGCGGTAAACCTAATTCATGATTCAATTCGCGTTGTCGACCTAATTATACGCTAGCTTAATTGGAGTGGGTTCATTTGTTGGTAAAACAATGATTATTCTTTAAAGAGTTTTATGGTTTATTAATTTTTAAGGCTTAGATTTCCCTGACTCTTGATAATAAATTAAATGTTTGCCTTCACAGTTCAATGGTCAACCCGCGCGGACTTTAACAACGTTGTGGGTGAAAGTGAATTGCTGGAGTGGATTAGCTTCCATGGCACGATGGGCGCCCAATGTCACATATCGGGGCTCACCCAGGGGCGTCGCTATTTCCTGCGCGCCGCCTGCGGCAATGTCAAGGGATGGGGCGCCTATAGAACCTCTGTGCCCGCCAGTGTGGTGCCCTCGAGTACGTTTATATTTACAATTAAAAGGCACTCAATTTTAATTAAAATCTCTGTAACAGCCTGGCGAGATTTGGATAATCGAGAGGATCGTTTTGTGGGCCGCCACCGCATCCTGGACAATCTATTTACCGCAGTGCGTCTGGCACGACCCGCTGACGTGTCCGAGCTGACCCTAGATCCGGCAAGCGGCCAGCGACGCAATCCCAAAAAGAAAACCACTATCAAGCAGTTGTTCTCAGTCACCTCCAAGTTCCAAAAAACCCTGAGGCGGTAAGTTCAAAAAGCCAATTACTATAATTCGTAACCTTAACTAAATGTTCTCTCTTTTCCCTTTCCAAACAGAGGCATTTACTTCTCCTGCATTGTCCATTGCGATGATAAGGTCCTGGTGACCAGCGAAGACTTTCCGCCTGTCATTGAGGTGGACGAATCCTATCCCAGTGCCCTGCATATGGACTACTATTGGCTAATGAAGGTGGCCTGCACCTGGGACGATGTAAAATCACTTCGCTCGGATATGGAACGCAACCTCACCTCCGCCGTTCACTTCCGCACGAAGCTGTTGTCAGCCGTCTGCCAGATGCAATCAGCACTGGGCTTCACCGATTTGGGTCAGCTGTATTTCAAGCCATTGAAAGATGCCCAGGGCACTGTGGTGCTCACCTGCGTACAGTCCGTAAAGAGCCAAAAGGCTGTGTCCATCCTGAACTCCCGCTGGCTTCCGGTCAGCAAGCTGCAAAAGAAGCTTGGCGCCCTGCACGAGGACTACACCATCAACGAACTGCTCATCTCGTCGATTGGCGATCAGCTGCATTACCAGCAAGCCGCTTTGCAGCGACTGGAGCCGGGACTTTATTTGGGCTACTTGAAAATGCAGTGCTCCATGGACCAGATCCAGGTGGTGGTGCCCGTGAAAACGCCCAATGTCCTGCCGCACTGCAAGGTGCGCGAGAACAGCCACATTACGGCCGAGGAATGGCAGGTGCTCCACCGTTGCACCAGCGATCCCCTTCGCCTTCCCCTGGACTTTAGCTCTCCGGGAGCAGATACGGCTTCCGGCGGTGCAGCGACCTCCGAAGTACAGCGCCTCTTTCTTTACGATCTCACCAATGCGATGCACAAGCTATTCGCTAGCATGAACATCAAGGCCGCGGATGCGGCCACCCACCGCCTGTATGACGTGGAGGTGATCGAGCACAGTCCGGACATTAGCTTCCTGGTTGTCTGCCCATCCGCTGAAGCCTCCTGCGCCGTGCCGGGCCAATCGGAGTTGCTCCTGCAGAGGGATGACCTGGCCAGCCTGAGTATACAAGCCTTCGAGATGATCCACCTGCGCACCTACCAGCCAGCCATCATCCAGAAGTACGCGCGACTCTCCTGTATCCTTGAGCTGGACACTGCGCTGGCCACCCACGCTCTGCGCGAAGCCTTCTCCAGCAGTGAACTGCAGGCGGCCAAGGAACGTTTAGCAACGCTGCAGGAGCTCAGCTCTAGCCTGACGATCGTGTGGAAGAGCGTCCGCTGGCTGATGGACGTGGTGGCTTATGCTCGCAACAAAAGCGCCCAGCCCTCGCTGGCCATGCGTGAGATCCTGGATTTTGCTCAGCAGCGGCAGGGTGAGGCGGTATCGGCGACGGTGGCAGGTTCCGCCAGCAAACAGTTGCTGCAACTGCCCATCCGTGAGAGCAAGTTCTCCAAAACAGGCACGGGTCGAGGCAGTTGGCCGGGACCAGGAACCAACGAGGATTCGGCGCAGACCAAGCCGGAGCACTCAAAGTCAGAGCAAAATCTGGGCTTGAGTGCAATAACTCCTGTCGACCCAGCTTCCAATCCCGTTCCCACTCACCAAGAGTCCCAACAGCATAAACCGCCCCAACAGCAGCAGCAGCAGCAGCAACTTCTGCAAGTGTCTACGACCAGCGAATATGGCGGATCCATTTGCTCGGAGGTATCCCTCAGAAAGAACAGCGGCGACTCCATGAGCTCTACCTACACCGCACGGAGCTTTTACTCCGCCGTAGACTCTGCCTCGGATGGCAATAGCACCAGCAGTGTGTTTGCCATTCCACCCTCCCGTTCCGATGACACCCTGGCGGATGCACTGCGAAACTCACAGGCTTTGGCTGCCCAAAGGAAGCGCACCAGCTCCAACATAGGATCGCACGCAGCTCCGCTAATCACAGTGCACAGCTCCAGCTCGGCTCCGTATCTGGCTGGATCCAGTGTTTCCCTGAGGAGCGGCAATGGGGCCTTTGCCACCGACTTGGAGCACAAACCGCTGAAGCCAGCCGCCAAGGCAGCCTCTAGTGCAAACCTACGCGAAGGTGGACCCTATTTGAAGAGCACTCTAGCCGAGCTGAGAGCCGTGGGTGGCGAGGAGCCGGTGCCCAGTACCTCCAAGGCTTCATCCATGAAGAGTTTGTCGCGTCAGAGCAGCGAGGAGGACTCGGCCAGCTGCTCAAGCCTGAATACGGAGCAGACACCGGGAATCATCCAAGTGTACACCGCCTACAACACGGGACTGGCCAGTGGAACCAGTCTGAAGCTACATGTCACCCCCAAGACAACGGCCCGCGAGGTGATTAATCTGGTGGTGAAGCAGCTCAACATGGCGGTGGTGCTAAAGGGAAACAATGGACCGATTTACGGACCCGAGGTGCTGGAGAACTTCTGCCTAGTGGCGGTGATTGGAGCACGGGAGCGCTGCCTGCGAGATGACTTCAAGCCGCTGCAGCTGCAGAGTCCCTGGAAGAAGGGGCGACTCTACGTGCGCAAGAAGCACGAGCTGCTGGCGGCCATTGAGCACTCAAACCGGAAGTCGCATTTGATCTAAACTTTGGAACCTGATAAAAGAATAGAAGAGGCACCATGAAATCTCTAGAGAATCGAAAAGGAAAGAAGCCGAAACAATTATTCACACTCTCTTAGTTATGTTTTGAAATCTTTGGAGATTCATCTGACATTCCAGAATCCGATTATCGGTCCAAGTCTTGTAAATTTTATTGTGTTTCGGTTCGGTTTTTGGGTTCCCCAATTCCCAGCTCCTCCCACCCTTCTCCAGGGCAATGATCGTTGACCAACAACTCCCAAATTAGACTGAATTACTTATGTATGTATGCCGGAATGGCAAACTGATGAAATTGTATTTGAAATGGTATTAT
The DNA here is from genome assembly GCA_008042485.1 of Drosophila mayri. Taxonomy (NCBI): domain Eukaryota; kingdom Metazoa; phylum Arthropoda; class Insecta; order Diptera; family Drosophilidae; genus Drosophila; species Drosophila mayri. The sequence continues at coordinate 477,607 of VNJN01004042.1, read as the reverse complement.
ATTTTGAGTAGTTATACATTCAACGTTACCCAAACACCCACACGAAATCAGGCTAAGCTATAGCAGTTGTTCTAGAGTAAAGAGAAGGTTACATCCGTACATAAGTAGTATGTATGTTATATAAATATTATGCGTGCATCAATGTATTTTATTGTATGTATTTGTAGTTTAGTAAACAAATGTTTTGATTGTATTTTTGTGGCATTTTTAGGGGCACTATTTTTGATCTAAATGTTAAAAATCGGTAAACGCGGAACACGGAACACAAAACCAAACCAAATCGACAAACAACAGATGTCAATATGCATTTTAAGTGTCACTCTTGATGTCTTAATGTGTTGTGTGTTCTTGACAAATTGCAATTCCATTGGATTTAACAAATACTTTAGCTGTAATCAAATGCTTAGTATGTAAACAGCAACAAAATGATAACGAAAGCGGTAAATATTTTTTAAAAATATATATTTATTGATTGGCACAACAGCAAATGTTAAAAACAGTAAATGGGCAACTGCAAATTTGAAATTAAAATGTTTATATTTATTAAATGTAGCAAAGAGAACTCCAATTACCGGACCTTATCTACTCCACCTTGCAGCTGGAAGTAGTAATCCTGTTACCATTTCCACACAATCTACTCAACCGTTGACCCACTTAGGGTAGGAACGATTCGACTCTATTAACGTGGCTATTTCAATGTGCAAAGCCGTATGTGTCTATAAATAAATACTCTACTCTATATACTCTCTCAATAGGACGTACAATAAGTAACTTAGAGGAAACTATTCGGAGGCAAACCCGTTTGTTGTGAACCGTAGGCAAAGAAACTGTTTCATTGTCAAGCTCATGTCCCAAAAACCAATTAATTTCCGTCGAATTTAGAGTGTATGTTTAGGCAGACAGGTCGTGGAAGGTGTATACATTTTGAATCTTATGAGAAACTAGACGCGAACACTTACTTTAGAAGAATGTGCAACACACGAGTCCAGAACACAGATATCGAACTATTTAAGATGTCTTCGACCAACAAACGATTTTTGTACGTTTTCTCTTGTTTTTCGAGATGGCGATAAGGACGATTTTGATACATTTTTACTATATGGTTTACCAGTCCTAGGGCTCCATGCAGCAGCAACAGCAACGAACGTAGCTAAGGCTTGACCAGTAAAATGTCCCCGTTCCAGGATGCCCTCCCTCCTTGCGTTAATATGCCACCACAGCCCGGTTTCAAAATTGTATTGCCATTGCCGCCACCGCCACCGTCACCCAGTTGCTTCGATTCGAATGGTCAATAATGGTCCCCGGAATGGAAACGTACAACGAATGTAAACAAGTTCCAAGCTGAGTGCACGAGTGGCCAGTTTCAGTTTGTTGTTAATTCGGAATGCCAATTAAAAACGATTTCAATTGTCAGACAGCGTCCGTCCCCAGCAAAGAGCGTTTGGTTTTCGAATTCGAATGGAGCGAAATTATACAGAGTATTGTTTTGAATTGCGCGATCCAAGTGAGATTAGTTTTTACGATGCAATCTAATTGTAGCTAATTGTTAATGGCCTACAAAAAATGCAAAGGCTAAATGTAAATGTAACCAACCGCAAGCATTGTACGATAGATGTTGTAGTCTTCCGCATAGGGATGAAATATGAACATGAAAAACACATCAACGCAGACAATTCCTGTAATTAGAGATAACGCAGAGAAGATGAAACCTATCAATGTCAGTACATTCACATTATCGGCTATCTGTGTAAGAAAAAAACATTAAAGTTATAAAGCAACAAGTAAAAACCAAGTAAAACCAGGATAAATGAGCGAAATATGATGGCAACTAGCTTTGGTAAGAATAATGTGAGTACGAAGCATTCAAAGAATATTCAATTAACCTAATAAAGACTCAACAATTGTTATGGTGTAATCACAGCCGCTTGTTTTGCATGACTCGGTGTGGGTGGGCTCTGGAAATTTCTGGAATCCGGAATTCCGACCTAATGGTGTTCAATGGAAAGTGCAGAATCATACCAGCTCAGCTCAGCTCAGTCGGAACATACTAATGATGAATAAGTTGTCCCTCCTATAATATGGATATGGTTTATTGCCGCCCGGTTACGTATACGCCGTGTGTGCTGCGCTTATCAAGCGACTGCACTTGGATGAGGTTTTGTCTTACAAACTGGCAAAAAAATAACTATAACTGATAGCAAGCTGATTACGACCGCCTTATTGCCCCAACATTTCATCAGTTTCCACTTGAGGCCAGTGAGCGGGGGGTCTTGATTGCGTTCCAGAGGCTTCTCTCCACTTGTTGCCAGCAAATATGTGTTGGGACAACATGTTGCCGCTGCCGATGCGTCATTTTAATGACGAAACGAGCCCGGAGCTGTAAAAGATCGGCAAACTAGTTGTTTTATTGAGTCAGCAGCAGCAGCTCCAGCTATCTCCACAGTTAACACCCTACACTCTCTCCCGCTCTCGTTCTCGTTCTGTTGGGGATTTCAGAAACATACAAGTCATTCTAGTGGGAGAGCCTAAGCGATAAGTTTGCTTTTTGTTTGTATTTCCATTCCCCCACATATCTATTTATATGGGGTTTTTTTCGAGTACTTTTATTAAGATACATACATTAGAACACCAGGCAAATGGTCCTTGAACTTTGGCCCTAAATTACACGTTCGGCCAAGTTTCTTATCCCGCTCATTAATAAACCATTCGTCCACGTTCTGTCCACGAACTTCCTCCAGCTGTCAATTAAGTGGCCCATTTACAGGGTCTCCGCACTCCACTTCCCAATCTCCACCAGTCTTGACTCACTCCAGATGTATACGGCCCTTGTAAATTAAGCCAACTGATTATTTTCTTCCGTCAGACTAGCATTTTTTGTTAACATTTTTCATTTATTATTAGTTTTGGATTTATGACCATTGGTTGTTGCACCTAGACTAGCGCTGATACCATCTCAATCGGCAGTTATATATTTAAAATATCTGCCGCTGTATAATAATATATATTCTAATCGGCAACGGGTTTTTTCTTCCCCTTTTTTTATATTTTTTTCGTCGTATTGAAGAGCGAGTGAGGTCAGCCACGTGATCTGGATGGGTCGCCGGGCGAGACGCGTCTGCCTTTAATTAGATTTCAGTCCGCCAGAAGTGGAGGCCCTAGACTGCGATTAGCCAGACAAAATAAAAAGCCACAACGGGGAAGGAGGAAGTCGCCAAGAGCACGGACCCAACCGAGTGCGGGGCCTGCAATTGTCGGCGGTCACAGCATATATGTAAATTATACCAACTGGACGTATACTTAATTTGCGAGCGAGCGAGCCAAACCGGTCCGTGGCCGACTCTCTGACCCCCGCTAGCCGGCGGCTGGGAACTTGAAGCAAGTGACAAAGAGTACAGATTACAGAATACAAAATACAGAATATATAATTACCGTTTTTAAAACGCTTTATGTTCAGAATAGTTTTGAAAATCTTGTACAGTAAAATCAATCGATCGGCTTCGAATCCTCATCGGGGTTTTGTATAACAAACAATAAGTACACCACTACACAGCATACGAGCATACATACAAACATAAAAATTATAATCTAGCATCTGATTGGGATTAATCCTAAGCGCTGGAACGCGAGGCGCCCACAATGTAGCCCTTGGCAGTGAGCACGCCGCGGCAGCGTACGTGCACCTGGTAGCGGAGCGACCAGTCGATTGTGTAGCCGGGCGCCAGGCCGGCGAACTGGTCCTCGGGCAGCAGCAGCTCCGGGTCGCTGTGCGTGTTCAGCTGGATGTCGTGGGCGGCGCAGAACTCCTGCAGCTCCGGCGGCACCACGCAGCAGGTGGACAGATTCACCTGGGCAATCGTTGGCGTCACTTGGGCGGTTGTGTGAAGCTTCTCCAGCGCCGCTGCATCCAGATCAGCAATGCCCAGCTGCGTGATCTGCTGCTTGAGTGCGTACTGCTCCAGGGTCTGATAGAGCTCCTTCAGCTCCGACAGTCCTTCGGTTCCGTTGCGTAGACTCCAGTTGCTGGCACTGGACGGTGCAGAACCTCCCTCGGAGCAGGGTGACTTGGCCGGAGCTGTTGTGGCCGCTGTCGTTGCGCTGGCAACCGCACTGGCGTTCGGGTGGTAGGCCAACACCACGTTGTCCACGTGCGTTACGTTGAGTATGTTGAGCAGCGCCTCAACCGCCTGCTTGACGCAATCCGTAGAGTTGCGGTTAAGAAATATCTTGGCTCCGATGCTGATCTCATTGCGGCCGTTCTCCGTCAGACGACTGTTTAGCTCCTGGGTGGCCCGCTGCACCCGGCCGTGCTGCTCGTCAATCTGCACCTCCGCCACCACGCGCTCCTCATTCGGGTCGCTGTGGAGCGTTATTTGCAGGCCGTCGTACAGCTCCTCGTTGGACTTGCGCTGCCCCAGTTCCGTGTTGATGATGTTGCCAGTGCTAATCACCACATTCTGGTACTTCTTCGTTATAGTCGCAATCATGCTGACACTGTTTTCCTTTTTTGGTATCTGCTACTGTTGGTCTTCGTCTGCCTCCTCTGGCTGGTCGCTAATGTGGTTGTGGAGATAAGTAGAGGTCTCTCAGGTGGGTGGTGAATCGCGTGTGTTTCCAAAAACGGGGCGCCTGGCCTTTAATACTTTGCCATAGAGCAGTGCTGCCAACTGAGTCGTTGAAAAGCTTAAGAAGCTTTGGAAAATTAGGTAGAAAAAGCCAACCAATTGTGATGGTATTTAAAAAAATGTAAAATAAGTTTATGTATGTCATTTGATTAGCCTTAAAATAAAGTTATTTGGGTTGTTTATATAAAACACAAAAAGTTCGCTAAATTTAAATTAAAAACTTAATTAGCGATGACACTATTGGGCTCCCAGCCCAGTTCGGAGCTAGTTCCGGTCAACGGAAGCCCGCGACAAAATGTCAAAAAACGTCAATGGTGGTCGAATGTTGAAGCAGAAATTTGCGTTTTCCGGGGACTCACGAGGACGAGCTTTTGAGAATTTTAAAAACCAAAATGTGTCGACAAGCGGTTCGCGACTGGCTGGCGCTGCTGACGATGGAAAAGTACACAAAAAACTTTCTGGAGCGGGGCTACGACTGCATTGCCCACTGCAAGCTCATCATCTACGCCGATCTCGTAATGCTGGGCGTGGATGATGCAAACCACAGGATGTTGTTGCTCGCTGGTGTCCAGTTCCTGATCAACTCACCAGATTTCAGTTCGGAGCCGTGCGAGCAGCGTGGTTGTTCGGAAATGGATGAGGAAGATATTTGCGAATTGTCTGGTGCCCAGAAATACTGGGACCTTTTCAAATTTTTGGATACCCCAAGGCAAGTGTACGAGGCTCCGTCGCAGGAGATCCCTAAGGTGGAATCATCGGATCCAGATGAACTCCCTTTGACGACCTGGAAACCTACGGGGATAAGAAGCCGGGAGACTATAGAATTAATGGAGGCAAATGAATCAAACATCATTGTTGTCGATTAGATGTACGAATATTGTTGAAGATCTCTGGGAAACCATGAAGGTCCAGTTTTAATGGATATCTGCCTTTAGAATAACTGATTAACAATACAAACCGTAATACTCTTAGAATCCATTTTGCAAGCCAAGGAAATTTCTATCCTTGACTTTGTTTTATTTGTGTGGTTTTACTTAAATGTTATTAAAGGATTTAACAATGCGTTTAACAAATACTTAATGCCCCTCATCAGATCCTGGAGGCGAGCGTCCATCGGAGAGGAGGCTATGACCCGTTCGATGCTCGCTGTGCCTAGGCTGGGTGAATGACAGTCCACGCACTCTATGGTCCTCAGCAGCACCTGAACTCTGTCCGCTAGGAGTCGCGAATTATGGAGGGTTCCGTAGAATCGCACAACATCCCCTACATTCAAGCGACGCGTGAAGTTTCCAAAGTCATGGTGAGCCCGCAGGACCACATCCGTGGAGCTGGGGCGGCCCAGTAGACGACTTCCCTTGCTTTTGCCCACTTTGACCAGCAACTCGTACTCGTAGCGATTCCAACGCTGGAGCGTGCAGCCTCCGCTCTGCGCCTTCAGTGTCTTGATCACGCCCCGCCACTCCTCGCACTGAGAGTCCAGCTTCGGATCGCACTTGAAGTGCTGCGATATATTATCACCGTGAACGCACCTCAGCAGACGGCCCAACCACACGGGCAGGTAGTTGGCCATAATGTCCTCTAGTATATTGGACACCCTCGATATCTCCACCTTGGCGACGCTGCCCTCCCAAGTGACGGGCATGCCGTTCAGATGAGAGCAGCGCAGCTGGGCCTTTATCTTGTTTGGTTGCTCCTGGATTGGCTGGGCGCATAGCGAATGGAAGCGATCCCAATGCAACGAGTCCGTCTCCGAGAGGGCGTGCAGACCGACCCTGGGCATGGCATTGAAACGGGGCGTGTCCTTGAAGCTAGATGTCATGTAGGGGAAGACCAGCAAGCAGGCAGTGGTGATGGCCATAATAATCTGCAGCATCGTTATGTATTTCTGTGTGGCTCGATTGAGGGCCAGGACGCAGGAAAGCACCACTACCAGTCCGCAGGCGATTGCTGTGCTGCCCCAGCGTAGTTGTTCGCTGGCCAGGCCCAAGCTGTCTATGGCCATGAAGACGGGCACCAGGAGTGCCACAATCCCGAATAGCGGTAGGAACAGGACGATACCGGCCAGGCCAAGAGCTGCCCGCACCACTCCAAACATGGTGGCGCTTTGCGAGGTGGCAATGCACACCTGTAGCCAGCTGAGTGTGACACAATGCGGTATAAGGTATGTGTAGACGCCGTGCCAGCGGGATCGTTTAGCCATCATCACCAGCAGCAAGGGTATGAAGAGGTACAAGGCTGTGCGGCAATTCAGGCAAAACTCGATGCCATTGCCGATGACGAAAGAAGAGAAGGTGGGCACGCGCAGGTCCAGAAAGCGCCAGCGGGAAGAGACCACTTCGTCCATCTCGTATGGATACTTGGCCAGCACATTTACGGCAAAGGAGACGATCATCAGCCAGTCCGGGAACAAGTGCGACGACGCGTACATGGATACGCCCATGGTGAGGAAGGTCAGGGCTCCGGACACAATGGTTAGTTCCGAGTGCGGTAGCCAGGCGTCGGTTACCAGCGGATATACGATCAGGTTGCAGATGAAGGCACAGAAGTAGTACAGGTACGGCTTCATGTTGTTGCGCAGGAATCTGTGCTCAGCGATATCTGCCTCGATGTTGTTGTCCCCATAGCTGAGGAACAGTCCCGACCAGATCCGGAAGTCTACGAACTGCTGTTTCGTCTTCAGCATCTTGCACGTGGCCCAGATCATGACGCCCAGACTTAGGTAGTAGCTGCCAAGAGCCAGAGTGTGGCGGGTGCTCCACCACGAGAGCGCCATGAGGACACTGCAGCGCACACTTAGCGGGATAACGACGGGTATGGAAACAATCAAGTTGAGCAGGCGGTGGTAAAATAGGGTGAAGAAGACGAGCGGGTGAAATATCATGCGGTAGAAGCATGGCACGTGGTCCAGGCTCCTTGGATCCGGCACGGACAATGTGAGGGCCTCGTTCACGCTCGGCATCTGGCCGGCACTGTAGTTCGAGGCAGCTGAAACCAAGTTCGCTTCGGTGATAAAGCGACGTCGCTCGACGTTGGCCAGACCGCTTGTTGGGGTGTCTTCAAGGGGTTCGCACTCTGGCTCCTGTTCTTGCTCTCCTTCGCTGCTCGACGAGGAGCGATCATCGTCGCGTCGACGGCGCTTTCGTTGCAGGTTGTAGATGCGCCGCATCTTGCGTTCCAGCTGCTTGGGCGTTATGTGCTCGTTGCCATTTGACAGACAGGCAAAGAGCTCCCGGGCTGCTTTTCTCGCCGCCCGCTCGCCCGGCGTCATGGCTAGGCAGCGTCTTACCTCATCAGCATTCTCCGCTGTGATGCCACTGCCTTCATCGTAGCACTGACGAAGCAGCTTGGCTGCATCCTCGTGTCCATTATGAGCAGCGCTCACCAGCCAGTTGACGGCCTTCTGGTTCTGATTTCCCTTGGCAAGATTTGGTTCTACAAAGTTCAATGAGTTCTTAGTTTCATTATTAGGCTACAGAAGCCACTTCCACTCACCAATGGCATTCTCCAGCAGCTCCTTGGCCAGATCGTACTGCACCTGTGGACAGCCCTCCTCCGCGATGTGGTGCTTCAGCTTGTTCAGCGAGGCACGATCTGCTAGGAATAAGTTTTTCATGTTTTTTTACATTTCTTACTGCTCTTGGCCTTCGGGCTTACCTTCCAGATTCCAACGCCTGCGCTTAGTGACACCTGTCGGCTCATTTTGTGTCCAGGTGGCCATCAATACGGTGAGCTGCCGTTTTGTTTACGAAAATCTATGAAATTTCAGCCAGATTACGCTTTGAGATGATAAAATGGACTCCTAATAGGGACGGGCGATAGGTGGCTGTTTCAAATTACCGGAAAATAAAAAATCGATAACAGGAAAAAGTATTGATATATAAATCAAATATATTTATTTATAAATAAATATTGAAAATAAGAAAATTACCAAATATTTTTAACGTTTTACACAGTTTATAATAATTTATCGAACTGACTAGACATCGATTACTCCGGACTAAATATATTGTGCTCTGTTATCGACTGGACCATATGCCGGCGCCATCCAAACATTTTGTTTATAAGTAATTGCAAGGAATTATAACTAAAATGGACAGGGACTTGCAGAAGCATTTGTACGGCGTACCGCGCGATTCGTCTCCGGGACCACGGATTTACGCCATGTCGCCGAATGCGGCGGACAGCACGCCCAAATCCTTTTTTGGCGGCAACGCCAGCAACGCACAACTGCACGGAAGCCTCAAGAAGACCGCGCTGAATAACAGGTATTTATGGATTTGCAAGCTTATCCGAACAGTACGTTAATCTCTGTCATTATTCTGCAGCCGTCTGTGTCTGTCGGTGCGCTCCACGCAGTCCATTCCGGGTATACGCTCAGACTACAATGTGGTGGAGAGCTTCGGCTGCCCGCTGCCCGTGGCTGTGAACGAGGCTCTGACCTTCCCCGGCTCTGGAGCTGCAACAATCACTGCCAAAGTGGCCCAGAATGGTTGGGCTTGGGTAAGAGCATTGCAACTTAGGTTGAGATACAAACTGCAGCTCCCGCTTCCGCATCCTTTCAGGTTGTCCAAGGCCGGCGTCTTCTTATCTGGCAGTACAAAGATCCAACCAAATCCAACTCGCCACCGCGAGCTGGGCTGACCCCAAGAAGGATTGGCGGCTTGGCTCAGAGCCGTGAGTTGACTCTGCCCTACAGCGACCTCGGACACAAGAGTGAGTTGATCAGCGTTTTCCACACTGCTGGCCAGCAAATGGCGTCATGCATATCCGTTTCCGCCACCGGAGACGTGCGCTACTGGTCATCCATCGCACATGACGGGAACTCTGTCGATCTCTCGATCTTGACCGGACAAGAGTTTGTCCAGTTGATTAATCTCTCCAGCCAGAATGGATACTTGGCTGTGACCTCTACATGTAATCTGGTGTTCCTCAAGGTGGGGCTCACCAATGGACGCTACACTCTTCATCATAAGACTATCAAGCCGGCCGCCAGCTTCCTTGGTGGCTTTGGAAAGAAGTTCGCCTCCATTTTGATTGGCATGAACCCGGGTGGCGACAAAGATCAGGTGAGTGAGCGTGTATATAATCAGAGACGAGTATTAAAGCTTTCTTTCATTAGAGTTTCGTGGGCATGTGCTGCGAGAGCAATTCTGAAAGTGGAGAAACTGTTGTAGCCCTGCTCTCGGATCGCGCCGTCCAGCGATGGAGTCTGACCAACAAGGGAAATGCCGAGCAGCAGATTTACGAAGATACTGAAGTGGTGCGCCGCATTCGCAAAGAATTCAAGACCAAGTTCTGGAATGTCCGTTTGCCTGCGGACAATGTCGAGATCGAGCTGCATTTGTTGGACTTCCAAATGGTCTCGAGCAAAGGCTACATTCTAGCCGGAGCTGTGAACTCTGCCCACGCTCCACAAATGTGCTATGCTCTCGGTAAGAATTGGTTTACGGCTTAGGCTTTTAAGAAGCCATAACTTAATATTTTCCCATTTCCCAGTGACTGTCAGTGCCCAGCCTGAGAGTATGTTTTTGGAGTCTTTTACGCCGCTAAAGATCAACAAGTTCTTCAGTCCCAAGACAGAAGAGGATTGCCTTAGTTTGCGCTTTGTAGTCGGTAGCAGTCACATATATCTGTATACGCCGAAGGTGGTGTACCCGCTGCACTTGTCCCACGAGGGCGGGCCTTCGGCGGAACTGGAGGCGGAGAAGATAGAATTCCACATGCACGACGACCGCATTTTGAGTGCAGCCATCTGCAGTAACCTGCCGCTCTTTTTTAGCCGCACTCACGGACTGGTTTCCATTACGCCGGGCGATTTTGACGGCACTGAACTGCTGAACATGAGCACCTGCAACACCCCCGATCTGTTCGCCCCCGCTTCGTTCAGTGCCAGTTTCAATGTTCCCGACCATTCCGCTGTAACAGGCAGCACCAATAATCTGCACATGTTCGAGCTGGATCCCGAGGATATGTACAACGAACTGAGCGATGAGGTGGGCCACCTGAAGGCGGCATTCCTGTACCACCTGAAACGCAACAACAACATGGTTAAGAGCATTGTCGGTGAGCTGCTGCGCAGCGTATTTGACCCCGATCCCAATGGAGCGCCCGTGGATGCGCTCAAGTTAGATAGGATTGTCATCACCATAGCCGAAGATTTGGCCGAGGATCTGCCCATATCAGATCCGCGCTGGGAGGAGGTAATGGGAGATCAGGACATCCATCATCATGCCCTTGGTAGCTCGCGATCTATGCAGATTATTAACCAGCTGAGGGACAAGATTATTGCCTTCCAGCATTTTATAGCATTTTTGCATTCCAGTGGCGTCTGGGAGAAGGTGAGCATTTTTTGCTATTTGATTCTATATTTATTACTGTATAATGTCCTTTAGCTTAATGCCATTCCTTGTGGCAGCAACGTGCTGAAACCAACGAGCTTCATACTGTCCGATTTAAGTGAGAAAATAGTGGCTGCTCTGGCCCTACGGTCCCTACAGGCAAAACTGCCAAATCTGATTGAGGAGGCCATCGATGCCACAGTCGCCGGCTGGGAGGATAAGCCCCAGGGCAGTCTGACCAACCAGGATATATTCTATGTGAAGCTAAGTAAATTTCAGAATGTATTCGAGGCCCTCGCGGACATTGCCGACTATCGAATCGCCGCCCAGAGCCAGACGACCTTGTCAGTGGCCCACTTTATTACTGACATTAACTCTATTGTCCTGGACACGCTCAGTGAGGTGCTCAGGCATCGGGAGCAGCACGCCAACAGCTTCAGAATGCACAGTGACAGGATGGCCTCCTATGAGAACCTGCCTTGGACAGCCATGTCGGGGGTTGCCGGTGTCCGGGATACAATGACCCGCCTCATTGATATAAGTGTGCGCTATGGTGGCCACTGCGTCAGCGAAACTGAGCTGAAGCAGCAGCTGTACCAACAGATATTCGAGCTAGTCGATCTTGTGTTGGATGGCCGAAAGAATTACCTGGAGAGCGTTCGCGACACGGAGAAGTTCAACGTCCTGCAGCAGCAGTTTGAGTCTCAGCGACGGGAACTTATCTCAGTACTGAGTGAGTTAATATTATCTGAAATATAAATACAAACTTTAATCGCGTTTATTTCACCAACAGTTAAAGATCGTCAATATGAGTATGCCGCTAAGCTTGCAGAAAAGTACCTAGACTTTCCGAGCCTGGTGCTGATATGCGATGAGACCCAGGACAATGATCGCCTGGACGATTACACACGCAAGTACGAGGAGTACAACTTCTCGCAATTCGCCATTAACTGGCATTTGCGCCAGAACCGCCACGGTGAGGTTTTCGATCGCTTCAAGAACAACCCAACAGCACTGGCGCAGTTCATGCGCGACCATCCGTCCTTGGGCTGGATCCAGCTGATATTCAACGGTGATTTCGAGCGAGCGGCCAAGATGCTGTACGAGTTGGCCCAGTGTGAGGTGGAATTTGTGGCGCGCAAGAAGTCAATGCTGTCGCTGGCCAAGCTGGCAGCCTTGGCAGCACCCGATTCGGATCTGATGGCCCAGGTGGAGAAGATCGATGTAGATTTGGACCTGATCGAATATCAGGCTGATTTGGGCCAAGACGTACTGCAGAACTTTGGCTTCGATATAACGGATCAGAAAGTGCTCAAGGCAGAGGAGATTATAAATGTAAGTGCAATCCATTTTTGAGTAAACAACAAAGCAATTAAAACGGTCGATTATCCACAGCTGTTTATTGCCGAGGAAAATGATACTGCCACGGAGGTAGAGTTCCGCAAAGCCCTAGAACTTTTGACCTACGTGGAACACCCATACGACATGAAGCATAAGATCTGGTGTGCTGCCATTAAACGCGATAACTGGACGGATTATGATGCTAACAACGCAGTGGACTACATGCACAAATTGCTCTTTTTCAAGATCATTGAAATTTCGCAGCTGATGGGCCAGGAGGCCGAGACGTGCCTCCCGCCCCTGGAGGACTTTTTAGAGAGCTCTGAACTGGAGGACCTGCCGCAGCAAAAACCTTTCCAATATCTGCTCAAGCTGACCTATGAGTATGTGGCCGACATGTTGAAGCAGCCCGATGATAAGGAACTCTAATCGCATTGCCCGCATTTGTCAATTATTAAAGCTTACGTTGAGAGTTCAAGATGATGGCTGGTGTTCTTGGTCGGTGGACAGTTGCCAGCTTTGTTGCTTGCTGCTGCCTGGCATTATATTATATTATAAGCCAAGTTGCTTTGTCAGAGGCGAAAGTATCTGAAGTGTGGCGGCCAGCGGAGTGTCGGAAGCCTACTAAGTGCCGACGAAACTCTAGAGTCGCCCTGGGCCAAAGCTCTGCTAGCTACGTTTGCCGGTACAGCGCATCAGTTTAGCTCTGATCATGACGGACGAAACAACGCCGCTCACCACTGCCGGCGGCTCCGGGTACGTGCTCCTGCCGCCATATCAAGGACCTGAGCACGTTTTTCCCGGTGGTGTAAATCCGCGTTCGCGACGCAACAAGATGCGTCAGTTTCAATGCTGTATGGGCATCACCTTTATGTGAGTGATTATCCCGATTGTTGGGACCATTTTTGTGAACTTTTAAGGCGGCTTTGTGCTTTGTACGTTATGTGTTTTAGAAGGCCGAAATTCGTCTCAGACGGTCGTCGCTGTCGTTTAGCGTCCGTGGAATTTTACAAAAACAAAGCTATTTAAAAATTGTTCCTAAAGAGACGACGGAAATGGTTTGAGTGGTTATTTAGTCGAAAACTCAATCGTATGTGTTTTTGCCCTTAGCAGTGCAGTATTTTGTGCCTAACAATGTTTTCTGGCAATAGTGGCCAAATGAAATCTTCACAGATTTACATTCGGAAGCCTTCGCCTCCTTTTTTATACTACTTTTCACCAAAGAGAAATTTAAAAGGCTGAGAAATTTACCTCCTTCCCGTGATATTTAATACGCTCCTCCTGTTGGCTCATTGTAATCGTTTAGTAGTCGCCTAACCGCGAATGCTAACCACAAATTGATTTCACTTTTCTGCCGCAGAGTCATTGTAATTGCCGCCCTTTGCTTGGCCCTGGTCTTTAGCGACTCCCTCGGCGGTGCTGACGGGGGTCCCAGCTTCTTCTTTGTGGTTAATGGATCGGAAATCGAAGTGCCACCCAACAGACCGCTGCCAGACGAGCCGGCGGCGGATTGGGCTCTGAAACAAGCTGCAATGGGCCACAATGATGGCGCCCAGGCGGTGAGTGCTGGGATCAAGGCTTTGGGTGATAGGGAGATACTGGAGGAGGGTCTGCAACCAAACGAGGTGAATACGCCTGCGTTCCGCCACTATCGCTCCCTGAGCACCAACCCGGAGGCGCGGAAACTGGCACGTCGTGGCTACGTAGAGAACCAGGCCACCATGGATATAGCCAGGAGGCTGAACTACACGAAGCAGCCGGGTCGCAGCAATATTGGTTGGGGGCCAAGGATCGTCCTGCCAGATCCCACAGTTCTGCGATTGGACTGCGACTTCAATGCCCGCTACAGGCGATCCACAGGAGTGTGCAATAATAAGCAGCATCCCCGGACATACGGAGCCTCCATGGTGCCCTACCGCCGCATGGTGTCTCCGGACTATGCTGACGGCATTGCAGCTCCAAGGGCTAGCCACCACGGACGCCTGCCGCCGGCTCGCCAAGTCTCCTTGAATATCCATCGCTCCAGCTACGAGACGGATTCAAATTTCACTGTGATGCTAGCTGTTTTTGGTCAGTTCATGGACCACGATATCACGGCCACCTCACTGACCACGTCGCAGGAGGGCGAGTCCATCGACTGCTGCGTGCCCGCCACCCGTGAACAGCATCCGGAGTGCTTTCCGGTGGAGATTCTGCCCGATGATCCCTATTACCAGCAGTACAACCTGACCTGCATGAATTTCGTGAGATCTGCTCCAGCGCCAACGGGAAGATTTGGTCCTCGGATGCAACTCAACCAGGCCACGGCCTTTTTGGATGCATCCGTAGTCTATGGCAACCTGGAGCAGCGACAGAATCAACTACGCAGCTTCATCAACGGCACGCTGCGAATGTATCTAACGGATGATGGCCGGGAGCTGCTCCCCATCTCCTCAAATCCTGGGGATGGCTGCAATCGGGTGCAGATGACGCGCCAAGGAAAGTACTGCTTTGAGTCTGGAGATGATCGGGCCAACGAGAACCTGCTCCTAACCTCCATGCACCTGCTGTGGGCCAGGCACCACAACTACCTGGCCGGGCAGTTGCAAGAACAGAATCCCCACTGGGAGGACGAGCGCCTGTATCAGGAGGCGCGCAAAATTTTAGGTGCTCAAATGGCACACATTACCTACAATGAGTTCCTGCCGGTGCTCCTGGGACGCAACATCAGCGAAGCGAAGGGTCTGCTGCCGGCCAAGCACAACTTGAGTGCTCCGGACACCTACGACCCGGAAGTGGATCCAAGCATTGCTAATTGCTTCGCTGCAGCCGCTTTCAGGTTTGCCCACACACTGTTGCCCGGATTGTTCAACATCTCGCGCGGCAATAGCAGTCCGGAGGCCGTGGAGCTCCACAAGATGCTCTTCAATCCGTTTTCCTTATGGGCGGCGCACGGCATCGATCAGGCTTTGATGACAGCGGCCAACACGCCCGTGATGCAGGTGGATCGCTTTTTCTCGCTGGAGGTCACCCAAAAGCTGTTCGAGGGCACCGCTGAGGATAAACTGCCCCTTTGTGGACTGGATCTGGTTTCCTTGAACATTCAAAGGGGAAGGGATCATGGAATTCCTTCGTATCCGGTCTTCCGTCGTCACTGTCGCCTGCCAGCGGTGGACACGTGGGAACAGATGGCCCAGGCAGTAGACAACGATACCCTAAAGTCGATTAGGCAGATATACGAGTAAGTTAATATAATTCCCTTTGAGTTCCTGCTAATCTAGTTCATTCCTCCTAGTTCCCCGCAAGACGTGGACGTCTACACGGGGGCGCTCAGCGAGCCACCGATGGAGGGGGCCATCTTTGGACCGCTGCTGAGTTGCATGGTGTCCGATCAGTTCCTGCGGATTAAGCTAGGTGACTCGCATTGGTATGAGCGGAAGATGGGACCACAGAGGTTTAGCAAAGGTAAGATTTCTGTAAATTCCGGAAAGATTTATCTCTTAGCTTGAAGTTATAACTTGAAATCTGGGCTTTATTAAGGCATATAATTTATTATTCTGTAGCTCAACTGGCGGAGATTTACAAGACCAGTTTGGCTGCCATTATTTGCCGCAATTCGGATGGGATAAAGCAGGTGCGAGAGCATGTCATGCAACGCCTGCGCGAGGAGGGTAATCCCCACGTCAACTGTCAGGATCTGGAGGGATACCATTTTAATTTCGAACCCTGGTCCGTCACGAAGCATCCGCCTGAGCTGCACAGGGCAAGCATGAGTAGGGCCAGCTCTTTGGTTCGCGTTATGACGAACAGCACCGGCGAGGACCGTTCAAAAACAGCTAATGTCACTCTTCAAATGGGATAAATAAGTTGAAAGTGTCAAGGATCATGATTCTGCATTCACGGGGGCTCCACAAAAATGAACTTATTTCACCAGTATCGATGTTTATACAAAATTCAATGATTCAGAAAGACAGCCATGGGTGCCCATAGTGATGACTGTGCTTTTAGATTGCGCAAAACATTAAACTTTATAAATAAATCAAAATAAATGCTAATAAAAAAGTAAGTAATTGTCTTATATTAAAAGTAAATAGCAACGAAATGAAATGATTTCATAATGTAGTTTAGAATATTTCAAAATGAAATCACTGATTTCAAATCAGGAAAGTAAATATTTTAACGAACTCTAACATACATGACTAACTCAACTCGAAACAATAATATAAATAATAGTATATGACATGGTCATGGTTTAGTACATTTCTTGATAAGAAAAAAATAGATATTATTTTGTGTTCACAGGGCTTATCATTAAACATTGTTGCCACTTGAAAATCATGTAAATGAAAAGTAGCACGAAGCATATGCTACGTGGTTTTAAGAGTAGCTGTCCTGTCGCACTTATGACCATTTTCCACGCCCGACTACAGATATCGGCGATCCAGCTTTATGATATGAATAACAAACGAATTTCATGCATAAAGATTAATAAATAAATATTAGTTTCCTGTAAGTTAACCGTCTGTAACCTTTTTTTAATTATTAAAATTCGGAAGTAGTTTAAAAAGATAAATAAAGATGAGATATTTCTAGATAATATTTATTATGAATAAGAAGTTCTAAAACGATATAATTTAAGAGTTTATAAATTATATCGCTTTATAACTTCTTATTTATGAAGATCAGCACTTTGACTTAAAATTTAATTAAAATTTAACATATACTATGTTAAAGGAATTCCTATTATGCATAGTGTATATAGAATAAATTATTGTAATTAACTATAAACCGATTAGCTTGAACTAAGAGATTTAAAGAAAGTTACCCTGAAAACAAGACAAAATATCTGCAAGTCTCTTAGCTTATTTCACAACAGGTTCCTATCTACTATAATGTCATACTAAAATATATAATTAGAAGAGAATATTGATTGTTTGGCTATGTCAGCAATCATTATCGGAAGAGAACAATGCCGTATAAGAGAGGGTATATTAGCCTATAAAAAGGAAACCTATTCCTTCACTGGCCAGTTCCATATTAACTGTTATAGAGTTACGTTCCTGATACGAGTTTTTATTCAACGGTGGTCATGTTTTCGCTAATTTTGCTGGCCGTGTCCCTATTGACATTGACATGGTTTTATATAAAGAACCAATACGAGTACTGGGAGCGTCGCGGCTTTCCAGTGGAGAAGGCCTCCGGAATTCCATTCGGTTGTTTAGACAGCGTCTGGAGGCAGGAAAAGAGTATGGGTCTAGCTATCCATGATATCTACCTGAAGAGCAAGGAGCGTTTCGTGGGCATCTATCTGCTCTTCCGTCCGGGTGTCTTGGTGCGCGACGCCGCCTTGGCTCGTCGTGTGCTCGCCCAGGATTTCGCCAGCTTCCACGATCGCGGTGTATATGTGGACGAGGATAAAGATCCACTATCGGCCAGTATTTTCGCTCTGCGAGGACAGAGCTGGCGCTCCATGAGGCATATGCTGTCGCCGTGCTTCACCTCCGGCAAGTTAAAGGCTATGTTTCCCACTTCTGAGGACATTGGTGACAAGATGGTGGCCCATCTGCAGAAGAAACTGCCCGAGCAGGGCTACCAGGAAGTTGACTTAAAGAAGATAATGCAGAACTATGCCATCGATATCATTGGTTCAACCATCTTCGGCTTGGACGTTAACAGCTTCGAGAATCCGGATAACAAGTTCCGCAACCTAGTAACTCTAGCTCGGAGCAATTCTAGGTTTAATGCCTTGTTCGGGATGATGATCTTCCTGGTGCCATCGTAAGTTCTCATCTATTGGACTGCGTATTCTGGATCTAATTATTTGGATATCTGCAGCATTGCCAAGTTTCTGTTCTCGTTGGGTATCAAGAGCCCGGTGCGTCAGGCCATGCTGGATATAGTCAAGGAAACTGTGGAGTATCGCGAGAAGCACGGCATCGTGCGCAAGGATCTGCTGCAGCTGCTCATCCAGCTCAGGAACACTGGCAAGATAGAGGAGAATGACGAGAAATCCTTCAGTCTTCAAAAGACCCCCGATGGTGAGTGAGAGATTAATTCCATAATGCCAGAGCTCAAGATTATAATTTCTTTATCTACAGGACACATTAAGTCTATTTCCTTGGAGGCCATCACCGCCCAGGCTTTCATATTTTACATAGCTGGACAGGAGACCACCGGATCGACGGCGTCCTTTACCATTTTCGAGCTGGCTCAGTACCCTGAGCTCCTTCAGCGCCTGCAGACTGAGGTGGACGAGACCTTGGCCAAGAACGGTGGACAAATCACCTACGATGCCCTGCAAAAGATGGAGTTCCTAGAGCTGTGCGTGCAGGAAACTTTGCGCAAGTATCCAGGCCTTCCCATCCTGAATCGAGAATGCACTCAGGACTACACAGTGCCCGAAACTAACCACGTCATCCCGAAGGGCACTCCGGTGGTGATCTCCCTGTACGGTATTCACCACGACGCCGAGTACTTCCCTGACCCTGAAAAGTATGACCCGGATCGCTTCAGCGAGGAGAGTCGCAACTACGATTCCACCGCGTTCCTGCCATTTGGAGAGGGGCCGAGGATCTGCATTGCCCAGAGGATGGGTCGCGTGAATTCCAAGTTGGCGATTGTTAAGCTTCTACAGAACTTTAACGTGGAAGTGATGAGTAAGCAGGACTTGGAGTATGAGAACAGTGGCATCGCCCTGATCCCCAAGCATGGAGTCCGCGTCCGCCTATCAAAGAGAGTGCCCAAATTACCCTGAGCTGGACGAGCTTCCGCAATAAAATGTCGGCTAGTCATTAACTGAGACCTAAGAGCCTAAGAGTGTATCTAGTCAACTTATAATGCATTATATGATAAACTATTCCATTAAAATTAAATAACACGGCATTTCCAATGACTGAAAGTGGTAATGGTTAAAAAATAATATATGTTTGGCCAACATGTGTTTTAAGGTTAGGAATTTTATCAAAGTTAATTATATTAAAGCGCTGCACTTCATCAAAGTTATTCCGAAATTAGCAAACCCATTTAAATGGTTAAGTCTCCTTATCGCTGTCATATATTCACAGTGATAGGGGAGCTCCTGTGCGAAAGCTGATAACTAAGGCCACTTATAAACGCCAAACATACTAAACGGTTTTTAGTTTTGTTATTATATTTCCGAAAATAGAAGAATTATGCATTGATAAGTACGAAAATTAGCTGCAGAGTTCTTAAAGCTATGTGACTGATGAATTACACATGATATTATAAAGTTTCAATCCATGGTTTATTGAAACTTTAACTTATGTATCTTGTTATGTTTCAGTTAAATATCTTTATTTGTAATCAAATTTTGACAGGTTACAGCTCAGCACTAATATATTTTTCAAGTGCAATAATAATTATAATAATAATAATTAATAATACTACTAATTTGTTACCTTTTAATAACGATTAACTTCAACAGTTTAAGTTTGATTTCCCAATGTTTGTTTTGCTCTGTTTATTTTCAACTAAAATATTTGAGAAGTCGATGTCAGTCATGAAGTCATGTTCAGATCGAAATTTATATATTCAGAGGCTATTTAAATAAAAAGATTGTAAATTATTTATTACAATATACATATATATATTTTTTTTACAAACATCTAAGACATTTTACTATATATGTTTATGTTTAATTTGTGAGAACAAAACAAATACTACGTAAGAGAACCAAGCCTAAAACTTGTTCCTATGGGAGCAGAGTTAAACGTTTGCAAATCTTTTATTTCACAAATTATTCCCATATATAACGTCAGACTAGACTACTTGAAGAGAACATTGATATTTGGGCTATATCAGCAATCATTATCGAAAGAGAATAGCGCTGTAAAAGAGAGGGTATACTACGCCCTATAAATGGGAAACCCAGCTCTTTGGTTGCCAGTTTCGTATTAACTGTGCTCGAGTTACGTTCTTTATAGAATTGGCAATCGACGTTAATCATGTTTTCGTTAATTTTGCTGGCCTTGTCTCTCCTGACACTGGCTTGGTTCTATTTGAAGAACCATTACGAGTTCTGGGAGCGCCGTGGTTTTCCAGTGGAGAAGGGTTCAGGAATTCCGTTTGGATGTTTGGATAGCGTCTGGAGGCGGGAGAAGAACATGGGTCTGGCCATCCATGATATCTACCTGAAGAGCAAGGAGCGTTTCGTGGGCATCTATCTGCTCTTCCGTCCGGGTGTCTTGGTGCGCGACGCCGCCTTGGCTCGTCGTGTGCTCGCCCAGGATTTCGCCAGCTTCCACGATCGCGGGGTGTATGTGGACGAGGATAAAGATCCTCTATCGGCCAGCATTTTCGCTCTGCGAGGGCAAAGCTGGCGCTCCATGAGGCACATGCTGTCACCGTGCTTCACCTCCGGCAAACTAAAGGCAATGTTTCCCACCTCTGAGGACATTGGTGACAAGATGGTGGCCCATCTAGGGAAGAAACTGCCCGAGCAGGGCTCCTCGGAGGTGGACCTGAAAGCCGTGATGCAAAACTATGCCATCGATATCATTGCTTCCACTATCTTCGGCTTGGACGTCAACAGCTTTGAGAATCCGGATAACAAGTTCCGCAATCTGGTGACGATCACACGACGCAACACTAGCTTTAATGCCCTATTCGGCATGATGATCTTTTTGGTGCCTTCGTAAGTAACATTTCTTTGGATTTAACCAACTTAATTTAATGCCGTATTTGTGCAGCATTGCCAAGACTCTGTTCCGGATGGGTCTCAAAAACCCGGTGGGTTTGGCTATGCTTGAGATAGTCAAGGAAACTGTGGAGTATCGCGAGAAGCACGGCATCGTGCGCAAGGATCTGCTGCAGCTGCTCATCCAGCTCAGGAACACTGGCAAGATAGAGGAGAATGACGAGAAATCCTTCAGTCTTCAAAAGACCCCCGATGGTGAATAAAAGATTAATTCCATAATTCCAGAGTTCAAGATTATAATTTCTTTATCTACAGGACACATTAAGTCTATTTCTCTGGAGACCATCACCGCTCAGGCGTTTATATTCTACATTGCTGGTCAGGAGACCACCGGATCGACAGCAGCCTTAACCATTTTTGAGCTGGCTCAGTACCCTGAACTCCTTAAGTGCCTGCAGACTGAGGTGGACGAGACCTTGGCCAAGAACGGTGGACAAATCACCTACGATTCCCTGCAGAAAATGGAGTTCCTAGAGCTGTGCCTACAAGAAACCATGCGCAAGTATCCAGGTCTGCCTATCCTGAATCGAGAATGCACCCAAGACTATACGGTTCCCGAGACCAATCACGTCATCCCGAAGGGCACTCCGGTGGTGATCTCCCTATATGGCATTCACCGCGACCCCGAATACTTCCCTGACCCTGAGAAATATGACCCGGATCGGTTCAGCGAGGAGAGTCGCAACTACGATTCCACAGGATTCATGCCATTTGGAGAGGGACCTAGGATCTGTATTGCCCAGAGGATGGGCCGCGTGAACTCCAAGCTAGCGATAATCAAGATCCTCCAGAACTTCAACGTGGAAGTGATGAGCAAGCGCGAGCTGGAGTTTGAGAACAGTGGCATAGCCCTGATCCCCAAGCATGGAGTGCGCGTCCGTTTGTCCAAGAGAGTGCCAAAATAAGCCCGAAACTGGCGAAATGACGCCCAATCAGTGAGTAAGCTTACTCTGATTATTTGGATTATAATCCAGCTGTTGAGTGCTATTATCGCAGTTAATAACTGATGAAATTGCAAAGGTTGCAATATGTTTGTTTGTCAATTAAACAATAAATACAAATTTATAATAATAATAATGTTTATGCGTTTAGCATAAAAGGTTAAATAATTAACAGTGTAATTCCTAAGATAATGCAGGGTTATGACCTTCAGTGTAAAAATAAAATGCTAATTGATAAGTTTACATTTCTTATCGATTTTCATGGTTTGCCCATCCTTAAGCTAAAAATTTTAATTATAAACTATTAGTTATGTATTATCATATATAAGGACTAAAACCACCTAACCAATGTAAAATAAAAATAAATAAATAAAATTGTGAATATTAAAACTGCAGAAAGAACTAAAAGTTAATTATGCTTAAAAAGGTTTACTTCATGAAAGTTATTCCGAAATGTACTCAACAATTTAATTTAAATGGTAAATACCTCTTATCGCTATCACATATTTCCAGTGATAACATAGGGAAGTCCACAATACGATTACTGATTACTAATGCCTCTTATGGACACCAAACACATTCGAATTTCGTACTGCAAATTGCATAAATATGAATAAATAGTTCATCATGCTCAATAAATCCAAAGTTATTTACAGACTCTCTTTAAAACCCCCGAATATTTTTTAAAATTATTATTACATTAAATCTTAAAGTTTGCAGTAATGAGAGATACACCATGAAGCCAAGTTAACAATTTTTATTCAATGCTTGCCAGTGCCTTAGAATCTTTTGCAATTCAAAGAGTCGTATTTAAAGACATTATGTACAATAACAAAAACCAGTGTGGTAACTATCCAGTCCAAGTGCTCGTGCTATATCCGTATCCCGATAATTATTTAAATGTTTTCGCGTTCCTCCTGCCTTTGCATCTGCTGCTCGTTCTCCAGCATTTTCTGTTTGTTCTTCTGCCTGAAGATCTCCTTGCTGGCCTCCTTGATGGCCTCAAAGATCTTCGCCTGGGACATGATCTGCTTTTGCACATTTTCTACAGCTGGCTCGGCATTAATATCGATGAGATCACTTAATCCTTCAGATAGATATTCATTGTTATAGGGCTTCTCCTCGATCTCATTGCGTTTTATCAGCGAGAAGGGTGGATAAGAGGGATACGAGGTACGTTTCCGGCCACATCCTGGAACAGTGTGCATAGATGGTAACTAATATAATATATATTATATATATTCCGATTATCCAAATTACCTGTGAATGCATTGCAAAATGGTCGCTTTTCGTATTTCCATTGTATTACGCCACTTAGTTTATGCTAAGTGAAAAGAGAAAAATTAAGAAAATATATACAATTTTCTTATATTAAATCAAGTTTAAAGGTGGCTAAAATGTATAACTATTAAATTAACAAAAAGTTTCTTATTCTTTTCTTATAAGTATCAAAAATGTTCATAAGAATTTTAAAATCTTCTATAATACTATGTTAAATGCATAAAATATATACTCAAACTTTTATTTATCAAATACAAGGTGATATAAATGAAGTAAGGAAATTTATTATTATAATTTATAAATAGCTAAATTGATCAAATTTCTTGGTACAAAAAACAAATGAATTAATAATATTTTAATTCAAAAACCTTTACATTGAAAGTAATTTCGTTTTTGTTTGTAGACTTTTAATGGAAAAAAGTCTTATTATCAATGTAGATTAATAGTTTGCATTACGTGGACTAAAATTCCACTAATTTCACCATATTAAGCACTCAATTTAAACACGCAGAAAACTCACATTTGACAAATTATTAACTTCATTGTTGTTTTCCCTTTCCAGTGAGGCCTGACACCAGCTAACACAAACGAAGACCAAGCTGAGCAGTCTTAGGCAGATTTTAAAAGAATTTTTCATGGTGGAGAATAGTTTTAATTTTCTTCTCTTGGCAACCGAGTCACTTAACACTCCGAAGACGAATGAAAGGAGCGCTAAGTTGGTCCTTGGTCAACATCTCGGATACGCAATGTGAGACTTGTTGCTTTCAGAATGTGACAGGACCCCCGGCCGAGCGTGGAATGTGTTTTGGTTGCCACTTAATAGCTTTTTGTGTTTTTCCCGACCTTTCCCAGCCCCAGTGCCAGTGCCAGTCCCAATCCCAGCACCCCCTGACCTCAGCACCCACCAAACCCAAACAATCGACATTGCATTGACGGGGTTGCGATATGGTCCTTGCCCTTGCCGATGGTAATAAAAACCGCTGCAAAATCCGTCTTAAAGCTGAAACCTCTTAAAGATTAGAGGCTGCCAGAACACTTTCCTGGTTTCTGTCAGTGTGGCGGCTGCATTGGCTACACTTTCTCGAGAGCGAACTGAGATACGAGTATGTCTATTAATAAAGACCCGACACGAAATATCCGATCACTGCTCATATAAGATCGGTGGACTCAGAGACTCGGTGAGCAAGTGTGTGCATTTTCCGAAAAGTTTTCCCCACACGTCGACGGGATTTTTTTTTCGGCACAAACAGAGGCAATTTCGAGTCAATTCTCCGTAGGAACGGTTCGCGTGCTTCTCGACTCCGGAATTCAATGAAAAGTTCCTCACAAGTTGCAACGCTCGCCACCAATTAAGTAGGTCTGGAAAAATAAATAACCAAACTGTACATATATTCATCTTTGGAATTCTGTATAAACAAAACGCATCGCTACTGGGAAATATATAAGTTGTGCCCCAGTTGAATTTGGCTTTTGTTTTTCTTGAGCATTGGGTGTCGAAAGTGAAGGAATTTGTGTGTCACTTCTACTAAAATAGCATGTGAGTAATTTAAATATCCATAAATTATGCAAATTAGTTGACATACGTCTGATTTGATTGCATTACGGACACCGGACAAGTCTTGGAAAGCCGCTTTTTCCCCATTTTTATATCACATTGCATGCAATTTTCGTGTTGCCAGCGTGAATCTTCTGTACCTTGTTTTTGTCTACGTAAAGTAAAGGCCTAAAAATACCATGGCTATTTTGAGTTTTCCTCAGCTTTTACTGTCACACTTCGGTTTGACAACTTTTCCTCTGTCCTGTCTTTGCCAATTGTCGCCGCCGGCTTCTGCTTTCTGCTTTTGCTTTCATTCCACCTTCTCGTAATTATATTTTCCGCTTCTTTGTTTATATTGAACATGAAATTCCTCGCATATTTCTTGAGCGGAAAACTGTAAACATTTCACTTGGTAATTTGCGCTGAGAATTACACCATTATCGTGAGCAGATCGTAAAAGATAATTTGTTATAAAAAGTGAAAAGCCTTGCAATTTAATGGCCAACCGAAGGCTACTGCTGCTGCTGCTGCTGCAGCCAAACACATTTATTTTTAAGTATGAAATTTATTTTATTAATTTCCTCACCCGCCTATTAATAGACCAAAGATGTCAGAGCCCGCAGCCCAACAACAGCAGCCGCAGAACGGCAAGGAGCGCTCCAAGTCGACGGAGGAGAAGGAGATTCCGCGGGAGCCGGCGCTGGTCCTCAAAGACATTGACGTAAGTCCAAAAATGGAAATGGCCCACGGCACTAGGGACTAGACATTGCAATTAAATGCATATATTAGTGAAATGGGAATTAAATTTAATATTCTATCTAAATAAAAACCAATCAAATAAATCCATCAATTATTCATTAAAATAATTTAACACATTTAGGCTGTTTTATAGGGGACTATTCTATATTTATTTTAACAACAATAATTCAATTACTTGCAAAGAAAATCATTTGTTAAATTTTTAAATCTTATCATATTTTTCTACAAATTGGTAAATATTGAAAGGAACCTCCATCCTAGTGACCTTTAATAATTCTATTAAGCTATATTTTGGGCATAATTACCCATAAATATTCTTTTACATCGTTGATCTTTGCCTATAACATTATATAAGCAAAACCGAAGGCCCAATTTGTTTGTAAACACATAATTATAGTACGTTATAACAAATAATAATGCATTCATTTTGCTTTAAATTATAAATGGAAATTGTATACAATTTAAAATGAGAATGATAGATAAAGCTTTAAAAGAATAACAAAATAGTTTCAAGTCCAGAAACTTTAGATAAACAAAAATAATATTTATAAAATAGAAATGTAATTCTCCAAATCGGAAATAATTAACCTGATATCGTTTCACCTTTATCCTCCTCAGATAAAGACTGAACTAGAGAGCCTAGTGAAACTGCTGGATGGAAAGATCTACAAGGAGGAGGAGGTGGCCATGGAGGAGCTGCATCAGTATTTGATCGAGGACGATGGCTCCTGGGCGCTGGGCGACAACTTTCTTGTTTTCGTGCAGCGCGTCCTGCGCGACGTTCAGGCCTTCTCCCCGGACACACGGATACACATGATTCGCACGTTGGCCTACGCTGCTCTCAAAGACGATGTGATTATCATTCTGCACCAGGATCGCCGTGATCACACGCTGATGAACTTTGCCCAGGACATTGACAAGCACACGCCCGAGGAGCAGCAGGCCTGGGCCATGTTTGTGAGTAGCCATGTCTTACGGAGATAGCTGATTCTTAAACTAAATCATTGATATTCTCGCATCAATAGATGTGCAATCTGTTTGAGAATCTGGGACCCTCCGAATGGCTGCTGTACATCTCCGAGTGGGAATACAATGGCCAGACAATCTCCAACATCCGAGTAACCACCAAGGTGGCCGTTCATTGCATCCTCTCCAATTGCCCGCAGCTAAAAAACATTGGCAGCATGATTCTCTACAATATTGCGATCAAGGAAGTGAAGACTGTGGTAAGATTGGCATAGCATCGCCCACAAAGGAAGTGGGATTAAGTTTTCGATTCTTGACAGGTTTTTGACGACATCGCCGTGGAGCTGGCCATGGCCATTCTTCAGTTCTTCCAGAGCAGTCCCAACGAGGACCAGATCTTCCGCACGCTGAAGGCACTCGCCCGCTTCATTGAGGTAACACACATTGACCTATATTCGAGATTCGAAATGGACAGCTGTCAAACTTTCGCCTATTTTTCACAATTTCTTTCAGGTCTCGCAAGACGTGCCGATGATCATCCAAATGATTGGACCGCATCCAAAACAATTCGCGGGCAAGAGCGAGCGCGTGGACGAGCTGATAAAGATCATCAGTCGCAAGGTGCCCGCCTAGGAGACTTCCAAGAAACATAACCATAGTTTCCCTCATTCTATAATCCATATATTCTAGACCATCCCCTCACTTTTGTAAGGCATTTTAGCGACACAATAAACACTTGTACCCCTCGGAAAAGGTGGATTACATGGCGGCGTCGCCGCAGCAAAGTTTCAGGAAGGGAAAACCATTGCCTCCGCTGGCGCGAAGCTGTAGCCAGTGCTTCTGGTTGGAGACGAACATCTCCGAGGGCAGCTGGGTGTCCTGGGTGGATTCCTCTGCAAAAAGAATGGCCATCTTTGACGCATTACTATTCTGATACGAATTAATATCCAACTTACGGGCCTTCTTGTCGTACTTGGGCGACTGGGTGATGGAGATGACATCCTCCGGCTTGCGAAGCAGGATCTTGCCCACGCCTTTGCACATACGCAACACCTCGTGGTTGCTCAGCTTGTCCAGCTGTTGTTCATCCAGCAAGGTGCAGCTCAGAATCCACTCCCGCACGTCGTCAAAGTCGTTGAGCAGTCGCACGGCTCCATTAACGCTGAAGCGGATGCGCTTCTGGTAAATAAAATCCAGCCAGGCTTCGCAAATGAGCTTCAGTATCAGCTTGAGTATGACAATGTCCTTCGTGGCCCGAATAGTAGGCAAGTAGATCTCGTCCAGCACATAGCCCACGTACAGACTCTTCTCGTCGTTGTTGTACACCTCGCGCTGCCAGAAGCTGGCGGAGGGAAAGCACAAGGTAAAGTTGGCCAGGCTGAGGACCCGACAAACCGCTGACAGGATCTGAACACACTCATCGGTGGTTTTCTAAGGAAGAAAATATTCAATATAAGGGTGCAATATAGGGATATAAAATTAGACCCACCTTTAGCTTGTCTATATTGGCATTAACTTCGGCTATGAGCTTGGTGCGCAGGGCCACACAGACCAGCATCAGGATATCACTTAGGTCGGCAGTGAGTTTCGGCAGTTGAAAGGTTATAAAGACATTCAGACACAGCTTGACATCGTGCTCCAGGATCTGGAAGAAGCGATCCATCTTCCACTCGCAGCACAGCAGCTTCGCCTGCTCGGTGACCCACAATCGCATCGTGTGCACAGAGTGATCCAGCCTGTGTAGGATGGGTATCTGCTCAGCCACTGGCAGCAGGCTGGAATTATTGTGCGCCTCCAGATTCGAGAAGTACTGGTTACTCAGGTTCACCAGATTGGCGAAAATGCTGATCCAAACGGTGCCAGTTGGAGTGCCGAATTCCTGTGA
The DNA here is from genome assembly GCA_008042485.1 of Drosophila mayri. NCBI lineage: Eukaryota > Metazoa > Arthropoda > Insecta > Diptera > Drosophilidae > Drosophila > Drosophila mayri. The sequence continues at coordinate 449,242 of VNJN01004042.1, read as the reverse complement.
AGACAATTGATTTTGAATTCGGAGGAATTGTGATCATAAATCTTTCCATTTTACATTCTTAGGACAATCGCGATACTGCTCCACAACAACATCTACCAGCCGCTTTGTGTCATTCGAGGAGATGAGGGTGAGACGGAAGAGCTGGTCCCAAATGTTATTGCAAACGAAACCAGTCAAGATCTCGCCAATGCCACGCAAGGTGGAGAAAACGGGTTCGGGAATATCTGCGGAATATTTAGAATTAAGATAATATTTTTTAATTTACCCAAAAACATAAATTACCATTCACACTCTGATGGTAGAGCCAGCTGCGAATGGAGTCGATATGCGTGAGGCGGTAGCAGGACACTGGTGTGTCTATCCACCACAGCAGGATGTGGTCCAAAATAATGCCCACGTAAGACCACAGTAGACGCAAGCCCTTGACAATATAAACCTGAATATCCACGGGGCCTTTCTTTCCATTATCTGCCGGAGATTCAAGGCCATTAGCTAGATCCTTCGATCGTTATCCATTTAAGAACTCACCGAAAATGGAAGGACTTATTTCCGTGGCCTTGGCTATCAACTGGGCGATAAATACGCGCTCCTTCTGCAGAAAGCTCTCCGTGTGCTTGCAGCGCAAACTTTGATGGTCGTGCTCCTGAATCTGCAGACTTGCATCCGTCAGTTGCATCTGCATCGACTTGTAGTCCTGCGTGGAGTCACAATACGGTTGGTAGTCGCCAGCGGCAAAAGATATGTTCAGGGTACGAAGAATCTCCAGACTGGATGAGGTGGACTCCAGATTCTGTTGCTCTCGCCAGGCGTCCTGCTCGCCCATGTTGAAGAGCCCGAAAACAAGGTCCAAAGCGTTCTGCTCCACCCGCGTCTGGGCCACAAGCTGAAGGGAGAATGGAGATGTTATATCCAGGCTATACTGCAATTTATGAGGACTCCAACCTGAAGGACAAAGCTAAAGTCGATTGGCTTGAGGGTCAAGAGCAGGCCGGGAAACATATTGCTGCAGACATTGGCATGCATCTCCTCCTTCCGCTTGCCACCGAGCTTTGGCTCCTCCTCCTCTTGCTCCTCATTACCCGGCTGGGGATCCAGATCCACCTGAACCGGCGGCTTCTTCACCTTGCGGCACTTGTTGTACAGCTGGGTGATGTGCAAGGCCCAGTTCAGCCACATCTCGGACTGCATGGACTTGCGGAGCAGGAAGCTTAGCTGAAATGGATTTCTTACATCATTCCAAGTATGGGAAGAGAAGGAGAGACTCACCGTGCGCTTGAGCACAAAGGTCAGCTGACAGAAGCGCCTGTCATTGACCTCCATAATGAGGACGAACTTCTTCATCAGCAGCTGGTTATAGGGACTCCGCTTGATCTTCTTAGAGAGCGACTGGAAGTCTGCGTTCTTAGTCTCGTCCTTGAGGTTCCAGTACTGCTCCACCACCCGCTCGCACTCCTCCAAAATGGTGTCCTACAAGTGCCCCCTATAGCAAATCCTTCCACTTAGAAATGATCGCTTCACTTACATGTTCGCTGAATATTGCCGAGTTGACATCGATCACAATCCGCTTGGTAATGCGACGCAGCTCCAGGCCCAATTTGCCGATTTCCGCGAACGTGTGCATCGGCTGGGATTTGTTGCGGCAGTACCATTTCGGGGTGGTGCTCATTTTCGGTGGGGTCTGGCCACCGGCGGCCCCCCTTGACACCCGGGACCCGGACTCCCTGGCTCAGCCAATCACCAGTGCGCGGCGGCCGTAGACAAATCGCTTTTTAATTATTGTGTCTCCCAGGCACGCATCCGCTCATCCGTCGACCCGCGTCTTCCCTATATTTCCACAGCCTGGCAAATGCAAATTTTCCGACTGTTGGATCGATGCCGGGTCTCGTGACCCCCGCAGCCAGGCAACGCACGCATCTGACAGCGGGCGGAGCCGTGAAAGGAGCAACGGATTTTCCGGCTAAAGGGTGGCGCTGCTCCTATTCGTGGCACCCATGTGTGAGCCCAGCTCATTGAACATCATCGACAGACACGCATTCGTCAGTTAGGGCCCATTATGCAAATGGGGCATGTCAGAGGCTTTACGAGCCCCTAGAACTGGCGTTTCTGGTGTGGGAACTTCCGGAGCTTTGTTAGCCGGGCGTTGTAATAGTCGGTAACGATTCAGTAGCTATTATTGCGTTGTGAACTTCGCTGGAACTTGTAGCACGAAAGCGAGATACATAATTATTTTCGTTAAATAAAAGTTTTTTTTCAAGTTAAACATTAATAAAACTTACTACGGCTGTTAAACGGGGCGTATACGTAATATTCAAAGAGGCAGTATTAACTCTAAATTCGAAGAAACTAATGCGCTATAAGGTAGTAGTTCTGCTAACTTAAAAAATTCGAAAAAAAAAACTCCATTAAGAATTAAATCAAAGATCGCTTTAAAATATATTGCAGACCATTAAACAGTGACATCAATGAGTGCCATAAATACAGAATACAATTTCGATATTATATCCGAAATAAACTATGCCTGGCTATCTTCAGTTAGTGTCGCAGCATTTGCGATCACTGTGACTGGACTGGGGCTCGGTGGCTTCTCATCCGTGGTATTTATAAACAATACCTTGGCAATCCAGGCGCAGGCAAGCAATAGAATGATAAAGACATGTGTAACCAGGAGGTAATCCAATGATTCGCGAACTTCCTTCCAGGTACCGCGATTCTTAACAAAGTAGCAGAAGAACAGGCTCATGGCTTCGGTCATCAGGAAGAGGCAGATGGAGATGGATCGGTCATTCTTGCGACTAAAGGTCACCAGAGCGAAAATGCTTGAGATGATGATGATGGAAGGCATGAATAACTTCAGCAGAGCGAAGGCGATGGCTCCGAACGGGCAGAAATGCGAGAGAAACAATCGCGAAGTGGTGGAGTTAAAGGTAAAATTGAGGAACCAGTGTCCAGTTCCAAAGAAGGCCGAATAAAAGTACAACAGAGTGAGGAAAGCATAGCGATAGGAGATCCTGAGGTGTTGCCGCGGTTTTTCGTTCTCATGTTCCTGCAGCTCCTGACCCAGGTCATGGTTTTCACCCTCTTGAACACTGATCTCATTCCGGTTGCGATCCTTAACTTCCTTCGATCCGTGGATTTCGGCGTAAATCTCCTGGCCCAGCACAAACTCGGTGACCATGATCTGGACAATGAGCGATTCAATAGATGTTGTCAGCATTACGTGGGCCGTCACCATGTTAAAGATAATCAGCTCTAGGCGGCGCAATGGCTCTTTAATTCCACTGTAAGGGATCGAGAGGAATGCGTAGGCCAGGTACGCCCAGCAGGCCACATATACGTAAGTGCAAACGGACTCCTCCGCGTCCCACTGATAGACTCCGTATGCCGCAATCAGCAAGGACGCAACATTGACGATCCACACCCGAAGAGAATGCCGATGCTGCAGGATCAAAGTACGCACCACGGACAGGACAATGCTGAAGTATAGCACGTGGCTTTCGCTCACATAAGTCATAATGCCATCGGTAATCCAGCTCAAGCGGGGATTCTGCTTCAACACCAGGAATACGCTCAGCAGGAAGACGAGGCCCAGCCAGGAAAATAACTTTACAGAGGGCCTGAGGAATGCCTTGCGATTGTTGAGACACACCAAGGCTCCGTAGAGTAGTCCCATGTGACTGTTACGGAAGGCTATCAGAACCAGCAGAAACCCGGGCATCACGATCCCGGCCAGATGGAAAATGAGGTTCCTAACCCATACACCTTTTGTGGGCAGCTCTCCGAAGGCTACGATGAGGATTCCGAAGGGCAGCAGCAGAAAGAAGGCCGTTATGCAGGGGACATTTTGCAGTATCATCGCCACCATGAGCAGGAGTCCTCCAATAAGCATGAGCAGCGTGGTCCAGGTAGCAAGTCCTCTACGAGCTGGCCTGGGCTGGATGGACTCACGCGTGAGCTTCAGCAAGAGGCAGAAGAACCACAACAAGTACGAGGCGGTGGTGGCCATGAGCAGGGCCTGTTCATAATACTCATGGTAAAACTCCAAGCACAGCACCGCCTGCTTCGCCATCTTATTACTCATCAGCAAGGCCTCTTCGAACTGCTGCCTTTTCACCAGTCCCAGCATTTTCAGCGAGTACTGGTGGATATCTTCGGGACTCAGGTTCTCATAACTGGACAGTAACTGAGAAAATATGCCGCTCTCATGTCGTCTTATCAGGATGCTAGCCTGAGCCAGCAGCTGCATGGTATTCAGGTGCATGACCTGGAGCTCGTACTGAATGGTGGCATTAATGAAACCCAGCGGTAGCACCGCCATGTTGTTCTTTGGCGGTGGAAGACCAATAAAGGCGGACATGAGCGGCGCTAATTGTGTCTGGTGCAATTCGTAAAGAGGCAGCTGACGTCCTTCGTCGTTGACAGTGAAGAACTCTCCAATTCCAGGGGCATTACGATTAACTCCACGTCCCCAGAGTATGAAGGGGGTTCCCACCTCGTACTTACTCCCACCGCCATAGTGGCCTACACACATACACAACCCAAAGAGGAACAGGATTAGCAATTTGGTAAGTTAATCTTGGTAAACCTACTCACCATTATTAGTCATGCCGTGATCCGAAGTGAGCAGATAGGTCGTACGTTTGTCCTTGAAAACGCCTTCGAAGAGATCATAGATCTGTCGGACAACATGCTCGGTGGTGTTAAGCCTGTCCTTGTACTTGGAGCTAGTGGGCTTGTAAATCTGACCGGCAAACTTCATGTCCGATAGGTGAACAAAGAAGACCGCCGAAGTGGCGTTGCGCAACGGTCTTACGTTGTACGGTTTGCTCATAAAGTCGCGCACCATTTCCAAGGTACACATATCCATGGGTCTGCCGGAAGCTTCCGGCTTGGCATACGTTTCGAAGCTCAATGGTTCTGCCCCGGTCGGCAAGTGGGTGAAGATTTTGGCAATGCTGGTGTCCGTCCATCCAAAGGCTGTCCGGCTGCGATTGAAAACGGTATCAAAGGTGGTGGGATTCCAGCCAAAGTTGGTAAGTGCTGCCGTCGGATCTTCATGGAAGCCCGCAAAGATTGAAATGTGACCCGGTCTAGCGGCTGTCGGCGCCCGAGAAATCGAAATACCAACCAATCCATCCTCTAAAAATAGCTCCCGCAAGGCTGGCACCGCACTGCAGTTGTCCTCCAGCAGGGACTTTGCCCGTAGGCCTTCAGTAACGAATACCACCAATCGATCTGCTGGCGGCTGCATGCCCAACTCTCGCAAAGTCTGCTGTGGCTCCATACCCGACAACACGGTGGACTGAAAGTAAATGCTCAGGATGGATCCTAGCAGCAAGAGATGCACCACCAACGCCTGAACTTTCCACATGGTGTAGTGTTATTTTAATACAATTATGAAAACGAGTTTGTTAAACTAGTAACCATGTTACGGTCCTAGGTCCAACTCTCTGAAAGGTAATCCCAGAGCCACCTGCAATTCAAACAGAAAAGAAACATCGACGGAGATTTCAATATATCCGGCAAGTTTATTGATGTAATTAAAGATAGGTTTGATTTTATATTCTGCTGTTCTTCTTGAATAAACGAGCTGTAAATATTCAACACACACATTTTGCTTGATCTCTTAGTTATCATCTATACTTATTCTCTCCTCTGTACACATCAACATCTGGGTTTGTTTTGCTATCACATTGAATTGTTACATTTATAGTAGTAGTTGCTGCATGTTGCCTGCTTAAAATCATTAAAACACGTTTTAAATTTCATCTGAAACATGTGGTAGGTATACACGTCGAGTAACAAGTGTATCCGTATCTGTAGGAAGGGGCTCTAAGTGCGGATTGTGTTCGTTTGTGGTTGGTTGGCTGGATGCTTGGTTGGTTGTGTTTTGTGTGTTGTGTCGAATGGTCGTAGGGGATGTAGAAGCACATATTTAGTTTGTAAACGTTTATGCTGAACTTTGAGTGAATCAACTTTGTCGCGCATCTCCTAGCTCTTTCTTTTGTTTTTCTTTTTACAAAAATTAGACTTAAAATTGCTTGCGCTTCTCACGTAACTACACATTAATTTAGTGGTTGTTGCTTAGTTCCTTGTTCTCTCTCTCGTTTTATATCTCTCTCGTCCGCTGTCCTTTTTTTGTGTTTGTTTTTGTTTTGCTTTGCTTTCTTGAGTTCTCGAAATACATAAAACATTTAAAATATATTGAAATAATATTTGTATACATATAATAGGTATATCTCTGCTCCATCTGCTCCTCTCACGTATAGTAAAATATATGTATAATGTGTGTATATATATTGTATATATATAGATTTGTATGCACTATGCCTAAACACGACTATGCCTATCCACGCCACGCTTCGCTTAATCCTCGGTAGTAGTTTTTGTAGTAGTAGTAGTAGTATTTGTATCCTGCAGCTCTTCGAGAGTTGGAATATCGTCTTGTAGTTTCAGCACTTGCAACCTTGGGTTATAGTGCCCGGCTAAATAATATGTATCATTGTTATCGTATATGGATTGATATTGCTTCGAATCGGCACCGAATTTGTCGAAGTAGCTGCCAAACTGCAGCACCTCGCACCGATGCGAAATTGTCTGCACATCGTTTTCATCCTCGTGCGGCGATTCAAACAGAGCACCCTGGATTTTAGAGATAAATACAACAATTTTATTATTCGGTGTTAAGGAAAACAGCTTTGGGGTTTTTAATTTCAATATGTAAACTTTCACGATATTTTCAAATTGATATTATAGCACTTTTCTTTCAATATATATCTATAAAATGGCCTCACTTACCGGATATCTTAACTTTGGGCAACCGGTCGTCTCTTCCGGATGATAGAACCACGCCACACGCACCACTTTGTTACCCGTTGTGGTCTCCCACATGGACTCAATGCGACCAATATATGGTCGGTCTGGTCTGCCCGTTGATAGAAATACTGCACTGTCCCCGACCTAAAATATATAAAGAAATATGTGAGGAGGGTATATATATAGCAAGCTCTTTGTTCATACCGTGATAGTCTCCTTTCCCCTTTTGATTGTTTTGTAAAATTGCTTTCTGGCGCGTCCCTTGACGCCCGCCTTACGATAGGCGGTACCATGCCAACCCCACAGCTGCCGCTCTGGCAGGAAGGCAGCAATCTTGCTGCTGCCCTTGGAGTTGTTATGCTCGACCAGATCCTCGCCCTTGGCCTGTAAGAGAAACGCATTTAATTGTATTATTTCGATATGGAATATTTGCATAACTCCGCTTACCTCATCGGATATCTCTGACATGAGATTGGATGCAGTCTCTTCCTCCATTTCGAGCTGCTCTGCCTTGACTTTGATCTCCATTTTAACGCGATTTGCAATCGGCGCCGTTGCCATTTGAGGAGCCTCTTGCTGCTCCTGCTGCACCTGAACCTGCACCTGTGGCTCTGGCTCCTCGCTACCATTCTTGCGATGATGCTTCTTGTGCTTCTTACGCTTCTTGTGCTTGTGATGCTTTCGGGCGGCATCATCTGCACCCGCACTCCCTTCACCGGATGGAGCTGCATCTGCCCCGCCATTGGCAGCCGTGGCCAAACTGACACCGTTCTGCGATTTGGACATCTTTTTGAGGCTCTTCTTTAGGCGCTTCTTCTCGCTGCGCTGCGTGAATAGTTCCATGGTGGCGGCCAGCGAAGTGGTGTTGTCGCTACTCATCCCTAGGCTGTGGTGACTATGCGAATCCTCGCAGCCGGGCACGCTCAGATGCTCCTGCGAGGCTCCGCCAGGACCACTATCAGCCCCGCGCAGAGCGCTGCGCTTCTGCTTGCCTACTGAGTAGAGGGGATTATCGTTGTACTCTGTTCCAAGGGTGTGGACGGGAAGGTTGGACGGGAGCAACGAAAACAACAAAGAAGTAAATAAGGGAGCACAGACACAAGAAACGAACTAATGATAGGATAGGTCGCCCCGGGTTTTACTTTTAACCCACCAAATTTCGATATAGACACAAACCTGCTATGGGATAGTCGCTAAGGAGCAGCCGAATGTTCTGCAAGCGGATCCTGCCGCTGTCCCCGTCATCGAACTCCACGCTGACAAAGTCCGGCGTTGCAGTCGCCGCATTTGCTGTAGTATTGCTAATGCTAGTGGTCGTTCCATCCTCAGCCTGCTCCGAGTCGATAGCGCGGCCCGGGTAAAGACATCGGTATTGCTGACTCCAGTAAGCACACAGACGCGTACCCACGGGCACACTCTCTACGCTCTTTGGCGCCACCTCGAGAATCTGGGAAGGAAAGACCTCATTAGTTGCCTGTAAAAGGCAAATAAGTCAAATTTACACACCGTATCCTTAAGTATATCTTCGCGGGACATCACGTGCGACTTGTTGCCGCGCTCCCCATCCAGTGTGATCGAATATACGTCTGGCGGACGAAGTGGCCTCATCACTCCCGCGTAGAAAAGCCCGCCCATGTCGGTGAGGACGCGTGTCTCATCGCGATACAAATGTTCGCTGGTCAGCTGCAGCTCTCGATCAATGCCGCTGACTCGTCGCTTGGCCTCCGGGGCCGTGGTCGGCTCCCCAGCACCACCAACGGTGCTCGCCTTCATCTTGCGCTGCTTGCGGGCCGCAGAAGAAGCAGCTGTTTGCTTTGAAGACGACGAGCAGGAGGATGCTGACGTCGCGGTCAGGGTCGAGGTAGTTGGGGCAATTGCAACGGCCGCATCAAGGGCGCTGGGCTCGAGACGCACAAACGACGAGGTACTCGGTGAGCAGCTGGTGGGCAAGGGATTAGGCTCCGGCTGGCTTTGCTGGATGGGCGGCGGTGGGAAGGAGTGCGTCTTCTCGGGGAATCGTAGGAAGCTGGACGTCTGAAGGTTATTGCTCGAGAATTTTGGGAATTTGTAGTCGCGTAGAGGAGACGAGGTCCTTGAGGGTTAAGAATGGATATTGTAAGAAGAGTTCATCAATCCGTATTGATTCAACTTACCCCAGGACACTGGACAGCGTCATTTGTGGCTGCTGCAACGCGGGTGCTGGCTGAACCGCTGGCTGGACTAACGGCTGCTGCTTGGAGCACTTCTTCTTCTTCTTGTGCTTGGATATCTCGTCGAGCTTCCGCTTCTTCTTGCGATACTGCCTCGTGATGTCGGCCAGCCGCATGCGCATGCTATTATCCATGATGCTAAAAACCTCCTGGCCAAAGCGCTGCGCGTAGCTGGGATCCATGGCATGCAGAGCACTGCGCAGCTCCGACTGCAGCTGCTCGTCCTGCAGGTTCATGTCCTCCTCCGCCACAGCTGCCGTCGTCTGTTGTTGCTGCCGGCTGCTGCTGTGTCGGCGCTTCTTCTTGCTCTTCTTGCTGCAGCGCGCTGACTTGCGGCTGTCACTGCCCGAGGATTTGGAATGTTTGTGCTTCTTGCGCTTCACGGGTGTCAACTCGGTAGCGGCCGCCACGGAGGTTGAGGGCAGCTCGATGCCCTGCATCGAGGGGAACCCGGGCGAACTCAATGGCATCTGAAAGGATGAGGTTGAGGAGGGGAAGACTGGTGCCTGCGGTGGGGCAAAGCCGAAACAAGGCCTGGAGTCCAGAACCGGAGGCGGGGTCGCAGAGGCTTGCGGCGTCGGTGTGGGCGTACGCGAGGAGGGCCTTGTAAAAAGACTACTGCCCTGCACCTCCTCCTCCTCCTGGATTCGCTGTTCGGCGAGAGCGCACAACAGCTTGAGGCCTCCAAGCGGCTCCGGCGTGGGCGCTGGCTCTATTTGCTGCATGGTCGGCAGGGGCTCTTGCAACGCCACTTCAACTGGCTGCGGCTGTGGCAGCTCAATATGCTCCACCGGCTCCTGCTTGATCCGCACCAACGGCGTACTGTTGGTGCTGATGTTGGAGAGCAGCTCGAGCCCGGTTAGGTCCTCGGGCGCAGTCTGGGCAGCCTGCGTGGGCTGAGACGACATTTCTAGGGGTTCCAGGGGAGTCTGCTCCGCTGACTCCGCCTGGCTGGCACTGGGTAGTATGTCACTGGGTTCGGTCTGGGTATGGCACTCGTTCGGCTGGGTATGGCTGGTTTCACTGGGTTTGGTCAGTTCCAGCGGCTGGATAAGGGTGACGGCGGTCGGTTCCGCTGCAGACTCTTGCGGCTTCGGTGGACCCGGAAAGCTCTCATCCTCGCTACACACAGGCGTGTCCGTCTGGATATTGACGTCCTGCATCTGCGGCAAAAGGGGAGTACTTCCCGGCACTGAAATCTCCGCCAGGCGTGGCGGGGTCTGCGGCGTCAGCGGTGCGTGCAGCTTGTAGTTCAGTGCCGCTTCATCACAAACCGCAGGCAAGGGCGTCGCAACGGGAAGCTGTCCACTCGAGCCGTGCATCGATAGATTCAGCAAGGCCGGAGTGGATGTCGTCATGGGTACCGACTGGAAGAGCTGGTGGGGCGTTGCATGGCCAAGGGCCGACGGCTCCATTGTGGCCGATGTTGGCGGCGTGGGCAGGCGCATTAGATTTAGAGCTTGCTCCTTGTCGCGCGTCGCCTCCAACGGCACCAGCGGCGGCAACGACAGCGGCAGTGGCTGCGACTGATAATCCTCCAGCTTCATGCCCGTTGGCGGCAGCAGCAGTGATCCCATTGGCCCTGGCTGACCTGTGGCCAGGCTGAGGAACCTGGAGCTACTCGCACTGAGGCTGCTGCTTGAGCTGAGGCTGCTGGCCGCATTTGCGCTGTTCGTGACACCCGCTCCTGAGGCTAGGCTCAGATTGATGGTGGAGTTTGTGGTGGTGGTGCTGGTCTGCTGATTACTGTGCTGGCACATGGTCGAGCTTCCCGTGGCGGTGGCTGCGGCGGCCAAATACAGCTGCAGGGTTGAGGCATACGAAGGAGTATTGCCCAAAGCCTGGTGGCTACCCATCGAGGGAAAGATGAAGTTGGGCAAGTTGGTCAGGTTGGGCGACGGCTGGAGCGAGGCAGCTGCTGCGGCTGCTGCGGCAGCGGCGGCAGAGGGACCACCGGGAGCCGGCGCCTGGGGGATGTAGGCAGATGGCCAGACGAAGGCCGCCGCAGCCGCTGCCTGCTGGAACGGATCTGTGGGCGTTAAGAGGGGAAAATTTGATATGCCTGCTGTGCATGGGCGTGGTAGCGATTCAGTTTAGTCGGAGGTTCGGGTTTGGAGTCGGAGTCGGAGGCGGGGTGGCGTAAGGCGGGTGGTGGCAAGGGGAGGAGAGAAGCGCAGTGGTAAAAGCATGAATTAGTTTTGTTTTGGCGAATCGATTATTAAAATCAAATCGGCCCAGGACCCCGGAATGTTAGAGATCCAAGGGCCCTGGACTGTGTGTGCAGGCATGCGGAGTGCGAATGGAGGTCGTCGCGCGATCCTCGGGCTGACTTACCGAGCGCTGTTGGGGCGGCCGGCAGCAGCACCACCTGTCCGCGGCTGGCCTCCCGCGAGTACTGCAGGCCCACCGTGGCGGGCGACATGGAAATCACTGATTCAATGGGTAATGCATCTACAAAAACGCAACGGAAAAGAGATAACCAAATAGAGAGAGGGGGAGACAGTGTGTAGAGAGAACTCTGGGGTTTTATGGTAGCGCAGGTGGCATGCTCTGGAGGCGTCTCAACTCACTTGGATACTGCCAAAAGGTGGACGGTGCTCGGTTCACGCCCGCCGCACTTAGGGCCAGCTCCTCGGCGGTGGCCGTGCCAGTGGTCATCAGGTCGCCGTTGCCCGTGAAGTACAGATTGCCGCAACTGGTGGCGCCTGGAAAAAGAGTAAAAGAGCAAAAAGATAATTATAATTTCGGGATTCAACTCAACTCTCGGCAACGGCAACGCTCTGACCTCTCAGCTCAACGTTCGCTGTCTGTTTAATCAACTTTCTGTGCTTGACGCTGCCGCTGCTGCCGTGTAACTTTTGTTGCAGGCCAGGATGTGTATGTATACGTGAAATATTGCAATGTCCTTGAACTATGCAATTGGTCGCGCGCCCATTCTCCCACCTCCCACCACCCACACTCACCTCTCATCATCACACATCTGACTCGGAATCATTCGACTCCAGCAGCAACCCACCCCCGACCTGCGGCTGAATAATTTTACAAAAATTCGATTAAAGTGTACGTGCGGCTCGGCTCTGTAATTGCATTACATTAAGGGATCTGAACGAAGACATATATAGAACGCCAGCTATCCACCACCCGGGACAGTATGCTGTCCGAGGAGCGGAATGAATGACAAGTATGTATTATTTCGACCATTCGGGTGTACCGTGTCCCATCTCCAAAAACGCAATTAAGGCACATCTTTTGACAAGTGATTTGTCTCGGCGAGCGGCAGCGTTTATAAATAACCCGTAACTCCGCAGCCCAAATCGGAAAGGGAGAGGAAAACAATAACTAAAGCCATTCGATGGCGACTCTGCCATATGGTCCTGTACAAATCCATTTTGGCGTGTCATGCTGCTTGGTCCTGTCCCGTAAACGACTTTACTCCTTAGTTCTCCATCTCGTTTACCAATTCCCATCCCCAAAAACCAGTCGGGCACAGCAGTCGGAGCATCCCTTGTGGCTGCTGCCGTCCCGCAGCCCTTCTTAATTTCCCTGACAACATCAACATCTAAGCGCCGCCTTCCTGGAGCAACAGCCCTCGATACGTTGTCGAAAAAAAAAACACCCACCCCAGCAGCACGCCGTCCATGAGTAATCTGTCTTTGGGTTCTTGCTCTGCCTGCCGCCCCCTCTCGACTGGAGCTCCGGTGGAGCGTGATAAGGAAGCCGAAGCCCACGATGCCCTCTGCTCACTACTGAGGCATGAATAATCTAAGTACATTGGCAACTTTTAAAAGGAATTTCCAAAAATTAAAAAGCCAAACTTTGCGACTGGCAATTCCCATGAAAGGGCTTTACAGATAAACTGATAAAAACTGGTTTTATAATAAATACATTCAATCGTAGAATGGAAATTGAAATTCAAGAGAAAGTTGATGTTTTATTTCAAAAACAACATAAGATAAAAGTCACAAGCTTCCAATATTACATCACCGGCTTACTATTTTTCGGCTATTATGGGAATATTTTTACTCGTTACCCAAGTTCAGAGCAATTTCACCATGTTTAGTCATTAGATTGCACTTAAAACTTGTAGAAGGGGATTCCTACATTTATACATTTATACTGCAAATTACTGCAATTTTATGGCCTTTAATTGAACATGTTCCAAGAAAAGTTGTGAAAATATATCTGATACCTGGTTGGATACTTAGTAGAGAATATTTTAAGCCTAATATACGAACTCATTTATTTTAAGAAATTTGCCCAAAGAAAGAAATATATTCTCAGTACACTTGTTAAATATTTAAAAAGCTTAATTAAAACATTTGATAAGTATTATATAGACTTTTGCCTATTATTTCACTCAAAAACCGTTTTTATTTAAACACGTCTTCTAACACTTTTGGTCACAGAATATAGAAAATATATTAAAGCATCCTTTTGCTCTTGTAATTTCCAAGTAGAAGTTTATTAAAAGGCTACTATAATTTTAATATAATATAATATTGCCAGTTATATTTAAAACCATCTCCTAACTACCTCCTGTTAAACCCTTTTAAGGCAGCTAACAAATTTTTTAGTATAAATACCGATGAATATTCTTGGCTTAAAATTGCAAAAAATATTTACTTAAAATACCGCCGTTAATCTTTGTATATTGGTTTATGTGATCTATATCAGCCAAATAATAACTACAATTTAGAATAACTCTCATTTCGCAAATATATGTTGCCATAATAAACCAAATAAAACAAAGACATCTGTTTAAACAACATTTTCACTGCTATAAAAATAAATCTCTTTCAGTTTGTCTTATTGTGTCTATTTTGTATCTGCTATAGCTAACAATTTCTGGGGTTGCATTGCTTTAGGGGCTGTATAGTTAGGCATCTTCATTTATATCAATCCGACTCTGAACATTTCACATCTGCTAACATTTTCCAATAACAAATTACAGAGAGCAAAGAAAAGAAAGAATATTAAAATATCATAGGCCATCGCTGCCACAGTTTAATAGTCGATTAATTGTGCATTAGCAGGTTTCAAGTGAAACTAGAAACTCTCTCTGGAAACACACCCCCAATAAGGAGTAGAGCAACCCAAAGTCGACTTAAGCCACCCTTCTGGAATCGCAATGTGTTTCACTTTCGTTTTATTTCCGCTTTAGAAGTTCGTATGATTTACCACCACTTCCTTCTTTGGTCCTCGCGCCGAGGGAGGGAAGCGTCGATTCGACTCGATTCGGTGGCTGTCACAACAACGACAGCCGCACAACAGGCGGCCATCAGCTCGCATCATATGACGACTCCTGGCCTCTCAACTCTGACGGGGTGTTTACGGCGTGTTTGCGAGACGAACCAGACACCCTAGCCTTCGCCTCCCGCTCGCCTTAACTGGCTCGACTCGACTTACTGATGGAATTCTTCGCCGCACAACGTTTGCTGGCTGGCTGGCAATCTTATTAGTGGCATAATTGAACGACGTTCACGTCCTGGCATTATAAGCATCGTAACGATGCCCCAAGGGACGGGGACAGGCGTTCATTAGAGGCACACAAATCTGAGCTTCCAAATTGAATTAGATACCCTGTCCATCGCCTTGCCCGACCCCCGGAAAGTAGTTTGCACTCACCGAGGTCAGCGACGCGTATGCCGAAGCAGTTCATGTCCTTGCTGAGTGATTGCTGCAGCGGCAGCGCGGCCGGAGTGCTCAGGGACGGCACCAAAGCTTCCTGCGGCCGCTTCCTGGCCACCGCTATGCCAATGGGCACGGAATTGCCTGCAACGGAAAGATGCAAATGCAATGCCACTAATTACAACCATATCTGCACAAGCTGTATGCAAGGTGGAACTTACTTGTGGACTTCTCCAGGTCAGACACCTTCGGCGAGGGAGCCTCGATCTTGACCAGCGTGGTGAGCGTGGACGAAGACATGGTCTTGGAAGTGGCCGAGGCGGTGAGTGAGGACGAAGACACACTGCCCAATCCTTGGAGTTGATGGTGGTGGTGCTGCTGCTGGTGTTGATGATGCGCCTGCTGCTGTTGATGGCAGTTGTTGGAGCTAATCTCAGACACCTGACAGGGCTCCCGCTTGATCTGCACAAAGGTGTAGGAGGAGTTGGTCTGCTGATGGTGGTGTTGGAGCGGTGCTCCCGCAGCGTAGCCCCCGAACTGGTCCAGCTGCAGGTGCGGCTGATGGGGTGCTGGCTGCTGTACTGCAATGGCTCCTGCCTGCGTGGCCGTTGTGGGCACCAGGAACGTGGCCGTAGCCGTGGCCGAGGTGGCGGCCAAAGTGGAGCTCAGGACATCGGCGGCACTGCTGCTGGCGCTTGCATTGAACGTGGCCATTGGCTCTAATCGAGGGCGGAGGCGGAGACGATGCTAGGGCTAACTCGTACTCGTACTCGTACGCGGACACGGACTCTGGAGGGGAGCAGCCGCATCGGGGAGGCGCGCGGGCTCTCGAACGACGTGCTGCGGCGCAGATACGGCGGCGTGCCTGTCCGCATATATACGAGTATGTGTGTATATCTCCTATATCTACGCGTATTTTTATACGAAGACTAAACGTCCATTATCCGCGCCACTCACACTCACTCTCACCAACACTGGTCCGCTAACACTAACACTAATACTAACACTAACGCACACACACACGCACACAGTCTACATTTTTACAGGTTTTCGCTGCCTCTTTCGGGTGCAACATTCAAAAGCGCTTCTCTGCCTGCGGCAGTTGCCCGTAAACAAATGACATAATCCGGGCGACGCGACGCCTCCTCTTGCACTCCGGACGCGTGGGGGGCACCTGGCCCTGCACCAGCACCACAGTTCTTGTTTCCTGCGATCCGCAGATCTTAGGGAGGAGGTAGAGCGGAGGAGACTTATGTACTGCGCTACTGTATAATTTTGACGGTGAACTGCTGCCGTTGCACTTGTACCCACGGGACGCGAAGATCTCTGCGAACGCGCGATCGGTAGTCTTAATTGGGTTTCTATATTTTGCGAATTGGAAAAATCCCTTTGGAGAAAAGTCCACGGGACGGGAGACAAAAAGAAGCAGCAAAAACTAAGGCGGTAATGCCAACTCGTCGCGATGAGACTATTGACGACAGTATCGATAGTATTTATGGTGGCCTGTGTATTATTCATTTTTAAAATTCTCTATCACAGAAAGTCACATTTAGCATTTAATCAATAATTTATGCTCTATAATATATATATTTTTATTAAAAGAAATAACAAAATTTATTGTTTGAAATGGTTTATATCCTACGTAGTTTGGTTATCGATAACTTGAATGGCGGGCACTTTGGAAAACTGACTCGTCGATCTGTAAAACAACAAACAAACAAATTTAAAAGTTTAATAAAAATAATAAATTACAGTGATAAATTGTCAAATTGTATTTCCATTACATAAAAACAAATAACAGTACGTAAGAAATGCACATGGAATATATGTATATGATAACGAATGTGATTACTAGTCCAGCATCTTGCGGATCATGTAGTTCAGGATGCCACCGTTCCTGTAGTACGTTATGTCCACCTCTGTGTCGAATCGCAGCGTGGTCTCGAATACGTTGCCATCGGCCTCGACCTGGATTAGCTGGCCCGGCTTCAGTTCGCTCTGGGGCAGCGCAATGTTGAAAACCTCCCGGCCGCTTAGCTTCAGCGTTTCGGCGCTCTGGCCCGGAAGGAATTGCAGCGGGATGATGCCCATGCCCACCAGGTTGGATCGGTGAATGCGCTCGTACGACTCTGCAATCACCGCCTTAATGCCCAGCAAGAACGGGCCCTTGGCAGCCCAGTCCCGGGAGCTGCCGCTGCCGTAGTCCTTGCCCACCACCAGCACTAGTGGTGTTCCCTCCTCTTGATATCTCTCCGCCGCATCAAAGATGTCCATCTCCTCGCCACTTGGCACATGGAGAGTGTTTGGTCCTGTTCTGGAGGCCAGCCGGTTGACCAACCGGATATTGGCGAAGGTGCCACGCGCCATTACCGCATCGTTGCCGCGCCTAGAGCCGTACGAGTTAAAATCACGCGGTGTCAGACCTCGTTCCGCCAGATATCGGGCTGCAGGAGATTTGCGGGCTATTGAGCCAGCCGGTGAGATGTGATCGGTGGTCACCGAGTCACCCAGTAGGAGCAGGCAGCGAGCCTTGTCGATGCTCTTCAGTTTGGGCAGCTCCCGGGTCATGCCCTCGAAGAAAGGCGGGCGCTTGATGTAAGTGGACACTCCGCTCCAGGGATAAAGTTTGCCATCGGACACCTCAAGCGTTTGCCAGTCCTGGGAACCCAGCTGTATCTTGCCTGCAAAAGGGAAAACGATATTAAGAGTTTGCTAAACTAAAATAGAATCCAATACTTACTGTATACCTCCTGGAACATGGCTGGAATGACGTGCTTGTGCTCCACCTCTTGGATTTGACTGCGCGTGGGCCAGATATCGCGCAGAAACACTTCCTTTCCATTGCCATCCACGCCCAGCGGCTCTGTTTCAAAATCAATGTCCACGCGCCCGGCAATGGCGTATGCGATCACCAGCAATGGACTGGCCAGGTAGTTAGCTCTGGTATTTGGATGGATGCGTCCCTCGAAGTTTCGGTTGCCAGACAACACTCCACAGCAGACCAGGCCGTTCTTCTCGATGGTGTTCACCACATTCTCATCTAGTGGGCCCGAGTTGCCGATGCATGTCATGCAGCCGTAGCCCACGATGTCGAAGCCCAGCTGCTCCAGGTATGGAATCACTCCCGACTCTCTCAGATAGTAGGTGACGACACCGGATCCGGGAGACAGAGAGGTCTTGATGTACGGCAGGATACTTAAGCCCTTTTGAACAGCATTTTTGGCGAGAAGACCAGCTCCCAGCATCACTGACGGATTCGAGGTGTTAGTGCAGGAGGTGATGGCTGCGATCACAACCGAGCCGTGACCTATCTTATAGCTTTTGCCATCGTCCCACTGAAACTCGCCGCTAGCAGCCAGGGCCTCTGGCGGCACAGCAAAGCCCTTAAAGCCAACTGGACTTGTCAGACAAGACTTAAAGTCCTGAAACATGCTGGAAACGGACACACGATCGTGTGGTCGCTTGGGACCTGAAACCGAAGTGACCACCGTTGCCAGATCCAGGGTGACAGTCTGTAACGGAAACACATACAGTCTCAATAAAAATGTCTTCATTTGTTTCAAAAATAGGAAAGCTAACCTCGGTATACCGAGGATCCTGATCCTCAAGTGCATAGTTGCGCAATTGGCGGGTAGCCTTCAGATACTGCCGAATGATGTCGATCTTCTTTTCGGAGCGATCTATAAATTAAAGACAATTAGTAAAAAAAAAACATGTGATAGAAAATCAGTTAAGCTTACTGGTCTGCCGCATGTAGCTGAGCGTGTTCTCGTCGATGGGGAAGTAGCCCACTGTAGCACCGTACTCCGGACACATGTTACTGATTGTGGCTCTGTCGGCGATGCTCAACTCCGCTACTCCGGGGCCGTAAAACTCAACGAACTTTCCAACGACGCCCAGCTGTCGCAGATGCTTGGTGATGGTTAAAACTAAATCGGTGGACGTGGCCAAGGGACCCAACTTGCCCTCCAGCTTATAGCCAATCACTTCGGGCAGCAGCATAGCGATGGACTGGCCCAGCATTACGGCCTCTGCTTCGATACCGCCAACGCCCCAGCCTAGTACGCCCAATCCGTTGATCATGGTGGTGTGAGAGTCCGTTCCGACGACACTATCCGGGTATAGAATCTTCGAGCCATCTGCCTCATCGCTTTCAAAGACGACACGCGCCAGGTACTCCAGATTAACCTGATGCACAATACCAGAGCCTGGTGGCACGATCAGCATATTATCAAAGGCACGGGCGCCCCACTTCAGGAATGTGAAACGCTCCTTGTTGCGCTCAAATTCCAGGGACTGGTTTTTGGCCAAGGCATCAGAGGCACGGGCAAAATCCACCTGGACGGAGTGATCAATGACAAGGTCGGCTGGGCAGATGGGATTTATTTTCTCAGGATTGCCGCCAAGCTCGCGAACCGCATCCCGCATGGCAGCGAAATCCACGACGGCGGGCACACCAGTAAAGTCCTAAACGATATAAAATTAATAAAAGTGAGTAAGAGTAATAACTCCGTGTTCCAAACCTGCAAAATAACGCGTGCCGGCTTGAATGAGACCTCTACATCGCTAGCTCCCTGCTTCAAAGATGGTGTCCATCCCAAGATGCTCTGCACGTCTTTCTCCAGCACGTGGAAGTTGTCGCAGTTGCGCACGGCAGACTCGAGCAGAACGCGAATGGAAAAGGGGAGTGAATCTGCAATAATAACAGTGAACGGAGGCTCTTCTGCCACACCGGCAACTCACCATATTTGCTGTCAATGGAGGGCAGATCAAAGTAATTGTAGACCTCTCCGTCTTGGCTGAAGGATGCCTTGAACTGGGCAAAGGGATTCGCACCTACAAGGAACGCTGGGTTAGCCTATTGTTATGCTATTTTAGAGAAAATCTTACCGGAGGCGGACATGGTAGTGAAACTGGAGGAAATGGGAAATGTGAAATAGAGATGGGCACGTGAAGATGTTTTTCCAGTCAACACGACACGAACATTAAAATTGAGTAATAAATTACAATTTTAGGTGCAAGCCTAAAATTTGTTACTTGTTTTAATTTGTTAACCATAAAGGTCAATGTTTGTCTAAGTATTTATTAAAAATGATTAAATAAATATTTATAAAACTCAAAGGCTTTTGAAAAAGTTATCGAAGACCGGCAATCGAACACACAGTAAAAAATAGTTAGAAAATGGATTTCTGAAAGTAGTTCGACTAAAATTAAAATTCCCTGTAAAAAAAAGTTACAATTAAAACTCGATATTTGTTTGATTAAATTTGTATTTCTTCTTAATTTACTCACAAAAAATTAACTTGCATACATTCGTGCTTCTATAGTTTTCATTTGTAATTTGCGAAAATGAAATTAACAAAAAAATCAAAATGAACATATTAGTAATAGCCTTCTTTCTTTCTTAATGACTTATTTTTTGCGTTGCCGTAGGTTTATTGAAATAGTTTCTACGAGAACTCTCCCATATACTTTAACGTATATTTAACATACTGATGCTTGTCGGTTTATTGTAATAGTTACATGTTTATGCTTATTGTTAAGTCACGTATCATAGTTGTTATCATTATAAATAATATGTATAGGACTAAGAACTACAGCCGCGGAAGGGCGCTAAGCCAGTCGTGTGGCGCAAGCGGGAATAACAATTCGGATGAGTGGAGTCCATGCCTTATACACCACACCACACTACAGGTAGATACGGCGTAGGTCCTTTGGCGTGGTGATCGAATTGCATTGTGGGCACAGCTTGCGCGCTCCGAGCGTCTTCAGCCAGCATTGTTCGCAGTGGACGTGCCAGCAAGAAACGGAGATGGCGGGATTCTTGTAGTCTTCGAGACAGATCAGGCACTTGTACTTGCCCTGCGCCTGATTCTCGTAGAGACGCAGCTTGGCCTTTAGTGACTCGATGACATGCTGCTGGTTCTGCGAGGCGGATCGTGTTGAGCGTGATGTGGACGGCTCCTCACAGGTCGGCTCCTGCTTGGTAGCGCTGGCAGTGGCAGTTTCTGCTTCGGTGGCTTCGCTGGAATGATTGGGCTTGGGACCTTCGCTGGAGGAGATGAGCCGGCGCACGTAACTGGTGACATCCCCCTCAGAAATGTTGCCGTCGGTGTCCTCATTGGCTACTGGGATTACATCGCCCTCGCCGTACTGCGTTGGCCCGTAAATGTGCGTATCGTCCTCGTCCACGTTGAGATCCTCATCCTCGTCATCCTGCGCCTGTTGGCTGCCATTGTACTTGATCGTCTGGCCAAGGCCCAAGGCTGAGTAGCCGCCCTGGACGAGAGTGGACACGCGGATGCGCTTTTGGCCCGCCCATTCGTACTCCTCGTATTCCTCACTGTCCTCAGAGTCATCGCTAGAGTGCTCCCCGTTGGCTTTCCCGTTCCTTCGGCTGTTGCGTAGGCACTGGTTAACGTGCTCTTGTATGCTGGTCTGCGGAAAGTTGCGATTGCAGACGGGACAGTTGGCTAGTTTACTGGTTTCTGGTGTAGCAGCCCGGGGAGGAGCCGCTGGAGCTGATGGTGTCACTGGTGCTGTAGCTCCTGTAGAAGGTGGCGCCGCCGGTGATGAGGGACGCTTCCTTGTGCGCTGGCGCTGTCGGGCCTGCCGGTTGCGCTGCACGCGCTGAAACACAGTCCACGGCTGCTTGCCCCCCGATCCGGACTGGGCTGTAGACGCAGCTGTTGGTCCCGGAGTAACCTCTGGATTGCTAACGCTTGGGGAATTGTGCAGGCGGTCCATCTCCATCTGACAGTGATCGGCCACCTGACTGCGCTTGATCTTTGCGTCGCATGTGGGGCATATTACCTCGTCGTCGCCGTTGCCGCTGCTGGATAGATGCTGCGCGTAGTTCTCTCCGTTAGACACCGTGTCGGTGGCCATAGATTCCTCGGGCCCGTTGCGGACCTTTTTCTTTTATAAACCGAAACCACTGCTGATATTTATATTGTTTTGTTCGCTAATCTAACGCAGCCACGCGACGCCGATTCCTCCTAGGGATGTTGATAATATATCGATACATTTTATATTGCCACACTCTGGTATTTACTTTTCGGAATCGCTGGTGTGACCGCTCAAAATATACTAGTTCATCAATTGTGGTATTTCTTTGAAGCCAACTCTTGCCACTCTTATTTGTGATGAGGGAAGCAAAACATTATTATTTTTGTCGTTTTTGTTTTTTAATTATATAGACCGAGCACCGATCAGTGTCTAAAATAATATGTGAATAAGGAAAAGTGGCACGCTCTCCTAGCAGACTGTAAGTGCACGGGTAACGAAATTGCCGAGTTGTGCGAAGCAAATCAAAGCAGACGGCGAGAGTGTGAAAAGGCAGCGAAAAGGGAATAGAGAAAAAAATATAGCGTAGTTTTCACCGTCAGTTCGTGGGCGTGTGTGTGTTTAAGCATCAGTGCGAGTGCCTGTGTGTTCAATATTGTTTAAACAAAAACAAGTAACAACCATGCAGCAACATCACCAGCAGCAGCAACAACAGTACCAGGGTAACCTTGCTGGCTACAACAACAAAATGAAAATGAACGTTGTGCCCAGTTACACGCTCAGCGGAATGAGCTCCTTTGATGCCGAGTCGCTTACAGATTACTCAGAATTTGATTCCGAATCGGTAACTCTGGACTATTACAAGGAAAGGTATCTCAATTCGCATCCGTGTACTATTTGTCCGCATTTTGTTTTGCTTCCGTTTTACTTGCATATACAAACTCACAAACATTTATACACCAATGACGCCACCCCCTCCCCTTCCTGACCATGTTATTGTTGTTGTTGTTATTTTGCATATGATGGCCATTTGCCCCAATTTTGCCTGCCCGTTACGTTCAATATATGTAGCAATTAACCATTCTCTGATCCTGTTGCCATGCCAATCACCCACACAAACACACACATACACATACACATGCATTCGTCGTTCATTCGCGAAATGAATTTGTTGTTGTTGTCGCTCTTCTTAGTTTTTAGACCGCTATAAATAAGACAAAATCAAATAATCTCTGTCTGGCCCGCAGAAAATATCTCTGAGATCCGTTAGACACTGCGTCAGTGTTTCGCACAGATACAAATACCTGCTTATTTCGGCATCCGTAGCTGTATATATATGTATCTGTATCTTAGAGATCTTACAAGTTGGCAGGGATCTCAGTGCGAACAATGGAATGCAAATGGATAAATTTGCATTTCATAATGGGTGCATCAAGTTGGATCCACCGCACCTTTTGTCTGCCTCATTTGAGGCGGTTGTTTAATTTAAACACAATCCGAATACCCATTATACTGTGGCAACTACGCATTGTGCGAAAAATTGCGATAGTTAATCCATGACACACATATGTAGGAGCAGACAAGCGTAGTCAAAACAATAGAAATACTTTTGGAAATGTGTATTGTTTAGATGGATTTTTAGGGCAGATATGAAAAAAATATATTTGTTTTTAAGTTTTATAGTCTATTTTCTTAATAATATTAAACGAATCTTAATTAAAATCTAAGAATTCGTTCATTTGTAACATTTTCTTATATGTAAAGTTTTAGGTTTCGAATATACGAATTTCTAGCACTACAAGTGCCAAGGTTTTTGAATTATGATGATGTCACTCCTTTTAGCAAAACACTCCAAAGTATTTGTAATTTGTAAGCCATAAATTTCAAATCGAACCGTCCATTAAATCTTTAAAAATCCGTTTTATTTAAGCTAAATGCCCTGGGGGAGCTCATAAAACCCATGGCAATAGCAGTTAAAGATTTGAATTCAATAGAAAGTTGCTGGCCACAGTTGTATGCGAATTTAATTGCCAGTTTTTGACCGCACTTTGATTTGAATAATGTCGTAAAAGCCCTAGTAGTTCCCATTGTCCTTCCTCGTCGATGTTGCGGCTCCTGTGTTGTTATTGCATGTTGCTGCTGCTGCTTACTTTTAACTGCTTTGATGTAAAAACACTCGTGTTGTTGTCCGCCAGTCGTTGGTCTAATCGAATGTCACCAATCTCTTCTTTCTCTTTCTCTGTATCTTTCCCTAACAAACGATCCCGCCTTTTGTAATCCAGATGTTGAACGCGCTGCTTCCGCCAGCAAATTGAAATTCGAAACGCATTGGAAATCCTCTCAGCGCGCAAACCAAAAGCAATAAAAAGCCAATTGAAGCATTTATATTAGATTGTTAAAGCCAACTCTCCTACCCCGCAACCCAAAACGAAAACGAAATCTAAACCAAAAACCCTTCCAGCATCCCATTAAGCAAAACTAACCAAGAAACGCATTAAAACGCATTCCAAGTAGTAGCTGCTGGCAGCACTTTGCCTGCGTAGTCAATAAGGTAAGTTGGTCACGGCTTCTGCTGGGATTTAAACCGTCATTGAATTTCCCGCCATTAATAATTATTATCTTGTGCAGTGTTTCACGTCCACCAGCGGAGAAAATGGCGCCAACAACGACGATTGAGACCATCACAATCACGCGGCCACTGAAGGTTTGCTCGGAGTTCAAGCTTATCCCACTTCTCCGACTACCATTCATTACTTTTATTCCACAGGTGATTGCATTTATCTGCGGCGTCATCGTGGTGGTGCTCATGATCATGGCCCTGGCTTCCACAGATTGGCTTCTGGCCTCCGATTGGCGGCAAGGCCTCTTTGTGCACTGCATCGACGATGATTCGATTACGCCGCTGCCGTTCAACGTTCAGGATCCGCCAGGATGCTACTGGACCCGCGATATAGGTACGAGATAAATAGATAGAACTCTGGAAAGAATGTATTAATGAGTATATTAATTCGCAGCATATATCAAGGCCACAGCAGCACTCTGCATTATCACCCTGATAACGGACGTCATAGCCACTGTACTGACCGGTCTTGGCCTTAAGTCGCAGAACCATAATCTAAAGTATAAGTTTTATCGCATAGCGGTATTGGTGATGCTCGTATCCTGTAAGTTGGCATTAATACTTATAATTCCACCTCGAAATATGTTAACAATTCGTGGTATTTCAGTGCTAGCCGTGCTCTCCGCTCTGATCGTATATCCCGTGTGCTTTGCCGGCGAGCTAACTATGGGTATGACATTCTCTAATATTTAAGATAAGCTCTTTTACTCACCCTACTATTTTTCCTTTATTAGCTAATCGGCGAGTCTGGGAATTCGGCTGGGCGTATGGCGTAGGCTGGGGAGCGGCCATCTTTCTGTTCGGAGCCGTGGTCCTGCTGCTCTGCGATAAGGAGTCGGAGGAGATCTACTATAAGGAGAGGAAAATCGTACATGAAAACCAAATGCGCGCCTAGGCAAGGCCGCACGACCTGCCTGACGTCGTTCTGTAGACATAAGTATATAGCAGCCAACCAACACACACAGACAGACACATAGATTTCGATTCAAATCAGACTCCGGAACAGAATTTCCAATTTGCAGCTGAACAATGAGATTATTATTATTAATTGTTATTATGATTGTGTATATCACGAGCATTTCAGACCAAAAATCCTTATTCATCAGCCAGTCCAGCCACTCCGCCCACCAACTCATAGCACTCGGCATTTGTTTAGATGAGGTTTCCCCCTAATGAGTTAATTATGTTTCGTTTCGAAAGGTAATCGTAGACAACCCACAAACCCGACCCACATCTATCATGTAAGCAGGCAGACACACGTACGTGTGGAAATTGAAAATTGTGAAAGCTAATCGCATTAACCACGCCCGTATATACACAGCCCAATGAGTTCCACATTGTAGCCAACTGTTGGGGCTTTCTCTTTGGGCAAAGTTGAAATTAGATATTACAGTAATGTAATGGGCTCTCACTTTGAGCTATATATTCATAGACATTGTACTCATCATGTAATATCCAACATAACAATGAATCCCACTAGGCCGGATCCAAATTAGAGGACCAGGTATCTCTGGTCAATCCCTATCTATGGTTAGTCAAGCCATGGTGTCATCATTGTCATCGTTTCATGCCGATTACGCTTTCCAACTATTTAGTTTGTGCTCTGTGTTTCTAATATTATACATTTAATATGTGTTTGTCCCAGTGTATGTGCGACATGACTCGAATACGTGCAGCTTTTTAACCCTTTTGACTTTTGTAAAATAGTTTAGTCTACTAGTACACGAATGTCCCCGAGTTGATCACTTATTTTTTAAGTCAATTAGTAAGTGTATTAATTCGTTTATTTTTTGCTAACCTTATATTTTGTGAGCACTTATGATCTAATAATTTATTGATATTTGGTTTTTACCACACTCGAAAACATATCACATACAAATGACAACAATAAATCGTTTTTTGACACCTTTTGTTAACACTTCGATGACTTTATATTATTTTAAATCCTATTACATTATTTTATACTTACTTATCAAGTTTTCTAAACTTGCAATGCCAGTAAAAGGTATTGGCATTGGCGATAACGCAATGACTATAATTAAGCCATCCGTTTCTGTAATTGAAAATCACTTTAAACGTTTAGTAAACAATCATGTTTCGTCCATTATATCTCACAATCAGATCATATTGTCGCCTAATTTGCATTTTCAGTTTCGTTTGCCTCTGTTATTAACGAGAAGACTTCAATTACAAGCCGAAGAAATGATGTGAAGCAAATGCAACCAAAATTAAAAGCGACCTAAATTACAAACAAAACAAAGGGAATATATGTATGTGCTTGAACATCTCTATATATGCATATATTGATATATATATGAACACATTGAACAAATCGTAGGCAGGAACGTGCGGTGAAAAAGAAAATGACGAAACAAAAACAATTATAGCGAGTATAAAGAGAGAACAATTATACCAAACCAATTGAATTAATTATACTATGCTTACATACACGCATGTTTATAAATAGTTGTATCTAAGTTTAAAGTATGTAACGTTTATTAAAGAGCAAATGAACAGCAAACATATACATATAATTAAAACTAACGAAACAATTATACTCCAAGATCGAAATTCTACGAAACGTTACAGTTTTCCATTGTGTAACAAGCGAGGATAATTTTGTTTGCGAAGAAACAAACGAACCTATATACGAATATATTTATTAAAACATTTTAACATTTCATTTTCTAAATTTACATTCGATAGAGCAAAAACAAAAAGAGTATAAGTCAAGTTATTGAAACGTATTGCTAGTGATCCATATACTGTAAACATATGCATAAATCGTATTTTATAGATTCCCAATATGCATACCTATACCCGCAGCTAATGAAAATAATCTACAATGTATTTCTGCAATTTATACTACCATTTATGGCATTGAATTGACCATTAGGCTACAGATTTATTGTAATTCCCATCCCATCCCATCCTTTCCCCATCCCGAATAGAATCCGTTGCAATGTAAATATTTCAGAGAGAGTTTTCATAAAAATAAAATTAGAGTTAACGTTCACATATACAAATCTGTTTAATATTACATGTCAATGTTTTTCTCCTGTGGGTTTTTGTCCGTTTTAATTTTTCAACGTTAAGTATGTGCAATCGTCGGCATATGTCTTATTGTCACCGATGAGGTACAGCAAAGGGTCAACAGGGCCAGCATCTGTGAGAGCTACGTTCGTGACATTGGCAACGATATTCATAGAAAATCTCTTGCTCGACTCCTGGTCCCAACAGGCAGTTATTAAATTAATTATATCCTCGGGGCAATCTTTCACTTTCATATCATTATTAAACATTGGACGCATACCTAAAATTTAAGGATAATTATGTGCTAAATTGATATTATAATTCCTTACCTCCGGTTACAGCCAAACTCACAGAAGCAGGGAATTTACATTGTTCAAATGGTTGCTTTCGGGCTAATATTTCCCAAAAAGTAATGGCCCAACTATAAACATCACACTTTTCGTCGTATTTTCGCCCTCTAAAGACCTGCACAATTATTGGCGACTTTTGTATAAATCCTATGTACACATATCTGAATAGAGACTACTTACCTCTGGAGCTTTATAAAGGCAAGTGCCCACATTGGCAGTCATAGAGGTAGTCAGGTCCACAACTGTTCCAAAGTCACAGATCTTCAGGGTGAGTGCCCTTCGGCTCAGCACAGCATTGTTTGGCTTTATATCGCGATGAATGACTGCTTTTGGTTTCATAGCATGAAGGTAAGCAAGCCCCTGTGGAGCATACCATTGCGATTATGGTTCCTCTTATCTAACATATTATCAGCTGTCTTACTTGAGCGATTTGGTGGGCCCAGTTGAGGGCGTGGGCCAGGGTGTAAATCGGGTAGTCAGAATGGATAAGGGTGGACAAAGATCCACCATCTGCGTACTCCACCAGCAGATGAAAATTGTGTTGGAAATTTGAGCATCCATAAAGTCTAACGATATTCGCATGTTCCAGTTTGGATAGCTGTGTAACCTCTCTCTCAATTTCTTTGTCCGCTTTGCCAAAGGCTATCTGTTTGACTGCAATTGTCTTTCCCTGCCATTTGGCCTTATACACTCTTCCATAAAATCCTATGCCAATAGGAGTTTTCTAAAACATAGAATTGTATTTAATTAAAAAGCTTTGTTTCCATGCACAACAAACCTCTAAAATAAAGATTTCTTCATATGGAATCGTTGCCACAGCCATATCGCATCAATTCGCCAAATATAACTGAAAATGCATTATCAAATAACTTTGGTTTTTAAACAAAAAGCTCTTAAAACCGGCGACGAGCAAACCATAGAGACATAAGATAAGTTCAGAGCTTTAGGTTATCGTTTTATTAATATAATAATGAATTAATTACTCACTTACTCACCTACTCCAGAGAGGCCAATAATAAAGATTGCTAAAATAAGTCGCTCGCACATTTCCTTTGCCTCATGACTGCGACGATGGTGATTATAATCAATACAATAAGTTAAATGTTTTGAACTTAATCCATTTTTTTAAGAAGTAAAATCTGATGCGGTTTTATACAACTGTTTTCTTACTTAAGCTTACTTGGAATACGAACTATGCTGTAGACTTAGGCCTAATGAAACACATCGAAGATACATCTAAGAAGACACCTCCTTAGTCTTTTTTGGCTATCAGGCCCTGTTTCTTGAGCTGGCGCAGTGCGCACTTGGCCGCCGTGCATTTGGCAATGCGATAGTTACGCCCAATGCCTCGGAAAGTACCCTTGCAGAAGACATCGACAGTGACGCGCACACGCCGTCCATCGGCCAGTTTTTCCGGCTTGCCAAACTTGGCCGTCTCCGGCTCTAGCTCGAGCAGCTCCCGTATGGGCGACTTTGGCACTGAGTTGCTAAACTGTTCAATTTCTGGGCTCATCATATTGCTGTAAACGTGCCACACCACGTCGAGGGACATGTTAGAGTCCAGGAAGATTGCACCGGCAATGGACTCGAACACATCTCCCAAGGCCTTGGGCACTTCAACGTCCTCGGCATCGTCACACTCCTCCTCAGACAGCAAGTAGTACTAAGAGAAAGGAAACCAATTAACAAAAAAGTTGCAAAAGTTCAGCCCGTGTTCCATTCCTTACCTCCTCGCTGATGCTGTGACCATTCTCCTGCTGGATGCGCACAAAGCGATCAATTACATCGTTTAGGCCGGGCGAGAGATGTCGGAAAAACTTGTGGAACCCATGCCGGACAGCCAGCGAAGCAAAGATTGTGTTGTTCACTAGCGCCGAACGCAGATCGGTCAGAGCGCCTGGTGAATGTTGCCGGGGATCCTCGTACAGATGCCGCGTGATGAGATAATCCAGCACTGCATCACCGAGGAACTCCAACCGCTGGTAACAGTCCGTCAACCTATTAGGCGTGTAACTGGCATGCGTCATGGCTTGAAGCAGATAGGAGCGATCCCGAAAGCGGTATCCCAAACTCTCCTCAAACTCATCAAAGCCACTCAATAGCTGGTCCAGTTCCTCCGTTGCGTTGGGTGCAAAGTGCAGCAGCGGACTGCGAGGCGTTGGCCAGGCGCCATACACGGTGACCATTTGTTCGGCATTTGGTCGACTGCTTCCCGGTAGACGGTCCTCCTTATTCCCAGCTTCCAGTTGCCTGGTAAATGGCAGGACCCTTACACCCAGCCAAGCCATGAAGAGAAGGGCTCCACGCGGTCCGCACTCGATGAGATAGGCTCCAATTAGGGCTTCGACGCAGTCAGCTATTGACTTGTCTGGAATGCTGTGCTGGGACACCAGATTGTATGGAATAAAACAGCTAAAATCATTGCAGCTGTCATTGGAGTCGTCAAGCTGGCCGTTCTGCGGACCATTCTGCTCCAGACCCAGCGCTTCGGCCTTTTCCCGGACCATCTCGCAGATCTGTACACTGCTCAGGTTCTTAATGTCCAGAAGATCAGCCAGCTTCCAGTGATGCGTGGGGATCTTGGCCTCGATGAGCGCCTTTTCCAATTCCTTTGGAACGTAGTAGCAGGGCGGCAGCCAGTTGTCATGCGGCTCGAATTTCGTGGCTATCATATATTCGCCCAGCCGCTTGCGTCTGCCCAGGCGATACAAATTGAGGTTGGCAACCTGCTTAGAGCGCAGGTGACTCAGCTTGCCTTCGTGTACGTTCTCATAGGTGATATACAAGTAGGTGGTGATGGCGTACTTGAGGAAGGAGTCGCCTATGGTCTCCAGGCGTTCCAAATTGATGCCGTCGTTGGCATTCGACATGGTGAGAGCCTGTAGAATAATGCTGGGGCTGGGTCCGGGATGACCCACCAGATCCGGCTGGCGATCAAAGCTAAATCCAGTTAAGGGAACCGGAGATGAGGATGTCTTCTCTGGCATGGGCGGGTTATTTACTTTTCGTTCAAACTTCAATTGCAGCTGCTTGTCATCCAAGTTTAGCCGGTGATGATCGTTGTAATTGTCGAAACTATCGCCGCATCCCATGACACTGTAGGTCTCCTGTTCGTTCTGGGAAACCCAAGCCGCGTTCAGTTCAACTAAATCCAATAGCTGCAGCTCCTTTCTATCGCCCAACCTTTCCGCCAGCTGCTGCTCCCCCACATAAGGTAGCAGTTGCTTTAGCAGGTTCATTGTCGTTTCCTTGCCGACCCTAGTTTCCGAAGAATCGTTACGTTTTAAGTGCAGCTCCCTGTTGTGTGGCACCAGCATACCACAGCTTTCGATCTCTTCCTGCAGCTTGGCTATCGATTGCTCGTACTTCCCGCTGGCGCAGTCCTCCTTTTGCTGCTGCTTAAAGTTGAAGCCTATAAGGAGGTTCTTGGTCTGCTGATACTGGCGCTCATTGGCATTGGTCGCTTGGATAATGGACAGTTGCTTCTGGCGCTTCTCCACATCCTGGGCAGTTTCAATGGTTTCAGCCTCATTTTTGGAGGTGAAGGCAATGCGACCAGCATCCTCCGCTGCATCATCATCATCCGAGCTATAGTTGTTATGCATGTAATTGAGGGGTCCGCCGTTGTCGTCGTCGTCGTAGCTGGATCCCAGCGAGTTATCCGAGTCGTAGTAGCTGTAGGCGTTGGGCTTTGCCGTGACCTTTCCCTTGCCCTTGCCACCCTTTTGGGGCTGACTGTGCTTGGCCGACTTGAAGGCCCCATCGGCGTTGCTGACGTCCCAGAAAGTGGGCGAGCCGTACCGAGTCTGTTGATCGCCAGTGCAGAACTTCACATTGGCCGGCAGAACGGGAAGGTGGAAGGCTTCGTCTTCATCATCATCGTCCTCCTGGCTATAAGTGGCTATGTCGTCAGCCATATCGTTGGACCAGGTGCCAATCTCAATGAAATCATCGGCTTCCTGCAGCTTTTGCTCGCCCTCGATGATAAGTTCGTTGGCACTCTTTTCCGTTTTGGGGTCTATATCTTCTTTAAGCTCCTCCTTGGCAGGCACTTCATCGACGACAACGTCCTTCCCATTGACCAATACATCTTTTTCCGATTCCCTTTGCTTTGACTCGCGCGACTTCTTCAGTACCTCCGAAAGACTCCAGCCAAAGTCCAGCATGGGCCACTCGAACTCCTCGTCCTCGATCTGCTGCCTGCCCAGTCCCAGATCCGCAGAGACCTGCTTGCGAATATCGTCGGCCAGGAGAAGGCCATTGATGCGATAAAGGATGCAGGGCAGGCACACGGCAGTGCGCCACAGTGAGGCCGGAAAGGGATGGACTGTGCACAGTTCGGGAACGAGAATTTGCTTTTGCTCCAGATTCTCGCGCTTCGCCCTTTTCGTTTCCTCCGAGCTGGTAGGTAAGGCCACGCCCTTGCGGTTTACGTAGCGTGGGGTCAGGAAATTAAGGCGAGCACTGGTGTGATCGACGTCCAGCAGCGGCTGCGAGGCATTCTGTATGGTCAGCCCGTACTTCACTAAGTAGTAGTGCTTGAATGTGCGATAGTTATCGCCGGGGAAGCAGCTAAGCGGCGAGAGATGTGGACAGATCTCAGCGACGTAGAAGTACTGCGGCTGATCCTGATTGCGATACCACGGCATGACCACGGCATCCTGGAAGCGCTTGGCCTCGAACGGCTGCGCCTGACGCTCTTCATCGGGCACCGCCCGCGGCATGGTATTGCCATTGGCCCGGATGAGCTCGAGGAACTGCCAGTCGATTTGCTTGCCATCTGTCGGACTCTTCACCGTGGGCACAATGAACACACAATTCTCCGTGGAGTCAGGATCGAAGAGCATGAGGAACTTCTGCAGCCGCAGTACATTTGTGAACGTATAGTTGAGGAAGCCGTTGATGCAGGTGATCTGCTCACTGGTGAGCACCACACGCTCCTTGGCCAGCTCAAGGGAAACCTTCACCTCGCCAGAGCGGGTGAATATTGAAAATGCACTCAACTTGGGAATGCGCTTGGTGGTGAGGATGCCAAAGCCCTGCTGGGCATCCTCGGGCGGATAGATTTTGCGGCCGCGGGTATTCTGCTCCTCGGGTATGGGGCACTGTAGGGTCAGTTGGATGAAGTACAGATAGCAGGGAGCACCGGCCTCTGGCCGACAGTCGCAGAACTCGGAGGCAATCCTCTTGTAATAGTACTGTCGCCGCTTGGTGGTCCCCGGGCGCGGCTCATCGCTAAGCTGTACAATCTGCTCGTCCTCCGGCTCCAGATCGAAGCATTCCCAGTCCGCCTCCAAAGCACGGAATCCCTCCTTGCCAATGGGCTGTAATTGATCGTCCAGTTCCCCGATCCTATGCAGCTCCGCACAGGCCTGCAGGGCGGCCAGCCTCCGTGCCAGGGTCTGTGTGGGCATCGGCAGACCCACAATGTCGTGCTTCAGTGGCGAATTGATGGGCAGCCGGAGGGTGTACTGGAATAGCTCAACTCCCGCTCGATTGCTTCGGGCGCATCTCCAGAGAGGCGTAAGCTTTGTAAAGGTGTCGCTGGGCAGACGGGCGCAGTACTTGTTCACCAAGGCTATGGCCGTTCCGAGATCAACATTGGCTCCGGTCAAGAGATGCGGCTGCGGTCTATACGCGGCCAAACAGCCGCTGAAGCGGTCCGCCTCGTACTGCTCCTGTTCCGGTGGCTCCGTATTGGCACATTTTGAGAGCAGCATCTGCTCGATCTCGCGATACTGGGCCATTTGGTGGACCAAGTCATTTGTGGTTCTGGTTAGGAGATCGACAGGTATTTTCTGGGGCTCCACCTCTGGTGAGGCTTTGGCGGTGGGCTCCTCCTCTGATGAGGCTTCAGCGGTGGGCTCCTCCTCGTCTGGGTTGGACAGCGCGCACTGAAAGCGCTGCCTGGGCTTGCGTTCCATGCTACTGTCACTTGGCGTTCTGTTGCTCAGGCAGACAGCCTCATCGCTTGAGTTACTTGTGTCCAGCAGTGCAGTAGTCGGAGATTCGTCCTGGATCTCCTGGAGCTTGATGTCACAGGCCGTAGGAGGCTGTTTGCTGAATACCTCGGGATTGAGGATCTTCACTGTACCGCGGGCTGTCCCAAATGTAAAGGGATCCGAGCCCAACGAATTTGGCATTGCAGAATCATCAGAGTCACTGTCACCCTCCAGCCCATCTCCTGTCCCTGTGGCACCGCACACGAAGCGATGACTCCGATCACTGAGTTGCACGGCGCCAATGGCGGGGCTTTCGTATTTGGGTGCCACCAGAATGACGTGAAAGGCGGGAGCGGCACGTGCGCGTCCTTTGCACTGAACGTAGCTGCGGTAGGTGGTGGGTGGATCCCAACGAATCACCAGATTGCACTTGGGCACATCGATGCCTTCCTCCAGCACTGAGGTGCCGATCAGAACGTTGCAGTCATGCATGCGAAATCGCTTGAGGACCTCCTCCTGCCGCCGGTGCTCCAGCTCAGCCTCCTTGGGCTCTGTGGTGGGGTCAGCAACCCGGTCTGTGGTGTACTGACATCGCAGGAACTTGAGATCAGGGTCGCGCCTGCCCATCTCCGCAAGCAGCTCGAAGAGCACGCGCGCTGTATGGTTCTGGTTGCAGTAGATTAGCGCACAGAGCATGTCGTTTCCGTCACTTTGATCACGGTGATTGCGCCTGGTATACACACGTCGCCTTGTGCGTGGCTGGGAGCCGGAACCGGTGGATGCGGTACCGGACTTTACTCTCGCCTGGCCAGGGGCCGTAGCACGAGCGTGCGAGGCCTTTGGCAGCTGCTTGTCCTGCGTTGAGCTGAGAATCTGTTCCAGATTGGCCACCAGGGCTCTGGTTTCCGTCGGTTGCTGCTCTAGCTGGTCCACCACTCGGCACTTGCTCTCAAGCACGTGCGACAGCCTATTGAAGTCTGCTTGGTCCACCTGGTGACGCATCCTTCGTAAACCATCCGTCTGGGTGAAGACCTCCTCGGGCTTGAAGCAGCGCAGCGTCTGCAGCAATCGTCGCACTTTGGGACTGGAGTAGCGCTCGATGGTGGAACGTGAGTCTCCGCCCGCACTCTGCTGCCTCTGGAATGTGGAGTCGCAGAGGGCGTGCAGCTGGATGAGCGCCGTGCTGACCAGGCAGTAGAGCAGGTAGTGACGCTCATGCGGAGTCTTCACCTTTAGCTTCTCATTGCTCTGGTAAAAGTGATGAGCGGCACGCTGGGTGCACCAAGGCCCCATTTCATGCAGCACGGCCAGCAGGGAGTCTATCACGTTCAGAGGCTCCAGCTTGGGGTCCGGTATATCTGGAAATGGATGACACGTTGATTCGCTATAAATTTTAAAGTCACATACTGAGGGCAATGGTACCCACCCTTCAGCTCCTCCATAAACTGGTCCATCCCGTAGATCTCGTACGGGTCGTAGCGGTGGTCCATTAAGAAGGACTTGTGCGTGTTGAGAACATCGGTCAACACAAACGAGAGCTCGTCCATCTCGAAGGGAGCGCACTGAACGATATACTCGTGTGGACGGGAACAGTAACGCAGCACCGTGACAATGTCGCTGGCCGTCTCGATCTGGCAGAGCACGTTTCGCTCGAGGGTGGCCAGCATGGCGCTTAATTGCTGCAGCTCGCAGCCCGCACTGTGGAGCGGTCCGGCCAGGCCTAGGATTCGCGGTCTGTCGGCTGGGGCGGCCGGCAAGATATACTCTTGGAAGAGTGGCAGTATCCGCTGATATACGGCACTGTCGTGGCAGTCCTCAAGCACAATTAAATCCACGCTGCTCAGTGGCAGATCGCCACCAAGGAGCAGGCTGAGAAAGCATTCGGGCCGCAAGATGGACACATGGTAGTCCGTCCAGCAGTGAGCGAAGGGAATCTGCATGTCTGGCTGCTCCTGCCACACCCGCAGGTCCGTAAGGTGGGTGAGCATCGTGTAGATGCTGGCGGGCTCCTTATCGTTGCCCACCTGGCAGCTCAGGTAGACACTAACCTTGCCACGACGGCGACCGCGGCGCGAGAACTCCTGCAGTAGCTTGAGGGCGATAAACTCCTTGGAGCTGCGGTGGCCCAGGCAAATGATGGTGTTGCGCTCATAGGCGGCGGCCAGCAACTCGACCTGGAAGTCGCGGGGCGTAAAGACGGTGGTGTGCAGGTTGTTGTCGCACCAGTGGAACGCCATGGTGCCGGTGCTGGCCCACGGACAAGGGAATCGTGAGTCTCGGGAGGATTTCGGCGAAATTCTTCAGATTCGGAGCGCCGGTTAGCTTCCAGCATGCTGGTGTGACCATTTCGTGGTCGCAGGAAATCCATGGTTTTTCGGTCACACTGCGTTCCTATTTCGAAATTGATTTGCGCCTGGTTTTTCGTGTTTTCCAAGGGAATTTCATCTATTTTAATTTTTCAGCTCAGATTTAAAGTCACTCCAATGCGACGCTCGAAGGCGCCTTCAATGCGCCTGGCCGCCAAACGAGAATCTGAAAATACGCACCCCTTAGAGACACAACAGGAGGAACCGCCTTGCTCCTGGCCCAGCAACTCTCCCCAGATGGAATGGGGTTCTTTCAAAAGCTATGAAAGTCAGGGTCTTCGTGAACTAAAGCCTGGCGAAAACCCACTCAGAGACAGTCGCATCTACCATGTGCTCTGGCGGAATCAGACCACCAAGAAGCACAAGACCTGGACTGGCAATGGAACACTTGTGGTCACTGCATCGAAGATGACTCTCAAGGATGACTCAGGCCTGGTTGTAGACACCGCAACGTGCTTTAAGCAACGACAGATCAAGGAGAACGATCAACTTCAGATCGGCAGCAGGGATGTGGAGGTCCAGGAGGAGTTCAAGACTGTTGAGGAGTGCGCGACGCATCGAAAGCTGGAGATTGCGAACTGGTGCCAGAAGATAGACACCCAGAATGGTCATTTGGACGACCCTGTGCCGCCTTCGGTGGTCAATTTACCTTTTAGATCGCATGTGCTCAAGAAGAGGATAAGGCAAGGAAGTCCCACAGAGGTGCAACAGAGCTTCATGACCGTCGAGGAGTGCCCAAGTCAACGGAAACGATTAATGGCTAGCTGCAGCCAGGCAACCACTAACACTTCACCACATCCATATCGAAGTATACGCTCGAAAAGTCCCTTGGAGGCTGGAAATCCACCACCCCTCTCATCATTTACTCAAGTTGAATACTTGTGCCTTCTAGCCCCAGCCGAAATTCAGGAGAAAACCCTACACTTCCTAGCTGAACATCGTCATGGTCACGATGAATCCGTAGTGTTGGACATGATCCACGAGGTCTGTGATCATCCAGTGCTGCTGAAAACCAGAGTTAACCAGCCGGATAGCTTAGAGCTGATGAAACTCCTGAAGCCTCGTTTGCCGCCATGGACAGAAATGGGTCTGTACGACTCTGCCAAGTTCGAGTTTGTGCATTTAATGCTCGACGATCTGGTGGTGGAGCGGGGCGAGAAATGCTGCATTGTGGCCAATAGTCAGGATTGCTTGCGGCTAGTAAAGGGATACTGTCAAAATTATGATATAGCACACGTGCAATTGGATAATGAGGATCAAGTATCTTCGTTTAACCAAGAAGGGATGGCTGAGTCACCCATGATTGCCTTGGCACTGACAAGCCAACTGCCAGGGATTGGATCCATTCGTTGCAAATACCTCATTATTTATAACCACAATGCTAGGCAGGCAATTAAACATTTCTCTGAAGCTAACATGCAAATATATACATTGGTTACATCTGGAGGATGCCTAGAGGAGCAGGAGTTTTATAAAAGTTTAGGTGTCCATACTGGTGATACAACGGAGGACCTTACGGAGGTATGTAATTAAAAAACGCCCTAATTTTACTGTATAAAATGTCTATAAATGTTTTAGATTCTGGCAGATTGGACCATGATGCAGAAGCCATTTAACAAAGAGTTTTTGCAAGTATGCTTGGTTTAAGATATTATTATTTTAGGTTTTTAATTAATTAATTAATTGTTCCAATTTATTTGCAGGATGCGTGTATTTCTGATAGCCTGGAAAGCCTACAACTTATTTATGTAACCAAAAATAAAACTTCTTTACAATAAAAATTTATTATTATTAATGGAATAATATATTTCACTTTAAAAGTAAAAAAAGTCAAAACTTAAACAAAGAATTTAACAAATTATTTAAAAACTTTAATAGTAATACTTCTTTTTTGGAACGTTATGTCTTTGGTAGGTTAGTTCATGTTAGTTCATTTCATGTTAAAAATATTCTGCAGTTCATCGAAGCGAACCGAAAAGTTGTTCGATTCTTGGCATTGAACTATTTCGTTACAGGTGACGGTGGAGCCCACTACCAGATGCTGCTCGAGGCGCCTGACCTGCTCATCGGTGGGGTTTTCTGGACAACCTGTATGGAGGGACAATGGGTTAACATTATAAAATGCTATTATTTAGTACCGAAAAAGCTTAGCAAACTAAAATTAAGTTTGAACAAAAGATAAAATCTGACTCTTTGGAATTCATTTATCATTTATCAAAAGCTTACCAATCAAATCCAACTCAGTGGTCAACACTGGGAATTTAAACTGTGGTGGATACGGACGTATGTCGCTCACATGAATGGGTACTATATTTCCATAATCGAAAAACAAAATACTCGGGTATCCATCACCCACCAGCTCCATAGAAAGACCGCGGCACCACTTGCCCATGTAATTGGCTACGCACAGTTCATTTTTCCTAAATTAAAGAGTGTGGTATTAATGAGGATGCAACTCTTTAAGCTAAATTTTTCTTACGGTGGAGCATAGTATGTACAGGTGCCTAGTGATTCACCATAGGCCTGCAAGTCCCGCTGTATTTTGGTGACCTCATAGGCCAGATCAATGAGCGTGCAGTAAATGAGGCCGAATTTCAGAAGAGTGTTGTCCATCACAACCAAGTTAATGTTCTTGCCAGTGCGCAACGATATATGGGGAAGATACTAAGCCAGGATAATCGAATAAGCTTTAATGAGTTGCGTTAGCGTTTACTTACATCCTCTTTGTATCCCGGCTCCGACAACGGAGGCACCGTTGGCGACATGATAGTCTTGAGCAAACGGTTCAGGCTACCGTTCTTATAGACCTCGTTCAGCACCGCGACCTGTATGTTTTTGGCAGAGTCGTACTCCCGCTTTGAGTACTTCAGTTTATACACCATCACCCCACTCAGCTCGTAAATCGCTTCCCTGATATTGGGGCTCATAAAGCACTTGGGAACACCGCGTAGTTGCACAGGAATAGGGTAGCACGGTAAATTCGCGAGATAGGGACTACATTCATGGAGATCTTTCAACTGCACGACATCAACGTTTCCAAAATCGATACACACCACATATATGTCCTTAAGATTCTCAACATAGAGCACCATAGCGCGGGTGATTTCGGTCTCGAACTTAACAAGGACTATCTGTCCGTATTTCGGCAGATTTTCCAGCCTGACCGCCGCTTTGCCCTCCATCATTACTTCAGTAAGGACTCTGGTATAGGCGACTTCGTCATGGTAAGCAGTGGAGCGCACATAACAGACATTTGTCTGTTGGAATGCGGTGATCTTAACCTTAGATCCTGAAAGTGGCATTTCGGGCTTTGGGAACTTACGCCTAAACCCAACATTGTCGCCAAGCTTGAGTTCCTTGCAGGTACCGCAGCTCTTCTCGTGCTCCTTGCTCGCGTCATTGAAGCATTCCTCGTTGCAAAAGGGCATACTGCAGACCTTGCAGGATACGTCCGTCAAATTTTGACAGGTCACACACTTGCGCAGCCCCATTTTTGAGATCATATCGCTTAGTGTATTAATATCCTTGCCCTTTGGGCCGCCCTCCTCGACAACAAAGGGTCTAAAATATTGATATAAAAGATGATAGAACACAGAGACAGTGGGCATACTTACATAGCTCTGGATCTTCCCGAAAAATAGTGCACAGTGCAGTTCTTCTTCAATTGCTCCTCTTGAAGCACATAGGCCCCATGCCGCTCCAAGGCGAACTCGTACTTGACATTCAGATAGCGCCGATCGGGATCGTTGATGGACAACAGTGATCCCTTGGCGGCGTAATCCGCCTTCGTCACCAGCGGGGGCTGGATGAAGACCGGATGTTTATGAGAGCCAGTTGAGGTGAATATCCTTCTCATCGATAGATTCACTTCAGTTCGGTCAGTGATTGATGGTGTTGGGCCTGGGTCTGCAGCTGCCGCTGGTATACTGTCAATCTTCTCAGATGCAAGCACCGGGGGCGGCCTGTGGCGACCGCTGTGGCAATTGATGAAGGATGGATTGCGCTCCACTTTCGATTGTGCAGCCTCAAATGAACTGCAAAAAGTTATGATTAAGTAATGAGTCGTATCTACACAGTTTCGAATTCCAACATACCCGATGTTTTTAAAATAAACGAAGAAAACTCGAGACATTGAACGGTATTCCTGGTCATGGATGAGCTCTTTTCCAAAGAAGCTTATAAGCATATTTTCAGTCACAAATTCTGAGGTTTTCTTCACCACCAGGTATGGGTATTTCTGTTGTCTTGCGCTGCGGGCCTTTTTCTCTGCTTCAAGGGAATCCTTGTATGATGCGGACTGCACCCTGACGGGGGCAGGCGCCTCCTCGATCAGATTCTGGCACTCGTCGTTGATATATTCATTATTGAAGTCTTGGGCCATGGGATTCCAATCGGACCATTCCTCCAGATTAAGCGCCATCGTAAATGTATTATAAATACTTCGAAATCTTTCACCTGAATTCGAGTCGAGCGCGTGCTTTCGTAAAGTGGACTGCCAACTTGTTGAAATGAAAATATCCTCGACAGCAGGACGAATATAATAAATATAACCTACTATATTAATACGTTTTACGGATCTTAACACATATATTAAGGTAGTATTACTGCGGTTATTGTTATTAGTTTTAAATTGCAGCCAATTTTTAAACAATCTCTTTTATCGATATTTACAAAATAATCCCATCGACATAGGATTCATAATCGATAACGCTTGTATATAAAAAACCAAGCCGAGCATAAAAAATTGTAAACAATCCGAAAAATTGATAAGAACTTAAGGAATAATGGTTAAAAACGAGACAAACTTCGTGGTGGAGCGCATCATGGACAAGCGCATCACCAGCGACGGCAAGGTGGAGTACTTCATCAAGTGGCGCGGCTTCCCATCGACGGACAACACCTGGGAGCCGGAGGAGAACTGCGACTGTCCCACGATGATTCAGCGGTTCGAGGAGTCGCGCGCCAAGTCGAAGAAGCGCGGCGAGAAGAAGCCCAAATGCGAGGAGATCCAGAAGCCACGCGGATACGAGCGTGGTCTGGAGCTGGCCGAGATAGTGGGCGCCACGGATGTTACCGGGGGCATCAAGTACCTTGTGCGCTGGCAGTACTGCGACGAGTTCGACTTGGTGCCCAGCAGCCAGCTTTCGGAGAAGGATCCCCAGATGCTGATTGCATACTACCAGAAGATGGCACCGTACACGCGCTACATTGCGAAGCGAATGAAGGGCGTGCCAGAGGAGTTGCGCTCGGTGGCCTCGCGCACAAGTTACCCGCCCGTTAGCAGCGTTCCCGTGGAAGTTCACCAAGAGGTGACCCAGGATCAAGATCAAACAGCTGAGCAGTACAGCATGTCCATGCCCGTCGATCAGGTGGCACAGCATCACACGCCCATGGATCTCGCCGATGACCCCAACATGGGAAATGTAGCGGTTTCCTATTCCATTCCGGTGCCCGGTGTCGGTCACATCGGTATCGATGTGCCCATGACTGAGACCCAATAAGGACGCAATGGAACTCAACTGTTCAATATTTACTCTTAGCTCTTAAGTTATTTCTATGTAATGCTATCTAAAACCGATGGGCTCGTCCAGATTGATGTTGCCCAGCTGGCCGGTGCGGAAGAAGTGTATAAACTTCCGTGCGGCCGCCAATAAATTGGTCATCACCTCCACACGTCCGTCGTACTGTTTGACCTTGTGGAACAGCTCCTCGCGGTGGGCATACTCCGCCAGAACGGCGCTGATGTTGTCGCTCGGTCCGGAGCTGAGGGACAACATTTTTACATAATCGTAGCGCCTGTGGCGATTTAGCCAGTAGAGCAGGTAGTCCGCAATGAGATCCTCTCCCACAATATGATCCGGCAGGCAGCCTACCAGAGCCAGTTTCATTCCCATCTCATCGTCTTTGATAGAAGGCTGCAGGATACCGGGTGTATCGATCATGTAGACTGGTGGATTCTCCTGGATCTTGATGCGTTCCCCGACGGCTCGGGTGATTCCCGCCTCCGCTCCTACGCGTGCGGCACTCTTTTTCTTCAGGTGAACATTTCGCAACACATTGATGATGGAACTCTTGCCCACATTGGGCACCCCGATGATCATGATATTGTGCTCGGCCGCCTGTGTGCGATTAAAACGACTGCTCTCGCCCACAAGTCGGGTAGCCAGCGGGAGGATGTCCAGCACGCCATGGTTTCGCTGATCTTTGCAGTTGGTGAACAGAATGTGCTTGAGTCCGGGCTGCTGTGACCTCAGCTGTTGCAGCACACTTTTCTGCTGCTTTGCTCCAAGGAGATCGACTTTGTTCAGGACCAGAATATGCGGTTTAACGCCACTTCCTAAATAAACACACGGATTAAAGGAGTGTGTTTTGGCAAGTTAGTCATAAGATCAACCCACCCGTGATTGTGTCAAAAAACTGGGAGTTCCTGCCCGCCAGCGGGATGCGTGCATCATGGATTTCCACAATACAGTCCACAGTTCGCAGCTTTTGTTGGATTTGTCGCATGCCCTTGGTCATGTGGCCAGGGAACCAATTGATGCGCTGCGTGGCCGGCAGCCGAAAGGCGTTGCGGAAGGGATTCAGCTGCGCTGCCATGATACGGAATCCACATAGAGCTAATGATTAATATTAAAGAAATAAATAATAAAGACGGAACAGCTGTTACGTAGCGACGTAACCACCGGCAAGTAAGGTCACATTGCGTATTTGAAATTTTATTTATAAAAATGTGTATATTTCCTGTTTAAATTTTAAAATAAACTTTTGACCTAACTATCCATGATAGACTTGCACAGCTCTCTTGTTGGATACCTCCACCAAGGCCGGCTCCGGATAAACCTGATAGGTGAGCAGCTTGGCGTATTCCTGGAGCAATTTTCGCCAGTAGCACTTCACATCCTCCATTCGCAGATGCAGCCAGACGAACTCATGACCTCTTTCGGCAATTTCCTCCGCCAAGTCATCGTGCTCACGCAGATAGAGCATTAAATCCGTCAGCTCCTTCACGTCGGCATCGCTGGCTAACGGAACATAGTGTACCCAAGGTTTCAGTTGGTTGTAGAAGAACTCCTTCCACTGGTCTCCCGCGTGGATCACCAGCGAGCGACAGAGTAGGATATGCCGAAGCCGGAAGCTGGCAGCCACGCCCCGGAAATTAAACAGGTACTTGTACTGGCAGTGCTCAATCAAAGGCATCTCTTCGGCAGGATTAGCCTCCAGAGTATGCGCACCCGATTCGTTCACCACATGCACCGTGTACTGGGCATCGACCAGGTCTGGAGACCTGCGCGAAAGCAACACCAGATTATCGCGCTCTGGCGAAGATCGTGAACCTCTGAAGAAGCCCTTCGAGCGCTTTTTATTCCAGGGTATCCTCGCCGCCCTAGCTGCCATATGCTGACGCATCCAATCCCAGCGACCCAAGCCGTGTGGATAGTCCTGCAGGATCGGGGCATAGATGGTCCAAAATGACCAAGCCGGACACATAACGTCCAGATACTGATCGGAGATCGAGTACGAGAAGACGGGGCCACTTAAGCCCGATAGAAAATGAACTTGCGGCCAGTCTCGCACATTAAGAACGAATTCCAGGTCCGGCAAATCAACGGCCATGTCCAAAAGCAGTTCCTCCACACTCTCACATCGCCTGGGATTAGAGCAGTTCTCCTGGCGATAGATTCGCCCACTAATTATCTTGAACAAGGTGCCGAAACGCTTGGACTGCTTCATCATGGTCGGTGTGATGCCGCTGCCCTTATATGGCTCCAAGTTCTTTTCAATTGTCTGGACATGACATAGACATTTTGGATCACCGGGCTCACATGGTCGATAATCCGCCAAGGCCCGCTGGATATACGGAACAAAGTCGTAGCTAACTGGGTGAATAAATGTAGTCAACATTATCCATTTGGACAAAGGCAATTCCTTACACTTGGTTTCATGGTATTGCGACAGCGCGGAGCACTTGTCGTCGACGGCGGATACGAGTTGCGGAGCGGAACACAGGAACAGGGCTCCTATGAAGAGTAATCTCCTTTGCAGGGTCGTCATGGTAATAATTTTGTTAATTTTACATGTTTTTCCGAATACTTTTAATAGAACTTTGAGTCATAATACAAATGTCTATTTCTGATAAGTAAAAAACTAAAAATTGAGAATTAAATTAATGTTTACAGGAGATTCTGAGCTTAATACCTGAATATATTCGATTGTTGGAATGCGGGTAGTAAATTAATGAAATCACATAACGCTATTACAGCTCATCCTTTCCGTGGCCAATATGAATTAGGTGATCTTCTGGCTGCACCTCATAGTTAAGCAGCTTTACATAGCTTTTAAGAAGCTTTCGCCAGTAGCACTTGATGTCCTTCATGCGGAGATGCTGCCAGATGAATTCGTATCCTCGCTGAGCGATTTCCTGGGCCAGGGCATCGTTTTTCCGAAAGAACAAAAGTATTTTTTCATATTCCTGTTGG
This sequence comes from Drosophila mayri, assembly GCA_008042485.1. Lineage (NCBI taxonomy): Eukaryota > Metazoa > Arthropoda > Insecta > Diptera > Drosophilidae > Drosophila > Drosophila mayri. Next base: position 405,017 of record VNJN01004042.1, on the reverse strand, counting down.
CTGGGATAGCTTTTAAGCGGGACGTAGTGAACCCAGGGCTTTAGTTGATCGTAGAAGAACTCCTGCCACTCATCGCCCACATGGAAGACTAGCGACTTGCAGAGGAACAGGTGCTTAAGCCGGAAACTGGCAGCCACTCCGCGGAAATTAAACAAATACTTGTATTTGCAGTGATCCTCAAAGGAGACCTCATCGGCTGCCGGCGCATCCAGAGTGTCCTTGGGTGACTTCCAGCCCTGGTTCTTAGTGTACTGAGCCTCTACCAGCTCCGGACTTCGCCTTGAGAGAAGGATAAGAGAGTCCCGTTCATCGGAGGTGCGTGAGCCACGAAAGAAGCCGAGTTCCCGTTTCTGCGACCAGGGAATGGCAGCTGCACGCTTCTCCAGCTTATCGCGCATCTGATCCCAGCGTCCGATGCCCCGTGGATGCAGCTTGGTCGCCGGTCCTCCGGCCCAGAAGGTCCACGCTGGATACATGATGTCGCGGTACTCCTTCGTTTTGGAAAACGAAAAAACTGGACCTCCGGCACTGTTGCCCCAGGCGGAGTTCAGCTGCGGATAGTCCCTTGTGTTTACCACCAAGTCCATGTCGGGTAGCGTTGCCACCAGCGGCAGGAGAAAGTGCTCGATGCCCTGGCATCGGGCCGGGAACATGCAGCTCGCATCCCGGTACAAGCGATGTTTGTACACCTTGTATTTGGTGCCATATCTCGCCGAACTTTCGATCATTTGCCGGGTGACACCTGTTGACTTGTAGGGCGCCAGATCCCGCTTCAAAACTGCAGCGTGGCAGGTGCAACTGGCATCCTCCGCATCGCTGCTGCAAGGCTTATATCCAGCCATTGCCTTATTGATCTGCCGGCGGATCTGGAAGCTAACTAAATGATGGAGACCGAGTTATAAATTAATAAAACACCGGCAACAAGTTGCTCACATTCATCCTGGTCTTCGTCCACGGATTCACTTTGGCCACAGGATTTCTTGTCAGGGCTGCACAGACCCTCGTCTTCTGTAGCTGTTTCTCGTCCAAAACTTACTAATAATGCTAATATTAAACTTTTTATGATCATTTCGTTGAGGTAAACAAATTTTTGATCGCCTCTAAATTTTGTAATATCGATAAGCGAGTTGTATCGATTACAAAACGCTAGAGCGCGAAATCAAAAGTCTGGCAGCGCCAAATATCTTGATATCTAAGAGTGTCCAGCTACTGTTGGGGGGAAAAATCCTAAAATCTAAAATATAAAGAAAACGACGGTAACATTATCAGAAAACCAACAAGAAACGTCGAAAGTTTTCTCCGTGATAAAACCAATTAATAGCCAAATTACTAACGAAAAAATAAGAAAACGACGATTTGCAATCCGCAAATTATGCGTGCGGCACCCAGTGCATACGAAACCACGTAGACCCAACGAACGCGAGTGCTAAGACCACCTGCAGCAACAACAACCACACTGCTCATAATTTACACGAAATATATTTGCAAAAAACCACAACAACAAAGGACGCCGAGAAAGGGAGTTGACATAACTGCGAATATACAAGGCAAAAGTAAATTGTAATTGGCAGTGTGGGGCAAAGTAATTTTGGCAACGAACGCCAGCCCTACCACTGAAAGGAAAACTGCAAGCGCCAATCGGAGTGGGAGTGGCACTTGCTGAAAAGGAGGAGGCGAAAGAAAAACACACACACAAGCTCCGGATACCCGAATGTTGTTTTGTTGAGAGCCAATTGCCAAAAAACAACAAAACGCAGCTGAAAAAGGTAATTTCATCTGCATCTGTGCGTAATAGTTATGGTTTGTATGTGTGTGGGCGTACTACGTGGGCGCTGTGTCTGTGTGTGTGCGAATAACACAATAATTGAGCACTCATCGATTTTTTTATCCAGGCACATTGTTGTTGCCGCTCATTATGTGGCTGCTGGTGCAAAAGCAACTTAAATTCATTTCACCTCACGATCGCCTCGCCAGATAAAACCGTTGGAAAAGTTGTAGCCGTCGTCATTAAGTTGATTTGCTGCTGGTGCTGTGATTTAATTTATCCATTCGCTGGCATTTGGATCGCTTTCGAGCTCCAGTTTCCTCTATTCCGTCCCATTCCCATACCAAATGGGTTTCTCGTCGCCACCGGATTTGATTTTCCTCGCCGAAAATCGTATCGCTTTCGTTTTCACATCGGACCGCCTCGAAACGTAGCTTGTTTTTATTTTGGGCCGCGACCTAGGGTCGTACTAAAGCTGTCCCTCTGCCCGCCACCCCCCTTGAAGTCCATTGCGAGCACCTGACTAATTAGTGTCGAGTTATTAACTTGATAATTATTGCTAGCCATGAGCGAGGTTCGCGACAGGAGTTCCTTCTTCATTAAAGTCAAGCTTCCAAAACAGGAAATCTATGGGATGACTTCATAAAGATCTACTTTATTAATAAAAATAGTGTACTTTAAATTACAATAATATCGATAAAAAAATCTGTTATATCCTCTCAGTTTCTGGATATCTGCTTATGCCAAATCTTAATTATATTAACAGCTTAAATTAGGACAAACCAGATGTAGGAAGTTTGCCTGCAGTTGTATATTTCAGTGACTAAGAAATAACTCGGCTATCTTTGTTGTCTTTTCGTTAAACTCGTTTTGAATTTCGTATTGAAATACAAAAATAACAAAACATAAAAAAAAAACATCAACAGTAATCCGAGCTTGACGCTGACAAAAAGCTTTGTTTTTGTTTATAAACATAGCGTCATAATCAAGCCTCGGACTCTGAAGTCACACGTAAATCTCTGCGCATTCAGACGTATCGATGCGATTGGGTTCGACCTCAGCCGTGTCTTGGCGTACGCTTTTCCAATCAATGGCTGCGGCGGCTGCTCCCCTTGATTCTTGGGAGAAAAAACTACCAAACTCATTTGCATTTCAATGGCGTGGAACCACCGTGCACGGAGTTCTTGGGCCTCTAATGACCCTCGATTGATTTCCATTTGGGCAACCTTTCTCGTTTTGTGTAATGCCGGAAGTCGTTATAAATTCTAATATCATGAAGATATCGTGTAGATAAAAGATAAAAACTAGCTTCTGCCAGTTGGTCTGCAACTGCTGGCCAATGTCCATCCAGCCAGCTGCCATTAGGCGGCAGGCACGCAGTCTGGCTTGATGAATTATGTATTCCTTCGGGCAGGCAATGACTCAACCCCCGCCCCAAAACCACCCAGTTTTCATTCCACTCCCATTCCGCCCCCGGGTTGCATGCCTAACCCAACCAAAATGATTCATCAAAACCTGGCGTAGGCAGTTTATGCAGATTCCCTACCTTTATGTCCGCCAAATGGCTGTAACACATTTTCATTATGCTCTCTGGTCTTGCAGCTCTCATTTTACCATCACTTCCTGGCTGCCAGTGCGCCTGCGCATTGGAAAACCGCTTTTCCAAAGCAGTAAATTGTACCTTGAGGTGTGTTTTCGGTTGCCAGGGATGGGGACTTGTGCCTGAAACATTGAAATAGAAAAACTAAATTATATTTGTACCTAAATCCCAAATACTTCTTAATACCTTCAAGATAATGCAGCTTGGTTTTCACCTCAGAGATAAAAGTGACTTCAGCAATTTCCCATTTGCCCCGTCTTGTTGATTCAATTAGGCACACTTTCCTTCGGTGATAACTGAAAGTTGGCTACCGTGAAAGGTATATATCTCAATTCGCTGTGCATTGCATGTCCATGCTTCGGCATTCTTTTTTCTGGTCTTGGAACTGACAGTCCGTAAATTGTTTGCTTACCATATTGCGTGTTCGCTGATTGACCGCCACTAGATCATTAGCTCATCTGTGCGCGAATGTTAGGTAATTGGCTAATACGATACTGCAACTAAGTATGTCGGCCCATGTCTGATTGTGTCATTAACCTCGGAACGGGTTCTCTGCGCTAGTAGATGGAAAAATCATTGCGTTTAGCGGCGAGGTTAATCTGCATAGAATGCGAATCGTCTTTGGAAATGTCAACCCCCCAGGAAACCAGTTTCCTCTGCAGTTGCACGATTGGTAATTCGCTGTGTTGGGGCGCATGCGTGACCGATCGCCGCTTTGGGTTTACTTTGTTCTCCCCTCGACTTGTTTACTTTTCGGTTATTGATCGGAGAGCGCACGATTCGATTTTCCGTCCGCTTATCATCACGCACACCACCGCGTAGAGCTAAATACTCGGTCACTAGTCATGGGCTGTGTGTCATGCCGCCGTCGGCTATCAGCCGGAGCACAGTGCTCCAGTTTTGCTTTGAGTTGCAGAGGCTCTCTCACTGAACATCTGAGTATCGCTCAGTGGATAGCCCGCCGGACATTGCAGCTTAGAATACCCTAACAATGGGTCTGTCATTTTAGTTGGACTTTTGGTTACCACATTTTAAGTTATAAACATTCTGGACAAACTTATTGCCCAGTGCACTTTGTCACTCTATTAAGGGGTCGGCTCTTTAAGGTGCCAACATTTTATGGGACAGTAAAAATATAACTTTTTTAAGACATTTTAACTAGAAAGCTTCAAATGTTGTCTAAAATGGTGACTTTTCCAGGTATCTGTCATCTGCTTAATAAAGCTTTATTTTATTAAAGTGAGAATCTTTTAAGATATGTAAATATATGCATCTACAGAATATTAAAAAATATGTTATCCACATACTATACATATATGATATATGTTCTTTGTTTTGATGTGAAGTTTTTTAATAACGTTTTGTTTGTTTTTAAAATGCACATTTTCTGATTATTTTGAGATGGGTAAATCCTCTTTACTGACCAAAATACAAAGAAAAGACAGTCTTCACCGTTTAGGAAATATATATCTTTTTTTTTAATTACAAATTTAAATTTGGCACAATTTCCGTTGAAATGGCAAAAGTAATTTCCGCTTAACTTTTATAATTTGACTGATGAATAAATTAAGTGAAGAGTTGGTTTAAAGATATTGAAATATTTTTTTAAAATTGTACCATACAGCAGCTATTTGAAATAATTAATATTTTTTATAAATATTTATTCTTTCATATCTGTAGGCTGTACAGATCAAGAGTTTTTGTTTATTTTACTTTTGCGTTGTGTTTGACTTTTGGGACTTGTAGATAAGACTCACTCAAGATTTCTGTTAGTTACAAACATAGATATCTGATAGATATTTTTGAAAATATTTGTTTTCATATTTTTGGGACATTATTTTATAGATTTTATAACAAAGTTCAAATGTAGTTTTATATATTGTTTGGTACTAGAATCTCTTGGTAATACACCCACTTACCAATTTTTTTCTCTGTGTCTAAAAATCGGTGGCCCGCTGCTGGCACTGCCACTGCCTTATGCTGCGCGGACAGCGCCAGCATAACTGGCGGAGTGAGAGCGTGAGAGCATGAGCATGAGCGGAGCACCCAAGTGAGCTACACAGCGGCGCCACACATCGCCATCGACGGTCGACGACGCTGCTGCTCGCTGGCCTGAGTGGAGTGACTACTCGCGGTTCGGTGCGACTCGGTCGGAGCAAATCGCCTTATCGTCGTGTGTATCCCCCCGTGGAATTTGAATTTGAATTCTTTATTTCTGTGTTGCCCAAGTCGCTTTGTTCGAGTCGCGTACGATAAAGCAGTTGTAAATCTGAAAGTCTTTGTGGATTTGCTTTGCACTTTTCCACGCGACTAATTGCCAAATCGATAAGTCCTGGCCCAAAGGCAAGGGAAACTCACCACACCCACTTGGCCCGAAGGGAAAGGGCCACCATGTGCCCTTCCATTTCCAGTTTAGTGCGTGAAGTGCATTTCGAAATCATTTTTCGGTGTGAGAACTTAGTTTAACTTGGTGTTTGTTTGTGCTTAATAAAATTATCAATTGTTTACGCCTTGACGGTGGAACAGCAACAAGGTCTGCGAAAGTATCCGACGGATACACACTTGATAGAAGGGATTTTCCATATTGGACTGACGAAGATTTATGTTTTGAAAAGGTAATTGGCATTTTATCTGACCAAGGCGGCCACCAGTTTGAGTTTGTTTTGGAAAATCGATTTTTACAACGAGAGCAAGCGCTGCTCTCTTTTCCGCCTCTCAGCTGTTTCTCAGTCACAATTTTTGGGGGTGGTGCTGGTGGTGTGAGGTGGTCTTCCAGCGCCGTTTCCTTGACACGCTACCTTTACCCGCAGATACCCGCTATTTTTTTTTTGCGGGCTGTGTGCAATTGTGATTCCGTTCCCCAATTACCCGCCACTGAGTCACTGGCTCGCGCTCCCCAAGATGTAGTTTTGCAACGGCAAATGCCATTTCGAAGGCACAACAGCTGCCAGCTGGCGGAAGAGGGTTGTTCCATGCGGTGGCCACCCTCTGGGTTGCCGGGAAAGTTTCAGTAAGGAAACCCCTTAGGTTTGGCCCTTATTTATGGATGTCGACCCTTTTGGATCACCCCCAAGGAGTGCAGCCCGATGCCTGCCTTCCTTCTGTTAATTGAACACGTATCCAATATTTATGAAGTTTCAGGACTAATCAGATTGCTTGACACACGGCAAAAAAAGCTGTTACCATGTCTGTTTCATATAAGGTGAATCAGAGGTACAGGTATAATGTGCATATGTTCTTTTTATATGTGTCTACTCATTTATTGTTTAGCTATAAAAGCTGTTCTTACATGGCTTAATTACTTAAAATATGATGAAAACAAATTAATAATAAATATTCTTTCGAAAGATCAACTTGTTTTTGGGTGCCTCAGTAATCTGTAGAAGTTTATGTCATCTTATCCAATGTCTTTTACAGAAATCTCTTGAAGCAGGCGATAAGAATCTTGTTAAAACGACAGGCATATCAAGTATTTTTTAAATCTACACAAACCAAATTCCTTACAGATTATTGTGTGTTTATAAAGATAACATAGATGCCCCATTAAAGTGTTACTTTGTTAAAGTGTCTGAGTGTATCTTGGGAATTTTCTGGTACCCTGTATTTTCCTGAGCAATTGATCAATTTTAATTAAATTTTTATCTATTCAGCTCCATGGTGCCGCCTCTCATATGTAATGCCTTAGAATAATGACAAATTGTTTTGGACAAAACTAAATATGGGCGCTCCTCGTCGAGAAAGAATTCAATTGAATGAGAAATAAATTTCATTACTTATGGCTTGTCAAAGTCGCATGTAAAGTATTTATAACCCGTACATATTGCACGGTGAATAAATGGAGGCCATATATGACAGCCCAGAGGCGTCGCCGCCCACATGCGAAGTTGCCGCAGAGATATAATAATAACTCTGAAGCAATATGTGTCGAGATATGTACATATAAGCACGTTCCCCAAGCTTCGCTCTCGTTTCTGCCCCTCATATCTCGGCTGTCCCGGGCCCAGCGCAAACAGTTTTGAATTACAAAAGTGTTTGCACCAAGATTCGTATGATATATGAGCTCCCTCTTCAGCTTCCCTGGGAACGATTGAGGGACGTATGTATGTACGACCTGTCCAGACCACAAATGAAGTAATGCACCAGCACTTTTACCGTCTGCAAGCGGTTTTTCTTTACTTTCCGGCTGAGGAAATGCCACACCTGCTGGCCATCCATTGATCTGATCTATGTTTGGCCTAGTGAGTTGGCCACATTCAAGATCAATTTGTTGGAATGCCGCTCGACATGTGTAGAACCACTTAGTTAGGGTATTTCCACTCATCCCGCCCGCTGCTGTTGTTTGTTTTTATGGAAACTAATGTAAAGACATTTTCGAATTTGGGTTAAAAATGTGTGAATGAAATGTTGAATCGGTCCTCAAGCGCACACTATCAAGAACGTGCCCGGGGGATTCGGCGGCAGTGCCAGCTCTTTTGGAGTCACTTGGCATAGATTGGTAATGCCACTCGAAGACCCGCGCTGGCTGGCTGGCTGGCAAACAGACAGAATACATACATAGATAGGGAGCAGGAAACTGGGTCATTTGCCTAGCGTCTGTCTTGTTTAAATACTTGTGCTTGATTTATTGGGGACTTTGTAAAGTTGATTAATCAAATTGACTCGTGCGCTCAGTTTATTTCTGGTTTCGTTTTTGTCCACTGCATTTTTTTGTCGGTTTTTCTCACATTTTCATTCAACTTCAGGATTGTCTTTCTCTGAATTCGATGCCGATGTAAGCTTTGTCAAATTTATAGCCCCTAAGGAGGGGGAATGCATATGATGATATGGTGGAAATAAATGTTGCATAACTAATGCAAGCATGTATGCATATGGGACTACATAATCTCCGGCATTGTGTTTCGTAGATAAAGCTTCATTAAGCCGCTTTCAGAGCAGCAAAACCGGACTTGAAAATGGTAAAGGATCTCATACGGAGCCACACCTTGTTTGAAATCCGCTTATAGTCGTAGGCGTTTCTATTCTGTTTTATTTTTAATGCGATTCTGGCTAGGAATACCCAGAGTCCCTTTTGATTGGCATATGCAAAGCCCCTCTGCATCGTTATTTTTTATGGATTATCTGTTAATTATTGCTTATTGGCTTTCCCAAAGCTTCCGTTTCATGCAGTTTCTTTCTCTTTTCGCTGATTAGCTACCAACAAACGGCGCCGACGACGCCAATTTGATGGCTCTCGTCTCGACAATGTCTGATAATTGTGGGGGAAGCGAGATACTTAAAGGTGCCGCGGGAGTCGGAGTGGCTGAAGACATTTGCCTGGAATTCCGCGTCACTTTATGGCCGTTGTGCGAACATTTTCCCCATTTGTTTGCGGCGGCCATAATGATATACCCGAGGCCATGGCATCTTTTTCCTACGAATGTGAATTGAAAATTACTTTGCTGGGGCTCTTTTATTAGGTTTTTGTTTTCTCTTTTTTTCCCCCTCTTGTGCTTTTTGTCTTTTAAGCGATTACACACTAACTTCCACCATTATTCAAAGCGATAGAGTTTTTTCCATGTCCCATGACGCATTGATTCGCCGGATTGTATGCCATTTTGGCACAACAGTAATTGATGATACGCTCCAAGAGCTTACAAAATATTATGTACACTGGCCATGGTGCACTTCCGTTCCATTTGAAATCAGTGAGATGCGATATCTAGCAAATAGAATGCACTCAAAAAATGAATTTGCAAACTCAAATCGGAGGGGAAAATTTGATAATGAATAAGTGAAACAATTATCCCTTAAAAATTATGCAAATGGAGGTTTTATCTGAGCTCAGCAAAGGTTGATTAAGTGTTCTTTTAATTGAATAATTTATGATTAGTATTATTTATCAAATTGAATATAAAATTATGCAAGATTCTAATATTATTCTTCTATTCTTTTGTCGTTGCAGGTAAGCTTAATATTAAACCCAACGGAAATGCGTGCGACCCGCATCCGCATCCCATATGGCCACCAGAAATCGATTGACGGTTCAAGGTCGAGAGGACTGCCCACATGCAATGATTGGGTATTAACGAGCGGTCATATGTCTTACTGAAAAAGCTTGGAATGAGCGCTGCGTGCTCGAGTGCCTGAAACCCAGCCCAAGCTACAGACACGTTGAGCTGTGTTCAAGAGTTTTGATGTTTAAAGAAATCGATCGGGCTTAATGAGTCTCTGCAGCCTGGCCTCTTAACCCAGCTTTCAGTCATAAAGAAATATGAATTTAATTTATTCAAAATATTAAGCAACAGCTTAGGGCTCTTCTTTAAAAACTTTCAGTCAACTGGCTTCCGTTTTTCTCTTTTCCCCAAATTAAAGTACTGAAGGAATCAATAACTCCACTTTTGACTTGCTTTTCAATTATTTTATTTTCGTCGCATGATCATTAGTGAGCCAAACACTTGTCCCCACTGTTCATCGGCGTGCCCAGAGCACAGCCGAACTCCCGCCCGAACTCCGCCGTATTGCTTAGTGGTCCATTCACGTCCCATCTCTTCGGTGTGTGCTGCATCAGGGGCATCGAGTCCAGGATAGCTTCCTGGTTATCCTTCGCCCAGCATCGTGACTGTGCAAAGTAGAGAAAGAAGAGCTGCGTGTTGCTAAAGTTAAGCTGGGGAAGAGTTTCCCTTTCCAAGAGTGGACCCAGCCTGTAGTCCTGCTGTTCCAGCCACTCCAAATAGGCCTTGAAAGCAATATTGAGGCCACTACTCTCAGCTATAATTTCTCCTAGCCTTGTGATGCTTCGGAAATCTGCTGGGTGATTGTATAGGTAGTTACTGTACTGCGCCCGCTGGCATTCGCTAACGTTTCGGTATCCAGCCATGGTCCTCTCATTCCACTGGTTCAAACCGTCGGCGATGAATGCCTGGACCAAGGTACTGGCCATTCGCTGACCCAACAAGGCGTATTTGAGGGCTTTGGGATAGTAGTAATTGTAGTAAGGAGGCTGGAGAAGACCCCATCCAACAAGAACTGCCTGCTGGCGGGAAGCCAACAAAGTACGTACTTCGAAGGCATCTAAAAGATTATCCATGTTCTGACCATTATCACTTTCCCTTAATCTTTCAAATTGCTGTTCGGATTTATATTTGAGAACAACCTCTAAACGGCTCCAGTAGTCCTGCCGCTTGTGAAACTGCAAGTCGGAGAGATCTAAATTCTTGTAATCCGGAAGTAGGAATCGATACTGAGATAGTCTGCTCCTGGCCGCCCTTCGATCGCCCTCATCCAGCCACTCTGCATGCATCTGCTGCTGAAAGGCTTTGATAACATCACTAAAAACTGCGTCCAGGTCGTGTTTGGCATTGTCACGCTGCACATGGCGCTGGAATATCTCGCCCAAAACATGAGGAAAAAGTTTCTGGATCACCTGGGTGCATTGGCGAGCGCGCTGCGAAGGAGGTTCTACCGGAGGCTGATTGAGCTCGGCGAGTGCCACATATAATATGTACCAACTAAGAGTTATATGGTTGTTGGACTTTACAGTCCTTATAAGGTGTTTTATATACTCTGGTGATCTCAGGTGGACTTCACCCAAGTATTGATGCTCTAAGATTAACTCCACAAATAATTTAAAATCCAACAGATTACCCATTTCGCTGGTGAGTTCGGAGAGAGGCAATCCACTTTTTCGTCTCTGAACAGTTTGAAACCGAGTCTTGTATATGGGAAGTGCTCTGGGCGATTCATCCAGCGGCTCTTGAATATCTTCCACTTGCATTCCCTTGCAGAGTTCAAATTCAAAACGTACAATATCACCCCCAAAGCGATGTGCTTCTTCAGAATCCATGACAAACCAATCCTGCATGTTTTCAGCCACCTGTTCTTGCACCTGCTCATAGATCTCTTCCCTAACCCGATCTCCGTGAGTGACAAAAGCATTACAGTGCTCTTCCGGAATAATGGTGAGCTTGGGCTCCCCAAAGTATATGCTGTTTCCCTTCGCCTGCTGCAGGCTCTGATCGATTTCCAGTCCTATAAGTATATCCAATCCGTATTTTCTTCTCAATTCAGCCAGAGTTTGTAGCCACTGGCGGTTATGTTGCCAATTGGAGTTCTCAACATTGCGCAAACCGCCATTGTCCTGGAGGATCTTCATCAGGAAGCGGCGTCGTTCGGTAGCATTAGCCTCCACGGCCACACAGGATTCGTAAAAGGCTCGAATTTTCCTCACATTTGCCAAACTTTGCCCACTGTAGCCATTTGGATGATGCTGCGATGGCAGCGGTTCCGTGAGAAGCAGCTGCAATTGCTCCAAAATTCTGTTTTCCATCAGTTCCTGGGCGCTGTACAGGCTGTGATAGTTACTCCAGTTTCCGCAGGCGAATTCGAAAAAATCCGTGCAGGGATCCGCGTTCAGATTCATGTACTCTCGCATATCCAAGGACATCCGCTGACGCACTATTAGCTCCTCTCGATAACCCGGCTTGTTTCTCGGGCGGACTCCAGTCACACCCAAAATCTGAATGCCGTTGAATGCAAGCAATGTCAGAAGCGTACTCCATTCAGCGCCTCTCGAAGATCTCATCTTGGCGTTGAAAAGTAGACTAAAATGCCCAGCTCGTAGGGTTGATAACAGACGAACCGGGCTTACCACCTGGGAGAATGGCGTCCAGTGTGCTCTCATCACCTACGGCTTATCGCTGAAACTTGGAAATTCGCGGGAGAAGTAAACAATATTGGCCTTAGTTTCCGAGAACTTGGCATTGAGAGATAAATAAGTCACTTGGAGATAGCCTGAGTTTAGTTGAAATAGATTTTCACTTTCAATCAAACAATTCGTTTTCCGCCAATAATTAATTCAATAGATTCAGTTTTATTTCTTTAATTTCGAGTTTTTTCATCAGTAAACCAAACACTTGTCCCCGCTGTTCATCGGGGTGCCCAGAGCACAGCCGAACTCCCGCCCGAATTCCGCCGTATTGCTCAGTGGTCCATTCACGTCCCATCTCTCCGGTGTGTGTTGCATCAGGGGCATCGAGTCCAGAATAGCTTCCTGGTTGTCCTTCGCCCAGCATCGTGACTGTGCAAAGTAGAGAAAGAAGAGCTGCGTGTTGCTAAAGTTCAGCTGGGGAAGAGTTTCCTTTTGGAGAAGGGGACCCAGTCTGTAGTCCTGCTGCTCCAGCCACTCCAAATAGGCCTTGAAAGCAATATTGAGGCCACTACTCTCAGCTATAATTTCCCTCAGCCTTGTCACATTCCGAAACTCTCCTGGTTCATTGTACAAATAGCTACTGTACTGAGCCCGCTGGCATTCGCTGACGTTTCGATATCCCGCCAAAGTCAGCTCATTCCACTGGGCGGTGGCTTGTGGATGACGATTCCAGCCCTCGTCGTCGAAGGCCTGGACTAAGGCGCTGGCCAATCGCTGACCCAACAGGGCGTATTTGAGGGCCTTGGGATAGTAGTAATTGTAGTAAGGAGGCTGGAGGAGACCCCATCCAACCAGAACTGCCTGCTGGCGGGGAGCCAATGCTGATCGCACTTCGAAGGCATCCAGGATGCTATGCAAGTCCTGCCCAAAATCATTACCGTTCAAACTGTTAAACTGCCGTCTGGAGCGATATTTGAGCACGATCTCCAAGCGACGCCAGTAGTCGTCCTGTTTCTGGAACTGCAAATCGGAGAGATCCAAACTCTGGTAATCCGGTAGCAGGACGCGATACTGGGAGGTTCTGGTTCTGACCGCTCGTCGATCGTTCTCGTCCAGCCATTCCACACGCATCTGCTGCTCGAGCGCCTTAATTACATCACGAAAAACTGCGTCCAGGTCGTGTTTGGCATTATCACGCTGCACATGGCGCTGAAACATCTCGCCCAGAACTTGTGGAAAGAGTCGCTGCGTGACTTGGGCGCACTGGCGAGCGCGCTGCGAAGGAGGTTCTTCCGGGGGCTGATTTAGCGCGTTGAGTGCCACGTAGATAATGTAGCCACCGATAGTCAGTCGGTTGTTGACCTTCACTGTTTGTATCAAATGCTTTAAGTAGTCCGGGGAACGTAGGTAGACCGTATCCGAATATGGATTCTCTAGGATTAGCTCCACAAACATTTTAAAGTCCAACACATTGCCCATTTCATTGGTCAGTTCGTTAAGATGCATCCCTAACCTTTGGCGCCGCAATCGGTCCTGGCCTGTTCGCGATCGGACACCGAATATTGGTCCGACGGTGGGCTGCGGGGACTCCTCCTCGGGCATTTGAATATCTTGCTCCCTCATTCGCTTGCAGAGTTCAAATTCAAAACGCACGATATCTCCGGCAAAGCGGGATGCCTCTCCCGTGTCCACGCCAAACCAATCCCGTAGGTTCTCCGCCACCTGCTGCTGGACCCGCTCGTAGACCTCGTCCCTCACTTGTGCGCCTTTGGTGGCCACCGCATTGCAGTGCTCCTCGGGAATAATGGTTAGCTTGGGCTCCCCGAAGTATATGCTATTCCCCTGCATGTTCTGCAGGTTCAGATCGATCTCCAATCCCAGAAGAATGTCCAATCCGTATCTCCTCTTTAAATCGGCCAGAGTTTGAACCCAATGGCGGTTATGCTGCCAGTTGGAGTTTGGAACATTGCGCAGTCCGCCATTGTCCTTAAGAATCTTGGTGAGGAAGCGGCGTCTTTCGCCAGCATTAGCCTCCACGGCCACACAGGATTCGTAGAAGGCTCGAGCTTTCCTCACATTCGCCATACTGGGTTCACTGTAGCCGTTTGGGTGACGCTGCGGCGGCAGCGGTTGTGTGAGAAGCTGCTGCAGCTGCTCCGAGATCTTGGTCTCCATGACCTGCTGGGCTGTGTACAGCTCCCCAAGACGGAGCTGCCGCTTGTGATAGTCCCCCCAGTGACCGCAGGCGTACTCGAAGAAATCCGTGCAGGGATCAGCGCTCAGGTTCATGTACTTTCGCATGTCCGAGGCAATCAGTTGGCGCGCCATATGCTCTTCCCGAGAATCTGGCTTGACTCCGCCCTGCATCTGCATTCGAGTCATACTGTTTATAGCATTGTACCGGGCTCCTTTTACTACGTGAAGCTCGATTCCGTAGAGAAACAGCCATTTGAGGAACACACTCAGCCAAGCGCTTCTGGTAGCTACCATCGTGGCGGTGAAAAATCGACTGAGCTGCGATGTTTCGAGGCTTGATAAGTGGCGGATCGGAAGCTTCCACGGGCTGAGACTTGAACCTGCGAGAATTGGGTCAAGTTCGCTCTCCGTCCCTGGAGGTTATCGCACCCAGCGAGGCTCTGAAATCCGCGAGAGAAGTAAACAAACCTGGCCTCACGAGCCGAGAACTTGGCATTGATGGGAAATCAACACAAATTGCTTGGTGATAAGGTTTTCCTTCTACCAACGAATGTTGTAATCTCCCCGCTTAAAAAGAAGAAATATAATAATTTCCCAATGTTTGTATATTAATTAGCAACAGGAAAACTAGCCAAGTAATTCTAGAGATTTCGATCCCAAAAAACATTTTAAATAAGTTAATATTAAATATTATTGTTTGGATATTTTTCAGAACACGCTTATATTTATTTATATTTTTATATATTTATTTATATTGTTTATATTTGTACATTAATCTTTCTTAGTATATACTGCACTTGGTGGCCGGATTCATGGGCGAACCAATGGGGCACCGAAAGTCTCTGGCAAACTCCGCCGAATTGCGCAAAGGCCCGTTCACTCGGAGCCGCGTCCATGTATGATTCTGTCGCGCACTGTAAAGCCATCCCCCTGCCGCTGTCTGCTCGTCTTTTGGACGAAACTCCTCCAGATCGCAATACTGCTGGGCATAGGCCACAAAGAATAGGGCGGTATTTGTGTAATCCACTCCCGGCAGCGTCTCATTGAGTAGCATGTCCAAGTCGTTGTTGGGTTCCTGAAATCCCAACCAGATGAGATAGGCCTGAAAGGCAACGTTCAGGGCAGCACTGTCCTTGATCAGCTGCTTGGTGGCGGTCATGTTAGCCTTCAAATAGTATTCTACCTGGCGGCTAAAGCAGTCGCTTCGGAGATGGTACTTCCAGGCGGTATCGCCATCCCAGTTATCGCGCTCGAGCAGCCCCAACGACCAGTGAAGATCATCAAAAGCTGTGACCAACTGCTGGGCCAGCTTCAGGCCCAAGGTGGCATAGCGAAAGGGGTGTCCATAGTGATGGTTGTAGGCTGGCGGCTGCAGCAGGGCCAATCCCATGTCCAAGCGTCGCTGCACCGGTCGGAGGCGAACTCTGGCTTCGAAAGCCTCTACGGGATCGTGGGGTGTGAGCGGGAATTCCTCGAAAAGCTGGTTCATTCGCTGCTGCTGAACGGCTTCCAACAGCTGACGCAAATTGCTCCAATAGTTGGCACGCTCAAGCTGCAGCTTGAGGGCAGGAGGACGCTCGTAGCTGGGCAGCTGCAGCTTTAGATCTTGAAGCTTTCGCTGGGCCACTCGTCGACTAACATCCTCCAGCCATTCGGCACTCAGACTTTTCCTCAGCGCCATCTGCAATATCTCGAAAAGCCTGTCTAGGTCTTTCCTCGTCTCCTCAACGCTAAACTGCCGGGCATATAGTTCTCCCAAAGCACTGGGCATCAACTCCTTGATGCGCTCCAAGCACAGTCCCTTCCGTAACTGAGGTCGTTCGTCCATGGGAAAATTTAGAACTGATATCGCTCGGTACATAATGTAATTGGCCACCAGACTCATATTGTGAGCAGCCACTGTGCGCTTTAGCTGGCGATAGTATTCCGGAGCAGCCATGTAGACGGGCTTGAAGATCACCTGATCGTAGCTGGCGGTCACATAGGATTCCAGATTTAGATCAAATAGCTTGCCAAGCTCTGACAATGTCTTGCGGGTATAGTTTGCTCTGTACAGCTGCTCCTCGGCATCCCAGGGATTCAAGGAGCCACCGCTCATGCTGCCGCAAAGCTCGTGCTCGAAGGTGAGAATGTCCGCGGCCAGGCGGTCGGATTCATCATTGCCCAGGGCCAGCCAGGTCTTCAGTTCACGGGCCACTCGACGCTCCAAAGGCGCATAAATTGAATCCCTTATGTCCGAGCGATTCTGGATGCACAGCTCCCATGGAATCACAGTGCTGGGTTCGCTCAAGTACAAGCTGTTCTCGAAGACGCTTTTATAGTTATAGCCCACCCGGAGCCCGATGAGAATATCCATTCCGTAGCGGCGTCGCAGCCCACCTAGAACCCTTAGCCAGTCGTAGTCGTGGTGGTGCACTGCCCACTGGGAGCCGGGAACGGCTGGGAAGCCACCGTTCTGGTTGATAAATTCGCTAAGAAACTGCTGCTGCTGCTGGCTCTGCTCAGCCTGAGCCGTCAGGCAGGACTTGAAGAACTCCTTAGCCTGTCGCGCTAAGGGGCTGTCCTCTCGCACCACACTCTCCTGTATGAGCAAGAGGAGTTCCCTGTCTATCTGCTGCGCATGCTGCTCCTGGGGCGTGGATGTTGATCGCCAATTGCCGCACGCATATGCATAGAAATCCACACAGGGATCGATGCTTTTGTTTACATAGCTGCGGATTTCCAGACCTTTGGTTCGTCTCACCGTCTTTTCCGTTTGGTAGATGCGCTGAAAAGCCGGTGCATCCTCCCCAGAAACCTGGGCAATCTGCTGGAGAAGCACCAGCCAGATCAGCCCCAAATACAGCAATAATCTGATCCAAAAGCTGTCCGACATGCTGCCGGAGCTCGGTGATGCCATCGACTGCCTTCCGCACACGCAGTGGCAATCTGGCTCGCAGTTCCGAGGCAGCTCACATGGAGAGACAGAGAGAGACGGTTGATATGGACGGGGGTCAGTTGAGGTTATCGAACGGAAAAGGCGAGGGGCGGGTGTAGACAAATATTTGCTGGATTGGAACCCTTGTAAACATTACATAGAATCTTAAGTCATACTTCATTGAAATGTTTTAACGCAATGAATTCCTTGAGGTTACGTGTTCTGGGAGAATCTCTTAAACATATGTTCCATATATATATATATATATTGAGAGAGAAAAAGAGAGGAATTATAGCAATTAATAAAAAGTCTGTTGTTTTTTTCATGAGACGATGACATAGTAAATGCCAATGGAATGACTGCATTAATATTTCAAATTTAATAGAAATAAAACTATTCAAAATGCATTTTTATACTCTCTAGGAAACTTGTGTACTTCTGTGTTTTTCTGTGTCCATTGAAAACATTAATAAATTCAAAAACTTAAAGCTTCAAGTTTAAAACATTTATTATTTAATAAACCTTTTAGAAAAAGGGATTAGTTTATATTAATCGTCATAAGAAGATCAACTAAAACTCAGGGCAATAAATGACAAGTGCAGGAAAACCTTTTATTGGATAGACTGGTGGAATACAGATAGTATGGATTTTGGAGGGCATCGGACTCTTCTCAGTAGAGGGTACACTTAAAGGGGGCGTTTAGCGTGTCCTCGCGGGAGCAGCCATAGGCGTTGGCAAACTGCTGGGAGTTGGACAGCGCGGTGTTGATGCGCAGCTGCTCCGGCAGCTCGTCGAATCGGTCCACGGTCTCCGGGTAATCGGAGCAGTATAGCTGAGCGTAGCCGAGGTAGAATAGCTGATTGTGGTTGCGGTCCAGGAGAGGCAGCTGCTCTCGCTGATAAATAACCGGGGTCTCGGCCGCGTTCTTTAGCCACTGCTGGTAGGCACGGTAGGCAATGTCCAGGGCTCCATTGTCGGCCACCACACGACGCAGCAGGTCCTTGTCCTGCACTGGCTTCTCCTTATACTGGACAAAGATCGCATATTGCTCCAGGAAGCATTGCGAACGTCGCGAATACGAGCTTTCTGAGGTGCCGTCCCACCAATTATTCTGATAGCCGTAGGCATCGTATCGCCGACCAACGCCATCGAAACCGTGCAGCATCTGACGGGCCAGGAGCACGCCCAGAGTGGCGTATTTGAGGGCATTCGGGTAGGCAGGGTCCCAGAAGAAACGCGCCTGCAGGAATGTAATCGGCACCTGGATGCGGTTTTTCTGTAGCTCGTAGTGCGGCAGCTTGTACACCTCGTCTTCAGCCACCGGCTCCTCCATTAACTTGGCCAGTGCGCGCTTTGTCTGCCACTCAAGCACTTCCAACAGATTTGGGTAAAAACGGTCTGCTTGCAGGTTGAGTCCTTGCACCTGGCGGATCAGCTTGTTGTCGTCGTGGGTGCGGAACTGCAGCTTCAGGGCCTCAAGCTTGCTGATGGCCTTCTGTCGCGTCTCCTGGGTGAGCCAGTGCAGCTTCTCGGAGGCCTGCAGATCCTCCCGGAACACGCGCTTAATGTCCGACCAGGTGGACTGCAGTTCGTTGATCATCTGCATGTGGTTGTAGTTGCGATGGAACAGGCTCTCCAGCTGCTGGGGGAAAAACCTTTGGGCCAGCTGGACACACCATATATCCGGCTGCTGCGATTGCGGCACACGAGCGCTGTCTAGGGCCTCCAAAGCCTTCCACATCGTGTAATTGGCCAGCTGCAGCTTCGGCGTTGAACGGATCACGTCCACCAAATTGGATAGATAGTCCTCAGGCGTCTCGTACAAGTCCATGTATAGGTTATCGTTGAAGATCTGCTGCAGGTACCGAGTCACATCCACGTAGCTGCCGTAGGCCGCCTTCATTTCATTGGCTGTCCTCTGTCGAGTAGTTTGCTCCAGCGTCAGGGCAGCGTTGTGAGGCAGACCCTTGGCCAGCTGCTGCTCGACATACAGCACCTGCGATGCCACCTCCTCCAGCCAGCGTTTGGATTGGTCTGGGAAGTAGAGTTTCAGCTTATTTACAATCGAAAGCTCGTACATTTCCCGAGTGCCCTCGAAGTGGTCGTGCAAGTAGAGGCGTCGCGCCATGGGAAACTTGGGAGCTCCTATCTTTAGACGATGCATCTTCTCCTCCTTGTAGTCCAGGATCACCTCCAGGCCGATGAAGATGTCTACGCCCAACTTGCGCTTGAGATTGGCCACCACCTGCAGCCAGTCGTACTCGTATTGGTACCAGGAGGGAACCCTAATCTCCGGCCAGCCTCCCCTAAAGTCGGCCACCTGGAACAAGGTCGTCAATGCGGATCGTGTGTCGTTCGACTGAAGGCGGCACGAGCCAAAGAAGTTCTTCAGCTGGCGATCGGCGCTGTTCTCTGCTCCCCGTGTGGCGCTCTTTAGCATGTCAGCACTCTTGCGGATGTACAGCTCCTGGAGCTCCTCCAGATAGTTGGTCCGCTGCTTAGAGACTCGGGCCGGGTGCAGGCGTGGCCAGTTGCCGCAGGCAAAGTTGTAAAAGTTCTGGCAGGGTTCCTCCTTGTCATCGCTCATGTAGGCCTTGATATGAGCAGCCTTGGCCAGGCGCAGGATGTCAATGGTATAATTGGTGGCCACAGGATTCAGTACGGCTGCATCGGACAGGCCGATGGCAAGCAGTAGGACTCCCAGGAGGAGTCTCAGCGGTTGGTGTGCCATAACTAAACGCAAATTTAGCGATTCAGCGTGTGTAGTTCGAGTGATTGCCGAAACGAAACTGAGCTAGAATCGAGAGATGCGTCGATTTTTGACTTGAACGAAGGCTTATCGTCATCGCCAGCGCCACCGCCACCGCTTGATTGGTTAATTAGTCCCATTAACCGATGCAGTGTATTTGCTGAGCCTCTCAATTACGCGACTGACCTAAAATTCTAATTCCAGTCCTCATTTTCGTCTCGCTCTCGCGCACTTGACCCTCAAGGTAGCCGCTCTCAGTTTCCACTCTTTCGTTTATATGAATAGTTAATGAGCAAATGACTTTTCCGGACCCAAGGTTGGGGATCGCTCCGCCCACTCATCGTCATCCTGTCGCTTAATTATAATTTGTGTTTGCCTTTTCCTCACTTAATTTGTTTATGCCTCGGCTCTAATTATTCCCCCCGTTTTTCCCCACTCTCGTTACAGATTGAAACTTTCCTCAGGCTAGATTTCTAAAACATTTTTACCACGGAAATTGACTAGAAATTGCCAGCCAGCAATCATCAGCAACCAGATAACGGTCATCAAGGAAACTTCACACACGGTAAGGGATTGTTTTCTTTTCTAAAAATGTACCTACAGTTGCGGTCATATTTTGTACTTATTCTTGCAGTTTTCTATAATAAAATTAAATGTAATTAATTAAAATGTACAATAGAAGATTTTATTATTTAATTTGTGTAAAATTTACAATTACTCGAATTGGTTTAATCGGTAATCTCCAGTATTGACCGCAACTGCATTATAGTATGTATATATAAATCACATAAATTATTTCTGCACTCGTAAATTATATTGGTTCAGTGGCGTTTTAGGCACAAAGCCAAAAAACGGCGAAAGCCATAACTTAGTTTCCTTCACGGCACTGTCATCTGGCTGGAATCCATTAACTTTCCGCCACAAACTTGCTTTTCAACGTTTCCGTTTATTGTTTGCTGGGGGAACTTGACACTTTCTGCCTCCACTGAGACATTGAGTTCTAATAAATAATGCAGTATTTGCTACAGCTACTTCTTAGTCTCTAGGGAAATACTTGGTGAATCGCCTCAACCGACGGTGGACTTTAGTGTTTGCCCGTTGAGACGGGGGCCTCCTTCGAGTGGCTCCAGGGTAAAGTTGTACTTGACATGATAGCCGCTGTTATCCGCCACATAGGTGGCCGTTTCCATATACACATAGCTGATATTATTGGAGGGCAGGACCACTGCAGATGTACGTTTTCCAGTGACGATCAGTTCTGGTTCCGCGCGTGAATCCTCCGAGGCGTCCTTGAGCTCACCCTTCTCCTCCCGCTCTCCGGAGGCCTCGCGAATGCTGCGTTTGGTTTTGGAAAATCATTAAAATCGAATGGAATTGGAATCGAGTCAAGAACATGAATCAATTTCAACACTCACTGAAATTCATAGAGCACATTGGTGGCCGCACGGTTCCGGTGGATAAACAATACAAGGAATACGAACACCCACAGGCACTGAAAAGATTGCACAATTTATTTGTTTACTCGATGGCTTCCCCAGGCACCTGCCAGGCCTGCTGCACGCCCTTACCTTAGTGGCTCTGATCATTCTAGTTCAAGTTGTTGCAAAGCACTGAATGAATGAAATCCCAGATGCGATTACGATACGTATTTATAGTGGCTATAGATGCCGTGTTCTTGCAATTGTATGAAGTGCAATATCCATTACTATGGAACAAGTTAGACCGGTCGGTAGCATTGCAACTGAGAGTTTTGATCGGGCGATTCCGCACTATTTATTCTTTGGACAGATCTTGAGAGAGGGAGAGATCTTTATGATAGCTCAGACTTTTCTGACAGGCTGTGTCAGCAAACGCCCCAAAACGGGTTTAATCCATTCGAGCCATGACTGTTTCCATCGGTATTGGGCTTTATTATTGACTGGATTTAATAATTGCCCCCTCAACGATGCTGATTGACAGTAATTGCCGCCATCGGGCCGTTTTTAGTCTTTGGGGGGGTCTGTGTCATCAAAACCTTGAGGGAAAATCTCTGGGAAATGCGGGAAATCTAAACGTTTTCGGGGTAATACCTGGCCAAGGGTGTTGAAAAAATGGAAAATGCTATACTTCATGATGTTCTTGTTCCTTTTCATTAAATCTAAAAATTTATAATACTACAAATGAATGGTTTACATTTTATTCATTTCTATCCCAATATAGTGAGAACTTTCAAAAGTTGTGCTGTCAATCGAGTGCCGATTCCTACAGGAAGAGGATCGCAATCATTTGAAGGAAGCTGCTGTGTAACGCTTGGGCTTCTGCTGGCTTGGGTTGTGGGTGAGGTGGATGTGGGTGCCAAAGTTGGTAAGGGAACAAAGCTTCTTGTGCTTAAGTCTCCGGGATTATTTGTGGGTGCAAGTGTCGGTAAGGCTACAACGTCATTTCGTATTAGCTGAGCCCTTCTGGTATTCCGAATCAAAGTCCGGGGCTCCATGGGATTGCACATATTAGGTTTTGGCGGTGGCAAATGCTGCTCATTGTTGTCATTGGAGGACCCGAAGGGGTTTAAAAATCGCAGGTCTAGGCCAAAAGAGTTGGCAACGGCTAGCCAGCCCAGAATCAGAAACAGAATCTGTATATATGAGATATAGGATTGGATTGAATTAATGGATTTTGCAATCTAATCCGGTTTGCTAGAACACTTACACTCGGTTGCATTTTTACTGTGATACTGAAGCTTGAACTAGCTTTCGCAGTCCATTTTATATTGAACCCGGTTGTTACATAGTTATAAGTTCATAAAAATTACCCATTCACATCTAAAGCTAGTTGTTAGTTGAGCTCTGAAACATACTTATTGGCATATTTAAAAATCAATTATAGTTTATAATATAGACTTTAGTTGGTATGTTTAAAATGTAAGTATTTTTAATAGAGTTGCACTAAGTCTGGGTCCCAGTCCCTCAGGCTCCTCATCTTCATCGTCATAATCCCCACTCTCTAATGATATGTCAGTTGAATTTTCTGTAAAGGAATTTGGCGGAAAGATTTTCTTGAGAACTTCAAAGAATGTAGTTTCGTTTAAGTTCGAATTTGTTGCGATTGAAAGTGTTTCTTCTGAAGAATCTTCTTTGAAGGCATAAACAGGAAATATTTCTCTTAAAAGAGTAACGAACGATGATTCGGTTGCAATCGTATTGTTGCCTAAATTAGCAATCACTTTTTCATGTATATCCCTATTAATTGGAAGATCATCTAATTCCTGGATTCTTTTAGTTTGTGCTTCCATTCGAGGTGAGGCTGAAGTCGCTGGAAATCCATCTGGATTTTCATCAGTGGGTTTTAAGGGCTGTCCATAGCTAACGCTGATCACCGTCACAATGAACAGGAATAAATTCTATATAATGTAATAGAAGTTAAGTGAGTTAATCTCAAAAGCTCTGATTACTTACAATCGTTCTCATTTTCTGTTCGTTACTGTTTGATATTCCCTCGGCAGCTACCAGTTTTATATTGATACCGATGCGAGTTAATAATTCATTAAAATTTCCCACTCAGTTTACAGATATTAAAAAAAAAAAATCCGGGTTCAGGCGGCTAGATGCATTTTGATGTGTACTTTAAGGCATTTAGATAAAATCAACGCTAGTATTTTCAGCATCTTTAAGGTTATTAATGCAATCTTTTGAGTTAGAACTTTCAATAGGTTTGAACTAAGCAATCATATTGTTTTCCAAAAAAATAAGAGCAAAGCATTGGTGAATTTATATTGTCTGTGGATCCTTCAGTGGATGCCGTTGCCTTCGATGAGTCTTGATCAGGAGATCTTTTCAGAACTTTTAAAAATATAGACAATGTTTCATTTGTATTTCCTTGTTCTAATTCACTTCCATAGTTGTGTTTTTTAATCACATTTTCAGCGAGTAATGCGTATAGCAATCAGCACAAGGATTAAAATAATATTCTAAAGACAAAGGATAAGTTGTGATTATTGTGGAGTACAAATTTGCGTTGAGCTTACTATCGTTTGCATTTTCACTTTGATACTGTTGCTAAAACTATCATGCAGTGGGTTTTAATATTAAACCCATTTAAGGTTGTCAAATTAAACTGTTTTTTGAAAAAGTTAACTAATGGCGTGTGCTAATATCACAACCAAATGTCATATAAACAAGTTCAGAGCATTTAAGGAGGTATGGAATAAGTGTTGCGTGGAAAGTAAATCAAATCGAATTAATGTTTAGAATTTTTTATTTATTGTTGGATTTCATAAAACTTAACAATAATAATAAATACAAATAAATATTCTCTGGTTTAGATCAGTCCTTAACGTGCAAGAATTTTCAACAGAGCTGCACTAAGCCTTGGTCCAAAATCAATTGGTTCACAGTCCTCGTCCAAAATGTAATTACAATCGATGATGGTGGTTTGCTCTTCACTGGTTGGGTTTGTTGGGATTTTGGCATTGTGAGTTTCCGCAGGATGAGTATTAGGTGTTATTTGGTTATCCTGCGTTGGTTTTCGCTTGAGAATATCAAGTAGCTTTTTGAGTCTAGCCTTTGATTTGTCATCCTCAGGTTGGGTGATGATATTTAAATGGATATCCTTTGGCCGGTGCTTCCAAGTGTCTTTGAACCATTGTTTTATGGTATAAGCATTATCCTGGAAGACTACATCGTGCGTTGTGCTGTTTGTGTTCTGGATATCCAATTTTGTCCCACTCAGACTCAGCTTCAATAGTACAATAACGCAGGCCAGGAGTGTGCACCCTAGGAACTGTAATGGGAAAACGCTATCTTAATATCCTTGTCGGCGATTGAACTTGTAAACAAGTCATTGATACTTACAATCGCTTTCATGTTCAAGTTGCTTCTGTTAAGAAATTCCAATTGCAAGTGAGTTTTATATCGACGTGGTGCTACTAGTTAGCAATGCATAAAATTACCCAGCCAGACAGGCAGTTGGCAACTTGGACGGGTTTTATATAGTGGGACTAATGTCTTATACTTTAGTATGGGCGTAGCTTCAATTGGGAAAATCTATTTTAGTCTAAGATTAGGGTGATCTGTCTTATTTTTATGACTGAGAATGCAATTTTCTCTCAGGGGGTTATGGTTTTCAACCCCCCTTTAAATAACCCATTTTGCAAAGCTGATTCATGCCCCAAGATTTTTGAATAAATATGCATAGAATTTATGTATATTTTAGTTATGATTACAATGATAAGTTCGACCAACCTTACTTCTTGGTAATTGACGCCCTCGGCTGGCACGCGCCGTGACTCATGAAAGTAGTGGCTATGACTAGTGGCTTGAGGTATTACTAGTACTTAGTATTACAGTTGACCTAGGCTGGCTCTAAGGTAAACAAACAGCACGTTTTATATACTCTTACAAAAGGCATTGCAAAATTAGCTGGAAGTCTGTAAAAAGTTGTTTAGCGAGAAAAAAAGTTTGAACAAAACAAGGCATAAATATAATATTGGAAATATATGGTTTTTGAGAGAACATTTTTGGCGTATTTATATACAAATTTATTATTTATAACATTTTATTAACGCAGATATAAATGATTAATAATTATGCAGATATAATTAATTAATTTATAGAATATTTTTATCTATAATTACAAAAAAAAGGAACTTTTTCGATTTGAAGGATCGAAGTTGTCCCAAAAACTCCCTCAAAATATAGTTAATTAATTCTTCTTAGTTAATTCTTTTGCCATTTCTTCTTTGTTATCGTCAAAATACCAATTTTTGTACAAGGTTTAATTAAATTAAGACTGATTTTATTATTCTTGAATATCCTTGTTCAGGACAACCTGAAAAGTTTGCTTTTCTATGCTAAATTATTTATTCAAGGTTATTGCTTTTCGTTCTATTTTTTTTGTTTAGTTACATGGCGCCGAGTTTATCAATTAAGAATCATTTATTATAGTGAAAATTATTGATTGTTCCACACGGGATAATTACAGGGTTCCTCGAACATATTACCAACCTTATGTAAAGAAACTTGTTTTATTATTCCCATCGAATATTATCACTGCATTTTGTGGGGCTCTGGTTGAAGCTAGTTCAAATTGGAAACGCAATAATATGCTTCATTTGAATATTTAGTAGGTCACCGAAATTCCCTCATATATAACAATGTATTTTAACGACTTCATAATTAAATTTTCGAAATGCTCTAAGAAATGCCTCAGTTTGTAAGACCTCCTATTTATTTCCGGGGGTTTTTTTTAATGATACGGCTTCCTCTTTATGTAATTCAACTTAATAAATGGCTTAAATGGGAACTTCTTTCCTCGTATTCCCGTATTGCAGTATTTATTAGATAACTGCATTATCCCAGTATTATTGGAAAAAATAAGTCGCACGAAGCTAATCGCCTATACAATTGATGTATTCAGGAATTCTAAGGAACTCCCTGATTACCATAGACAGTGGGTCAGTATTACAAAACAAATATGTGATCCACGTGTGCAATTACCCTAAGATAAAATTATATAAACCTGTGAGAAAAATCGAATAGGTAATTGCATGTAATACAATTAATAACGTACAATTGATTTTAGCTTGAATTTATGTTTATTATCGCAAATGCATAAATTGTTGTAGTTAAATAAACATACGTTTTTTTGGTGATGTAACAACAGCTTAAAGTGTATAGGAACAGGGCTTGTTATTACGTATGCCAAACATCTTAAAAATTAATTTTATATTAGGTATTCAGACAGGAATTATCAATAACTTATAGGAGGCTCTTAACAGACACTTAGGTTAGAATCTTCAGCAGCTTGGCTGACAGATTATTAACTGGTTCCGTGTTTAATCCGTTGCCGGCATTGATTTGGTTGGTCACAAATACGATATACTGAATCTCCAACGCGGCTGATCCTTTAAAACGGGTGGAAGGACTTCTTTCTGCGGGCGCTGACTCCTGTGTGAGTTGTTGCTCAGGTGGTGGTCAGTATCCAAAGCTTAGGGGCTCGTGCTATTCGCTGCTGGACTGGTTAGTTAGAGGTGTTGTGTTTAGATGTTTCTTCGGCTGTCTCTTAATCGTAACTGTAAGACTGCAGCGCCAACCGCTTTGGCTTTTATACTGTTCTCGGCGAGCGTTGAACGTGGAGCGTGGAGTGTGGAGCGGGTGCATCGGCCGTGGCACACGACCGGCACTTGTCGTTGCGTAGCTTGCGGAATTTTCCCATCTAACAGTTCACAGAAAAATCACCGAACTGTCTTCCAATTACCGTCCATAAAATTGACACTATATTTAGCCCTTATCGTCATCTGGCCTCAGTCTAGACATCGGGTATCGACACCGGCCCAATTCACCGTGTAAGCGAAGCGGCCTCCCATGAAATTAAAACCAAATGGGCGGGGCTGTCGCTGCTGATTCACACAGATGTTTGCATATGTTTGAGATTGGATTACATGAGAATTCTCTGCATATTCGTGATTGATTCACACTCGGACTTTGGGCACCATAAATATTTTTATGGTCATAAATTTACTTCCGAAATTTGCACGCTCATCGTGTGTTGGGGAATCAAACTGAGAAAGAAACTTTTGCCGGAATATTCCATAACTTTTTTGATATTTTGGGTAGCTTGTAATGTTGTGAAATATTTCATATTTAATTAATATTTATGTATAAGACTATTTAAAATTGTACCAACTTCAATGCCTATTTTAAAATATATTCAAAACATCTTTTGATTTCTGATTTTAAGAATGATTTTTTCTCAGAGAACTTCCAATATATAAATTATGCGAAAACATCATGTACTAGAACGTAAAACACTTTTGTTTGAAAATAATTTTCGAAAGGGGATATAAGAGTTTAAACTTTGAAGATCTTCATTTGCTTTTCCTTACGCATTTTAGTTATTACAATTGTTTGCTTAGTTTTTAGTGTCGCAAGATCAAAATTCAAAAGCCGAAAGACTTAAAAAATAAATCAAACTGAAGAAAAAGACCACACTAAAAATGAAAGCAACGTAAATATTAATTTTAATTTCTGTTTGTGTTATGCGAAGCAAACTCACGTGTATCCCCTCTTCAAAATTATTTATTTTCAGACAGTGTAAAAGTGTTTTGCGCCTCTGCCCCCAAAAATATAGCGAAAGCATATCTCTATAGGCCCAAACCAAATGCTCTAACCAAAGACCGCGCTCCCGACGAACCCCGGCGACCACCAAAGCAACCACGGTGTGGTCATTTCTGTACCGGTGCGCCGCTGCAGCTCCTGGTGCCGGCATGGGCGCCAACGTCTCGCAGCTGGAGCGGGAGATCGGCTCCGACCTGTTCCCTCCCAACGAGCACTACTTCGGGCTGGTTAACTTTGGGAACACCTGCTACAGCAACTCGGTGCTGCAGGCCCTGTACTTCTGCAAGCCATTCCGCGAAAAGGTGCTCGAGTACAAGGCTAAGAACAAGCGGCCCAAGGAGACGCTGCTCTCGTGCCTGGCGGACCTCTTCTACAGCATCGCCACCCAGAAGAAGAAGGTCGGATCCATAGCGCCCAAGAAGTTTATCACGCGGCTGCGCAAGGAGAAGGAGGAGTTTGACAACTACATGCAGCAGGATGCCCACGAATTTCTCAACTTTCTGATCAATCACATCAATGAAATCATCCTGGCGGAGCGGAACGCGGGTCCAAACAACGGAAACACCAAGGCCAGTGGCAGCCATGGAGGAGCGCAACCAAGTGCCATGGCCAGCAGCATAGCCAGCAAGTCCAGCTCCACATCAAACTCCAATTCCAACTCTAATTCAACGTCGAACTCCAACGGGAACAGCAGCAACTCCACGGGATCGCTGAATGCCACCACAAGTGTGTTAGATGCCAGTGGCAGCCTTACGGCCACTACAACTCCCGTCACCGGCAACGGGACCAACGGGGCCAACTCTGAGCCCACCTGGGTACACGAGATCTTCCAGGGCATACTCACATCGGAGACAAGATGCCTCAACTGCGAGACAGTGAGTAGCAAGGACGAGAACTTCTTCGACCTGCAGGTGGACGTGGACCAAAACACTTCGATTACGCACTGCCTGCGGTGTTTCAGCAACACGGAGACCCTGTGCTCGGACAACAAGTTCAAGTGCGACAACTGCTGCAGCTACCAGGAGGCACAAAAACGGATGCGAGTGAAGAAGCTGCCCATGATCCTGGCCCTGCATCTGAAGCGCTTCAAGTACATGGAACAGTTCAACAGGCACATTAAGGTTTCTCACAGGGTCGTCTTTCCGCTGGAACTGCGGCTCTTCAACACCTCGGACGATGCTGTGAACCCAGACAGGCTCTACGACCTCACCGCCGTGGTCATTCACTGCGGATCGGGACCGAATCGTGGCCACTACATCAGCATCGTAAAGAGCCACGGCCTGTGGCTGCTCTTCGACGACGATATGGTGGACAAGATTGAAGCATCCACCATTGAGGACTTTTACGGTCTCACCTCGGACATCCACAAGTCCTCGGAGACGGGCTACATACTGTTCTATCAGTCGCGGGACTGTGCCTAAAACCCATTCTTTATGTTGACTCCTCTTCGTAAAAGCTAAGTTGAAAGTGGTCTGTTTCCTGAACGAAAGATTGTTAGAGCTAAGCCAATATTTTATGTCGTTTACTATCTATCCAAGCCCATACTACGCTGATAATCAATAAAGATCATAAATAATTCAGTCGCGCTTGCTCTAGGTCAGGGAGCCTTGGTGGCTGTCAGGGCCGGGCTGGGATTCGGAATCGGATTTGGATGATGCGGTTCACTCAACCCACTCACTCACCTGGGGGCTTGCCAATCGCGAGCCACTGCGCACGTAAACAAATGTGCGATTTCCCGCGCCGAAGCGGTTTCATCGTGGGCCCAAGCACTGGTAATTTACTAGTATTCATATGTGGACGACCGGTCGCCGATGCCGCTTAGATAACCGCTCGGCGATCACTGGATTTCATCAGAAATCCCCTTGCCGATCGCCGGCAGGTCGCGAGCCGTCGAGGGACGGAGACTGAGGGACTACCCAGGCGTTTGCCGCTAATTGTCATCTTCTGGATACTTCGGAGGTGCGCGGTGCGAGTAGCGAGGTGTCGTCGGCATCGTCGCACGCTTAGTCACACACACGTGAGACGTGTTAGATATTGGTCAATGGAATGCAAATCCCAGGCGGGCGACCTGTAGCATAAATCAAGCCTTACAATTGCCTGGAGTTTTGAGAACGTTACTTAACCGATTATACCCGATGTGACACATTGGATGCAGTGGAATCCGGTTAGAACAATAAGAAATTATCGTAGGAAAAACGAAATACTTTTGCCTCGTGCGTGTCGTAATGGAATAATAGGCAATAAAGTTTCAGTTACATTTTAAAGCATTAGACAAGACAAGGGGATTTCTAAAATATTAATGCACTTTTTTAATTAGGGAAATTTTTAAAATTAGGCAATAATGTAAAATACCGGACAGTAAACCTAAACTCAGTTAGAATTACTTAAGCACTTATGCAATTTTATTTCCTTTAAGATTTTTACAATATTGTTTGAGCTCCCTAAACACCTAATTATTTAATTTATTTTCTTCTCTTCCCATCATATCCCAAAATGTAGATAATTAATTTTTCAAATACTTTAACCTTTTTATTTAAAATGCATAAATCTATTCATTCATAGATAATGCCAAAAGCTTTCACATAAATAAATTTCCTTCCGAAGAGAGATGGAGAAACCCCATCTTCTCTGCCTGAAACTGACAGTATTGATGGTTATGCAAGAGCAGAGACTTGGCCACTCACTCACGACGATGCAACGGAGATTCAATTTTTATGTTTTTTAATTTGTGTAATTTTCAAGGCTCTTCACCGGCATGTCGATGTCTCTTGGCCAGTTATCTATGCATTGGCAAATGTCATCGTTAGGCAACGCCAATCCCACGGAGAGATGGCGAGGCGGCCTGAAAAACAGGTTCATACCAAAGTGCGCCTGAAGGCATATTTATGGGTTTTCTTAATGACGTATGTTAAGCGTGGTAAAAAGTGTATTTGACTTGGCTTTAATTGATTGGTTGTGGTTTACAGCTGCAACCGAATTGGTCAGCCGCAAACTTTGATTTATTGTTTGTTAATGAATATTTATTATTATCTATAGGTTAAATTTTGTATATGAAAGATCAAGTGGAAGATCAAAGAGTTATTCTAATAAAAGATGTATTTAAATATTGATTGATTGATAATAATAGCAAAAGGGAAATTTTGTAAATTATTTCCTCAAAAAAATGCTGAGCTATAAAAACACATTAACTATTTATCAGAGAGAATTTAAAAGGAAATGTTAGAAGTTTCTGTCTCTTAAAACTATATCAGTTATTAATGAACATTTTAGTAACTTTAAATTTGATTATAAACATTAATTATATGCCTTTCTTGACTCCGACCTAAAGTGTTTTTTTTTTGTTACATTTATCTTGCCTGTCATTGAAAATATTTAGCAATTTGTTCATGGACAAGCGTTAAACATCATTGACGAGTGTCAGATGAAGCGTGGAGATCGTCGGGATCAGAGATCGGGAATGTGGAGATAGTGGCACGCATTAGGTGACTGCGTAGGCTTGCTTTTTGTCGCCTGTCACTTTACTCTGTGGCGGCGCGTGTTGCACTTGATCGATCGGTTTTATCTTATGGCGCGAGTAGACTATTCCGCATTTTATGGTGCGGCAATTACGCATGATTTCGACTTTCACTTTATGACAAGAAAAACCTCATTTGACGCTATTTCTTTGAGCATGTGAAATATGTCTCCTATTTGCTGCGTGTCTGGCTTTTCAGGTTGTTTTTAACGAAAAGAAATTTATTGGATTGATAGTAAAGAAAACATGTAATTTTTATATAAAGCTATGATCCATAAAAAAATCAACAGATTTATTTAAAAATATTTATTTATTAGACATCTAAAGAATCTAAATATAATAATATTTCTTGGCCATCCGTAAGCCGAGTCAACACAAGTTGACGTTAGACATATTGCTGGTGTCAAGGTCTGCCGGAGTTACATCTGAGGAATCAGCGGCAGCAGCAGGAACACATCGATGTGGCTGTCATGTGGCCATGTTGCAACATTTCTTTAGTCTCCGCCCATCTGTCTTTGGTTTCTGTGTTGGGCTGATTGTGAAATTGTCAATATGTTTTTATCCATTCCGCTGTTATTGTTGTTTTTGTTATTGTTGTCAAACTAGGAAGCGATTCGCTGCTGTTTTGTGAAATCGAATCAGCTTTCGGGCGAAACCAAGCGAGAAATGTAAATTCGGTTCCCCCTCACTGGCTATCTCACTTTGAAAACTGAGCCTCTTTCGAGTCTGTTCTTCGGGGCTGAGTAAACAGAGAGGAGTCCTCCGTTCCCGTCGATGCTCGTCTTTAATTAGCTCACATTGCCACATGTGGCGTTCTACACCCTTTCCCTTTTCCCTTTGTTCTTTGGCAGCGATTGCTGGAGATTTATCAACGCGGGGCTGACATAATTATGGCCTGTTAAGAAATGAAATATCCCATTAAATATTCTACTATAATATTTGCCTTACGTGCTAGTAAAATGATAAATGACCAGTGACATTAGGGCATCTTACAGAGGGAAGCTATCGGGTAACATGATATCTACACAATTTTATTTGATTTTATACTTTGTTTGGTACTTTAAATTAATCAGTTTGCTATATAGATTTACATTTAAATATGTTGTAAAGATCTGTATCTTTGATATTTATTTTATATTTTTTACTGATTACAAAGTTATGGCAGTCACTTTAAGATAAACTTGATTTTCAACATTCCCATTCACATAATGCTTTTAAAAATATTATATCATATAATAAGTCGAACTAAAAGATACATACTTGCATTGGCGTAAGACATACATATAAGCCGCTATACCCGAGATATTTCTCTAAAGTAGTTATGTTAATTTTATTCTAATTGATTAAATCCGATTAATTTAGTTTATTATGACAAGAAGAATAAATAATCTGATTTATTATAGAGATTATACTTTTACTTAACATCATTACATATTGCGGCTAATGTCAATTATGGGCTAGAGCAATATTTTCATGAATTTAAGTAAATTATGATTGTTATTTTAGAAGCAAACTTCTTAAATTGCGTTTTAGTGTATAAAATGCTTACATTTTGTGACCACCTCAGGGTATTTTCGCTTATATTTTGTATTGCGTCTTGGTTTGTGCGCAGAGTTTTTCGCGCAGCATGGGATGAGATGCGAATGATGACCTGGCCAGGGAGCAAAGTGCAGCTCCCGTTTTGGGGAGCAGCATACTACAGATATATACATATATAGGGACGAGGATGGACCCACCGCAAGGAACCTGAGACCGCAGTTTGTTTACTTTGGCAACCTATTTCTGTGCAAGACCATTTACGACGCACTCGTGCGGGAGGTCAAGCAATCCAGAAGATACTCACCCATTATGCCAGGGTGGCTTGGATTATTTCATGCTAATTTTGCGGGGCCACAATTGGATCAGCAGTTGGGGGCATGACCCTGCGAGCAAATGGATTTGTCATACTTGACTTTGGAAATCAGTGAATGAGTCACGGCGGCGGGGGAAAATCATGCTAAATTCAATTAAAATCTAGGCAGAGGCGGCGATCAATAAGGAAAGTGGATTCCAGAGTCCACCTAAAAGTATGCCAGGCATTCCTGAATTCCTCCCACTGTCTGCCTCCGCTGAATTTTAATTATAATTCTCTCGCTCTCATTGCGATCGGGCGGGCTGCTGCTGGTGTGTCTGGTATTTTAATTTATGGATTATAAGCACGACCTCTTCCACCCATTCCCATGCCCATTTCCCCCCTTCATCGTCCACCCAAATGGCATCCGGGCGGGCTTTTGAAGCCGACAATAATTAATTGAAAAATAAAAGTCAAAGCCTCGAAAGAGGCAGCAAGAGTTGCTGAAAATATATACGACAAGTTTGTCTGTTTGTTTTGTATTTGCTCTGGAGATGTATCTGTGAAATATACTCTTTCGCAGCTACGTGTAAACAAGCCAATTGTTGTTCATTGAAAGTGATATTTTGTTTTTATCTTTTTCGTTGTGCATTCGTCGTGCCTGTTTGTGGCTGATTGAATTAGCATGGACTAATACAAAACAGCTGATGGATGAATGGGCCTGGGGGTTATATAGTCAACGCGCAGGCATTCCTTTACAGGGTGTCTGCGATGATTATTTTATGTATGCAACTCATTCATGCCCAGCCATTGTCTTCAACGGGGGAAATTTATGTGCATTTATAATAGTTTTATTGGAAAAATGTAGTACGCTCGACTGACTCGATCGCCTGTTTGTAATTGTTAATGAGCACTTGTGCTCTCAGCCCCCCCTCGAACCGAGATTCTTTGATATAGTTTTATGTTGTTGGTGTTTAGTTTCAAGTGCCCCGCTTTGAAGGAGGGGCACACACACACATCTGCCCTTGTTGCGGCACGTGCACAGACCTCTGCGTATCGAGGAACTTGATCTTCATCCTGCCGGAAGCCTCGTCTCCAGATCCCTTCCATTCCCCATTTGCCACCCTCGACTGGCAGTGGCCCAGGGCTGTTTATTTGGCCAGACAAAGTAGGCACTCGGTTTTCCACTTGAGCAGCTTCATTAGTTGTGGAGATAAATCAAAATTCTCAGTTGATTTACTTCCCAGATGGCCGGTGGTTATTTGTACGATTTATGTATGTGAAGAGATACATATGTGTTCTAGAAATGTGAAATCAATTCTAGATTTCAAAAATACTTTTCGCCTTTTATAGTTTTCTTATCACACTCCGATTATTATTATCTTTTGTTTGAATGATTAGAAATTAGAAAAGAATTTAAATTGCTTTTGTTTATTTATTTATAAGGTTCTGTCATTATTTAAATTGAGATTAAAGTTTTAAACGTACAACGTATAATGTACTAGTTAAGATAGGTAAATATATTGGGCATATTATAAAATAATGGCGCTTTATTAGAAGAGATGACGAAATATCATTTATTATTTTTTTTATTATTAACCAACAAAATTTTACTCAGATTATATATTTAAAAAAAAAAAAACAAGAAGTGGAGATTTAAAATCAACTTTAAAGGTCCTCGAAGTATGCAGTGAAATATTTTGAGTCATAATAAGCAATGAATTTCCCTGGTTACGTATCTTATTTTACTTAGCTTAGCTTGCTTAAATATTATTTTAAAAAATGAAACCTTTTCTCTTTTGTCTGTTCGAATCCCTGTGACTCCTTGTATCCTGCATGAGTAATCGGCGTCCGTCTGCATGGCATCCAGCGGATTGCACTTGCCGCGCCACACAGATTGCGCCCGTATCCGTAGCCGTCTCCGTTTTCGTATCCGTGAAGTTTGTCGCTGGCCGCTCTCGTTTTCACATTTTCCCTTTTATCTCTTATTTTGGGGTTAGCCGAGGCTCTCCGCCGCTGCACATTGTATAATTTTCCGTGCTATACTTCGTGCGTTTTCGGGCGCTTTTCATTCTTCGCCACAGCGATACACCCCGAAGATACCCTGGGAGGCGCCCTCTCACAAATTCACTCGCACACACAGCACACATTCGGGACACTCGGTGGCAAGCAGGGAGCGACGTGGTCGCTTTGTAGCCGTCGCCGCCTCGGTGCTGCTGCTGCTGTTCGCTCGCAAACGAATATTTTCAGTTTCAGTCAGTCGTCTCCTTGGGCTGGTGCAACTCTGAAAATGTGCGGAGCGTGTCGCCAGTGAAAGCCTTGATAATTTCCCTATATAATTTTTATTTTTCGTTTCGCATTTCGCCTGATTTGTTTACGCGTTCGTCTATCGTCTGCCGTCGCGTGAAAAACTCGAATATACTCTCTGTGTGACGCAGCAGCAGCCAATCAAAGTGAAATCACCAAAAACAGCTTTAATTGTGCGTGGGCCCAGGCTCACTGAATTATCTAAAAGATACAAAGATACTCAAGTGCATCTGCCAAAGAGTGTGTGTGTGTGTGTGTCTGTGTTTTGTCTGATACGAACAAAGGAACTTGAGAAAGTTCTCTCTTTGAATACGAATTCTATGGGATTATCTAATACGCCATCGTTTCGTGGTAAAGTAACAAACATTTATGAGTTTTCTGCAGTCGAAAATGAGATCACCTGCCGGCTGCATTAGTGGCTACCTTATCTTATCACGCGAAAATACTTAGCTATGCCAAAAGAGTTTATTTATGCCAAATCGGAACGTTCGACAGGCCGATAAGCTGCTACTGTCACCTGTCAGTGTCAGCTCTATACGTATCTGTAGCCGTATCTGCTGCTGTATCTTTGCATCGGCATCTCAATCTGCAAATAGCTTTGACCTTTCGCTAAGCCAAAATACTTCCGCATCGATAGGAACACACATGCGTTGGATGATTTCGTAATTATACTATCGCCACAGCATAGAAACACTGTGTGCAAACTGCCACTGCAATTTGTAGTCGCATCTTATGGATGCCTTTTCTAGGGGCTCCGCTGGCTCATTTAATTGGCGGCCATGGAGTTTTTCCGCTGGCAATGTAGGCCAGCAAGTACGTTGAACTAAGCCGAAATGTGTTTTTATTCTCTAGAAAGAAAATAATGCCTGCTTTTATTCAAAAGGGAAATAGGTTGGATGATAGAGTTGGGAGTTGGAGACGTTCTCCCCTTGTAAAGTTCATAATGTGATTGAACCTGTACGTGTACAGTGCACACCTTGCTGCATCTTGGCAAGACTGTACTGTTCTTTGGCATCTCTCATCTCACGCGCTGTTTATTTTTGCCAAAGGTGCAAAGAGAAATCCAAATGAGTTGCGTGCAAAATCGAAACGCATCTGCAATTTTGCCATTTTCACAGTGCGTTTGTCGGCTTTTCTTCTCGCCGCTTTTCTTCTGTTTATGATTGCAAGAACTTCATGGATGATGGCAAAAACAAGGCAGTTGGAGCGTGGCCGCGGACAAGTTGCCGCTGTTTATCGGGGGATGCCTAAATGTCGAACTGTATATGCTATATGCTTAATGCTTCGATTCGGCAAGAGCACTCCTCCATGTGGCAGAGTGTTGGTTCTTATTTTTGGCCAGCTGCCAGATGTGGTGGGATGCCGTTTGGCATTTTCCCGAGCAGGTCCTTGGTGCGCCTGAGCACTCCTCGGTGGCACTCGACCCGTTCTGCTCTGACTTTCCCTTTCTCGATATTAGCTTCTGGGTCCTGAGGGTTTTTCTTCGTTCTTTATATTCTTTTATTTATTTATTTTTTTTTTTTTTTGCAAGCATTGCGCATTAGCCCCAGTGGGTGGCAGCCATTTTGTGCTCCTTTGTCTAAAAACATACACCAGGGAAAATCCTTTACCTTAAATGGGAAATAATGGTATATGTAAAAAAAATAAACGTTAAAACGTTTTTATTTAAATACAATTACGAATATAATCCAAATTTAATCGAGACAGTTTTCATAGTAAAGATACAATCTTATTTCTTATATATTTTTCTTTATAAATTTTATTTTCGTAATCTTAATTAGCCGTTCCTATGATCATCTTCTTGTAAGAGCCACGAGAAAAATATTATTAAGATCCAAATAAAATATCCAAACAATCTAAATTCTTATAAAAACATGTATCTTCTTATGCCAAATATAAAACCAAACGTTGTTTAAGAAATTTCTAAAGTTTGCTTTAATAATTATTAGTTTTCCTTTATAAATATTTCCAAGTGTACCCAAAATGGGTAACAATTTTGGAGCAATCTTTGGGCGTGTCCAAGACAACTGAAAGTGTTAGTTGTTATATGGTTGCATTTCTTCAACAGATAAATGTAAAATCACTATCTCTTTTGCTGATGTCAGACATCAAATATGTGAGATATACTAAATAATAATCTCATTATGCCACAAGCACCTGGCCGATTTAAGTTTTTTTCTCCCTCATTTTGTTTTTTGGCAAGCTCGTGTGCGCTTTAGATAGATTTCAATAGCAAACATTATGACACATGCCCGCTGTTGTTTGGCTGTCAAGTTAATAATGAACTTGGCTACGTTTTTCTTTCGGCCAGCGATTTAAATTTAGACACCTTCTAGCCATTTGGCCCGGTAATTTCGATTTGGCTCCAAGGCGAAAGTCCTGTTTAGGAAGGAGGCCCATTTCCGATGGTTATTTGGGCCGCAAAAGGGGCTCTGAGTTTGGCCGGAAATGTATGTGCATAAATTTCACTCCTGACGGCCTAACGCTTTTGCTAACGAGCCCTGACTGCCGTTAACTGGCCAAAAGGAACTGCATTTCGAGGTTGGCCCGAATCGCAGCGGCAGAGGGTAAGACCTCCGAAATTCGTGGCTCGATTTTCCTTGGAGAACTGCAGTAGCTTTGTTTATGTGCCATTGTTATTGTCTTGGGTTAATTTTAGGCATTTTTCGTAGAAACTCCGCGTTAAAGTTTTACCAAAAATCATAAAAGTCTCGCGGCTGACTGCAGAAAACTCGTAAATTATTTTTATATGCTTCTCGTATCAACATCGGGCACAAAATTCAAAACTTTTTGTGTCTGTACAGGGTATGGCACACACACTCAGATTTTTATATATATTTATAACTTGTCGTGTAGAGAGAGAAAACTTACGCATCGAGCAAAACAACATTTATAAATAGCGGAAAACTACGAAGAAATCAAAATGAAAAGTGCAGCGTAGAATACAAATCGAAGCCGAGGAAATCCAAACAAAATGTGCAACCAATCAATGGAGTTGAACCCTTAAAAAAAAATATATATAAAAGAAAAAGAAAAAAGGCAAAATCAAGAAACACTAAAAATAAAGGAAGAGCCAGCGAACGGAGACACACTCTCAGAACTTGGCAACATCGCAGCGTTGGTCCGCAGCAGATTGGCCAAAAATAACCAGGAACGGCAGCATCAGTCCGTGCAACTAGATGTTGTTGCTGCTGCTCGCCTTCATCATGAGATTCGTAGACATTTCCAAGCGCTGTGCCGCCTGCTCCAGGGCCGGCATCGATTGCCCCCACAACGGCAACAGCAACACTGCCTGCTGGCAACATGTTGCCACTGCAACGACCAGCAACAGCAGCAGCACCAGCAGCGGCTGCGACAGCAATAGCTCCTCCAAGGAAAATTACTATATGCCGCAGCAACATCGCCAGCGGAACGCCAACATTGGCGTGACGCCACACCAACTCGAGCAGATACGCTTCTATCAGCGCATGCAACAGCAGCAGTTGCAACTTTTGCAGCAGCAATTGATGCAGCGGCGTCGACTGCAGCAGCAGTTGCGGGAACAGGGTGTGCCATCAGCCACATCCAAAACAACAACAACAACAACGGCGGGGCTCACCTGCAATCAACAGTATTTGCGGCAGCAGCGTCTGCAGCAACAGCAGCGATATGTGGACCACAACAGCAACAATGACAATGATTATTTAAATAACAACAACAACAATCTAAACAACTTGAACAACAATTTAAACAACAACAATTGGAACCACAACATTAACCAACAAAACAATGGACATTTTGTCGGTCAAGGTGCGATAAGTTGTTAAGTTTAAAATGTTAAAAAATACTTAATTTAATGGGTTGCAAATCCGAAACCAATCTTTAAGATGCCCAGTTTTTCCCACACTATAAGGCATGATTTATCATAGAAAATAGTCAATATTGGAACGTATTTTAGTTCTCTATTAACTAAAAAATATATACTAAAACATTAACTTATTTTACAAGTCATAGAAAACTTTCCCTAAAGAAATTTCCCTACAATAAATATATACCATATATTTTTAATCACTCAAATTTTTAATGAGTAATAAGAGTTATTGGTTGAACAATTCATCATCATATTGAAATTCAATAAACAGAGCAGGGCCTTTTGTTAAATCTCATTTGCAGAAAATAATTATCAATCAATCGTTTCACAAATCAAATATCAATTACAGAAATTTTATGATAAATACAATTATTCATTTTTCAAATTCTTAAATAAGTATGTCAATCCATTAAAAGATTTAAATATTATTTTAAGCTTATATAAACTTAGTCTGGGTGACTTTAAATATTTGTCCTCGCCAGAAAGCGACGTCAGCATTGTTTCTTTTTCCCGGCTCTGCCGTGACGCAGCCTCTTGAGCTTTATCTCGAGACTGGCTTTTGTAATTTCAATTAACTTTAATTGAGCTCCAGAGAGGCCGCCAGCGTTGGCACTGGGCATGGCCATTGTTCCGATGCCCAGCCCAGTGCCACGACCACCCTCCCGGCAAGAGAAGCTATATGCATCCACAGCTACACACAAAATGCATTAAAACGATTTTATTTGTCTGTAATCTAGCGCTGGCCCAAATATGAAATGACTTTTCATTTCATATTTTTGTGTGTTTTAGGGGAGTGGGAGGATGAAAGATAGCTGGAGATGCAGATGGAAGATGGGGCAGACATGTGCGGCAGCTTTGCCACTTGTCGACTCTAGGAGAAGTTCCCTCTGTCATCGGGGCAGTGGAAAATCTTTTGGAAAATCTTTTGAAAAACATTTATAATCTCTTGCGTCTGCACTTGCTGGGAGGTTTGCCGGCCTCGCCTTTCCCCCTTCTAGGCTTCTTTTGTTTATGCCTTCGGGGCTCATTTTAAATTTAAATTCCGTCCCCGATCCGATGCAATGCGATATTGAGTTGCATAAGAAAGGAGGCAACCGGCAACTGCAATCGATGGCAATGCGGTATAACTAAGCGTTGAATTACCGCCCTGAGACATGCAATACCATCAAGTTTAACCTTTAATTGCCGCTGGCTGGCAGACAGGCGTTGCATGTGGCTTGGCCTGGAGCAAGTTCGGAAAATGTCACATTTTCCAATTGAACTTTTTAGGCGATGCCTGGCACGATCCTAGCCGATCCAAGGGTGTTGGTGTTGTCTCGTAAAAATCTCTCAAACGTATAAAAATAATTTTTACAACTTTTACGTTCTGACGTGGCAGAGACACCCAGATAGACCAGCGAACAGTGTCATTCTGATTTGCTAGACCAGGGCTGGGGTGTCGTAAAAATTAATTGAAACACGCCAGCCAACGACAATAGAATGGGGCACCTCCGTCAGGTTTTACGGCTCCGAAATGTGCGGCACGCTAATGTCCATTAGGGGGAGAGCCGCCCGGTGGAGAGTGCAAATGGAAATGGGGATAGATCATTAGCTGGAGTTAGTTTCGCTCCGATGCTGGCGCTGGCATCTTAATTGAGCCAAGTTCAGTGTCAACGCTGATTAGCCAATTAACATTGGAAGGGACGAGACTAGCAGGGATTATCGATAAGGTATTTTAATCAGTGAACTAAGTCGTTAATCATGAAAAAAGAAAGGAGGATTTGTAATCACTTGATTACAAAAAATAATAGAATATAAATAGACTTAATTATTGCCCACTTTCTTTAATAAATAAACTATTTTTAATTCCTTTCCATTTGCAGGACCCAAACTTCGACGTGGCATGACAGAATTCTCAACAAACAACGATCACAGCAAACCGCATTTCACCGCATCTCAGCAGAAACCGCTCCAGAACTCACCCATCCACCAGCAGTCATTTGCCCTATCCAATCCCAGCTTTCATCCCCATCTGCTTCAGCGCTTGGCCCAACAGCAAAATCATCATCATCACCAGAAACATAACCCACAGCAAAGACCCCATCAGTTCCAGCAGACCCTGCCCTTCAGCCAGTTACAATACAATAACGGCAACACCACGGCTGGCCACATTCTGTCCGGATCGGGATCGGGATCGTTGCCACACACCCCGCTCAGCTACCGGAATCCCCTGAACAGTCCCAGCAACGGCCCGTTCGGCAACACGGCGCAGACTACGGCGACGACCACGATTGGGAAGCGGTATCAGCAGCAACAGCTGACCGACCGCCTGCTGCAGCAGCAACATCTGCAGCAGTGCCAGCAGCAGCAACTGCAGTCGCTGGGCAGCGATGCGGAGGAGGACGCCGCCGGCGAGGAACTGAGCGAGGAGAGCCTCAAGCAGAATGTGGCCATCGTGCTAAGCAACTTGGATCGCTATAACAACGCGCTTCGCAGCATCATACTGAATGAGCAGGTGAGCAGCCTCATCAGTCCCAGCAGTCAGTCGGGCAGCCTCTTCCTCGGTGAAGAAACTGGCAGCCTGCTCTACTGCGACAACAACAGCAACGAGGAGGACCCGGTGGGTAATAGGAAGCTCCAGGGCAACAATAACTTTGTGCTGGGCAAAATGGCGGCCACGCCGGAGTCGGATTACAACAGCAATGCCACCACGCCAGGAGGTCGCAGTAGCAGCGAACAGCAGCAGCAACAAATCGGGGTAGGTGATGCTAGGATGCTTTGTGGTGGTGGCGGGATGCGGGAAACTACTAATGGCGGTGGCGGTGGCGTTGGCGTCAACAATCTCAACTGCTCGCTGGCCTCGTCGCACGACTTTACTCACGACAATTCCGATTACCAGTGGTTCCTGGACTACGGCTATCGAGATGGCTGTGGGGGGATGCAGCGCAGCGTGTTGAGTTCCCTCTCGGCCTCGTACAATGCCATGGGCGATCTCATCTATTACGAGGACCTGGCCAAGAACCTGGATGCCAACCTGGCCGAAGTGGACATGGAGAGTTTCCGGGCCGAAGACATACATTCCCTGCTCTCGCAGCTGCCTGCCTACTGCAAGAGCCTGGGCGGAGCCAATAGTCGCCTGCAGCAGTCGCTGCTCCTCCAACAGCAGCAGCAGCAACAACAGCAGCATCAACAGCAACTACAGCAGCAACAATTACTGAATCACAGTAACATGATGCCGCACAACATGTCCCAGAC
Source organism: Drosophila mayri (assembly GCA_008042485.1). Taxonomy (NCBI): domain Eukaryota; kingdom Metazoa; phylum Arthropoda; class Insecta; order Diptera; family Drosophilidae; genus Drosophila; species Drosophila mayri. Next base: position 362,338 of record VNJN01004042.1, on the reverse strand, counting down.
GTCGACCACATCCACCAACGAACTGATCGACAACTCCTTCTGCAAGTCGGAGCTGCTCTTCTCGCCGGTGCGAGAGTCGCACATCTCGGTGGACTCGCTGGACATGGATGCCTATCCGGACGACGGTGAGATCATACTCACCTGCAACAAGGACAACTACACTATAGCCTTCGAGGGCAGTGTGCTCTATTCGGACGACAGTTTCTACGGTGAGTATTTACTGTAATTAAAGAAAATTAATATCTATAAAATTTGTTAATTGATTTTGCAGCGGAACCTAGTGACATTGCCGCCAGGAACAAACAGAACTGCATCAACTTGCACAGCAATCTGGACGACATTGTGAAGCGGAACAAGGCCCTGGAGGTATCCATGTCGCGATCGGCTCAGGCCTTCCAACCACTCTGCCCCATGTCGCCCAAGGGGCAGGCAGCCATAGCGGCGGCAGCCAAGTTACAGCGGTAGGTTTACATTTCCATACCACATACACATGCCGCACAAAATTCGCAAAAGAGCCTCAGGATTGGTTGCTGCCAGGAAGAAATGGTTTCTTGAACTTAAGAAATAAATAAATAAATATTTAATAACGATTTTAAGTTCGCGTTGAGAAATTACAATCTAAAAGATGAGAGACATATAAAATCTTTAAAATACGATGCATCTTATAAGAATTATCCAACTAAAAGTTTATATGATGAGATAACTAAAAGATAGATGGAAAGATTGTCGCGCTTGTGGCAGAGTAATGTCAGCATCACGCCAGGCGGATGCTGTCCCCCTTCTTTGCAGTCCGTTCTCATTGCAGCCGCGTGGGGTCATTTCAATTGAATTCAATTTAGTTCCATTTGCCTGCCTGACTGCCGCCTGAGTAGTATTAACGTATGGGGGAATTTTAACTTGGATCTGGGACTTTTCGGTGTATATTCCACGCCGACATATGCCAACCTTCAAGGGCTTAACGTTGCGGGCAGGAAAAGTGGGTCGGTTTGCGATCAGGCAAGTTAATCCCAAAAGAAAACCAATTATGGGTTTAGCCCAAAAAACTCATTCACAAAACGATTAGGGAGGACGCGAGGAATCCCGAAATATTATGCAAATAAACCAAGTACAGACGCCAGCAGGTAAAGGACCGTGCTGGCAGCAACCAATCCGAAAACCCGCAATGCTTCCTACCTACAAAAAAATTGAAAAAACCTTCCGCCAACAAAATTGTAATCCCAAACGCTTGACGTGTCTCTTGTGGTAAAGACGCTCGTTATTCCTTGTTTCGCCCGCCCGCAGGTATCCCTCCGGGAACAACAACACAGAGACCATCACGATCACCAGACATTTACCACAGTGCTCAGTTCGAAAGAGCAACAGCCTGCCGAATCTACAGAGCGAGGAGCCAATGGCCGGCAGTTGCCTGAAGGAGCAGGAGCACCAGCAGCCGGAGGAGAGTGCCCAACAGGCCGCTCCGCTGAACGTCTCCCAGGCGATTAGCACTTCCACCATGGAGTCGTGCAAGTCCAGATCTCGCAACCTGCTGCCCATGTGCCAGATGCCTATTTCCATCAGTGTGTCCGTTTCGGAGCGACTGCAGCATCAGGCTGACCAACAGATCATGCCCACCCAGCAGATAACACCCACATCCCAGCATCAGCAGTCGCAGCAACAGCACCACTCGCACCACCATCGTCACAAGCATCGCTGCAGCTGCTCGCAGGAGAGCCAAAATTTACACATTTCCGGCTCGGCCTCCTCTGGCAACTCCTCCAATCCGCCGGCCTTCAATCTAGTCAAGTTGTTCATCAAGCAGAAGAGCACCAATAGCAGCGGCGGCCAGGAGGACTTGGCCGCTCAGGCGAGTACTCACACCTGCATGGACGTCTCCTCCGGCTGCTGGCCGTCTAGTGATGCCGCGAGCTCGAGCAGCGGTTCTCTGGAGCAGCGCTTGCGGAAGAAGAGCATGAACGACTCGGGCAAGGGCTCGGCAGTGAGTCGCCATGACGAGGAGGAGCACTTCACGGAACAGGAGACTCCGCGACGCCAGTTGAGAACCCGTTCGGAGGCAGTGTTTTACGATGATGTGGCCACCTCCAGTTCCACGGGATCGCTCACAGCCACCAACTCACCAGCGCATCGTCGCCGCAGTATGCCTCTGAGGAATCCTCAGCTTTACCAGCTGGCAGCACAAGTTTCCACAGGCAGTCAGATGTCCTCGGAGGCAAGTTCGGAGCAGCTAACTCAGGTGCCAAGGCGCGCGGAGGCGGGATGCGGGAACAGCACGCGTCCACTGTCCTGTGCTTCAAGCTCCGAGATGATCACGCGCTCCATGCAGACATCCTGCGGATCGCTGAGCACCACCAGAAGCAGCCTGAGCGAGCGCTATCGCTGTGTACCGCCCTCCTTCCTCGAGAAGCTCAACAACCTGGGCGAGGAGCGACAGGCTCCCATCTACGTCATCTATCCAAACTACGCGTTGCCCGATCTGGGATTCGTGAAGACCAATGCCAGCACGGATGTGATCTTCTCGCCCTTTAACTACAAGATGACGCTGGACGGGGCGGCGGGCAGTGCCGGCAGCTCTGGATCTCTAAAGAAGCAACAGCGCAGCAGCAGCCAGAGCGCGAGTGAGGATGAGATTCTCAAGACGCTGGACTATAAACACGTCTCGGACTGGCAGTCGCTGGCCACCTTGCTGCCGACGGAGTATCGCCGGCGGCTGCAGCACATTCCAGAGGTGAAGCACCTGGTGCGGCAGTTGGACTCGGAGCTCTCGCAGCGTCCGCTCTTCTGTATGTCGCCGCCCATTCGGCGCAACCGTTCGCATATCTGCGACTGTGCCAAGTACTTCCAGGGCCAGACCCAGATGGACGAGGCCTCCAGTTCGGGATCGAGTCAGCAGCCCAGCTCTGGCTATCGCGGTTCGTCCACGCTGCTCACCGACTCTGAGTTGGATACGGACCCCCTGAAGCAGATGTATGTGTACCAATACGACCAGCAGCGCATGGACTCGGGTGTGGAGACGAGTCCCGGCAATCAGCCGACTCAGACACCACCACAGCCCATGCCTAGAAGTATTCTCCGCAAAGCACATTCAGCGCAGGCGCGCTCCAAGCGCAATTCCATGATCGAGGCGCAGCAGACGCAGAAGCTGTCCAAGCTGGAGAAGCGACGAAGCCTGCAGGAACCGCCTCACAATTATGCACTGGGCTCCAACGACGAGCTGGCGGATGTCTTCGAGGAGGAGGAGCACAGCTTCCAGGCGCAGCCGGTGAAGCAGCGACTGTCCCGTAAGGATCTCGATGCCAGGGCTCGCGCCGAGAATTTCCTGGCCTCGCTGCCGCGTTCTGAACTGAAGCACTACGCAGAGATTGCGGCCATTCTGGAGTCTTCTGGCGAGCAGGTGACCTACGATGCCGCTGCCCTCAAAAAGGAGGTTAGCCGGGTGCTCAGCCAGCAGAAGAAGGTCTCCTTCAACGACGAAGGTGCGGCTGCTGGTCTGCAGCCACAGCATGCCCAGCGCTTCGCCACGCCACCCAATTCCCCCAACATTTCCGTGGCGGCATTGCAGCGAAGGGAAACGCTGGACGTGATAGAGCAGCGCAAGATCGAGAGCAATCGCTTTAAGCGTCTACAGATCCAGTGGGAGCTGATGAGCAAGGACTCCAGCATGCTCAAGGAACTGGCCAGCGAGGCGGCCACCAAGAGCGGCGGCTCCACGCCCACCTCGGCCAACTCGACGGGCTCCAACTCTGCGCCAAGGTCGAGGATTCCGCGCCCAGTGAGCTACCCAGCGGGCAGGTCAGTATATATATACAAACTATATATTTTAAAATGCAAAATTATTTTGTTTGGAACTGTTTTTCTTTACAAAATTTGATTTCTTTTCGTTTTTGGTTTACCCTTTGCGAAATTTTTGTTTTGCATGATGCATTGATTTTGTTCCCGGGACCCCTGATCAGGAGTACCACCCCCACCTCCTCACGAACTGTTCCCGTCATGAGCACGCCCTCGCCGGCCCGTGCCGCTGCTAACACACCCAAGACTGTCACTAAAAGCCACAACAAACCCGCTCTCGTCTCCTCCCCCCGTCCACACAGACTTACCAGCGCCCAGGAAGCAGCCAGTGGAGCCAAGGTCAGCACCCGGTCGCCCAGCAGGATGGTGCAGCCGAAGCGTTACAGTCTGGCCGGAGCGACTACACCCACATCCGGTACACCAGCGTCGGGAAGGGCGCGTACGCCCACCAATCGAGTGGCGGTTACGGCGCCAAATACGCCCAAGCGTCAAGGTGTTGCCCAATCGCCAAGGTAAGGCGAAAATAAATTTCTAGGAAGGTTAAACCATGCAACTAATTATATTCTTTATGTTCTTCTATTTTAGACCCACCTCGCGAGTGCGTTGAGCGTCCATACGAGTCCAAGCGTCATCCCAATTAGTCAACGGCAGACGACAGACGGCGATTAGCAGCAAACCCCAACAAACAAACAGCATAACATACATATTCAACAAACAAACAATGCAACATTGTAAAATTCTAGACTAAGGCTTTGTATGCGGCTCGATTGCTTAGTTACTGTTGGCTCGGAAAGTGATATTTAGATGGGAGAGCAGGGATCAGGGAGCGAGAACTGATAGCGAGATGTGCTGGCTGGTATCCTTTGATTGATTTTGTTGTCCTGATTTGCGGTAGAGCAGACAAGTGCGAGAAGTAGCTAAATTTTCTCTTTTTTACCAAGTATACATAATGAAATCTAAACATATGCCAAGTACGCGTAAATTAAACAAATATTTTGATGTACATATATATACAGCATACGACATACCACATATAAATGCGTAGATGCTTTGCTACCCGCCCCACAAGAAACTGATACAAAAAGTGTATAAAATATTTTCTATACCCTATGCAGAATGGCATAGTTTACAGTCAATACTCGAGCTAACATACTACACAGATTACTTAAAGCATACCAAGCTGGAAAGGCTAAGCAGATAAAGATACATTGGGCATACACCCAGATACAATAATTGAAGAGCTCAAGAGCGGATCCAATCGATATTAGGCAATGTCTAAGCCCCGGGTGCATTAGAATAAATATTTTTGTTGCTTTTTCCATGCTCTCTCGCTGATCTGGAAATGAATTTTCCACATACCTATGGCCTTTGATGCATCAGCAGCAACTGGTGTTTACTGAATGCTTTGCAGTCTTTGATTTTTAATTTGTATTCTGTCGCAAGCTCAAGAAAATCCCCTATTCGTTGGGTTTATGTTCGCTTTTTAAGCTGGGACTGTCTTTTTCTAATTTGTAACGAGCTTATGCTATTGGGCCCGACAAGGTGATTTCAAATTGTACAATATATGTATATGTTAACAGCCTACACTTACTTTTAATCTTACTCCCCCTCATTTGTAACTATTTAATGCCTATCAGTCTGTACGACTTAACTTTAATTGGTTATCCAACTGCTGGAAGACATCATCTAATTTGTAACTCATAAGCCTAAGTCAAACACTCTTTTCTATCCTTAATTGTATAGCTACACTACTATTGTATTATCTACGAGCGGAAGAAACACATATTATAGAGTTGCGGGAGAACTTGTATCACCAAATGGATATGCGGGAGTATATATTATGTATTAAACCGAAAAGAAAACCAACAAAAAAATGTATAAAAATACAAAATCAATAAAAATATTAATAAACATGCAAAAAGTATTACAAAATAAATATTTTACGTGTTTTTATTATTTAAAAACCTCTCATAAGAGACATTTCTGATCCGATTGTATCTAAGGACTCGGCCAAATAATTTTTTCTGCGGTGGAAGCAAGAAAGCTTTACTTGGTATAACAGTTTGCATATTTCATAACAGTTGTTCTAAAACGGTGAAAGCATTTCTTTGTATAACAGTTTGCATATTTTGTAACAGTTGCTCTAAAACTGTGGTAAAATTTTTAAAACTGTTATTGTTATATGTTATATTTTTACATTGTTTGCATTTGTATTCTATTTATCAATCCGAAGTACACAAACTATTATTTTGAAATTACTTTAATTAAATAAATGTTTTTTTTCGTAATGTAAGACAACGAATTAACTACACAACGTTTTGTTCCATAAATATTTAATATTCGCAAATATTTAAAATATTGATATATCATATGGTAAGTCATTTATTATAAATAAATTTATAATTTGTCAAGATTGTTTATATTAGAATCATTTCCAATTTGCCAAGATTGTTTATATCGGAAGCATAAGAATGGGAAAATAAACTTAATTTTAAAAATAGCTTCCTCAATTTGCTCAAAAAATAAAAATTGTTATTAAAACAATATTAAAAAGGTACACCATTTTATAAATAATTTTTAAAATATTTTTTTATGAGTAAATAAGGTTTTAAATTAAAAATCTTACGGAGATATAATAAATTTGACAAGTTTATGTTTTCTATTTCACTTTTTTTGTGGAACCTAAATTTTAATTAGGAAAACAAAGATTTTATTAATTAGAGTAGATTTTGATGGCATTTGATGGGAAATTGATAAAATATTTAGGAAATTTGCAGGCATTTGTTCGGCAGATAAAAAAATTGTCTTGTTTTCTTACATTTCCCCGATTTTCATAAAATTTCAATCGAAATGCCTGATTTGTTAAGAATGCTAATGCATTATTATTATTATTAATGAATTAAATATTAATTTGTATACTAATGCTAATTGGAAAAATATCCTTGAAACGCAAATACAAAATTATGATTTATAGAATAAAAGGAAAAAAAACATTCACTCGGCTGTTAATGCTGACTAAAATATTATGCATTACCCTGAGAGGGTATAACAAAGGTGTTTCACGATTTATATGGCAAGCGATTCCATGTATTATTGGCCATCCTTATGATTTCCTGATTCCCCCAAGATAAATCCATTTAAATTTTCATAAGGCCGCCAAGTTAATTTGGCTGCTTAGCTTCTTGAGAAGAGGAGCTCGGCTCAAATCTAACACTGAACCTAAAGCTAAATCCTTTAGCCCATTTAGGGGCTGGCAACATTATTAAAAGTAATTGTAATTACCGAGGCACATGTTGCGCTGTGTGTGTGCTCCTTGCGGGTGTGTGCTCACACATACACACACATATGCAAGGCTGGGTGCCTTTGCATACATTTACCTAATTAAATAAAATAATGAAAACGCAAAAGTTGCAAAAGGCGCGAAAGTACGGCTGGGAAAGTTACATAAGGAACACCCTTCGACTTCGACCCACCGAAAATGCTGCACACAAAACGCAACTGTTCACACATTTGCCTTGAAATTGGAAAATAAAATTACGCAGAAATATTTTCAAATATTTATTATGGGCCCCTCGCTGGAAAAGTGTGTGCGAGTGTGTTAGCTTGATAATTATCATTAGCCATGTGCCAGTCCTGACGCTTTTGCAGCTGCGTGCCTTTGCACTCGTAAAAATATAAAAAATATCTCTACAGTAGATAATATAAAATAAAATAAATAAATTTTAAGTATATAAATAAAAAATAAATAATAAGTAATAAACTTTGTACAAGGTTTTTTAAGCATTATTAAAAGTTCACCAAAAAAAGGATATACATACATTTGATAAAATTTTAAAAATGAACTCACTCAGTTAGATAAGTAAAAGGATCGTTCAAGTTATTAAAAAATACGTCCCCTAATTTATTTTCAAACATTATAATGCAGAATTTCTAATACATAAATATAAAATAACTTGATAACTACCTTCTAGCTCCTATGAAATTTGAAAATAGTTAAATAATGTTATACTTTTCAGTTATTCTTTTTATGTTTGTAAACCTTTTGTTAGAGAAACTATAAAAATAATAACTAATCACTGTTCCGAGTTACTTACTATTTTCCAAACCCCATTTATCAAACGTTACAATATAATAATTTAACAAAATATATTTTTCGTAGTGTCCTTTAAGAATTGTGCCACGGCAAAAGAAAAGCTATGCGAAAAACCCAACAACAAAAAAAGAGAAAGTACATATGTATTGTTAAGCAAATATTTTCACTTTCCTTTGCCAGACTTTGCAGCTTCTTCGATTGAAATTTTGTTGGCCATTAAGTTGGCTCGTTTGGGCCGCGAGTGCTGCCAACAATTTGCATATGAAATTTGATTATTTCTCGCCTTTGTGCGTGGCTCGAAATGTAATTAAAAGTTTTTTGTTTAAACTGCGGAAATATAACTGTAACTCTCAAGAGCAACGCCGCTGCCTGTTGTCAACGCTTTTGTTGTCGCTGTCCTGTCGTCATTGTGTGTGCACACACACAGGCCCTGTCCCTCAAAAAAGGGCCAAAAAAGAAGAACACAAAAAATAAGTCGGTCAAATAAATTTTGCTGTCAAGTGAAAAGCAAAAGTGCATAAAATATGCACATTGCACTGCGAATGAGGCCTACAGTATTTGCATTCACATATTTTTACTAAAATAATTACATGCACATGACCCACCACCACGAGCCACAACAATAACAACAGCTACAAGAACAAGAGCAAATTATGACTAAAGACATGCCTCGACAAAGGACACGAGATAGGCGGTCGCAGCATGAGCTGTCTTTTTTTTTAGAGGAGCTCAACTCGACGGGGGTATTGTGCTTGCGACATCCATTTTGATCTTTCTTTTAAAACGAAAAAATAGGCTTTATGGTAGTTCGAATATTTATCAAAAAACAAGATAACCACATGAGATATAACAACCAAATTTTACAAAATACAATTAGGTGAAAATCGTAAGCCCAGGAAACTGATCTTAAGGCAAATGTCTATTTTTGAAAAGTGCCAAACTGAAAATTGTTTCATATATAGTATCCCAGCGGCCAACGACCTTGATGAGCGAGCGTAATTTTCAATACTATTTTGTATTTGAAGTTTAATTTATAGAAATGAGAAAATTAAAATGGTTATCTTCCTTAAGTTATAGAAACATTTAAATTTATTTAGATAAAAACAAATGAAAGAAATGCATCTTCTTTTTGGAGAGTATTGAAAGGGTTTATTTTCTATTATTTTAATTATAGTTTAATTTAATTTGTTTATTTTTTCTTTAAGGGTATTTAACATTTCAATAAATTCCCCTTTGAATTATTTACTATCCACTGTGGTTTTTGGCAGTACCAGGACACGCCATGCTGAATGCCAGAAGCGGGCAGCCAAACTTTGGCAGCGCCTTTGTCGCTGGCATTTGTTTGCCGCTCCTGCTGCTGGTGCTGGCAAGTGGCATCATTAGCCCGTAACCCGTAGTCTATCGTCGGGAGTCCATAGTCTGTAGTCCGCGGACACGCGATGCACGGGACGCCGCTTGGTAAACACACACTTCGAAATTCCGAAATGAAGCAATAAAAGGCCATAAAACGAAATGCAATTGATATACAAAAGGGAAATTGTAGGCAACACGGCGCGATTGTGTTTGGTGTTGTGTTTTATGTCAGAGTGCGACAGCGGAGGGCCGCCAGCGAATTCGCCGCAGGGGAATCCCTGGGAGTTGGGTGCATGCTCGACAGTTGTCACCCCTACGGCAGTGGGTGGTGCAGTGCGAGGTGGAGTGGGTGGTTTTGGGTGCTGCTATTGCAACCGCAGCGAAATTGTCGACCGCGATTTGGCCGGCGGGCCTGACCTAGTTGAGTGTGCTGGCAGGTCTGGCCATCGGTTGGAGCAATGCCACCCAGTCTCCACCTCCACTTGCATTGATGATGCCGTGCATCTCCTCCCCAGTCGCTCGCCACCGTTTTGTTTGCTCGGCGGATATTTGATTTACAATTTTAATAAACCCGAACACATTGGAAATGGGGAATGGCAGGGGGAATTCAATTTCCTGCCATCTGCCAGATCGAAAGTAGTTCGATCGAGGCCTTAATTATTTCCATTTTCCATGCCCTATATATTATTTTGTATTCTCAGTATGCTCTATGAACGTTCATCTATTAAATTTCCTGGCTGCCTTTTACTTGAGGTTCTGGACTTCTAAAAATGTTGTTGCTCGTCTCCTTCAGTGTCTGGCGAAATTCTCACATGCACTCTGGCTCACTTTCACCCAGGTGGAGCTTGGCTGGTTCGTTGGCCGTGCACAAAATATGCAAACAATTTCCAATTAAAAATCAATTTTATGCTTCAACTGCGACTAAGTGCAAAATAGTTGCTGATATTCGAAAGAGTCGTCGTCTCCAGCAGCTTCATAAAATGCGCAAGCATTAAACCAAAGTTTTCCGACAAATCCTTCCCTCTGCCGGCTATTATGGTCCCCTGTTGGCCTCTCTGATGCTGTGGCCACTTGCAAGCTGCAAACCGCAAAAGTAAAGAAAATTTATTGGAAAAATTAAGAAAAATACTCGAAATTGGTGCAGCTGTCAAAAGGCTTAACGCATGAAATTTACCATAAAGTTTTCAACAAGCTTTCGAGGGGACTACTGGAGGTGGAGAGTGGGCCCAAGTGGCGGTCAGGGTTAAGAGTAATGCCAGCTGTTGGCGGAAGCCATCTGACGAACTTGACATGCTGCCAAAGTTGAAGCGGAAAACCAGCAAGTGACGGCCAATGTTTCCACCGATGCGATGCGCGCAGGCGGCTCAGTTACAGAGAGAGAAAATGTTGAGTATCTTACTGAAGTCCCTTTTGAATAGAATGTATTTGGGAAAATGTCTTTAAATTATAGAGGTTTGTAAATACACTCAAAATGCTAGGAAATCCACCTAAAGTACTTAAAACTTCAATACAATCTTCACAAACATTGTTGTTAAGTGGAGTTTTTATAAGATGTGTATTTACTTTATTCGATTTAAATACGATTTCTTTTAATATTTTCTTTCACTTTAGTCTGAACCAAGCAAAAGATAAAACTGAAAGGGGTCCAAGGGAGTACAAAGGGGTGTAAAGGGCCTTCCGCTACCACTTATCGCATAACAGGCGTTTCGCTCGGCGTCAAGTTGCGTAATTGGCAAATTGATTGCCTATCCGGCAATTGAGAGAAAAGATATGTCAGGAGCGGCCAGGACAGGGCAAGGGCCAGAGATCGCGCTTAGAAATTTTCATAAAAACTTTTTATGTCCGCCATTCTATGTGGCCACAATTGTTGCCAATTTCCCGGACGCAGCCGACGTGTGGCGTGCGTTTGAGATTCCCGACTCACTCCAGCCTGGAGTAAGGAACTCAAAGTTTCGGCAGTCAAGCAGCAGTCAGAGAGCGTGGCCACATATCCAATTACGTTTATAGATATTACGAGAATTGAGCGGGGGAAAAAAAGAAAAGAAAATACGCACAATGTAGCCATAAAAAAGTGGTACGTCCGTACAAAACCGTAACTAAAGCTGGCTGGAAGTAGGGGCGGTTGGCCGGGTTAGGTGGCAGCTAAAGTGTTGCTAAGTGCACGGGCAGCGAAACATTTGAACTTTCTGTTAGCTGAAATTGTCAGGGGTCTTAAAAAGTTGCGACTAGCGAGTAGAAGAGCGGAAGCCATTTGCCCGATCATCTTGGCCAAACTTAAAGTCAACCCCTTGAACGACCAGTTTGCGGGCTGGACTCTGGCTACGCATGTTAAATATTTAATGCAGCAAAAATCAATTGCTAATTTATGCATTCAGGCAGTTAACGACAGAGTTGAATGGTTCATGGTAATGGCCATAAATAGCAACTCCCACCGCCTGTCCTCGCTCGCTGTCCTCCAGCCAATGTCCCCGACAGTCGTATACATTTTAAATTAGCTGCTCGTTTCCGAGAAGTACCAGCGCATGCAGACCCATAAAGAAAGGCACCAGCACCCAGCAGCAGCAGCAGCAGCAATAATCAGCTCAACTTCAACGGGGTGCTCCGCCCAGAAAGGAGTCATCGTCATCGGGTTCATTCAGTTGCGGAACACGGAGCACTGGAGCTTCGAGTACGGGAAGGGGTCTCGGTGTCTTTAAAAGCCCCCGGGCTCCTATGACGTTTTGTGGGCGTTTTGGCTGTTAACCTGGCGCACAAAATGGCACTCAAACGAATTGTCGTCGTTATATAATTGAAAACACAAAAAGGAAAATAAGTTGCATAAATACATAACTAGAGCAAACGAAAAAGGCTTTTGTTAGGCTTAAAGTCTTGTTAAAAAAAATATAATTAATAACCGAGCAAGGTTCCTGCTTTTATAAAATATTAAAAAATGGTTGTATAAAGGCGTGGTTTGAATGGTATTTACCTGTTTTATTAACATGGCAAACATTCCTTTTATTAAATTTACGTTTTCTGTGAATGTATTTTATTTAACGATTCTTTTATGAGAATACTCATGTTATGCATGGGTTTTACAATTATAATTGCTTTGTTTTATTTATTTACATGTTGTTTAAGTACTAACATCATTTCTGGCTATTAGGGATGGGCTTAAATTGTTAATTATTAATTTGTTTGGAATTAAATATATTTTTGATTTCCATTTAAAGAAGCTTTAACTGGTTTATAAATAACAACTACATTTTTATTGATTTTGTGTACTGTACCCTAAACCGTAAAACCTTAACCCGTTCCCCATGGCGTATACTTAACGCGAATTAACTCCGGGTAACTGCGCCTTTAGAGAGACCCCGAAGGCAGGGAAAGAGGTTCGAGTGGAAAAATAGGAAGTTAGCTCCAAACTAAACGCGTTGCTTGTTCTACAAAATTAACTATTACATGTTAAGTACCATAATTTGTATATGCTGGCACATTAGGACGCACACACACACTCACAGCCCTGGACATATCGTATGATTAAAAATGAGCGAATGAAAAAAATACGAACCTCGTTGCGTGTGTATATTCACATTTACAGTTGTAGTTAAGCCCCGGTAACTCTGTCCCAGGAGCTGCTAGTTGACTTTTTAGTTGGCCCTTTTATGAGCGACTAACTAATTAAGATAAGTGTGTCTGATTTTCATATTAATGGCATACAAACGAACCCATTGTGGGGCGCTCTTATCTTAAATGTTTGGGGCCAAGCCAAAGCGTCAAATGTTGTGCTCCCTTCCCCTCGCCCGTACCCGTTCCATCCGGAATCCTTGTGCGTTTTCAGATTTTCCAGGAACAGGAACAGAAACAGGAGGAGCAAAGTGAAAAGCCAGCAGAAAGGGGGGGGGGGGGAGAGAGTACATGGGGCCACTGCAGCGGACGTGGCTTACATGAGCATGTGTTTTTAAGCCTCGTTGGGCACAAAACAATTAATATTGTGCCCGCCCACAGCTAAGCACAAATCAGCCTCCTGTGAAATGTGAAACACAAAAGCGCGCGATGGCAGCCAACGCAGCAACAACGGCAACCGGAAGCGGAAGCGCACAACTCTTTGCGCGAATTAATCACACAGCAACTACAGCCACAGCTACAGCTACAACTACCACTACAGAAGCAGGAACAGCAATGAGAACAAGAGCAGGAACAGCAAAATCAGCAGAGGAACGACATGGACACGCATATAAAATTCGCCCCGTTGGTCCTTCAGCTTATATTCGCTTACATGGCGCACGAATAAAGAGCTACGGTGAAGCCCTTCCGCCAATATTAGTTCGCCACTTGAGCCCAACACAAACTGGAACAATGAAAATAAGCCTACATATAGTTTTACGATTCTTTAAAGTTTTTAAGGATTTAAGCTTAGTTTATTTACTATCCAGTTGAACTTAAAATTTCCCATTAAAAGCGTTTTTAAGCCATAAATATTATCTTGGCCACTGCATGAATCAATAATCAACATAATAATAATAAAATAAAAAATACCAATCCGCCAGAAAATTTGTGAAAATAAATGGAAACTCATTTCCGTTTTCAATCGGCAACATTTTCAAATTTTCATTTATTTGCCATTGAGCTTGTGTATCCAGAATATTGCACTTGAAATCAAACATGGGACCTTTTAAAAAGCTGTCATTAATATATATATATTTATCTTTATAAACTATATTTTTTTTTATTATTATTAACCTTTTTTTTCGTTTTACTTACACAACCAGTTACAATTTCCTCGACTTCGTCCATCCATTATCATTTCTGAAACCTAATCAAATCTGGAACAGAGCAAATCCCTTGGGAGGATCTCCACTGTGGCCTGGCTGGCTCGAGTGCGGTCACTAACTCCTCCATGGGCGCCTTCTCAGCACCGTCAAACGACAGTGCAGGGAGCTAATTAAATATGCGTGCTTTGCCTCAATGCCCCGGCCGCTCGGGGGATTGCGTGCCCGATGGCTCCTGCCGCTGCTCCTGCTCCTGCTGCTGCCCCAGATCCTGCTTTTTCTCCCCTTAAAGGCCCAAACCAGACCCACCTTGGCCAGCTTTAATGTCCCCCCAGTTTATGGCTGGGTCACGCCCCCTCGGACGTATCTCTGTGTGTGCGCCTATTTCGGGGGCATATTTGCTAATCATTTTACGTGCCGCCCTCCTCGCCGGATCCATATCCGTGTCCGCGTCTGTACACGGTTTATTGTTTTTTAAAACGTGGGCGTGGTCCGTCCGTCGGAGGAGGAGGAGGAGTACATTTAACGAGCGGCAGCTGGGACAACGGCCTTTGTAATGCAAATTAAATAAACATGATTTTTATATGATTTCGGTGTAGCCTGTCGTGCGGTGCGAATGCATTGTCCTTGAGTCCTTCCTGCCCGCCCATCCGCCTACCCACCATTCGTGCCAGTGTTTTGGTGTCAATTTTATGAGCCGTCAGTCATTTCGCATTTCGCCAAACTCGGAGCAACGCCTTCGAGTGTAATTTAATTGAATAATTAAAATTTTTATTGCCGCCGTGTGTGTTTCTGTATGTTTGCTGTTGTGTTCGTGAGCGGGGGCCGTGGGGGCGTATGGCGTGGGGCGTGTTGGAGGATATGCAAAGCGTGTCATTTTAATTTACGACCATGACGTTCAGCACAGCCAGATAATAAACACGCTCGCAATTAAGTATACGCCGGGGCGTACTCCTGCACATCCACCCAAAATCATCTCGGCACGCAAACCTCAAAGTTCGCGAGAGGTAGAAATCTCTGGTCTAAACAAAAACAAGACACTCTTTTTTTTAGTTTAAACTTTAAATTAATAATAAACTTAATACTTGGAAGAAAGTTATCAACAAAGATGACAATACATTCCTTGAAAATAAAAAAGGAATTCCTCAGCTTTCCAAATTAGCCTAAAATAAAGCCAATTTAAAGGCCTAATTTAATTTATTAATAAAATCATATTTCATATTCAAAGTAAAAGTACACGAGGCAGCCATTTATCTTTGCGCTCTAAATTATGAAGAGTCAGGCCTTTGTGAGTGGCAAATTCTTGCATTTCATCGAAACTATCCAATTGCACTAACCCAACAACATTCCTGATATTATTTTCCGGTCGACATAACCAGGCCTGTGGTACTAAAAATGGGCCAGTTGACAGAATGTAAGTGTGTGCTTAGTTTTGTTGAATCTTGTATTTAGGCACACGAATTCCAATAACCTTTGTTGCGGCCCCCCGTGTCTACACCCGGCCGACACAGTTTCAATAAACAACAATAAAATTGTGCATAAATACAATGCAAATATGAGCCACGTTGCACAAGGATATTCGACCGACAGGCGTATCCGCTTTTGCACCCCGAAAATGGCATTTCAAATGCATATTTTGTATCTCTTTTTTGTGTCCACAAATAAAAAAGAACGAAAATACGGGCTTGCAAAATATTACACAACATTTGAAAGAGTTTTAAAACCGACTCGAAGCCCAGCACAGCAAAAATGCGAAACAGTTTTATTTATTTTATAGCCCGCTCAGCACCGTTTGCATTCGCATCCGTACATCCGTGCATCTGAACTCGAAAACCCGTGTGCTGCATATGTATCTGCATCCGTATCTGTATCTCTGAATATGGATCTGCCTGCCTGCATCTGTGTTCCGTCTGTGTCATTTGTTTGAGCTCTGGCCGGTCCCAAAAAAAAGAGGGAGAGAAATAATAAAAAAAAAACACAAATGGAAAGCGAAAATATAGTATTTAAAAAGCGATTTCATGTTGTTTATATTTGTGCGAGCTGAAAGCTATCGATGAATGGTTCGGGGCTGTCCCTTACTCTCTTAGAGAGCGGATTTAAATTTGGGCTTTGGCAGGACACAGAGTATCAGGTAATCGCGTTGGCCCCCAACTAAGTTACATCATTTCTGCATTTGCGGGCAGCGAGCGAGAGAAATGGAATCATGTAATTGTAATTGAAATGAAGTAAGCGTGAATTTCGCTTAAAAAAATACAATCCAGCAGCAGCATGAAAAGTGACTGCCAGGGCAGCCGTGGCAGCGATAAGAGCTTCAGCTCCAGCTCCAGCTCCGAGCTCTGGGCAGCAGCAGCAGCGAAATGTTTGTTTCCTTTCAAATCAGTACACTTCCTTTTGGCCTGGCCTTTCCATGCCGCTCCACAGAAAGTACACGGCAGGCCGCGCGCGGCCAAGGAAAATAAATGAAAATCACTTGAAAATACTAACGAGCTGTTACGCTTGGCAAGAAAAATATAATCAGCAGCATCATGTCTGCAGGTGCACTTAAAAGGCGTTCACTTTTACCCCGCCACGCCCCATGACTGGAGAGAGCCCAAAAACTAAGGAAAATACAGGGCACGCTCAATAAAGTCCAGGGTTTTTTTCTTTATAACTATATCAAATAAAATATTATATATATTTTAAGTCCACCAGCTGACGATTTTAAATTTCCTGTTTATGTGAAGCAGATCCAATACCAGGAAGAATTTGCATTTCAAAAATATGTTTACTGCCATAAATGGTACATAAACCTTTTTTAATATTAGGAAATTTTCATTTATTCATGATTATAATTTTCTAAAAATTTTTAGCAAAATAAATAAGTTTATCGTGCTTAATATTATTTTAAAAAGAGTTCACTCCTTGAAGCGTTGCCTGTAGGATAAAAAAAGCACGAAAACAAAACAATGGGCATTAAAAAAAAAAAAAAGAAAAGAGTTGTTGAAACAATTAAAACTAACCTTTTTGGTAAAAAGGTGAAGGCGAGCCAAGCACAATGGCAAATGGAAATGTTTAATGTTGTAACGACGCCCGAAAGAAATGGAATCACAGCAATCAGCTTTTGTCCAGTCTTTTCCCAAAAGCGGTCCAACCACTTTGCAGCCGTCCAACTGGCAGTTTGAACTGAAAATCCACTCAAATCCACACAAATCCACTGCCATCCACTGCACTCGACTGAAGGAGTGCAGGTTTGGGCAGCCCGCGCCGCTCGTGAAGGCCGCCGTGGATCGTGATCGTGGCAAGATTATAATGAAGCTGCACTGCGATCGCAATGGAGGCGCGTGCCAAACAGGCGGACTCTAATTCCTTGTCGTCGACATGACAAAATGACTTTGAACTTTATTGTTTTTCCAAGTGTTGGCCGAGGAGCCGGTTTCCATGATTTGGTTATTACTTGTACATTTTCTTTTTCTGGGTTTTTTGTGCGATTTGAATTGATCGCGTAACTTAATTCATAAATGCGGCTAGAGAGCGAGAGAAATGGCAAATCGCAAATGGCAAAAATGGTAGGAGACAGGCAGAGGCTGGCAGCAGGTCAACAAATGGCAAACACTCACTTTTGGCCGACCGCCTTCTATCAACAGAGCTGAAGCTGGAGCTGGGTCTGCAGCGGGAGCTGGAGCTGTAGCTTTACCTCTAACTGAGGCTGGAAGTTGAAGTTGAAGCTGCAAATTGTGTAAGAGGAAAATACTTGGAGCTGTCCTAGTCGGCCGGCATATAAAAACGCTGTCTCTGCCACAATTCGGCCACATTCCCATCGCAGCAGTCGGGCCGCAGCAGTCAAGGTCTGAAACCCATCCCAGCCAGAGTTCGAAGTCAGCCACCAAGTCCAATGGCGAGTGTTAATTTGGTGAGTGGGTGCTGGGGGGGAGTGGAGAGAGTGTGCAGGATATTAAAAATGCATTATGCAAAAGGGCTTGACAATCAGAATATTTCTATACCCATTGGATACCGGAGTATATTGCATTTACAAATAGGATAAATTTCCAGAATCAAAACGTTTAAATTTTATGGAAGGCAAAGGACACTGGATACCTTAAGGTCTTCTGTATTCAGCTTCCCTTAAACCACTTTAGTGTTTTGCATTTTAAATCGCTTTGCATTTTCCCATTGCAGCAGATGCCGCTCATAGCTGCCGCCACCACAATCCTGACCATTGTCAGTGCGGCAACATCAGCGGAGACGGCCAAGAACCCTCTTCCCACATACCACAATGTGGGGTCATTGTTCGCTGGAAATCGATGGCTGCCTATGGATCAGGCACATCAGCAACATCCGAATCATAGGTACGCCTCTGCGGGCGAGAGGCGTGCCTTCAGCAGAAGCCATTCCGCGCAAGGAATATCCTCGGTGCTTAATGGCCTCACAAATCTCTCGGGCCTAGGCCACATTAGTAATGGCTACGGCTCCGTGGCGCCCACCCACACGGAAGCCCTGGCCCTGGGATCAACGAAGCAGGAGATACCTATTTATGAGGAGAACAATGAAGAAGCTGCCGTGGCGGCCGTTGCAGCTGCTGGAGCCCATGATTTGGGATCGGGAAATGGACAAGCTGGTGGAGGTCTGGAGGAAAATCCGCAGCACTCGTCGATTTACAATTATCCCGGTGAAGGGGGATTCCAGCCAGCCTCTGCTGCTGGTAATGAACAGGGCTACGGATCTTGGCCGGCATCATCGGGCCCGGAGGAGCAGGCGGAACAACAGGCACCGCATCCGTATGCCTACGATAAAATCTCGATGGGAAATTTCCTGCCGTCATATGACTATGGCGCTGCGTACAATCACCAGCAGGGGCAACTCTACCACCATCAGCAGCAGTCGCAGCTCCAGCAGCAGCAGGAGCAGCTCTTCCGCCAGCACCAACAGCAGCATCAACAGCAGCTCCAGCAGGAGCAGGAGCAGCACCCGTCCTCGTTCTATAGCCAACACGACCCCTCCCCATCCGGTTCCGGTTCGACATCGGCCTCATCCGCCTCGAGCGGATCTGGCGGTGACGACTACGAAGAGCATCCCGATGCTGGCCAGGAGCAGAGCTCCAACTACTTGTCCGAGGCAAGTGGTCATGGCCAGGCCCACACCCACCACTCGCACCATGTGGACATCATTAACTACGTGCCGGTGAAGCACGTGAAGAAGCAGCATGTGCCGGTGGAGAAGGAGGTGAAGATTCCCGTCTCGCATGCAGTCATTATACCCGTTCGGAAGCCAGTGCCCATCCACATACCGATCACCAAGAACGTCCAGGTGGCCGTTGAAAAGGAGCTAAAGGTGCCCGTGGAGCGGCTGGTCCCCGTGCCCGTCGAGAAGCACATTCCGGTGCCGGTGGAGAAACATGTGCCGTATCATGTGGTCAAATATGTGCCCATCAAGGTGCCCAAGCCGTTTCCCGTGAAGGTGCCCGTCTTCAAGACGGTGCTGCACAAGGTCAAGAGTTGGTGGTAGGAACCGAGTAACAATATATTCTCATATACATATATATATATATGCCGTATATTTCGGCATTCGTCTCTCAGCATTCTCATTTGCATTCAGTGCACGATTATTTCGTTATAATTATAAGCATATTACGCATACGCCCCATATGTCAAGCCAAAGCGAACGTCGTTATGCAGTTTTGCACATTTCGTATTCCATTTTTAATGTCGAGTTTTAAAATTCATTTAATCCCCGTGATGTACAACATTTTTGTGACTCATTTAACATTACAACGATTTGCATTAAAATACAAACACGAACGGAAACCGAACCAGCAACAGAAACAGAATCCGAAAAGAGCGGAAGAGGCAGACACATAGACACATAGTACGCACGCACACGTTGCAAGACCGAGGTTTTTAGCAACGATTTCACGGTGCATTTGTCATGGACATAACCCCTTGTCCCATTTCCCATTTCCCATTTTCCCCTTCTACAGTCTGCTCTCATTTATTTAATTTCACTTTAAGCGCACACAATGAAATTTGTGTTTAATGAAATGAAATTCATCTTCACAAAAGGCTCGCTCGCGCTCCAACGTTGTTCTCAGGCTGCCAAATGCCATTTCCAGACCATTACATCGCCAGTTCGGCCCCGCCGGTGGGCTGCACTGCCATTACCCGGAGCAGTTTCCCAGAGATCCCGAGAGTCCCCGGGCCTAATTAAATTAAGTGCACACCTTTGTTGTCCCGCTACGCGCTGGCATGCCGTCCCGTGCTCGGGCACCGGCCTTCCTTCGCCGTCACTTTTGCAGTTCTCTCCTTTGATTTGCAGCCCGATTGAATTGGCCCAGGGACTCCACACTCCACTCTCCAAACCTTAGTTTCCTCTGTTGGCGGCAACCTCAAATAAAAAAAAAGGGGGAAAAGGGGCCTTGGAAGTATGCTGCATCAGATTTGTGTTCGGCTTTTAAATATGCACTGGGCAGAGGAGGTGACACTACATGCGGAAAGAGTAACATATCGTTTTCAGTAAATTTTCTCGCCAGCAATCCTTCTTGCCAGCACGCACAGCCTTTTTCCTCTGAGAGCATATTTTCCACACTAAAAGAATTAAGTGTAACCTTACAATTAGTCTGTTTGATGGGTAGTTTTAAGCTTGATATAAGGTTAAATATTGTATACCATTTTTGTAAAGTGTTTTATAAAATATACAAATAAAGTTGAGAGACCTTAAATCTCTCATCAAATGTATTTTGCTCTTTTATTAAATATTACTATTTTTAACAGAAAATAATTTACAAAATTCCCTTCTTACATATATTTAAAATGATTTAGTGTGACAGTTACTTTTCTCAAAACAGTTAAAAAACATTTGTCTTAGATATTTTTTAATTATGATATTATTTTAGAGTATTCTTTTAAATATTTCTTGTTTTCTTTTGTCCATTTATTTTCTTTTGTTATTTTAATTAATAAAATCAATAACTTCTTTTTCTGCGTGTCTTCCTGGTGGTATGTACCATATATCCTTTGTCCTGTGTGTGTGTGTGTCGCTCAACTGTTTGCCGTTCGGCGCGGATGCGGTTTCTCGGTTCTCACTTGTCTGTCACGCGGCCGTCTGTGACTTTTTCGCGGGCCGCCTGCTGCTACAGGATGCCGCGTCCTTCAACCCGTTTTGCCACTTGCGAGCTGCCGCTACTCTTGCTCCATTTACTGTGTATTTTTGATGTCTAAATTGCATTTTATTATGTCGCTCGTTCGTTGGGAAGGCACAAAAAAGAAAAAAAAAAGAAAAGGGAAAAGGAAAAGAAGGAGCACCTTCTATGCTTGCCACATATGCTGGCAGAGAACGTTCGTCGCCGGGTCTCTTCGCTCTTTGGCCGTCACATGTCGTTGTTGCTGGCTTTGTTGTTGCGGTTGTAAATTTTATTTATCATTTAACATTTTTTACGCTCTTTATGCCCCTCCAGTCGGGCGGTTAGTCAGGAAGAGGAAGCCGCCCCACCCAGCGACACACTTTAAGTGACTTTTGAAGTACTTTATTTTGCATACAAAATATTTGCGTTGCCTTGCCGTCATGTGCATGCGTGCGTATACGTAATATTGCTGCCAACTCACTGTGTAAGTTGGACTGGCTTCCGTTTCATTCTTGTTGATGATTATGAGGCTGCTTTTTCGCTGCCTCTGCCGCTGTCCTTTTACACACTTTTTATGTTAAATTAAACATTTAAAATGTTATTATGTCTTTTTATAAGTGTCATTCCAATACTGTTTTCACTTTGCAAGCTCATAAAAAGGTATTTGGTATTTAATTAACTTTGCAGTTTCTCGCCTCTTCAATGGCCAGGTCCATATATGCATATGCATTATTAGTTTCCGCAGAGTTTGCCTTGTGGTGGACACACAAAATTAATTAATTGAAATTAAAGCCAGAAAAAGAATGCAAATGGCAGTGGGTGTGCGCAGTCAATAGACATTAGCACGAAATCTGAATATGAGAATGTTTGTTTGCCGTCACTGGCCTTTGTGTGCAGTTGATAGAAAACCATTGGTCGGGATAATTATATTGGCTTCACATAAAATCAGTATTTCCAATTTGCTGCATGTATATATAGAAATGTTTAATTAATTGAATTTTGATCGGTATCTCTGCTGGCTAAAAATATTATAGACACTACTTGGTTGGAAGCAAACTTTAGCCTATGCAATTTGATGGGAGATATGACCACCCTCATCCCCCCCCCCCCCCCCCCCCCCCCCCC